>OY728122.1:2088385259-2089663623 GCA_963277665.1 Viscum album | reverse complement strand
GATAGAGCAGTCCTGCATCACTTGTGATAGAGCGGAAGCATCTAGGTAGTCATATGACAGGAAAAGCAAGTTGCAGGACCACCGGTTTGGTCTAGGGAAGCTGATGAGGGAACACATATTGAGGTAACCTGATGGGAATGTATAAGGTCCAACTCATCCATCAAAAGTCTTAAATGTGACAACATTTATGAGTGTCGGGAATAGGCGGGAGAAAAAAGCATTTTCCAGCAAGCAGAAGAGCTGGATGTGAGATGATTTCTCCAGGAACAGCCAGATACAAATCAGATGGCAGGCCTTCGCAGGAATGTCTGGGTTCCTCGTCTCAGATTTTACAATATTCTCCGGGTACTCGGATTCAGTCGGGAGTAGAGAGTTCACTTTGACATACAAAGTGTTTTGAGCTTTAGCAAGAATTTCATGTATCATTCTTAAATGAAACCCATTGACGTCTATCATGATACGTGAGATAAAGGACCAGCAATTGTTGAGACTAGTGAGGTTCAGGTAGGTATTCTTAGAAAGGTGGTAACTTGAGAGAATTGGATCCTTCCAGAAGTGTCAGTGGCATCTTGGAGGGGAATTGAAGAAGTTTGTTGTTGTACCTACTACATCAAAACCATGACTTAAACCTTGGTTGTTGCACATACATGCGCATATAGTTACGGAAGAAGACAAGATGAGAATGGTTATTTGGAGAGCTTTTGTCAGATTTGTGCAGTTTGATCCTTGTCTATAAATGGAGGCCGTGAAGGTGTTGTTGGATCATCACTAATGACCGTTTGTGGTTTTAACCTACAATTCAAATTGTGGCCCTGCTATGGTTTTTTTTAACAGAACACCAATTTCTTGGCTTTAAATTTGGAGAAACATGGGTTGCTTGTCTTCACTAGTTTGCTTAATCGTCGTTGGTTCTTCAATTACTTACAGGTGGGAAGGAATAGTGGATCGTTCCTCGGATTGGCCACTGAAATTATCGGCCATGCTTGTGATTCTGCTAGTTGTGAGCAAAATGGTGAGCTAGCCGGTGAGTCGTACCTTCTTTTGGCGGGGGCCTGGCATAAAGTCTTACTTCCCTCTCAAAGCACGAGTCGTGTCAGATCTTCCATTTTTAATAAAAAATAATTTCACTCCACTTGCATAAAATTGTTTTTTAAATGTATTATTGTAAATAAAATTTATTTTAAAAGATGGGATGCTGCTTGGTAAAATTTTTATTGATGAAATTTAGATCAACATAATTTTAAACAAAAAATCAAGATTATTAGAATTGTTTTAATGTATTGATATGTGGGATAAATTTTATTTATTAATGAAATCTAATTATGAAAATAACGTCACTTCTATATTTTTTTATCTATTTTAAATTGTCGTTCACAATTAAATCTTATATCATTAATTAGCAGTGATCGCTTTTATATATTTTTTTTAAAAAAAATTAAGGATTTTATTTTCAAGAATATATCGCTAAAAGTATTCGTATAAAAATTTAATACTATTAGAAACCTATCTTAAAATAAGGCCATAAAAAAAATTAACCAAAAATTTATGACCCTGTTCATCTGAACTATTTAGCTATTTTATGGTTTTGAGATTCATTTACCATATGATCATATTTGTATTTGTTACGATCTCATAAATCAACAATTCAATAATTCAATTTCCTAATTGTCCCATTAAGAAATTTGAGTTGCCCTGTCCGTGGATATTCATCACATTTCGGCTAATTATTGCATGTCAATAGGAACAAAGTAACTATTGATGTCACTCTTGCATACCTTTCACAAGAAAAGCGCACACATGACCCCGTTAGATTTTATTTTAATGATTTTTTTTTTCACATTCCATCTTTCGGAAATAGTTTCATAACACTGCCATTTTTTCACCATTATATAAATCATTAACTGATCTTCAACAATTACAAAGTAATTCACTGAAGAAGTTTATATGCATTTGCAAAACATTTTATAATTTATAAGTGAATTAGCACAGGATTATTCATCCTTGTTTCCAACACACACATATATACAACTTATTAAATAAATCATTAAATCACATTAAATCCTTTAAACTCACCCGCATGACCCGTATCGTTAGTTTTTAAATTTGGATTAACAGATATATTAATTGAAATAAATTTTACGTCACAAATACAAAAAAAAACTATGATGTATACATTTCAAACAATATTTTGTGTAATTACATTTACAATTACTATTCACAAACATTTAAAAACATTAATGTTTGATTGTCCTTGCACATCGTGATCCCCTCTCAAAAAAGCTTGACCATTATATTAGTTATCGAACAAACCACATCAAGTCGAACAAAAGAATTCACCTGTATAAGAAAAAAAATCTTATTTTAGTAATACTATAAAAAATAAATTAGACATAAATATGAAAGAATGCATTAATAAAATGTCGATTTTAAATAAAATGGCACCTTTAGAGTTATATCGGTTACACAGTTTGTCAGATTGAGGTGAAGTTGATTTATACACGTCACAAATGACTTATTTATCATTGTTAAGTATAAAAACAATCTGAATATGTTTGCTCGATTTTTGGTGTCACTTGTTAATTTTAAATATAAAGACACATAGAGTTATATCGGTCACACCGTGTATTAGATTGAGCTGCGACTGATTCTTACACGTCAAAAATGACTTATGGATTGTAGTTTTAAAATATCAAAATAATCTGAATGTGTTTGCTCGGTTTTGAGTATGTCACTTGTGGTTTTTACTAAAATGTCATTTCAAATTAGAAACACGAACTTTGAGTCATACCAGTCATATCGTGTGTCAGTTTGACGTGAGACTGCTTCCTACGCATCGCTAATGATTTATGAATCATTATCCTAAATTATCAAGAAAATCAGAGCGTGTTTTCTTAGTTTTCAATGAGTGACACGTTTTGAACTAAAATGTCAATTTTAAACTGATAACGGACACTTTGAGTTATATTGGTCACATCACGTGTCAGATTGAGGAGCGGTTGATTCATACAAATCGCAAATGACTTATGGATCGTTGTCCTAAAGTATCAAAACAATCCGAATGCGTTTGCTTGATTTTCAGTACGTCACTTTCTCTTTTTACTAAAATTAATGTCAATTTTAAATAAAAAACACACTTAGAGTTATATCGGTCACACCGTGCGTCAGATTAAGGTGGTGATGATTTCTAAATATCACAAACGACTTATGGATCGTTGTCTTAAAGTATCAAAACAATCCAAATGTGTTTGCTTGATTTTCAGTATGTCACTTGTCCTTTATACTATAATTAATGTCAATTTTAAATAAAAAAACTCTTGAAGTTATACCGGTCACATTGCGCGTCAGATTGAAGTGGGGTTGATTTCTATTTGTAACAAAAGACTTATGTATCATTTTTCTAAAGTATCAAAACAATTCAAACGTGTTTTCTCAGTTTTCAGTATGTCAATTGTTTTTTACTAAAATTAATGTCAATTTTAAATAAAAAGACAGACTTTGAGTCATATCAGTCAAACCGTGAGTCAGATTGAGGTGTGCATAGTTCTTAAATGTAAAAAATGACTTATAGACCATTTTTTTAAAGTATAAAAATATTCTGAATGTATTTTCTCAAATTTGAGTATGTCACTTGTGTTTTTTACTCAATTTCATTTAAAATTGGAAACATGTAATTTGAGTCATACTGGTCACACCGCGTGTCAGTTTGATGTGAGATAACTTTCTACATGTCACAACTAACTTATGAATCGTTGTACTAAATTATCAAGACTATTAGAGCGTGTTTTCTTGATTTTCAGTGAGTGACACAAGTTTTGAACTAAAATGTCAATTTTAAACTCATAATTGACACTGGGAGTCATACCAATCACATCGTGTGTTAGATTAAGGTGTGGTTGATTGCTATATGTCACAAATGACTTATGAATCATTTTTCTAAAGTATCAAAACAATCCAAATGCGTTTGCTCATTTTTTAATATGTCACATGTTCTTTTTTCTAAATTTAATGTCAATTTTAAATAAAAAGACACAATTATAGTCATATCACTCACACCATGCATCAGATTGAGGTACGGTTGATTTCTACAGGTCAAAAATGTCTTATGAATCGTTTTCCTAAAGTATCAAAACAATCTGAATGTATTTGCTCGATTTTCAGTATGTCACTTGTTCTTTTTACTAAAATTAATGTCAATTTTAAATAAAAAGAAAAACCTAGAGTTATACTTTTCACACCATGCGTCAGATTGGGGTGAGGTTGATTCCTACATGTCACAAATGACTTATGGATCGTTTTCCTGAAGTATTAAATCAATCATAATGTATTTGCTCAATTTTCAGTATATCACTTTTTTTTTATTTTTTTAAAGTATCAAAACAATCCAAATGCGTTTGCTCATTTTTTAATATGTCACATGTTCTTTTTTCTAAATTTAATGTCAATTTTAAATAAAAAGACACAATTATAGTCATATCACTCACACCATGCATCAGATTGAGGTACAATTGATTTCTACAGGTCAAAAATGTCTTATGAATCGTTTTCCTAAAGTATCAAAACAATCTGAATGTATTTGCTCGATTTTCAGTATGTCACTTGTTCTTTTTACTAAAATTAATGTCAATTTTAAATAAAAAGAAAACCTTAGAGTTATACTTTTCACACCATGCGTCAGATTGAGGTGATGTTGATTCCTACATGTCACAAATGACTTATGGATCGTTTTCCTGAAGTATCAAATCAATCATAATGTATTTGATCAATTTTCAGTATGTCGCTTTTTTTTATTAAAATTATTGTCGAATTTAAATAAAAAGACACACTCGGTCACACGGTGAGTCGGATTGAGGTGCAGTTGATTCATACATGTCACAAATAACTTATGGATCGTTGTCTTAAAATATCAAAACACTCCAAATATGTTTTCTCGATTTTGAGTATGTCATTTGTGTTTTTTTAAATGTTATTTGAAATTGGAAACACGTACTTTGAGTCATACCGGTCACATTGTGTGTTGATTTGACATGAGATTACTTCCTACATGTCACAACTAACTTATGAATCGTTTTTCAAAATTATCAAGACAATTAGAGTGCGTTTTCTTAGCTTTCAGTGAGTGACACATGTTTTGAACTAAAATATCTATTTTAAACTTATAACAGACACTGTAAGTCATACTGGTCACATCATGCATCAGATTGAAGTTTGGTTTATTCCAACACGTCAAAAATGACTTATCGATCATTTTCCTAAAGTATCAAAACAATCTGAATGTGTTTGATCAGTTTTCAGTATGTCACTTGTTCTTTTTACTGAAATTAATATCAATTTTAAATAAAAAGGCACACTTAGAGTCATACCAGACAAACTGTGTGTCTGATTGAGGTGTGGTTGATTTCTAAAAGCAAAAGATGTCTTATGGATCGTTTTCTTAAAGTATCGAAATAATATGAATGCGTCTTCTCGGTTTTCAATATGTCACTTGTTCTTTTTACTGAAATTAATGTCAATTTTAAATAAAAAGACACACTTGGAGTCATATCGGTCACATCGTGCGTCAGATTGAGGTGCAGTTTATTCCCACACATCAAAAATGACTTATGGATCATTGTCATAAAGTATCAAAACAATCCGGATGTGTCACATGATTTTCAATATGTCACATGTTCTTTTTATTAAAAATAATGTCAATTTTATATAAAAAAAGTCACACTTGGAGTTATACCATTGACACTGTGCATCAGATCGAGATGAGGTTGATTCATACAGGTCAAAAATGACTTATGGATCATTTTACTAAAGTATCAAAACAATCCGACCGTGTTTGTTCAGTTTTTAGTATGTCACTTGTTCTTTTTACTAAAATTAATGTCAATTTTAAATAAAAATTCCCATTTGGAGTCATACTGGTCTTATCGTGTGTCGGATCGAGGTGCAGTTGATTTCTACACATCACAAATAACTTATGAATCATTTTTCTAAAGTATCAAAATAATCCGAATGTGTTTTCTCAGTTTTTAGTATGCCACTTGTTCTTTTTACTAAAATTAATATCAATTTTAAATAAAAGACACACTTTGAGTCATATCAGTCACACCATGCGTCAGATTGAGGTACAATTAATTTCTGTACATCACAAATGACTTATGGATTATTTTCCTAAAGTATTAAAACAATCTGAATGTGTTTGCTTAGTTTTCAGTTTGTCACTTCTTTTTACTAAAATTAATGTTGATTTTAAATAAAGACACACATGGAGTTATACCAGTCACACATGTGTTGGATTGAGGCGGGGTTGATTCCAACACATCAAAAATATCTTATGGATCGTTTTCCTAAAGTATCAAAACAATCCAAATACATTTTCCTGGTTTTCAGTATGTCACTTGTTCTTTTTACTAAAATTAATTTCAATTTTAAATTAAAACACACACTTGAGTATGTGATGTTTGTTTTGAACTAAAATATAAATTATAAAATAAAAACATATTGTTCGAGCCATCCAAGCACACTGTGCATCGGATTGAGGTGAGACTAATTGAGTATGCGATATGTGTTTTGTTTTCAACTACCCATAAAAATCTAGAAAAGAGAGAACATGTTCCATTCTGATGAAGTGAAACTCCGTCATCAACTATTGGTGCATGAGCCGATGGGATAACCCTATTCCAATGGTTCATACTGAAACATTGGAATAGCCTGGTAGTAATTTGTATTTCCCAACGATTCAATGTAAACCGCTGGGAAAGATATATTCCAATGATTTTAAACCGTTGGAATAAATGTAAATCCACGGTTCAAACCGTTGGGACAGATTTATCCCAACAGTTTGAAACTGTTGGAAGAGGCCTATTCCAATAGTTCAATTGAACCGTCAGTATAAGGGTTGAGATAAATAGCTATCCCAACGGTTCACCTTGAACTGTTGGGATAGGGTGGTTCACAACTCCATACCAATGGTTATGGAACCGTTGGTATAAACCACCCCAACCTCACTGTAGCATTCCTATCCACCATCCCACTCCACTGCAGCAGAGTTGTAATGCAGACAAACACTCCACTCTGCAATGCCCAACTCCACTTCACTCCACTCTCCAATGCCCAACTCCACTGTAGTCAAACACTTACATGCACCTGCTCATAGTCCTGCAACAATGATGTAATGCGACAATGGTTTGATGTCAGTGAGACTCCTCAAGATGCTTCAATAGCGATGATTTCCATCTCATGAGTTCCTTAGAGTTTTTTTCTCCCCCCCTCACTTGTTCAGATGGATATGTGTTGTAGATCATTAATTTCGGCAAACAAAATAGTGAATGCAAGAGATTCCAGTCATACCTCTCTTTAGGGATTCTCAAAAAGTATATGTGATGGATCTTGATATACCAAGCATGAATATACTTCTATTTTTATTCTTGAGTGATAGAATCTTCAAATAAGCATAAACACTCCCTCAAGAGTTTCTTCAACGGTGAATGAAATGTATTTGACTACACAACATCTAAATAGTCCTTCCACCTATTCTTTGTGTGTGAATTGATCTTAAAGGATGACACATATTTGCTCAGGCCTCCATTGAAAACATAAAATAGATACTTTAGAAAACTCCAGAGGTTTTGGTCTCTTATCATCAAGAAAGATAATTCTTCAACAAGAACAATAGAAAAATACATACCCAAAACAATAGCCTCTCTTATTTCTTCTTTTGAGAGAAAGAATATTCAATTTTGTGTGTACTCATTCTCAATCTTGTCCCATGTTATCTATGTGTTTTTCATGTATCAGAACCACTAACACACCCAATGAAACTTTCAATGCCCAGACAACACAGAACAACACATAACATTTTCACAGAACACTTGCAAACAAACACTTACACCTGCAACTTGCAATGCCCAACAATACAAAACACTTGCAAACAAACACTTGCAAACAACCTGAACCTGCACCTACAATGCCCAAACAACTTGCACAGAACACTTGAAAACAACCTGCACAGAACACTTGCATAGAGGAAAAATCAATTGATGCAAACAACATGCATAGAACAATCTACACAGAACACTTGCACCTGTAATCAAACTGCAAACAACCTGCACAGAACACTTGCACCTACAATGCCCACTCATGTGGACATACTCAACATAAAAGAACACCTAAAAAGAGGAAATCAATTGATGCATTTAACCAATGATAACAACATACAAAATATCACACATATTCATTCACACCAAATCATCAAACAAAAAATGTCATAAATCATTAAAAAACGTAACAGATTAATATGTATCTCATCACCATTTTCCTCAATTTCATTCTCATCCTTGGCTCCGCCCTCTTCCTCTCTATCATCCCTGTCCTCTTCCTCTCCATCATCCCCGCCCTCTTCCTCACGACCATCCTCTCTATCGCCATCACCAGAAACATCATCACCCTAAACACCACTAGGACTACTACTGGATGCACTATAAAACATACACATCCTCAAAATATATGCATCACAAGCTGTAATAGACTCTAGTGAAAGTGATGGACATAATACTTCCATTAGTTTCAAAAATTCAGCGTTCGCCATTTGAGCCCATTCTTCCACTTGTATGACCTTTTTTTTCGGCCTTTTCTTCCTTTGCCTCTGCCCGTGCTACCTGTTTTGAATTAGTGTTACTAGAACCTGCACTTGAACTAGGCCAATGCCTCATCGGGACAATACTCTTCTCTGGTCAGCAGCGTACTCTTCCATGATGCACATCTCCCAAAACTTGATGTAAGTGATTGTTTGGGCCAAATTTTTCGAGTTCCTGAGCATCAAGGGCCTCCAACGAATAGTTTTACAAATATGAATAGACTATTAAGTTAAAAAATAGATATTAAAAATTGAAACCAACAAAGTAAAACTTACAATTCACTGCTGTGTCAGTTCATTTACCACGCTTCCATATTTTTTCTTTCTGCTCAAGAAAAAAAAAAATTCTCGAGGCACACATCCTTCAATATTTAAAACCACCCTATGAAATGACATTATTATGCTACTTTTAATCATAAAAAACAAATAAACAAAATATATTCAATATCCAATTCAAATAACAATAATAAAAAATTATTTATCAGTGAAAACATAATCACTAGATCATGGAAGTATCAACATGGGATAATCATGAGTATGAAAATGTGACGATTTGCACATGATTTAACTAAAACTTAATTAGATTAATAGAAAAAATGACATTGCTTCATTTCTAAAATTGAATCATTTCATAACTATTTTCTTAAGCAGTTTTGTGTTTTTTTAATTTGTAGCCATATTATAAGGCTTCTCGACACTGGAGGAAATCCCACCTATACCAACACTTTATTCCCAATGGTTTAAAAAAACATTGGGATAAGGATCCTTTACCAACAGTTATAGAAAACTGTTGGTACATACGGTTTGATGAAAGCTTTTATCAAACCGTTGGAATATATTACGTTTTCCAACGGTTGATGTCAACCATTGGTATAGTGTCCCACTATCCCACTATCCCACCATCCCAACGATTTTTACAAACCGTTGGGATAGAAAATTACCAAATATCAAGTGGGCATCAACCTACAAAACCCATATCAAACATTTTCCCCTAAACGAGAGCTCCACGCTACTGTGAAACCTACATCCCAACCGGATCTTAAGGGTGCTAACTCTACTTTCCAACCGGTCATCTATCTTTGATTCAAGTAATTTTTGTTCTTCCACTTAAAATCTGTACGTCTGCCTTCATTTATTTCATATTTTTTCGTTCGGTTTTTCTGCAATGTATTGTGCATTATGATCCCCTTTTTCATTTGGTTCCACATGAAATGATTTTATCTATAAATATTTCATGTATACTAGTGTACAATGAACTAGTGTTATTGTTAGTGTTTTCCTTGTACCTTCATGTCCTGAGTTTGGGAAAAAGTTACAAGATCTGTGAGATGTCCTATATGACATATAAAGAAAATAGGCCAGCTTCATGTGCACTACTTCTGTCATTATTTTATCTCACAAACATAAAAGGAATTTATTATTATTATAATTTTTACTACACACCATATAAATCAATTTCATATGGAATATTATACCAAATGAACACTTACCACTATTAGAGTATGTTATAGTATATGATGTGTGTTACATGAACTTTAAGCCCTGCGTTTGAAAAAACACTTCCCATAAACAATAGCTTCTCAGGAAACATGATATGGTTATCTTTTAGAAAACTTTTTATAAATGAATCCCAGCTAAAGATCTTTAAAATTATTTCTATACCTCTGGTGGTAATTTTACATCCATCCATCTTTGGAAATGAAGTGTTTAATAATATAATCACACCTATCACCTAGAATCCTACATCCCTTAAAAACAATGCATGATGACCTCTCACATTGATTCATTATCACTGATCATAGATCTTGTAGGCCTCTATCAACAATTACATAATGAATCATGTAGTTGAAAATTAGGAATTTTGATTATTCATCATTTGAAGACAATTTTCTAAAATCATAAGCTACTAAAAAGGGTAGTTTTGAAAACATAATAAAAAATGGGACTATAGGGAATAGAATAAACGAAGTGATTTTTGGGGTTACTGAAATGATCCAAGAACATGTAATTGGTTGATTATTCAACAAATATGTTGAATTAAAAGTGAAATAAGTTTCACTATTACAATAAACATACAATGTTTATCTTGAAAATAAAATTTTGAGGGAAAATTAATGAACATTACTACATGAACAATAATCATCATGAGTTTACTGGAATAATAAAATAATGATTCTTGCTTCATGATCAAATCAATTTATTATAAAAATCACATCCACACCGTATTTTTTGGTGATCACCGATGAAGTACATTCTCAAAATCTCTACAAGTTATTGGTTATCTACTTACTTCATTCCTTCTCCATCTCTCTCAGAATCACAAGTTCATAAATATTATGTATTTTTGACACATAGGTCACTAGAATGTCTATAAATTGTGATGTCTACCCGATGGTCCCCACATATAGTTGTACTATTTTGAAAGATTTGGGTGAAGTAAATCCACTATTCTCATAACTCTTCAATGCATCCTTTATATATGAAGTCAAATGATTGATTAAATAATGGGAAGTGAGTTCCAAAAGAAATTTGGGTGAAGTGATATGTATGAGTCATATGGGCTAATTGACTTGTGTGAGGTCTGTTAGTGAAGTGACCTATGGGATGCACTTGAGAGAAGTGACCTGTGTGAGGCACTTGGTAAAAAATTTATTTTAGAAAAATATTTGACTAAATAGAATTTTAATGGAAAATGGTAGATTTGTGAAATGGGTTTTGAAATGGTATTTAAAAATGAATGTGGAGTTTTCTACCTAATTTATTTATTTGATTTTGGTCCAAGGTCCTTGTGTGTGTAAGATGACATATTGTTTCATTTCTAAATGATTTATACAAAGTGAATTTGATTAGTTTTCAAAGGAAAGATGGAGTGGTTTCTTTTAGGTGTTTTAGTCTATTTAAACTCATGTGGGTGATACCCAATTTTCTAAAGCATGACTTCTATTGTATATTCCCCCTTCACATGATTTCCTTATGTGTTTATTGTTGCATGTTAATGAAATATTTTGTGTGTGTGTGTGTGTCTATGGTGTTGGATGATGTCGATGTGATGGGTTGATCCAGATGTATGTGACATAATACTAATAAGGTTGAGATGGATAATAGGATGGGCATGAGGCATGGGGATAGATCCCAAATGATTAATTATCAGGTTAAGAGTCGGTGTGTTGTGAAACAGGATGTGTTACATGTTCTTTGTTTCTTTCATGTGTCGAATTGATGCTTATGGTAGGAGACATATCCTGGTGCGAGGGTGTAGATTTTGAGGTCAGGACTCAACTTGAGTAAGAAGTAACTGGGGAGATAACCATAATAGAACTGGGTTCCTAGTTTTTTGTGTGATGTGAATCATCCCTTGATTGAAAGGGCTATCTATGGTGCATCATGTAGGTCATACCTTGAGTGAGAAGGGATGACTAGGATACATTGCATGTGACATCCAATTGAGTGAGAGAGGATGGGTGGAGACTTAAATACAACCAACCTTTCATTTTTAGGCAGTGGTTTGGATTTTTTATGAAACCTTATCTTATATATTTGGGTATGGTTTGAGGTACAATATGTCACCCTACCTATAATATTTAGGTATGTGTTAGGAGTATGGTATGAGGTGAGTTTTCCCAGAAGATTCCCCACTAACATTATCCTTAATCCATGAATAGATTGGAGGGATCCACCAAATGGATTTAATCATTCTAGGTTTCTTCAGTCGGCCAATAACACTTAATAATATGAGGATGTTCAATTCATGAAAAGTGTTATTCATATAGATTGTTTGAATCATGGATGCCCCATAATCGTCCTTGTGAATGGACATCATTCCCATATGTGTAGAGAACTATTTCCCACAAAAAAGTTTAGCATTCCAAGAATTCTATATATATGATAGAATAGACCCAATAACATCCAATAGAAGGTTTATAATCTACTCACTATATTCATCATGACATATTCTCTCCATGAAATTACTGTATTTTATGTCTCTATCATATTCCAGGACTAAAAACATGTTGATGTAGTCCCATAATGCATGGGAAAAGTCACATGCTCGGAATAAGCGATTTATATCCCCTTCAGCTAGAAAAAAAATATTTTAGGTAGAGACGTGTTGATATCCAGATTTTTTGATTTGATCCTATGTGGTAAATCTACATTTCCAAATCCTCTATAGAAGGAGAAACTGAGATGAATGGATAAAACAATATTTTAATTTCCTAATCCATATTGGTGGCCTGTTGGAACCACCACATTCCTTATTGTATAAATCCTTAGCATTGAAGTGCCCATGCCAGTTTTGTTTCTATATGAGGGTGTCACAATCCATAAAATTATACCTCTGGATTTTCATACTAATTTGGGTGAAAAAATGACCATCAATAATGGAGTTTTGTGAACCTATGATAACCAATCTCAATAATAAACCAAAAAACATTATTAATAAAAATAAATTAAAAAAATATTTTATTCACTTAATCAACTATAATCTCATTGGGTGGATCTATGATCCTAAAACTATAAGTAGTCCACTCTCAAAACACTACAATGCCTAATGTAATAAAATCCACCAATTTAAAAATCCAATTGAAACACTATATTCATATAAATTTTCTGAAATTAAAAATTACAAAATAGGTGACATACCTTCATATGAACATCATGAAATGACCATACTCTAAACCACCCAAGTCTTATTTATACAATATATATGCAATCCACATTGAATCAAAGTGATACCAATATTCTCTGATGAAATCATGTCATTAATATTTATTCAAAAAAAATATCAAGTAAACAATGAATAATGAAATGAATAGGGGAATGAGGATGGAAGAGATTACTATAGATTTTAGAATTCAAAACCCTCCCATAAAAATCAAGATCCAAGAGAGAAGAGGGGATTATAAAGGAAATAAGTGAGGGTATTATCATCCTAAAAATTGACTCTCTTTGTTCCACTCCTACATGAAAAATGGGGGAGTATAAACCTAAAATGACTATTCTTCCCCTACTAAAAGAACTATTTATGTGAAAAATGCAGTGTGACTATAAGTTTCATGGGGAAATACTTGCAACATAGGGTCTCATTCTGTTTTTTGACGAGTGTCATGGTGAAACTCCCCTTTTAGAGTATCAATATACAATCATGTACACCCAATAATTGTTGACTATGAGATTAATGAGGTATCCCATGCAATTTTAGTGTGACACCTTTCTCATATTGAATTTACTCTTACATAACACATCGTAATTTAATCCACTTGTTTTAGCTTAATGTTCCCATGCAATTTTTCTTGTCTAGTGATATTATGCATTGAACCCTTACAATAACAGTGAAATCATCCATTAATTCTATAGGCATAAACTATTAGAGCCTCTACCCCATGTCACATTACCCCTTACTACAACATGACATACCACATGATCCAAAAATTCAAATCCCATATGAATTTACCAACTTGTAAGTATGTAGTACCTTACAAATTTCCTAATATAATTCATATCATCCTTATGAATCCTATCCAGTAAACCTACCATAACCATGTCCTACATGTCTCATTAATTCAAACCTATTTCGTAATAAGTTGGAGGAGATATCATAAGAGATCAAATTCCATGTGAATTTTCCAATGAGGCCATCATTAATTATCTTGACATATTTGATTCCAATACCTCCCAAATCAATTATTTTAATACACTCCATCCATGTAAAAATGACCATCTTCTTTTCATAAACCGAACTAGTCTATATGATGTCACTAATAATCCCTTGAATCTTCTTTATGAGACTTCTATCCCATCTACTAAAATCCAATATCACCATTTTCTCATGATTGCAAATGAGGGATAATTGGTCAATGAAAAATCAATCCCATTAAACTATTTTTTCAATGAAAAGTCCAGATTCAATCCCCATTATGAATCCACCATTTTTGAAAATTAAATTTTTGAAGTCATTTATCAATTTTAATATATAATTACATGTGAAAATTATTAGTCAATCTTCAATCACACTAAATTCATCTAAAATCACCCATGCCTATGAATTCAATTCTGAATTAATATTCAGTATGCCATATTCTGTATATTAGTCATATTCTGTATGACATATTAGTCATATTCTATATGAATTAAATTCTGAATTCATATTCTGTATGCCATATTAGTCATTTATCCATATTTTTTATGCCATATTCTGAATTCAATTCTGTATGCCACATTCTGTATGTGTTATATAGAATTCAATTCTGTATGTACTGAATTCTAAATTGAATACACTGTACATAATTCAGAATACTATATGTATTCATAATTCTGTATAACACATAAATAATTATGTATTCAATTCTGTATGTATTGTATTCATAATTCATAATTCAATTATGTATGTATTCAATTTATAATTCAATGCTGAATTGTGTATTGCACAAGGTAATTGCCTTCTAAATTCTAAACTGAATTCTAAATTCAATTATGAATTCTGTATTCAGAAGGAAGGCTATGAAATTCTGAATTCAATTGTGTATGTATTGTATTCAATTCAAATTTTTATTCTATATTCTGAATTCAATTATGAATTCTAAATTCTGACATGCACCACTGTGTATTCAATTATGTAGGTAATTAGACAGGGGGAGGCATACTAGCCTGCTATTGTGAATTCTGGATAGGAAGGCTATGCCAATGGTTGTAAACCAATGGTATATGTTTGAAAACTGACTTTATACCAACAATTTACATGAAACCATTGGAAAAAGTCTATACCAACAGTTAGTAAACCATTGGCATAGACCCTTAGCTCAATCTTTCCCAACGGTTTCCTGTAAACCTTTGGTAAAATTTTATACCAACAGTTAATAAACCATTGGTATATAAGATGAACTCAATATTTTACCAATGTTTTACCCAAACTGTTGGTAAAAGATTATTGCAATGGTGTTCAAACCTTTGTAATACACCTAAAATTCAAAATCTGCAACGGTTACAAACCATTGGTAAACATTTATACCAACGGTTAGTAGAAACCGTTGGTATAATGTGCATTCCAAATCCAAATACCAACGGTTATTCAATAACCATTGGCATATGTCTATCCCTACGCCTTGGTATCCAATAGTTTGGACAACCATTGGTATAGTTTATACCAACGGTTTTCCAGAATTTACCAATGGATTAAAATCATTGGCATAGAACATGTTTCCAGTAGTGTGAGATACACCATATAACGTGAGGTTTTCATTCTTAGGGTCTACCCTTAGAACATATCCAACTAGATTTTCTTTTTTGGAAAAGGAATTTGTAAGCTGATTGACCCCCTTATTTGCATGAGATATAAAAAATTAATTACATCTAAGTAAGTATTGTACCTACTTATGGTCTGGCATTATATTCCACCCCAAAGTGTGGATGTATGTCATTTCATCCTTGTTTTTTTATTTATTCCTAATGATTCCTAAAAAAATTCAATAATACAAAATTAAGTATTAATGAAAATCATGGTAATTTTAATTTTAAAAACTCAAATTTGATTAATACCTTGAACTTGGCACTCATCCAATGAGTAATCATTTACCGATAATATTCTACTGGGAAGTCATCCATAAGAGGTGTGGCCTCTAAATCCATTCCAACCCAAGAACACCAGCCATTATAAAATGAATTCTTATAGCCTTTCTAGAGCTCACTTAATTCCATAAGTTATGCTAGTCTCACAGCCTCTCCATCGGGAAAATTAAATCGAAGATGACACCAAAATATTAATTCAAATAAATACAATAATAATATAACATTAAATCCACTGATTTTTTTACCCATATTTATGCCCAAGAATTATCATTTATTTCATTTGGAATGTGTCTCTAGGAGAGTAGATAGACAAGAATTATGTCAGAGTATTTGGAAAGTGTCAAAAAAAAACTTATACATTCCTATCCTGTTTTCCCAACCATTTGATTGTCATCATTATACTCCACCATCAGCTACGTGCGGCTGTTCCATACCACACACATTCGTGTACGCCCAAACCACTTTTTGGTAGATCTAACTGATAAAGAAGAAAAACAAATATTATATTAATAAATCTTATAATGAAAATAAATTATGATAAAAAAATTACCCATGTTCTATAAATATACCCGAGGTAGTCAGATCAGTAGGTGTTGATGGATCCCTAGGCACTAAAGGAACATCAACCTGTACAAATATAGTGGGTCCAAGTGTATTCTTCGCAAGGTCAGAAGGTGTCATAGTAGCAATTGAAGAAACAAGAATGTATTAGTATGGGGAGAAGGAAGTATAAGGAAAAGAAGATAACATAGATGATTGTGAAAATGCATACTAAGGCTGAGGAGTAGGAATTATGGGAAAACATGATAAAGAGAGGTGAGGAGGATCATATGAAAATGGAGGTGCAAGTATAGGTGACCTAAATATCCTAGATGTTTGCAACGACGCCACAAGATCAGAAATTTTGGCAGATGGTACATTAGGGGGAGGGAAGGGGTGTGATCGGGCATACCGACACTTAGCTATAGTACCACCCCCCTCAAATCTCCAGCCTGAGCATTGGAACCACTAGGCTGGTCAACGAAAAATTGGTGCCTTGGTGGTGGATCCTAATTAAAAGTTAAATCAAAATTAACTGCATGAAATTATATGTTATTGATATATATTTTTGAAATAAAATACTCACAATGGGAACTGGAGGAGGGATGCTCATCTCACTCATTGGGAAATTTTTGTCTTCCTTCTTTTTACTTTGTCACTCCTGATTGTTTTTTATTTCCCACATTTGAAAAAAAATATGGAATTATTTAGAAATCCATAACTAATGTGTAATCAAAACAATAAATAAGATGCATCATGACTTAATTAAGGAATACTACTTGTCAAACCAAATACAGGATACACACTAATATAACTAAAACATTTTATATCTAGTGGGAATAATATCAAAATAGAAGACATGTCATAGAAAAAAGAATACGTTCAAATTAACATGTTTAGAATGGGAATTGGGATATTTGCAACACTTTTTTATAGTAATTAATTGAGGAAAAGTAATCAATCCAGTGTTATGGAATGAGAATGTCACAATTTTTTCATTGTTTTAAGGTTGTTTTCCAGCTTCATTATATGCATTTTTTAGTTAAATTCAGTAATTATACAACAGATTGTCCTATTTTGGTATTTTGGGGAATAAGAGTAGAATATAGAGCATTTATAATGTGATTTTTATTTATTATATTTATTTTTGAAATCAAATTCATTTGGGATAATTCACAAAATATTTCAAGTTGATTATTATAGGGAAGTTGAGCTATATAATAAATAATGAGAAACACAATTAGTAAACTCAAGATAATTTTTTATACACCACAATTCATGGAGGTAGTGTTATAATCCAAACACTAACTATGTCAAAGCTCAAGGTAGTGCCTAAATTCCAATATATCTTCAACAACCACTTAGTGTCATTCAAAGATGATCCCAATATATATGTGTCATTTGACTTGCATATGTTTCATTTAAATTAGTGTATATTTCATCAAGCCTCTATGAAAGTGTGATTCGAAAGAAGAATAGTATAAAAATATTGTATGATCAATCCAATGAAGTTAAATAAATAATGGTTTAATCTATATCCTCTATCTTAATATTTAATTTATCTAGGTCATGCGCGATCTTGTTAAAATTTTTATTATGATACTCAACTGTAGTTATGGGTACGATTTTAAAAGTATGTTTTCTAACTCTCTTAAACAACCTTCCAAGAAGAGGTTTATATAGATAATGGTTTTCAACATTAAACTATATAATAATAGAAATATCATTATATGAAATCTCACAAAAAACATTGTCACCTAAGTTCACCTATGTTAAGACATGGGTAGCTTACAATGTATCATATGGATTATCATGATAAGAGATATAAATATATCCATTAGTGGATAGAAATGTGTAAAATATGTATGGAATGTGATATATATAGGCCAAATAACATAATTAAAAATATAATAGGAGGTTGTAATAGAATCAGAGGCTAAGCAACATCTACTGGGAAATACACAGGCCCTACATAATACCTTGCTTTCTATTTCAGGTCAAGGAGTGTGTACTGGAAAATAAGTAGGCCAATGATAGAGCATGTGGCACTCTTATAGACTAGAAAGCACATTCTAGAAGGGGGAATCATGGTCACTATAGGAGAAACTATCTCTTGGAAATAAAAAAAACAACTAGGTTTGTCAGGGTCCCCATACTATTTATTAGCGGCCCCATGTGAGGAATAATGGGAGGAAAGGCTGTTAAAAAGGGAGGGTTGGAGAGAGTAGGGGTCAAAAATATAGGTTACCTCAAAAAATACCTAGGATACCTAAAGATAAAGTGTATTTTTGTGATTCTTGAATAATAATATCGAATAAGGATCAAAAGACAATTTACTGAACAGACAAAAGAAATAGGAAAATAAGGCAAGGGAAAGTATAAAGTAAGAGAAGGATCAACCAATTCCTGAAATTGAACAAAGTGGTAAGTGTAGATCTGTAGAATCTATTTATAGAGATCTTTTTAATAATTCAAGTACAAGATGTGGAGAGTATAAAGATATCAAAATTGTTAAAGAATTTTACTCTCATATTATAGATTATTTGAATAAGGATCTAATGTAATATAAAACGAGTAGCATCCACTACTACAAAACCCACGTTTAACAGCGCTGGTATTTACCAGCGCTAGAAAAAAACACCGATAAATGACATATTTATCAGTGCTAAGGAAATCACTAATAAATTTAACCTTTTATTAGTGATTTTTTAGTGATGATAAAGAGAACCTTTATTAGTGCTTTATTTTAAGCACTGATAAAGGGTATCCTTTATTAGTACTTTATTTTTATTGCTGATAAAGGGTACCCTTTATCAATGATTTATTTTTAGCACTGATAAATATTTCTTTCATCAATGCTTTTTTAGCACAGATAAAGTTCCAAATAAATAAAATGAAATAATTAAAAAAAATAAAAAATAAAAAATGATTTTATTAAAAAAATATTACAAATTTTATTAATCAAATAATTATGGATAAAAATGAATAAATTGATTATACATTATTAAATATTAAACATTTTATTAATTAAATAATTATGATAATTAATGTTATTTATTTTTAATTATAATTATAAATAATTAAATATATGTTTAAATAATTATAAAATTATAATAAATATATTAAAATAATAAATATATTTATTTATAATTATATTTATAAATTCATATTTGTTTTTATTTAAATATTTATTTATAATTATATAAATTTAATTTTTTTAATTATATTTATTTTACTATTAAAATTGGGTCTTTATCAATATTTTTTTAACACTGATAAAGATTGAATTTTATATGCACTAAAAAGGTGTTACTAAAACATATCTTTATCTGTGCTAAAATTCTAGCACTAATAAAGATACGTTTTATCAGTACTTACTATTTTATCACTGATAAAATGTATCTTTATCATTACTTTTTCGAAAGTACTGATAAAATCCTTACCATATGTTGTAAATAGAACCCTAATAGAGTCCACCTCCCTCGTGCCTTTAAGATTTTGTGAAACCAAACCCTCACCGCCGCTCTTCATCAAGATTCTCGATGAATCAATCTTACGAAGATATAAGGTATGTGATTATTTCTTCACCTCTTTAATCACGATCTTCTTCCATCTAGGTCTTTACCCCCTCCAACCTCTACCTTATATATATATATATATATATCCGCCAACTAGAGGACCTTCATTCTCATGCTGGTGTCAGCGGGACACTAGACATCCACACACACCGACCTCCATTGATAACCACCGTAGATGCTTGCCTGAAGCACCAATGATGTGACCTGCCACCCAGATAAAGCCCCCTGAAAACCACGCCAAATTCTGCTCCTCCCCTTCATCAGTTGCCGCCTGACCTCTACCTTGTTTTAGATCTTTACCATGAATGACACAAACCAACCTTGTTTTAGATCTTTAGTTTCAGGATGTTGTGGCTTCATTTTTGATTCTTTGTTTCCCGTACTGTATGACTCTCTAGTTTTGACCCTTCTCAACTGATTTCAAGGTGGTGTTCAATTATCCTTGGGTTTTTTATGCCTATGGATCCCTGTTGAATCTATCATTCAGTTCTCTCATCCCGCATTCTAGATCCCATATTAATCTAGTTTTTGGTTCGCCAACGGTTGAGGCTCCCATAAAGCTAGTGTTTGGTCTCTTGTTCTTTGTTCCTGTTCGATTTTTGACAATTATTTCTTGAGTTTAACTATTTTTTAGAGATGTAGAGGTCATGATTTCATTAGTTTGGTGGAGTTAAAACTATATGAGCCTTCTTAGTTTTTTATTTTGGGGATATTATGATGTTTGGGATATAGATTATGTGTATATAAATAATTATAAATAATGATATATATTTTTTTTTAAATATTTACATCATTTTTATCATTTACCATAATTTATAGTATTTACTATTCATCGACATATTTAACTATTCTCACATATAATTGTTTTTTACCAATAAATGATGTTTACTCTCTTTATCAATCTAGATATCTTGATTTAAAATATGGAATTTATTTTTTTAAATCAAACTCTAAATATATATTAATTTAAAACATATAATGTATTTTAAATTTATGTTTTTGTAAGAAATACTTCTTTATTATAAAATATTTTATTTTAAATTCTAAAACATCATTTTTTATTTCCATATTACTAATTATTTTCTTATATATATATAAACATATACAATATATTTTTTAAAATTAACCATTTAAGTATAATAAATTTTATTTTCAATTAAAAATATTAATTTAATAAAAATAACGACTTCCTATAAAATACATTTTATAATTATTAAAAGAAAATTTTATTAAATAAATAGCTACACATAAATAACTCCCTAAATTTTAGTTATATAACACATGTATACATCTATATAGGACCAAAGTGTTATATAATCCATAGTGGTACTTTCAAGTGGCGATTTAGCTAACTTGGATCTCATAATGATCTTCACTAATGTGAACTTACCCCACATGTGAATTTGTTCCAACCACACTTGTTGTAGTTCAATTTAATATTAGTATAAGACAAACCTTAGTGATTCTACCTTCTTCCCAAGCTTAACTAAATTTCTCACATGGGTTTGAAATTTTGAGACATATGCATGTGTAAATTTCTATGAATTCATCATCAATTTTTAGTTTGTTTTGTTTCATTTTGTGTTTTGTTGATTATATATGGATTTATTTTCATAAAAAATTTCCTTCAAATGGGGTAATCCTTGATCCCTTTTTAAACTAAATTTACCTATAACTCACTCAATTCAATTTTTTAAATGATTAATAAAATTTTGTTTCATAATAAAGGAGAAAAAATAAAGTTAATAAACTATTTAGAAAAAGTATTAATGGATCATTAATTAAAAAAACACATACCCCTTCTTTTTTACTTACCAAACATTAAGTAGCATATAGGAAAAAAATTAAGAACCAACACATGTAATTTCTGGATACGTCTTCATAACAATTTAAATAACTTAACCAAAACATTCTTAGGGAATATTTTAACTAAAAAACAGTACCAATAATGAATTCCAAGGTGCGAACATGTAAAATGTTTCCATCATTGAAAAGAAACATGAAAATATCAAATGTGTGCTTATAAATCATCCTAAAGATAAAACAGATTCTAAATAGCCCTTAAACACCATACAAGATAAATTAATAATTCATTCCTAACAAAAATTGTTCAATTTTACTTAAATACACTAAAATCTATATGGATTTCAGCCCATATATAAGGGAATATGAGAGGGAATATGTTTATGCTTATGAAAAATATTAAAGAGAAGTGTATTGGATTCAAAGGAAGATAATTCAACCACCACAATAAGCTAAGAACCAACCTAGAACTAACATAAAATTAGGGATTGGTTTTTTTATATAAATTATGAAACTAGAAAATGGAAACAATGTATTACCTTGGTATCATCTAAGAAAACCATCCAATCTAACCAAACCTAAGGAACATTGAAGGATAAAAAAATATTCAATGGACTAATACCAGATTATAATGCATAGGGATACTATAAAAAATAAAAATTTAAAGAAGAATATTATAGGAGAGAATATAAGATTACCTTTCTAAGAAATATCACTTATTAAAGATTCCAGGGAAGTGTTGATTTATCACTGATAAGGGGCGATAAATACGCCATAAAATTTTTCTTTTACAATTACTATTTATAAATTAACCTCTATTATTGATTAAAGTGTTGATCCACTCACCTACTAATTTCCTTTTTGTTTTTGAACTCTCTTTAAAATATGTGTCAAAAAGTTGAGTGGTATATATATTTATAAATGCAACATGATGGGTGGTATCTATATTTATAAATGCACACATGTGTAAGGACAAAGAGTGGTATCTATATTTATATGATCATATTAACTTTTAGAGACCTCCTGAATACACATAATCTCACCTCCTACATATTTTATATTGATAATAACACCATGGAAAGGGAATTTCACTAACTCCATCCAACCCATACAATATCCATCATGACCCACTCCCACAACCTTGGCCTCATAGGAAGCTAAGCGCTACTGAAATTTAGTCCTCAAACCAAAATCCATTTCCTTTTCATGGAGTAATTTAAATATTACTTTGAATGTTGAAAAAATAATGGTTGTCTCAGTATGAGTTCATGTAAGACCATCTAGTTAAGCCTTCTCACGGTCACACCAATCAAGTATCCACTTGTAGGGATTAGAATACCGCTTCTGATTTTTTCAACTTTAGAAAAAAAACTAAGAAATATTGTATGGTGTTTTAGTAACTCCCCATCCTGGGAACATTTAGATTTTATGAGACAACCATCATCCTCATTAGCTTCATCTTCCGAACAATTATTATTGCATTTTGTTTCTTAAGACTCACCCCATCTCTTCTGGACATGCATTGATGTTTCTTGAAATACTTTGAGCATTAGTCTTCCCATACCAAGTATCAGTGATCATTGTGGATAAATTAAGAGGATAACACCTACCACCAATAGAGTAATTATTTTCTAAAATTCAATTACCCATTTCCTTCAAAGCATGTTGAAATTATTTGAAACATTGAAAAGTTGGGTTCCCCAAATTTGAAATCCACTTTTGTGTATTTTTTTTAAAATATTAATATTAACAAATCAAATAGGATGGATATGAATAAAAAATGGATGGATTCCAATCATATAACAAAAGAGTATGCATATAGTGTGAAAGTCTTCATCAAGTTTACAAAAGATCATGGATATAACCCTTCTCAAATCTTTTGTATGTGTTTATGTTGTTATTCAAGAATAATTAGTCCAGAGGAGTTATAATAACACTTGATCTATCATGGAATAGATTGAAGTTATAAATGATGGACAAAACATGAGGAAAAATTGAATATAGCTACTGTCTGGGATAACACTGCATTTTATGGATCATATGATATGATTACAAGCATGGAAAATAAATAAGAATGTATCGAGGATGTGATTAGAGGTGTGAATGAAGATGAATATCATATTGAGGAAATGAAAATGATAGTTTAAGATGAACTTCATGACTGTACAAAATTGTTTGAGAAGTTAAAAAGTTATGAAAATATTCCATTATATGCTGGTTGTACTAAATATACAACATTTTCAGATATTGTAAAGATGTATAACTTAAAATATGAAAATGGATGGAGTGACACTGTAGTGTGAAGGTGTTAGAAAAACATATTAAGGTGAGAATAAAATGCATCAAATTCAAGGTTGAATGGATTCCATGTGGCTAGGTTGTTAACCCCAACAAGGCCCTGTTCAGTAGTTACACTTAGCTCACCACTCGATAGTGTGTTCCAGTTGATATAGATTCATGGTAAAATAAGAAACAGACAACAAAACCAACATACCCCTACTATAAAGCAAGGATGAAGTATTCTTCACTTGAAAAAAGTACATATTTTAAATCTACCATAATAATTTTATGTGACATGAAACAATAATATTATTATATTCCTTAGTTTATATAAATATTGATGAATCAAAATTCAAATCCACTTCCATGCCACATCATGTTCTATGAAAGGAGGTATGTGTAAATAAAGAAGGGATACTAATAGATGAAAAAACACAAAAATTGTGGGAATCATGTGTAAGTATAACACAATAATTTTTTATTTAAATTAGTATTACATAATGATGATTACTTATTTTTCTATATATTTTATATAACTTAGACACAATAATCCTCAACAGATGTACCTAATGAACAACTAATATCAGTGGCCTTGAATCAGACATAACAGTATGGCCATGTAAATGGTACGAGTTTTGTGGTGACACCCGGACATATTTTGAGAAAATAAATGAACAAGGGGATAAAGATAAGAAAATGGAAGAGTTACAGGCTTGATTAGCTACTATTGAATAAAATTTAATTATTAGTTAGAGTTTCTGGAAAATATTATGGGAATGAATCAAAGAGAAGAAATAAAACAAGAACAACCACAATGTGAAGATTCCTCACCCCACCAAATTTGAGGTGAGCCATTCCTCTCAAAGAGATATCTTAGATGAGGTAATCAATATTCTCATAATTGTTTTTGTGAAATGTGAATTAGGCAGACACTGGTACCTTTCATGTACTGATATTATATAGGGTGAAAATGATTGGGATTTATATATATCAAAACCCACCCATCACCTTATTGTGAGGGCTACTGTGTTCAATATCTAAGAAGATATTCTACATAATAGAATACTTCAAATAGGTCATGTGAGAGTGGGGATAGATATAGCTCATGAACTGAGCATTGAACTACCTATTCCACTTAATGATGTAGATATTCATATAGTCAAGAAAGCTATTGGAACTTTCATAGCCTATCCATCAGGTCTTAAAAAAACATGTCGACAAGGAGGTGTTAATTTATAATTTATTTTTCTTGTAAAACCTTTAACAATTAATTAAAAAAGCTCTGAATCTATAAATTTTATAACAGATAGATAGAGGGAAGGGGTGAAATGAAAGGTAAAATCAAAATGACCTAAAGGATCAACAAACCAATCAAAAATATCTTCACAAAGTACCTTTACCCCACCCATTAAATTTTTTCATTTACTAACATTAAATTTCATTTGGATACAAGGTTATAAAGTGCTAGTAATTTTATAGTTTATTTTAAAGAAAAAATGTACAAAGAGGACATTACAAACTATATTGTTCGTGATAATGTAAATGAAATCCTAAATTATGATTGTCTAGGAGTCTCAGTTGTAAATGCATACATGAGGTGTTATTTCAAGATTGTTTTCTAAATAGATGATATAATATATTAATTATGACCTAATACAATTCCTATTTTTTGTAGGTTTATTAAGGAATGCTAAAAATTACGTACTTAATCCAAAGAGAAATATTGATTGATTATTTGATGGGTTAAAACCTTTCTTCCAAATGGAACTAGTCTCCCTAAATTTCTCATCATATGAATATATAGTATCATGTGATATCAAGATAGAAAAATAATTCTCTAAGTCAAGACTTTAAGGGAAATCAAGAGAATAAGAGGGTTGCTGAACACTCTAAAAAAGGAAACAAGGAAACGAGGAAGAAGGGAAGAGTTGACTTTCCATCTTGTTATAAGCGTGGAGATAAAATCATGGAATATGACTATTAGGGATGGTATTTTCTTACAAATGTGGATAAAAAGGCCACCAAGAACATGATTGAAAGGGAAAGAAATAAGATACCAATGTTTAATGCTAAAATTTTAAAGAGATGAAGGGAGCAAGGCTAATCTTATGCAATCACATTAGTTGAGGTTGAAGTTTCTAATGATGTGGTGAAAGGTACTTTAATCAAATCCTCAAACACAACTAACGGTTTATTTTCTTATGGATCATCACAATCTTTTATATCTTCCTAGTTTTCTAAGAAAATTAGGCATTTCCATTTTGATTTAATAAAGGAGTTATCGGTCAAAACTCCTAAGGGAAATCTCATTGAAACAAAGATGTATCAAGCAGTCCCCTTTATGAAACATAAGCGTACTTTACCTGCTAACCTTGTCATAATACCTATGGTTTAACTTGATATAATCCATGGTATGAATTGGATTAAAAAATATGATGTGAAAATTTATAACAAGAAGAGGGAAATTACAATTTTTGAGGAATAAGAAGAATACCTTATCTTTAAAGAAGAAACTTTATCATCTGATTCTTATCAAGATCCACACCCAGTAGATCTATTGAATGAAATTCTTGGGGAGTAAGAGAAAAAAAATCTAGGGATGAATAAAGAAATATTAAAATTGAGGATGTACCTATTTTAAAGGAATACATTGATGTATTTCCTAAATATTTACCTGGACATCCCCAAAAGTGTGAAGTTGAGTTTTTTATTAAGTTAATACCTAATGTAAGAACAATATCAAAGACTCCCTATAGAATGGAAACAATGAAATTAGTAGATCTATAGAAACAATTAGAGGAGTTGGGTAAAAATGGATTTATTTTCCATAGTGTTTCTCTATGGGGATCCCCTGTTCTCTTTGTTAAGAAGAAAGATGGATCAATGAGGCTGTGTATTGATTATTAATAAATCAATGCTATTACAATAAATAAAAATTATCCTATGAATCACATTAATGATTTATTTTATCAACTTCACAAAGCTCATTTTTTTGAAGATTGACCTTTGTTTTGGATATCGTCAACTGTGAGTAAAGAAGGAAGACATTACGAGTTTACAGTAATTCCATTTGGATTAAATAATTAACCCTTGGTTTTTATGGATCTAATGAATAGAGTTTTTGAGGAATATATTGGTAATTTTATTGTGGTATTAATTTATTATATTCTAGTGTATTCTAAAATCTATGAAGACCATGAGAATCACTTGTGAATCATTATTTAGACTCGCAGAAGGAAATATTTATATGGTAAAATTTTCAAGTGTGAATTCTGGCTTCAGGAAATTTCTTTTCTTGTCCATATTATCTCAAAGGATGAAATCTCTATTGATCCTATAAAGACAAAGGCAATTCAATAATTTCCTACACCAACGAGCATAACCGAGGTACATATTTTTATTGGTTTAACATGTTACTACTGGCATTTCGTTCAAAATTTTTACCGATTGGTTAACTCATTAATCAAGATCACACGTAAAGTGGTTAAGTTCACATGGATAAAATAATGTAAAGATTTTTTTGAATAATTGAAGAGAATATTGGTTAATTCACTGATCTTATGTTTACCATTGGGAAATGGTGGATTTGTGATTTATAGTGATGCATCAAGGAAATGACTTGGTTGTGTCCTTATGAAAAATGATAGAGTTATTGCATATGAATCAAGGTATTTAAAAAATCATGAACATATCTATACAACTCACAATCTTGAGTTTTCAGTTGTAATATTTTCTCTAAAGATATGGAGACACTATCTCTATGGTGAAAGATGCGAGATATATATAGATTACAAGAGTTTGAAATATATTTTATCACAGAAGGAACTCAATATGAGGTAAAGGAGATGGCTTGAGATACTCATGAATTATGATTTCTCAATATACTACCACCCATGGAGGGTGAATAAGGTAGCATATTCATTAAGCAGGAAGGATCATGGAGTTCTGAAAAAAATGATAATTGACAGGGATCCTTTGTTCATGGATCTAGTAAAGATGGATATGAGAATTATTAAGTTAGGGGAAACATGAATCCTCTATAAAACGGTTTCTAAACCATTTTTATTAGAAAAAATAAAATATTCTCAGTTTGATGATGATAATTTACAAAAGAAAATTAAATTTATGAATGATGGAAAATTAGAAGGCTTCATATATGAAGATGGTATTTTGAAATTTGGAAAAAGGTTTTGTGTTCCCTATCTACCTGAGCTAAAAAGGAAATTATTGGATGATGCTCATAGATCAAATTTTTCTATACACCATAGTATCACTAATATGTATAGTGATTTGAAGGAACATTTTTTGTGGGAAAATATGAAGTAGTAAATTTCTAATTATGTGTCAAGATGTTTGGTTTTTCAATAGGTAAGGCTGAAAGACAATATCCTAGAGGAGTCATGAGATATATAAATATACCTACTTGAAAATGGGATGAAATTATGATGGAATTTTTCATAGGACTACCAAGGAATCCCAGAAGGAATGATGTGATATGGTTTATTGTGGATCGCCTAACCAAATAACCACATTTTCTTGCTATAATAGAAGATTTACCTCTTGAATGCTTAGAAAAACTATATTAATGAAGTTGTAAAACTTTATGGTGTACCTCTATCAATTGTGTCTGATCAAGATCCCAATTTTATGTCAAAATTCTGGAAAAGTCTTCTAAAGGCTCTAAATAGCGAACCTTATTCGAGCACTTCTTATCACCCTAAAAAAAACAGGTAGCCAGAAAGGACTATCCAAACATTAGAAGGCATGTTGAGGTCTTGATCACTTAAATTTAAAGGTATTTGGGATTAGTATTTACCTTTGGTAGAATTTTTCTATAATAACAGCTTCCATTCAAGTATTCAAATGGCACTATATGAAGCATTTTATGAAAATAGATGTCGTATGTCAAATTATTGGGATGAAGTTGGTGAAAGGAAGCTTATAGGAACATAACTTGTGAAGGAAAAAATTATAAATGTAAATAATATTCAAACCCATATCAAAGCATCTTAATGTAGGCAAAATAGATATACTAACAACCGAAGGAAGGATTTATAATTTCAAGTGATAGATCATGTTTTCTTGAAAGTATCTCCATGGAAGGGTGTTATAAGATTCAGTAAAATAGGGAAAATAAGCCCCAGGTATATTAAACATTTTTAAATTCTAGAACGAATTGGAACTGTGTCTTATCATTTGGAAATGCCACCTAGCCTTTCTAAAGTACATGATGTGTTCTATAAATCTTTTTTAAGGAAGTGCATGCCAGACCCAACACCTGAATGACCCGAATGCCTTGATTTTTTATTTATTTTTGGATAATCCCCATTTTTAACTGGGCTAAGTGGGAACCTTTATATGGGCCATAGGTCTAGTGGAATAAGTCCCAGTACATGAACCAAAGGACCATATGCACAATGCCCAATACATGACTCGAAGGCCCAACCAAACTATACTAGAACTACCCCTTCCCAGTATCTGCATCATTGAAGTCGCCTAGCTCCCCACCTCGCATTGATGATCGGCTATCATTACCCCACATAGAGCTGCATGGTGCCTAGTATAGATGGAATTTTACATACCTTCTCATTCTTCTAAACTGGTTAGCTCTACTATGGTGGTTGCTACTACTCTGAATCCTCTACTGGGCCTACTCCTGTATGGTTAGCCTGGGCTTCTTATTAGTCTTTTTCTAGACCCAAAACATGTTATCAATTATGAATAAATATAATTGGAACCTTATTTATCCTACTATGAAGAGCCTATTAATATTCTTGACACTATAGAATAAGTGTTGAGGAATCAAATGACTCGACTGGTAAAGGTACTATGGAAACATCATAAAATAGAAGAGGAAACGTGGAAACCTGAGGAAATTATGATGAAGAACTACCCAAATATTTTTATGGGGTGATATTCTGGAAATTTCAAGGACATATTTTTTTAAAGGAGGGAGGAAGGTAACACCCAAATATTTTATGGTGTGTTTTATTTTTAAATAAATTTAATATCTTGTATTGTACGCAACACTGAGTTTGAACACATCGTGATCTATTAATAAGTGATTCTTATAAACTAGCTGTTAAAATATAAGGAGTGAATAATATTAACCACATTATGAAATTTATATATTCAATTTTCATCCAAAATATTTTATAGGTATAAGATAATAATGAATCTAATTTTATGCATTAAAATGCTATATTTTTCTAAAGGCAGTTTTATCACCTTTTGACAACGCACTTATTTTAAATCTAGTTTTTGATACTTTTATAAATTATATTTAAAAAAATAAACTTTTTCTTTGGAAGAAAAATATAAAAATTTATTTTGATTTAATTTTTGGTATTTTTCTAACAATTTTTATGTTTTTATGAATAGTGATAAAATATCGCATTTTAATTGAAAAAAATTTGCGTCTAAATAATTTATAGTTTTAAATTATATTTTTAATTGGGTTTAAAGTATAATTATTTTAAATTTTTATAATTTAATATAATTTAGGTCATTGGAATCAATTTTATATTGACTTTAGATATAAAAACATTCTAATCTTTTGAATGTTTCACTTTAGAAACCCATTTTCTCATTCTTTCAATGAGATTGATTTTAAATTAATTACTGTAACTTTTATGTTTTGAATTTCAAAAAATGGATTCCATATTTAGAATCATTGGGTCCAAATTATGTAAATATATTTATTTTATTTTTGGGAATTATGAATAGTAACTTTAGAAATTTTTTATTAACATAGTTAAAGGTAAATCGAGTAATTAAGGGTAAAAATAATATTATAAATATTATAAAATTACCCTAAAACTTGTCAAAATATCATTGGATAAGTGTATGTGGACAAAAAGAATCATTTATCTGAGATTATAACCTTTGGATGACACTTGGACGAGAGTATAAAATTTATTTAATTTAATTTAAAGAGAAGTTACAGATGTCATACTCATATTTTTAATAACTATATATTTTTTAATATAGGGTTATACAAAAGACAAATTCAACTATAAATAGTCAATTGAAATATAAAATGTTTATCTTCATAATGATAATTTATTTTTAATTTTTAATAAATAAATAATTACCTTAAAGGCTTATACAACAATGATGAAATAATTATTTAATTAATAGAAATATCAAATAAATGATTTAAAACAAATAAAAAATGAAAAAAATATAATTTGATATAATTAATTTTATCCATGAATTTTATAGATTCCATATAAATATTAGTTATGTATTAAAGTTTTTCTAAGATATCATATTTTTATGATATTTTAAAAAAGTAAAGTAATTAATAGTATCAAAATTGACATTATTTTTATATTAAAGTAAATAATAATTTATTAAATGATATAAAATTCATAAAAATATGAAATTCTTCCAAATTATTAGGTTAAAGTTAAAAATGTCATCCATGACTCATTTGAGGTTCTTTTGGGATTTTATAGTAACTATATTAACCTTCAAAGAGTAAAAACACATGTTGTCACAATAAAAGTTAAAAGGTTTAAATAAGGGTTAAAACAAAAAGATAAGGGTAATAATGTGACCTAAAATTGTATAAAAAATATTGGTTGAGATAATTTAAAACTATAATAATATAATATTAAACATTACTCACTTTTGTGCCATTTGTAATTGAAAATTAATTTATATTAATTTAATATTTTTTTGAGTTTCCAAAAGTGACCCTCACCTTAATTATAAAAGGGAACCTCCTCCCTCACTTCCTCAAACCACTTTTACCCTTATATATTTACAAAAACTATCGATTTATCCTCAAAATATCCTTAGAAATGTTTTTTAGATCTTAGTATTACAAAAATACCAACCTTAGATCCCTTAAGAAAAGATCTAAAGGAAGTCCGCCAAAGAAGAGGTAATCGTTTTTACCAACTCATTCAAGTTCATTTATTCTTCTACTTTATCTTAATGTATTGTTTCCATTATAAAGTAATAAATAAAATATCATATATATTATGATATGTTATTATTATTATGAGATAACCATATTACACCTTTTATCCATCCTATGAAAAATGGAAGCACCGTGCATGCGTACGTACAACTTGCTGTCTCCACCCTGTGGTGTAATTTTTTTTTCATCACCAATTTATTTGGATGGGTATGATGATGGATATAATAGATATTGATAATAAATATTATATTATATTTATTATTTATAGATAATATACCATCCAATTCATTACCCTTTCACCATTAAGGGAATGATACCGTCGCTCGTGTGTACACATGTCCTACCATCTCCACGACACGATGTGATTCATTTTCTATGTTAACCATTAAAAAATAATTATAAAAATGTATATAATGAGTAAATATAATATCTATGAACTTAATATCATTCTGTAGATTAAATAATATATATCCTATGCATAAGAAACATGACTCACATGACAAAACATGCATAGGAAAATGAACGAGTTAATACCCGAAACAAGGGTAATAACAAAATATTATTAACAAAATGATATAAGAAGATCATATATGATGTCATAAATTTTTATATGGTTCTATGATAAATTAAAAACATGATTTAAACCATTATACAAGAGTTTAAATGGCCTTAAACTAAAGGAAAGCAAAAGGTAAGGGTTAATTTTATAATCTCATTATTATCCAGGATTATTTATACGCAAGTACCAGTTGGGAAATAATTATCATCCATGTACATGTTTCATAGTAATATTTTCCAAAATATTTTTACTATTATCCTATAAATGTTTAATGTATTTTTTACCCATGTTTGACTTTTTATAAAACGTTTTGAAAGGAATCTTTTTGTCATTTTCCAAATAAGGTACTTTATGAATTTTTCGACAAAAATATGAAAGGAATATTTTTATAACTTATGTGGAATGAAAATAGTTTTACACCTTCATGAAAACTTAATGTTTTTAATATTCCTTTAAAATTTTAAAAGGTTCTTTTCAAATAAATTTTTTTCTTTTATAAATGCATGAATTTTTAAATAAATGATTTCAAAGTAAAAGGGGTATTTCTCTCAAGAAATTTTAATTATATTATTAGAATATTTTCATCTATGTCAACATCCTTTGTTGATTTTTTATTAGTAATTAATATTGATCTCTTATGATACCATCTAACATATTTATTGAAGGTTTTATGATCAATTTGACTGTAGATGTGCTATTTTGATACCATTCGTGGTTTATGGTTAAAGTATTCACATTTAGTATGCTAGTTTTTCAATACAAATTTTTATGTTGTTTATGTTTCACCATTTTCATATGAGGAATGAATTTGACTTAGAAAGTGATTGGTGGGGCCCACTATAACCCTTAGATGTATTGGCAGGTCTAATGAGACAAACTAGTTTGGGTATTGGCAAATGTCTTACCCGTTTATGTATGGTTTCTTGGATGAAGCCTTGAAGACATGTTTATGATATCTGACATTATGAATTACCTCATTATGAGATTATTTATTGATATTACAAATGGTTATTCTATTAGTAGAATATGCATGTGATTATTTATATGGAATTATTTGTTTTTTATTAATAATTTCTATATTATGCTCCATATTATGTTTAAATGGATTGTGTTTCAGTTAAACACCTTGATTTAATGTTTATGATTATTTATTTATAATAGCTTTCACTGTACACTTACCCTTACTGAGCATCTGATATCACCCCTTTCTTATGTTTTATTTTTCTCAGGATTACAATATGTGTATTATGACTGATATGAAGGGTTAAACTAAGAGAATAATGAAATTCTCCAAGGATTTTTTATGTTATACTTTATGTTTTAAAATTTAATGTAAGGTTTATTTATGTAATTTGGGTTTCAAAACTGTTAAACTGATAGGTCCTTTGGGATTCAAATCTTGCATCTATGCCAATTTAATAGAGTGAGGCACTAGCTCTGAGCTACTAGGGTCGGGGTCATTAAAAATTTTCTAGAAATAATGTTTGGAATTTAGTTGAACCCCCATAGATAAATATTTTATTGGAACTAAATGGATTTTTATAAATAAAATGGATGAATCTAGTCAAATTATTAAGAATAAAGCAAGTCTTGTTTCTCAAGGTTATTTTCAAGAAAAAATTATAGATTTCAATGAATATTTTACAGCCATTTCTTATATTGAATATATACAAATTTTATTATCTTTTTAATCTTTTTGAGGTTTTAATTTATTTCAAATGGATGTTAAATGTGAATTTTAAATGGATTTATCTCTGAAGAAGTTTATGTTTATCAACCCCATGGTTTTGAAAATGAAAAATTTACTAATCAATTTTCTAAATTTTTAAAATCTTTATAACGTCTTAATTAAGAACCTCATGCTTGATTTGATAGACTTACATTTCTTATTAGAAATTTATTTTACTAAAGATAAAGTAGATCCTAATTTGTTTATTAAAATAATTTAAAATGATATTTTAATTGTACAAATTTTTGTTGATGATATTATTTTTGGTTCTTCAAATTATTTTATTTGATTATTTTCTTCTAATTTTTTTGGCAAGTGAATTTGATATGAATCTTATGGGTGAACTCAAATTATTTTTTGGAAATCAAATTAATCAAATAAATGATGGTATATTATTTATTCAATCTAATACACTAAATATTTGGTTAAATGTTTTTCTATTGACCCTATAAAACTTTTAAAACCCCTTTGAGTATTAGTTGTAAATTGGAATATGATGTTTTGGTAAAATTTATTGATTCTAAATTATTTAGAGTTATGATTGGTTGTTTGATGTATGTAAGTATGTCTAAACCTAATATTATGTTTAGTGTTTGTTTATATTCTATATTTCAATCTGATCCAATTGAATTTCCCTTAAAGGATATTAAAAATATTATTAGATATGTTAAAGGAACTATTAATATTGGACTATTTTATTCTGTACAATTATTTTTTGATTTGATCAATTACCATGACTCCTATTTTAGGGGATTAAGACTTAATAGAAAAAGTAATTTAGGTATGTGTAACTTTATCAGTAAAAATTTATTATTTTAGAGTTCAAGGAAACAAAATTACATTGTTTTATATACTACTGAAAGTGAATATATTCTTGATATTTCAAGATATTCTCAATAATTATGGATTAATATAATTTATTTGACATTGATTTTAATTTTGAAAAATACATATTTTTTTGTGATAATTCTTCTGCTATTTCTATTTCAAAAAAACCATTTTCAATATTCTTAAACTAAGAATATTGACATGAAATTTCATTTTATTCAAGATTTTATTAATAAAGGAGATATTATTTTAGAATATGTTTCAATTGAAAATCAACTTGTTGATACTTTTACTAAACCATTGGATTTTTATAAATTTAAGAAAATCAAATTTGAACTTGGAATGATGAAAATTTATTTTGAAAATATCATTTTATTTTTCTTTTATTGAGGTGTGATTTACTTTTTAATTTAAATCTAACTATATTTCTTTTTGATAAATTTCAAAAAGGGGGATAGTTTTTTAACAAATATTAGTATTTTAGTTTAGCCTAACGTAACTGTTTTCTACCTTTACACATCCTTTATAACTTTTGTCTTACCTTTACATGTGCTTATTTGGTTACCCTTACGCAACACATGTAAACTCATTTATACCCTTACACATGTCATGTAAATTCATGTTTACCTTTACACATTATCTTTTTTACCTTACGCAAGTCCTGTAACTTTCTTCTTACTCTTATGCATCATTTATAAATTATATATTACTCTTAGCTTTTCATGTACCCTTAAATGAGTTATATAGTTCCCATTATCATTAAATGGTGTTATATATACCCTAATGCATTATAGATGAAATAGGAGTTACCCGTTTACAATATATACAAATTGAAACTTACCCTTACATAGTGTACATCTTACCCTTATGAAACTTGTTGAATTTCAAGGTTACCCTTATACGAGCTTTATAATATTTAACTTACCTTTACACAACATGTATATTTTGAAGATTAAATTTATGAAACCTATAAAAAAATCTTGTTACCTTTTCATATTTTATGGATATTGAATTTTATCTTTACTCATGCATAAAAAATGACCCTTATGTAGGTATGGAAATTTAGAATTTCCAGATATGCTCTATTTCATGTTTTTCATGGTATTTTGGTTTGATGAATTTTTATAACATGTGTATAATTTTTTTTAATTATTCTACAATTTCTTATTAATTATAAAGAACCTATGTGAAGTGTTTTTATGGTGTTTTAAACATATTTATTTGAAAATTAATTCTGTTCAAGTTTTCACGCATGAACTTAAATCATGGACCTATAAAATTCATTTTTATTATATTGAGTTTATTTTTTTTTTAAATTTAAAAAATCTATTCAAAATTATTTTATAGTTTTTAATAAAATGTTATACATTTTTTAATTTATGCTATCTATATTCATTTAATCTACAAGTTTTTGAATTTTGAGTTTTAAAGAAAATGATTATGAAATTTTCATGGGATTCTCTTTGACCTATTATTTTGGAGTTTTTTGAATTCATTAACAATTATTTAAAATAAATTTGAACTATTCTTCTTGGTTTTTAATTCTGGATGTGAGTTGGGTGATAATTTTGTAATGATAATATATATATATATATATATATATATATATATATATATATATATATCTCTTTGATAATTCTATATCTATTATTTTTAATTTGAATTATCTAACTATTGTCTTGGTTGTGTTAAGTTTTTATCTTATTTAAGGAGTTTGGGCATTACTTCAAAGGAGACTATGATACACATAAATACTAAAACATTACTTATTCGATGCGAGCTTATATATTTTCAAGTGATACTTTGAAAAAAGTGTTTTGGTATGATACTGTGAAGTGTTGTGGAATCCTGCCTGTGCAAATACATTTCTCATCTACTGGATGATCTCTCAAGGGTTATACCTAAAATTCTTTAACTTTTACTACCTTGAAGAGATGAGTTTATTTGATAATCAAGAACCGACACCTGTGATTTTCTTTTTTATTCTCTATATATTTCATCCTAGTTTCTTAAGTTTGTAACACTACTTACAATATCTCACACATGTTATAACTTTCTATTTATGTTTTTTCATATAAGATAATTCTATTTATTTGTATTATGACTCATAGATTCTAAATTTAGGACCATTTGAGTTGTGACACCCATAGTCTAAATTCAGTTTTGTAATTGGGTCTTGAATCCCCATACGAAAGTCAATTTTCTTAGTTATACTTCCACTAGAAAAAAAGGTTATAATTGGGTTATGATTCTCCTTTAAAAATCAGTTTGGTTTACAACATATTGCTCACAAATTAAAGAGTTATAAGAGTATATTAGGTCCACTTTAGACCAAACTACTATAAAAAATTTCCATGTTTATTCTTTTATTTCCTGATGATAATTAATTATGTTAATTTACTGTGATATTTAATCAATCTTTTAAAAAAAATTAAACTGGTCCATTCACCCCCTCTAGACTATATCTCATCACCATTCCAACCTAATAATATTATATGAAACCTTTTTAACTTTAAAATGAAGCTTTGGGATGGAGTTGGAAAAATCCATCTGTTCTTTAAGGTCTAAAGTTCCCATTTTTTATTCCTTTATAACAATTAAATTAATAATTTCCTTCATGTTCTATGTGAAATATTTTTTTTTTCAGTTTTGATATCAAGTTTTTTAATTTTAGAGCATGAATATATTGATAATAAGTGAACTATACCACTCATCATACAAGGCCTTATAAGGTGTAATTCCCAAAATCACATGTTAGTTGTAGTATATAAACTCTATTAAAAATGGGGTTTGTACCAGAACTCCTATTATTCATACTTACCTAAAAAAGGGAATAAGTGAGTTGGTTGGGTAATTACTAATGATGTGGTGGAATTTCCCTTAAATAGTTTTTGGTTCTGATCTAGTGGGTTTTACAGATTTTATTAGTTAGTGGTATTGGTTAGAGAGCTCTGAAGTGGTGGTATATCTCAAGATGTACTCATTTATAGTAGTTAGGAGTTCCTTGAGGTGGTTAATACCTGACCCAAATTAATATCCTATATTTATTTCTTAAAAGTGATCATAAGAAATAAAGTTGATTGTCTTGTCTAATTGATATCCCATTACTTCAACTCTCACTGTATAACTGCATTATTACTATACATTAAAATTTGGTTCCTTCATTGAGACATTTCTTCAATTACTATTGTTGTGGAGTTATTGAACATTGGTTTGGATTGTGTCTCTTTTTTTGAAAGTAAAAAAACAAGACTAAGATGTCCAGATTCAATTCTTGGAAAACCAATCTTTTCCAGTTGCACTATGATGGATATTGGTAACTGATGGTTTCTTGTTTTGAATGAAAACCAAGATGAAAATCATAGTCACCACTATAAAAAAATGTTGGAGAGTCAGTGGAAATGATTTTAGGATATAAATATAGCATGAGAACAGAGAGAGAAGTCCCACGATTAGGTTAAGGGAATGTGTGGAAAATAGTTGTTGCCATAAGTTTATAATATGGTAACTCTAGATTGAAAGGTTGAAAAAGAGATGGTTGGAGAGGGTTTACTTAGGGGCATATGTGGAAAACAGTTTTTGACACAAGTTTCTCATGGAGTTGGGCTATCAATAACTATTTTATTGTCCAACAAGCTAGTAGTTGATATGAATATAAGGGAAGTTGAAGCCAAGGTTCCTAGAGGGGGGATGAAATGGAATGAGAACTATCATTTGAAAAGAATAAGAGGAAAGGAAATTGAAGGGATTGTTTTTTCGATGTGGGAAACCTTTTACTACAATGCATAAATTCCAAAAAAGAATATACAGTTGGTGGTGTGGGAGACTGAAGAGCTGATTAAAGATGGGGGCATGGTTGGAAAACATCAACTGGGGCCTGATTACGAGGTGCAAGTAAGTGATAAATCAAGTGAGATGGTTGAATTTAAGATCATGAGAGAATTGAGGACAAATTCATTTTTTTATAGAACATGTATCTAGAGTTCCTATAATTTTCGTTTTTGATAATGGTTCCAGTCATAACTTTGTTACAAAAACTATCACAAAGATGAATAATTTGGAAATTACCCCATCTATCAATCTAGAATTATGCTTGCTATTGGACATAATATATTTTCACAGGGTATTTACCAGATAGTGGAGGTTTGTTTAGATAATTTTATGATCAAGACTAAGTCATTTTTCTTGATACTGATAGTCCATATTTGGTATTGGGAATGAAATGGTTGTAAACTTTAGGCCTTTTCGTTACCAATTAGTGTCACCAGACCTTAGAGTTCTTATGGGGGGGGGGGAGGAAATTGGGATTTAGGGAATTACAGATCAGTCTTAGGAAGTACCATAAGATTTTTGTTGGTTGAAACAAAAATGGGAGATGCTAATGGAGGGTCTGTTTTTGAAAACTAAATTTATGACTCCCATAGGAGAGTTTTGTAGGGTAAAACAGTTCTACCAACAATAGGTAGAATAATATATACTGAAATATTTAACTCTAATTCCCCCAAGGGACTACCATTGAATAGGTTGAAAGATCATGCAATAACTCCTATGGATGGGGCAGATCCCATGAATATCAGGCCATATAAATTAACACATTTCCTCAAGGATGAATTATAAAGACAAGTGATTGAGATGTTGGATACTGGAATAATTAGATACAACAATAGCCTATTTTCATGTCTAAGAATTTTGGTCATGAAAAACTATGGTGGCCAAATAATGTGTGTTGGTGTTTAGGCCTTGAAAAAGATTTCTGTGATAGATAGAGTTTTGATTCCTGTAATTGAATAGTTATTAGATGATTTGCATTAATTACAATTTTTTTTACCGAACTAGATTTGAAATCAGGTTTCCATATGGTTCGAATGAAAGCTATAGATGTTCATAATACAAAATTCAAAACTCATGAGGGGCATTATGAATTTTTAGTAACACCATTTTTACTTATGCCACTTTTCATTCCACCATGAATAACTTGTTCAAGGGATTTATTAGGAAGTTTGTATTGATTTTTTGATGATATTATTGTTTGTAGTAGACCTTGGGCAGAGTATCTACAACACCTAGTGATAGTATTATAAATTATATGGACATAATAGTTAAATACAAACAAGAAAGTTTTTTTTTTCATTCAATCAATTGTTGAATATCTTGTCCATATCTGGTAGGAACAAGGCTACTGTGTAAGGGAGATGGTAAAGAATGTATAATAAATTTATTGGGGAAGAAATGTAATATTATATAGTAATTTGTTAGATAGATGTTAGTAAATTAGAGTTGGTAGTAGGTAGGAGGGTATTAAATAAGTGGAGGGGATATAGGGTTGGGGATGAATGTGATTTGGATTGGATTTAGATAGAAGATACTCAGAGGGTTAAACTTTGTCTTGGGATAAATGTCTTCTTGGAGTTCTCTTTCTCCTTACTCTTATATTTCCTTTTATCTAATTTATTATTCCTTTTATTCATATTCTACTCACATATACTTCTAGAATTAAAATATTCTACTATTTTTATTGAAATAAATTACCTATCAGAGAGATATAAACTCAAGAAAGAAGAACCAGATCCAACAAACTAGCTATGAAGCTTGAAGTTTTGAACAAAAATTATGGAGAATGGTGACCAAAATGGAAGAACTCATACAAAATATTGTGGTGACTATGGAATAATACCAAAGGGTGCTACATGAGAATCAGATATTACTAGAGAATTTTTTTGAATGGAAAGTATAAATAAGAAACCAGAGTGTAGAAGTGGTGAAAAATCAGAATGAATTTTATCCAGTTAGGATAGAGGAGCTATCCAAGATTGATGAAATATTTTGGGACCAAGTTTGATCTGAAAAGAGTTGGCAGAAGCTACAATAGTTTCTATAAACAAATTATTGCGAGGTTTAAATTTTAAAGATGATTTGAGTGAATAAATTAAGCTTAAAAAAATACAAGGAATGATATATAGAAAATTATAAAGATGTTGGTGGACTCCAACCAAGAATTTCTAGTCAAGGAGGTAAGGGTGTACTTCAATCATTCTAGAATACCATTTCTTTTGTGATAGTGTCTAAGAAGGAGGAAATGGTTGTAAAAATTGTAGTTCCACTAGCTTCAACCATACCTTCATAGGTCCCAACATTTATTTATCCATATTAAATAATAGGAATATCACAAGGGAGGTCTGGTAGTTCATAAGTCTGAAAATGAGAGCTATAAAAAACTATGAGTATAAATTTTTGGTACTGGGGTCTGTAATGTCCCAGTTTTTTGAGCGGGTTGGAAATTTTGATGGAATTTGAAATTTTAAGTTTGGTGGATAGAATTTTTTTTAATTTGGGTATTGAAATTCAATTTCAAGAGTTACAATGTATTAATGTGTTGTTTTTAGATAGAGGTTAATTCATAGTAAGTATCTTGGGAGTTTGGTTTGGTTTCGGGTGCGTCGAGCTTCGAAAACAAAAAGCTGGGAGAAACAACACTAGGCACATAGTTGAAACATGGTTAGTGCTAACCGTGTGTCACAAACATGAAACCCATTTTTTATAGGGAATTGTTTTGGTCTAACCATGCGAGGTGTCCAAAAAACCATGCGGGCTACTGTAGAAAAAATGAAGAGTGGGGTGCACAGGTTGTGCACAGTTTGGAAAAACCATGAACCTAGCCGAGTTTGGTGGGGTACCTTTGGAATGTGGGTGCACATGGTTGGTTCATGTTTATCCAAACCATGCAGCCTAACCACGTGCCTCATAAAAGGGGATGAAATTACCAAATTGACCCTCCCTCTTTTATACTTATTTCTACTACTTTCTTCTCCCTTTCATGCACACAATAGTGGGAGATCCTCCATTATTACCTCAAGTTAGGCTTTTTGGATTCTCTTTTATTTGATCTCTAATCCAAGATCTTTAGGTTTTATTTGATAGCTATAGGTAAGGCTTTGAGTTTTCTTGCTACCATTCTTCTTTTATATAATTTTTTGGAATTCTATTTCCATTTTAGATCATTTCCCCTATTTTTAGGGTATTTTCAAACTCTTAATTTTCTTCTGATATATATCAAATTAGAGTCCAGTATTTAGCAAGTGAGTGCATACATGTATAAGGTAGGTGGTTCCTAGAATTATCCTCATTTATACATACATTATGGGATGGATACTTTAATATATGTGAGTGGGATGGTCTATGTGTGACCCTTTTAATTAATTATTTTTTTATTAATATTATTAGAGGATTATTATGGGAAAATCTATGTCTTCTTAAGTATATTGAGTCAGGTGTGGATTGGTATGTGTGAAATGGGGTTTCCAAATTTTTTTGGGCATGAAATATTGGTTCATTACCTTAATTAAATTGATATGTGATTGCATTGGTTCCATGGGAATGAGTTGGGAATGACCTGAGATATTTTTGGGTGATGTTGATCACTAGGAATAAGGAAATGAGGTTTTTCAAGTTAAGGAAGATGATGATAACCATGACATGGTAGGGGACTAGGTTCACATGTAGTGATAGAGTTATTTCGGATGGTGTGTCTTATGATGGTTGGTGATTTCCGCTCACCGTTGTTGGCTGATAGCACTGTTGGAGTCATGCGAACACATGAAAAGAATAAGTGAGGTGGTGTTGACCACTCGGTGTGGGTGAAGACCTCTATAGTATTAGCAAATTAGGGGATGGTAATGAATATTAGTTATAGAAGAGGTCATAATTGTAGAAATCCATGGTTGATGGTGTGAGGCCATCAGATAAGGGTTGAGGCTATCCTTGATAAATGAGCCTGATGGGCTAGGATGATGGAAGGATAGATATCACCATGCCTTGGGACATCAAGCTGTTGAGCCTACAATGGTTTTTTAAATGGATGTATGAGGGTCTAATGATATGATTATGGGGAATTCCATTGGGATGCTGATTTTACTTGATATATGATACTTTTTTTATTAGTTGGAACAAGGTGTCGGCTGACATGAATATATATGGGAGGATGAGGGTTATCTGGGTATGACTAACCATGGATACTTCATTCCATTTTCAGTGTTGGATGAAATAGGTAAACACCCCCTTGTGGCTATTGAACACAAGTGAAGTGAGTTAAATTATACCCGATTCAATGTTATTTATTTATGTATACATACATTGGAATAAAAATGGATGTACGATAGACACACATTCGTGGTGACCTACTAAGTTTATACTCACACCCAACATGGGACCCTCAATATGTGTGCAGAATTTATGGCTTTGAGATCAGGCAAGAGACCAGGTTCATGGATTGGAGCTAAGTGATCCAGGATGTATTGTGGGTGCATAAGATGAATAGTAGTGGACCAAGTGGTTCATCTACACCAAGCTAGAGTTTCTTTTTGGGATTCTATGTATGTACTTATATAATCAGGCTATGGGTGATCTTTCATGTCTCTTTTTTACGACTTCCATGAAATGTATAAATTACCTGGTATTTATAGCTGGTTTCTTTTGAATTTTTATTTACAAAATTCATATATAATTCCACTGAGTTTGATTAAATTCTTCTATAGTTACATTTTAAAACAACCATTACCATTATCACATGAGGTTATAGTCTCCACACTATCACCCAATAGACCATTTCTTCTAGTCATTGTACTTTGGTATATGAGGAGGTGCACATAAGGACCAGTGGCCCTCCAACCTAAAGCACCGATTAAGTGGATCCTAGGTCGAGGTGTTACAAGTTGTTTTAGTGAACAATGTTTGGCTAGTTTTTGAGCATTAGTAAAGGATATTTTTAAAAATGATATGATATCAAGGATATGGTAGATCATAGACTAGGGTCTAGTTAGAACTGGGTTAATAGCTCGTTTTTGGGTTCCTATAGCCCCATGTATGAGGGATAGATGAAGTTTTTAGGGGTGAAAATTGATGTTCTTATTTTGTGATTTTACCATTCAGATATTTCCACCTCGAGTGACACACTTGGATGCGATGCTATAAGTTTGTGATATTTTTACCCTTAGCCTAGTATGACAAGGGGGAAGCATTCATGTATCATGCTAGGGACTTTGGTTCATATGTATGTGCTTTTAATTATTGTGCGGAACTTGGAATATGAGAAAAGGGGTTAAGATGTTTAATGTATATGAAACAAGGTAAACAATGTTTTCCTACTTAGCTTCTTGGAGGAATTATACTCATCCAAACAATGTATTTGGTTTATGAAGAGACTGATTTGTGAACCAATGTGTACGTGATATATATGGGCCCAATTCTGATATGGGGAGGTAGGAACAAAGGAATGGTGTGAGCTGTTTAATGTGTCTACAACAAGCTAAACAATGTTTTCCTGTATTGCTTCTTAGTGATATCTACTCAGCCATCCTTGGTTGGTGATTTATGATTTTATTGGCATGTGATTATTGACTCTTATATGGGTAGGAAAGGGGACATGAGGTCAGATTATATGTAATATGGGTGTAATAGGGAAGTGTAATGGTGGTGTGATGCACTTCCTATTATAAATTTTGCTATTTACGATATATATATATAATGTTATTTTTGTTATTGACTAAGGATTTTTGTATTTAGCTTGATTCCACCTAGATGGGCATCGATGGAGCATCAGGAGGGTGGATATATGGTGTTTCTAGAGTGTTCATGAGATGAGGTCCTTAAGGGTTGGGAAGAGCACGTGCCACAGGTAGAGTTTAGAGACCTGAAGCTTGACGTACATAGATATTACATTAATTTTGAGGAATACTTAGTACATAACAAAAACAGACACACAAGGACCGTAATAGTTTAGTGTCTTTGGAAACTCGGAATATAATCTTCTAATCACGGTGAACGATCTTCAACATCTCCCATAAAGATCTTCCAATTTTTGTTTCCTTACCTAAAACCTTTATTTTAATCCTGGGGGAAAATAAAACATAAAAAGGGTGAGTTTAAATGCTCAGTAAGGGTAAGAATGGATAAAATAAAACATACCATATACATTTGAACTTAAAAACATGAACATAATGTTTAAACATCAAAATCTTGAGCAACGACATAAAACATGGAAGTACATAAGGAATAGATCATAATGGAACATAAATCATGATAAAATAGCATGGGAATAAAACATGTAATTGTGGCATCCATTAAGCACATGTAATGATTTACATAGTATCCAAGACATTGCTTCCAAGACCATCTTAGTGGACAAAGTCCCTTTTTGAATTTAGTTCACTCCTCGTTCCAGTCTTGTAATACTGAACCAAATTAACTTACCGTTCCAGCCATGTCTATCTCATGAGATATAAATCTTTACCCCATGCATTGGAGGGAGATATAGGTCCCACCCATCTCATAATGAAATCATTCTTACTTGTGCCAGAAAATAAACATACATCATTCATAATAACCCAACAAATAAAATGGGTTTCATAAACATCATCCCATCATCACATAATCCATATAAAATAAATGGATATCATTTCATAATAGGAAAAGTGAATCCATGTAAATCATAGAGACTTTATACTTGAAACATACACATATGAAATAATGTCATCTTAGATGGAAAATGGTTTTGATAAAACACTTGAAATGAATTCTTGAGGAAAATATCCTTTCTTCGTCAAAATCATTTTCTTTTCACAAAATGTCATGCAATTTTAAAGGAAAAGGATTTTGTTGAAAATAGTCATGAAATATTTTGGAGAAAGCTTCATGAAAACAAGGATTTATAAAATCGTAAAAAAAAAATCCTTTCATGCCGTATAAGTTAAAAAAAACATTCTTCTCGTACTTTTGCTGGAAAAGTCAAAACAGTACCTCGTAAAAGAAAGATTCCATACATACCATGTAGTAAAATTAAAAAATGGGTAAAAAGGACTTTAAAAATACATGAAACCATTTTTAGGAAACATGGACATGTATGAGAAGAATAACCTCAGTAAATACTTACGAATAAACAATCTCGGATAAGAATGAGATTGGAAAAGTTATCCCTTACCTTAGGTCCGATATGCTTTGTACGTATCTGAACATCATATATAATGATTTAAATAATGTCATTGACTTATTACAGAATCATATTCATTGTTATGATATCATATATGGTTCACTTATGACTTTATATTACACGTTCTTTTGTAAATTCCATGTTAAAGAGCGTTTTGGGTAAAATCGTTTCATTTGTCGTCCGTGTTTTGACTTGTAATTATTCATATGATTACTTAGATCATGATTACTTAATTCCAGAATATAAAACATGATTTATATATAATATATATTCATAATATACATATATATAATAGATCGATAAATGGAAAGAAATACATCATTCATGGAGACGGTAGGCCGTACGTACGCATGAACGTTGTTTTCGATTCCTCCTTGAATTGAATGGAATTAATTGGATGACATACATATATATATTAATAATTATAGTAGCATTATTATTTAATATATTTCATTATTATTCATTATATAAACTTTATGATCATTCATGAATGGTTAACATGGAGAATGAATCTCATCGCGTCGTGGAGACGGTAGTCCGTACGCACGCACGAGCGATGATATCGTTCCCATAATTATTGAATAGAATTGGAGTGGATGGTATAATATATCAGAATCAGTATGATGTTATAATAACCATATATAGTTATTCTTTATACCATTATACCCATCCATGTAAGGTGTTGGTGGAAAAATAGATTTCACCACGGCGTGGAGATGGTATTCCGTACGTACGCACGCGTGGTGATTTCGTTTTCCGTAGGATGGATAAATGGTGAAATAGGGTTGTTTCATACTTATAATAACATATCAGTATATTATTTATACTGATGTTATTACTTCATAATGAAACAACTAAAGAAGAAGAAGTGGAATAAGAAATAAAGTTGAAAGAATCGGTAACGGACATTACCTCTTCTTTGAAGTGCCTCTTTGAGACCTCCTCTTAGGGCACTAAAATTGGTCTTTGAAGAAGACCATAACCTCTAGGATGTTTCTATGGAAGTGTAGAAGAGAATTTGGCAGGGGTTGGCCGAGCTTTAAGGCTCAAAGTGGTGTGAGGAAGAGAGGGAGGAGGTGCGCTTTTATAAGGGAGGAGAGGGGCACCTTTGGAAAAACTAAAAATATTATTTTATTATAAAGTAATATTCGGTTTTTAATAGCTCCAAACTGATTTATTTCGAAGCTAATGTGGGTATGGGTCTAAATCCTATCATCCCATAGAATTTAGACAAGTTTAGGTTTCTACTTTAACCTTATCATTTAGATTTAACCTTAAGTTAAATAATTTTACTTTTACCGTGTCTTCTTGTTTTCTTACACTATAAGGTTAATAAACTTACTATAACAAGCCAAACGAACCCCAAGTTGTTTATTATTAATATATATAACCTTATATAAGTCATTTGGCCGAACATTAGATTTTTAGGAATAAAATAACAATTAATAAAATAATATTTTTTTAAAAACTATTTTATGTCAATTTTGACACTATTTGGTAATTGATTTTTTTGAAACTCATAACAGAATGATTAGTTCGAAAAAAGTTAATTAAATAAATACTAACATGTCATATTAACCTATAAAATTATTTTAATTCATAAAAAGTCTCAAATTACATTTATTTGGGTATTTATAACATCAATTATGTCAATATTTCATTAATAAGATAATTACTGCATCATCATTGTGTCATAAATAAATTAAATTATTTAATGTCTAAAAATTATATATAAAATACCATTATGTAGGAAATCTTTTTATCTTTATAATGGATATTTATAGTCTAATTTATCTTATGTATAACCCTATATTAAAAATGATTTAGTTATTAAACTTTGATTTTAACTATTTTAACCCTTCTTTAAATAAATTAATAATAAATGTCCTAATCTAATCCAAGTGGGACTAAATGGTCATATTTTATTCCTAAGGTTGTTTTTGGTCGAATTACACTTATCAAATAGAATTAGGACATGTGTTAGGGTAATAATAATATCATTTGTACCCTTAATTATCCTATTTACTTTTAACCGTGGTAAATAAAAGTAAAAAGTTACTATTCACCAAAAAATATTTTCATCTCATTAAACCACATTTTAATCCTTGATATTAACTGTGTCTCTAGGATTTTTTAAATTCCACTCACAGAAGCGGTAAAATTAAGTTTTATGAAAGATTTAGTTTTTTAACTACCCCTTAGTGGTTTCACTATTCATCAAAAAAATGAAAGTTTCCATAAAAATACCAAAAATTAGGCCTAAGCTATATTTGATATTATTAATTCAAAAATGATGTCTATTTTACCAAATTCAAAACATATCAGTTGTATTAATTAATTTAAAAAATAATTCCCGTCGTCAAAACAAATAGCGTGTTTTTAAGAGATAATAACTATCAAAAGATTGACACTTGTTTATGTCTGGTTTAAATGTGAAATTACATCCAATGACCAACATTGTATTAAATTGTAAAAATATATTCTAAATATACTTTAAAACCACTCAAATTAATTATTTATTACTATTAATTATTTCTATTAAAAAAGTTCTTTTTAATTAAAATTTAGTAATTTTCACTATTCATCAGAATATGAAAGTTATCCAAAAAGTACCAAAATTTCACCCTAAGCTAATTTCAATATTCCGAATCCAAAAATGAATTCCATTTTGAAAGATAAAATTTATAAAATTTCAAAAAGTGGGTATTACTATTCATAACGGCTAGTTCATAATAATATTATAATAATATCTCGTTTAGTGAAACTCGGTATTGCGTACTACACACGCTATCGAGGAAGGTCTTTATTGTGTGTAATGCAAGCCAAGTCAGGGCTGTGTGTAGTGAAAGCTCTGTTTGGTGTTGCATATAATCAAAACTTATTTCATTTATACATTAAACAAAATCTATACATAATGTTGCGTAGAATAATTGCTACAAACGAACTTGAAATTGTGTGTAACGCGAGCCAGGAATAGTGTTGTGTATACTGCAAGCAAATACGGTGTTGCGTATATCACAATATAATTTTGGTGTAGCGTACAACACAAGACATTAAAAAGAATATTTTTCATAAAATCTCGGGGTGTTACATTCTACCCCCCTAAAAATGAATTTCGCCCTCGAAATTCGTCAGAGTTATAAATGGTTTATTACACGAGAGTTTCTTTCATAGAAACCCACATCGTAAAAAGGAATACTAAAACTTCATTTTAAAAAAATAATGTTAGAAACATAACGGATACCCAAATAACTCATCACTGGGTTTCCACATAGGAGAACATAGGTGAAAATATGGATATAGAGGAGAAATCTGACCATCATGTTCTGATGGAGAGTGGTAGAGAACATGGCTATGAAAAATCCATCAATCACAAAGCCATAGATTTGTGATGATCTAAGGTACCATCTGATTCATCAGATATAAGGGCACTAGGAAAACATTTTTGGTTTTCAGGATCATTTCCCTAAAGTTGATGAAATTGGAATTAGAAGAAATACTTTTGTGATTTTGGTACAGTCTCACCGTTGGTCATTCTTTGGACAATTTCCACTTCATCTCTTAAAGAAATGAAGTTGAATTTGTCATTCGTGAAGTGTTTTCAGATCATGTGTTAGAATGATGGGTCATTCCATCTGTCTTAATCAAAAGGTTAACAATAGTTATATACATAAGTCTATCTATCGTATATCGTTCCAAAAATGGACATATACTTCATCTATCATACCACTTAATAAAATAAAACTAGTTTATACTAACCAGGGACTTCCTGTAGGCCATTGGTAGGAGATAAAGGCCTGTCTCACTTCAGTTGTGGGTTTGATTCCCACAGCCTTGTCCAACGCGATGGGCTGTCGCCCGTCCTGCAGGTTGTCCCTTTTTTAAAACTACACTACTATAACATCCCATCAATAATATCGAAAAATGTTCTATCCTTAAACAATACTAACTTATGTCCAACATAATCCATTTCAATCTTTAGTCTTATACAAAATACTGTTGTCCAATCTCAAATTATAGTGAAAAAAATTACCAGAGAGTTCATATAACAAGCATGTTAATACCATCGTTGATCCCCATATATCATAAGATATGTCTTGTTGGTCACATTCCAAATATTCGAAGGCCTTAATCATGTATTCTCTTGAAAAATGAATACCCATTGAATCTTAGTGAAAACATGAGTGCTGTCAAAAGTTAACTCTTTCCACATACCAAAACCCCAAAATTCTATATACTCAAACCATGATATAAATATTTCCTTATATCAGTCATGAGCTCATGAATACTGTCAAACATTTCATTTTCTCCTTATCCCTTCATTATGCGCATATCATCTTTTTTCCAAAAATATCTCAATCACTTTCCATGGTTACCGGTACCATAAAATTATTGAAAACCACAATAGACTAATACAAAAATATTCTAATACACCATAAAAGTACCTCAATAACATTATTCTTGAATACCAATACATAAACACTTTAATCCATCCTCTTCAATGATTGTCCTGGAATAAGTCCTTCCTTGATTTAGAAGTAACTTTTTAGTTCAGGGCATTGAGTTGGGTAATGCCCATGTTCTCCACAAATAAGACATTGAACTCCATAACAGTCTGTCACTCTATGACCCTTTTCTCCACACAGATAACATCTTCCCCTCTATTTGAGGTATTCCTCAAGGTTCTTCTTCCCTTATTTAGAAATCTCAATCTTCCTTTCTTTATGCTCCTCAACATGTGAACATGCATAAAAGTATACCTTCCTCTTATTTGATTAATTAGGCATACCACTAAATTTCACCTTGTTAATCATATATCTTGATGACTGATTCAGCATAATCACAATATCTTTCTCTCTAGGAATTACCAAATTTTGTTTCTCATAGTCACAAATTTTTCCATTGGATTCAATGTTAACCTAATTCCTTCTGGTTCCCTCCATTGACTAAAACACAAAAAGAATTCTGTGAGAGGCAAAAATCATGCTAGGAAAAACAACATAGTAAAGGGGGAGTACCCTCAATATCTAACATCTTAGGTTAAATTATAAGATCTTTATCATAGTTCTAGGACTATATCCTATACGTATACTTATCCTTAGGGACATCCCTAGACATACCTTAGAAATATCTCTAGGGATCTCACTAAAGTTCTCGCATCCTAGTTTCCAAAGGTTGACTAAACCTTTCCTCTGATACCAACTGTAGAGACCCGAAGCTTGACGTACATATATATTACATTACTTTTGCGGAATAATTAGTACATAACAAAAACAGACACACAAGGACCGTAATAGTTTAGTGTCTTTGGAAACTCGGAATATAAACTTCTAATCGTGGTGAAAGATCTTCAACATCTCCCATAAAGATCTTCCACTCTTTGTTTCCTTACCTAAAACCTTTCTTTTAATCCTGGGGGAAAATAAAACATAAAAAGGGTGATCTCAAATGCTCAGTAAGGGTAAACATGGATAAAATAAAACATACCATATACATTTGAACTTAAAAACATGAACATAATGTTTAAACATCAAAATATTGAGCAACGACATAAAACATGGAAGTACAAAAGGCATAGATCATAATGGAACATAAATCATGATAAAATAGAATGGGAATAAAACATGTAATTGTGGAATCCATTAAGCACATGTAATGATTTCCATAGTATCCAAGACATTGCTGCCAAGACCATCTTAGTAGACAAAGTCCCTTTCTGAATCGAGTTCACTCCTCGTTCCAGTCCTGTAATACTGAACCAGATTAACTTACCATTCTGGCCATGTCTATATCATGAGATATAAATCTTTACCCAATGCATTGGAGGGAGATATAGGTCCCACCCATCTCATTATGAAATCATTCTTACTTGTGCCACAAAATAAACATACATCATTCATAATAACCCAATGAATAAAATGGGTTTCATAAACATCATCCTATCATCACATAATCCATATAAAATAAATGGATATCATTTCATAATAAGAAAAGTTAATCCATGTAAATCATAGAGACTTTATACTTGAAACATACACATATGAAATAATGTCATCTTAGATGGAAAATGGTTTTGATAAAACACTTGAAATGAATTCTTGAGGAAAATATCCTTTTTTCTTCAAAATCATTTTCTTTTCACAAAATGTTGTGAAATTTTAAAGAAAAAGGATTTTGTTGAAAATAGTCATGAAATATTTTGGAGGAAGCTTCATGAAAACAAGTCTTTATAAAACCGTAAAAAAAAATCCTTTCATGCCGTATAAGTTAAAAAAAACATTCTTCTCGTACTTTTGCTGGAAAAGTCAAAAAGTACCTCGTAAAAGAAAGATTCCATACATATCATGTAGTAAAAGTTAAAAATGGGTAAAAAGGACTTTAAAAATACATGAAACCATTTTTAGGAAACATGGAAATGGATGAGAACAATAACCCCAGTAAATACTTACGAATAAACAATCTCGGATAAGAATAAGATTGGAAAAGTTATCCCTTACCTTAGGTCCGATATGCTTCGTACGTATCCGAACCTCCTGTATAATGATTTAAATAATTTCATTGACTTATTAAAGAATCATATTCATTGTTATCATATCATATATGGTTCAATTATGACTTTATATTACCTGTTCTTTTGTAAATTCCATGTTAAAGAGCGTTTTGGGTAAAATCGTTTCATTTGTCATCCGTGTTTTGACTTGTAATTATTCATATGATTACTTAGATCATGATTGATTAATTATAGAATATAAAACATGATTTATATATAATATATATTCAGAATATATATATATATATAATAGATCGATAAATGGAAATAAATACACCGTTCATGGAGACGGTAGGCCGTACGTACGCATGAACGTTGTTTTCGTTTCCTCATTGAATTGAATGGAATTAATTGGATGACATAAATATATATATTCATAAATCCAGTAGCATTATTATTTAATATATTTCATTATTATTCATTATATAAACTTTATGATCATTCATGTATGGTTAACATGGAGAATGAATCTCATCGCGTCGTGGAGATGGTAGTCCGTACGTACGCACGAGCGATAATATCATTCCCATAATTATTGAATAGAATTGGAGTGGATGGTATAATATATCAGAATCAGTATGATGTTATAATAACAATATATAGTTATTCTTTACACCATTATACCCATCCATGTAAGGTGTTGGTGGAAAAACAGATTTCACCACGGCGTGGAGACGGTATTCCGTACGTACACACGCGTGGTGATTTCATTTTCCGTAGGATGGATAGATGGTGAAATAGGGTTGTTTCATAATTATAATAACATATCAGTATATGAGTTATACTGATGTTATTACTTCATAATGAAACAACTAAATAAGAAGAAGTGTAAGAAGAAATAAAGTTGAAAGAATCGGTAATGGACATTACCTCTTCTTTGAAGCGCCTCTTTGAGACCTCCTCTTAGGGCACTAAAATTGGTCTTTGAAGAAGACTAGAACCTCTAGGATGTTTCTATGGAAGTGTAGAAGAGAATTTGGCAGGGGTTGGCCGAGCTTGAAGGCTCAAAGTGGTGTGAGGAAGAGAGGGAGGAGGTGCCCTTTTATAAGGGAGGAGAGGGGCACCGTTGGAAAAACTAAAAATATTATTTTATTATAAAGTCATATTCAGTTTTTAATAGCTCCAAACTGATTTATTTCTAAGATAATGCGGGGATGGGTCTAAATAATCTCATCCAATATAATTTAGACAAGTTTAGGTTTCTACTTTAACCTTATCATTTAGATTTAACCTTAAGTTAAATAATTTTACTTTTACCGTGTCTTCTTGTTTTCTTACACTATAAGGTTAATAAACTTACTATAACAAGACAAACGAACCCCAAGTTGTTTATTATTAATATATATAACCTTATATAAGTCATTTGACCGAACCTTATATTTTTAGGAATAAAATAACAATTAATAAAATAATATTTGTTTTAAAAACTATTTTATGTCAATTTTGACACTATTTGGTAATTGATTTTTTTGAAACTTATAACAGAATGATTAGTTCGAAAAACGTTTATTAAATCAAGACTAACATGTCATATTAACATATAAAATTAGTTTAATTCATAAAAAGTCTCAAATTACATTTATTTGGGTATTTATAACATCAATTATGTCAATATTTCATTAATAAGATAATTACTGCATCATCATTGTGTCATAAATAAATTAAATTATTTAATGTCTAAAAATTATAAATAAAATACCATTATGTAGGAAATCTTTTTATCTTTCTAATGAATATTTATAGTCTAATTTATCCTATGTATAACCCTATATTAAAAATGATTTAGTTATTAAACTTTGATTTTAACTATTTTAACCCTTCTTTAAATAAATTAATAATAAATGTCCTAATCTAATCCAAGTGGGCCTAAATGGTCATATTTTATTCCTAAGGTTGTTTTTGGTCGAATTAAACTTATCCAATAGAATTAGGACATGTGTTAGGGTAATAATAATATCATTTGTACCCTTAATTATCCTATTTACTTTTAACCGTGGTAAATAAAAGTAAAAAATTACTATTCACCAAAAAATATTTTCATCTCATTGAACCACATTTTAGTCCTTGATATTAACCGTGTCTCTCGGATTTTTGAAATTCCACTCACAGAAGCGGTAAAATTAAGTTTTATAAAAAATTCATTTTTTTAACTACCACTTAGTGGTTTCACTATTCATCAAAAAAATGAAAGTTTCCAGAAAAATACCAAAAATTAGGCCTAAGCTATATTTGATATTATTAATTCAAAAATGATTTCTATTTTACCAAATTCAAAACATATCAGTTGCATTAATTAATTTAAAAAATAATTCCCGTCGTCAAAACAAATAGCGTGTTTTTAATAACTATTAAAAGATTGGCACTTGTTTATGTCTGGTTTAAATGTAAAATTACATCCAATGACCAACATTGTATTAAATGGTAAAAATATATTCTAAATATACTTTAAAACCACTCAAATTAATTATTTATCACTATTAATTATTTCGATTAAAAAAGTTGTTTTTAATTAAAATTTAGTAATTTTCACTATTCATCAGAATATGAAAGTTATCCGAAAAGTACCAAAATTTCATCCTAAGCTAATTTTGATATTACGAATCCAAAAATGAATTCCATTTTGAAAGATAAAATTTATAAAATTTCAAAAAGTGGGTATTACTATTCATAACAGCTAGTTCATAATAATATTATAATAATATCTCATTTAGTGAAACTCGGTATTGCGTACTACACACGCTATCGAGGAAGGTCTTTATTGTGTGTAATGCAAGCCAAGTTAGGGCTGTGTGTACTGAAAGCTCTGTTTGGTGTTGCGTATAATCAAAACTTATTTCATTTATACATTAAACAAAATCTATACATAATGTTGCGTAGAATAGTTGCTACAAAACGAACTTGAAATTGTGTGTAACGCGAGCCAAGAATAGTGTTGTGTATACTGCAAGAAAATATGGTGTTGCGTATATCACAAGATAATTTTGGTGTAGCGTACAACACAAGACATTAAAAATAATATTTTTCATAAAATATCAGGGTGTTACATAGAGGCTCTGAGGTAGGCGAGATAGCTGCAACAAATGTTATAGTTTGGTACATGGATAGATGAACTTCTTAGGGAAATATTGGTTAAGTTTGTTGTATAGTATTAATAGGGGAGCTCAAGGAGTTGAGATATCCATGGAGTATCTGATGTGTGAGTTTTAGTCATAGAAACAACCATTATTTCGGTGTTAGGGTGTACTGTAGGAATCAAAAAATTGGATCGAGTTTGTACATACCATATTCAATCAAATTGAGACACCCCCAAGGTGTAGGGTAAAGTTAGATACATATATTCTTATAGGACTAAAAATGCGTTGGTGGGACATACAAGTACATGCAGGTAGGCATGAGGGGATCATGTGGAAGGACTTTGAGACCATGTTTTTTTGAGCACTTAATTCCAGGAGACTTTGAGGGCAGATCAAGCCCATGAGTTCATGAATTTGCAGCATGGGATTACATATTTCATAGAATGTGTTGGGAGGTTTATAAAACTATCATGTTTCACTTCCTCTATGGAAGGAGATGATATTTCCAAGGTTAGGAAATTTGAGGATGGTTTGTGGCATGCCATTAGGGTGTAGGTGAACATCTTCAAGTTGACCTCATTATTAGAGGTGGCGAACCAAGCATTGATATATGAGGGGAACCTGATGCACATGACCTATTAGAGCCAGGTGATGACATCAGTTTAGCTAAGAAGTGGTGCTTTGGGTACCCAGAAGTGAGGCTATAAGGAGTCTCATAAGGGTAGTCTGATTATAGATTTGAGTAGATCAATAAGGAGTGGGTCATCGATAATGTGCTTTCAGTGTGGCCAACCAGGTCATGTTTAGACCCAATGTGAGAGACATCCAAAGGAGTGTTAAGAGTTTAGACATATGAGACATATAAAGAGATTATATTCAAAGATGTCTTTGGCAACAGAGAGTCAGAGATCGGGTCAGACTCAATGATTTGAGGTGGGACCAGGAGCGGTACCAGGAGTTGGTATCTAGGACACTATTGTGTATGAAGGTCATGAAAGGGAGAGAGAGAGACCCGGTAGTGGGGTCAATGGATGATTTATAGTATAGCTCCATAGGGAGGAAAAACATTAGTAAATCGAACTTCATTCTAGGTACATGTAGTTGATCTGGTAGGTTCAGAGCAGGACCTGGATTTGACGATAGTTATAGGTATACTGTGATCATGGGCATGTTTTTTTTATTTTTGAAATAACTAATTTGGGTGCATGAGGTGAACACATTCTTTTTGAATTAACCAAAATTGATAAATATAGGGTAATTGGGTGTGATGTGTGATTTTATGATGTGCATAGGCATTAGGAAAATTTTTATGTGTGATATATACATGATGTAGGATCTCCTTTAGCATATATTGTGATGTGGGACTGTGTGGGAATCATGTGTGACATAGGTATAAATTAAGCATCTAGTAAGGTAAAAGAATGAAGTTAAGTCATGTGGGGATGTGTATGTCCATTAGATGGTCAGAGGAACCATCATAATGTTTGATTTTTGGTTAGTAATAAACTGGGTAGGTAATTTATAAAGTTGAGAGGCACAAGAGGGATTAGCAGTGATTGATTGATTGGGGTTGTCTGAGGTGATGTTTATGAGATGGGTAGGTTCATTATCATCTCATAGTGAGACCCAATAGCTCTAGGACAAGCTATTATAAGGTGGGGATGTTATAACATATTTGGTTTTTGATTGGTTCAGAAATTATGAGGTAATTTGAACTTTTAAGTTTGGTGGATGGGCCAACATTCAATTTGGGCGTCAGAATTCAATTTTTAGAGTTACAATGAATTTATGTGTTATTTTTGGATGCTGTTTAATGGTTGGTAACTGTATTTGGATTTTGGTTTGGTTTTGGGTGCATCAAACTTTGAAAACCAAAATCTAGGAGACACAACATTGAGCATATAGTTGGTGAATGATTAATGCTAACCGTGCGACCCATTTTCTATAGGGGAATGGTTTGGTAAACCCTGTGAGGAGTAAAAAAACTATGTGGGATACTATAGAAAAATGTTGAGAGTGTGCATGGGTTTGGCATGGTTTGAAAAAACCACGCACCTAGCCTTGCGAGATGGGGTTCCTTTGGATAGTGTATGTGCACAATTTACACACTATTAGCCAAACTGTGTGACCTAACCATGTGGATCATTAAAGGATATGAAATCACCAAACTACCCCTAACTCCTTTACACTTATTTCTCCTCATTTATTCTCCCTTTCACACATATAGTGGTGGAAGCTCTTCCATTATTCCCTCAAGCTAGGCTTTGAGGATTATCCTTCATTCGAGCTCTGATCCAAGCCCCATTAGTTCCGTTGGATTGAGTCCTATTCCTTCCATTATTCTTTTATCTCACTGTTTGGAATTAAATTTCTATCCAAGCTCATTTTCCCAATTTCCACAGTGTGTGTTAGATTATTTATTTTCTTTCGATACTACTCGAATTAGAGGTTGATCTTCAATGAGTGAGAGCCTATGAGTATAAGGTAGGTGGTGCCTAATTTTATCCCCATTTACAAGCATGATATGGTATGTGTAATTAAATATGTGTGAGTGGGGTGGTCCGGGTGTGACATTTTTAATTAATTATTTCTTTTATTATTATCATCAGAGGATGCTGATGGGAAAGTCCATGTCTACTTAAGTATATTGAGATGAGTGTGGCTTGGTATGTGTGAAATAGGGTTTCTAAATTTGGTTGGGAAGGATATTCTGATTAATTAAATTAATTAAATTGAGACGTGACTACATTGGTTCCATGGGAACGTGTTGGGAATGGCCCGATATACTTGGGGTGATATTTATAACCAGGAATTAGGTGATGAGGTTTGATAGGTTGAGTAAGATGGTGATGACCATTCCGTGGTTGGATGATGAGGTTTTCATGTGGTGATGGAGTTCTATTGGATGGTGTGGATTAGGATGGTTGGTGATTTACACTCACTGGTGTTGTCCGATAGCACAGTTAGATTCATGTGTACACATGGAAGGACTTTGTGAGGTGGTTTTGACCACTCAATGTGGGTGGAGGCCTCTGTAGTATTAGCGGCTTAGGTGATGGTGATGTCCATCAGTTATATAGGAGGTTCTCACCGTAGAAATCCATAGTTGATAGTGTGAGACCATTATACAGGGGATGAGGCTCACCATGATATTGAGACCGATGGACTAGGATGATGGAAGTACAAATATCGCTATGCCTTGGGATGTTGAGCTAGTGAGCTGATAAAGGTTGTTCAAATAGAAGTCTAAGGGAATAGTGATATGACTTTGGGGCGTTCCATTGGGATTATAGTTTGACATGATATATGTAACTTGTTTAATTGGATGGCATAAGGTTCCAGGTGTCATGAATACAGATGGGAGACTGGGGGTTCTCTTGGTATAACTGACCGTGGATAATTTGTTCCATTTCTATCATTAGACTAGGAAGTTAAATGCTCCCTTATGGCTGTTGAGCATAGGAGAAGTAGGTTAAATTATTCCCAAGTTAATTCTATTTATTTACATATGTATACACTAGTATAAAAATGGATGTAATATAGACACACAATGGTGGTGACCTACTGAGTGCATACTCACACCCTACACGAGCCCCTTAGGACGCATGCATACTTTATGGATTTGAGATTAGGTAAGGGACCAGGTTCACGATCTAGAGCTTACTGAGATGGGATGTTCCATGGGTTCATAGGATAGATGGAAGTGGAAAAGTGGGTTCATCTGCATAGAGTTTGAGTCTCTTTTTTGGAATTCTACATATGTAATTATATGATCACCTTTGGGTAATCTTGCATGTCTCTTTTGTATTACTACCATGAATTTTATACATCACCCAATTTTTATACCTGGTTTCTTTTGGACTGTTATTGCTGCTATTTATATATGATTCCACTAAGTTTGATTAAATGCTTATGCAGCGCCATTTTTTAATGACCACTATCATTATCACCTAAGGGTATAGTATCTGTACTATCACCCAATGGACCCTCAATGCTAGTATACAACCATTTGAATATGGGGAGGCATGCCAAAGGCCTAGTGTCCCTCCGACCAGGATCACTGGTTAAGTGGATCCTAAGTCGGGGTGTTACAATGTTCGTAAAGAACCTCCACATCATAAATATAAACAACATGAATCTAAAATTTCTAGTATGGAGGAATGGAAAGAGGACATTATATCCAAGGATATTTCTTGGGGGAGGAATTCCAGTATAATGGTAGCATTAGAGGCTATAGAAATTTGGGATAAATCCAAGCTACATTTATCCCTTGTATATAATGATCAAGTTTCATGGTTATGAAGGCCACCACCAGAGCCTCCATAATGGATATATCCATATGATTAACACTTTGGAAATAGAAAGAAGGTTCCAGATGACAATATAAGTGAGCATATCATGAAGGGAGTGGGAGTTTCCTATAGTTTCACCTTATCACCTTATGGATTAGGTGGTTTTAAGAGAATGAAATTGATAAGAATGGGGATGATGTGTAAGGGAGAAGGTAGGAAGTGTATAATAAATTTATAGGGGAATCAATATAACATTCTATAAGAAGTTGTTAGCTAGTTTTTAGTAGGTTGGATTTGGTAGTAAGTAAGATGGTATTAAATAAGAGGATAAGATCTATGGTGAATAATGAATGGGATTTGGATTAGCTTCTAGTGGAAGATACTCATAGGGCCAGGATTCGTCTCAAGGGAGATGCATTTCAAGAGTTCTCCTTCTCCTTCCACTTATATTTTTTTATCTAAATTCTCATTTTTCTTATTCATATTCTTTCAATATTCTATAATATTTTTCTCTCTATTATTTATGGAATTAATAGAAATAATTTTTTATTCTCTCCCTCTATTTATCTCTCTCCATATCTCTCTATATATCACACTTGACCACTATCAATGTCATCTCTAGGGAGGTCATTTTGATGGATATAAAAAAGATTGAGTGTATTTTGAATTAGATCAGACCATGAAATGTGAAAGGTGTGGTTTCCTAGGGCTCATATAATATTATAGGAAATTTATTGTGGGTTATGGAGCGGTTACTAAAATATTGACATCATCGGGAAAAATTATTTCATGTGGGGTGTTAAGGCTGAGTAGGAATTTATAAAACTGAAGAAGAGTATGACTTCTGCTGCACTATTAGTACTAATAGATTTATGGCATCCTTTTATTAATGAGTGTGATGCATTAAAGAAGGTAGTAAGTGTTGCGATGATGTAGAGTGGCCCCCAATGTCTTATTTTAGTAAGGCATTGGCCGAAGTGAATCTTTCTAAGTCCATTTATGAGAAGGAAATTATGGAATTGTTTTTAATGGTTAACCACCGGAGGAAATGTCTATTGTGGAATAATTTTATAGAATACAATAATCGTAAGGCTCCACAACACTTTCTTATTCAAAGAATACCCACTTTCAACCAAAAGTGTTGGAAATAAAAGATTCTTGGCCTTGACTTTGAAGTTGTGCATAAATTGGGGAAAGTCAATCAAACTGCAAATTATTTGTCTCGATTAGTGGTGAATTCAATAAAAATGAGAAAAATATTATTTTTTTGAATATTTATAATCCATTTGGACGGAACTTGATACCTTTTTCATGTAGATACAACCATACCAAGATATATATAGTCTCCTTAATTTTCTTGAATCAAAACCAGATAAGAGTAAGAGATATAGTTTATAAGAGGGCCTATTTTTTTCAAAGGGAGATTGGTTTTATCCAAGAATTCATCACTCATTCTGAAACTTTTGGGATATTACCACTCTTATTATACTGGAGGACATATAGGTTATTACAAAACCTATAAATGGTTAGTTTCTAGGTTTTTTTGGAAGTGTATGTCACAAAGTATTTTTTGGTATGTCCGGGCATATCTTTTTTTCTAGTGTAAAAAAATATTAATCCATATATTCTCTCAGATTACTTCAACATTTAACTATTCTGAAATTAGTTTGGGATGAATTATCCATGTATTTTTTGGGTTAAAAAATTATGTGCATTTTATTCCTACTTAGACACCCCTATATAGTGAAAAATGGTGGTAGAGTCCTTTGTGAATGAAATAATTCTTATACATGGATTCCCCGCTCGATCCCCAGTGGTCAAGATCTATTATTTTTTAGTAATTTTTAGGAGGAGTTTTTTTCATTTAGAGGGTAAATTTATTAAATTGAGTTCTTCATACTATCCCTAGAAATATGGCCAATTAGATATTTTTAATAAGGGTTTGGAGATGTACTTTATGTGTTTTTCCTTTCAAAAACCTCTCTCTTGAGCTTAGTTGATACTATGGGATGAATAATACTATAATAAGACCACCCATGATTCAATTAAGCTCACTCCATATGAGTTTGTATATAAAATTAAACCCAAAACCATTTTGTGTTTTATTAATAGAAATACTTAGGCAAAATTAGTGGCCAAGACACTTTTTTGTACGTGATGAAGTACTAATTCCGCTTCGATAGAACCTGCACCATGCTAAAAAACTGATGTCAAAGTTTTATAATAATCATCAGCGAGATGATAATTTTTGAGGTCAGGAAGTTTGTGTTTGTTAAGATTCATCCAAATGTGAGAACTTCAAAAGTCTAAGAAAATGTGTCAAAATTGTCTCCTCGGTATTATGGCATGTTCCAAATTCTTTCTTGGTTGGGGGATATTGATTATAAGCTATTACTACCTAAAACTTATCACTTACATTTGGTGTTCCACATTTCCCAATTGAAGCACACAGTGGGGGATTTTCCTATACAGTTATTTCTTTTAAAACTATTGGATAGATGATTAGAACCTATAGTGGAGGTAGCTGAAATGTTATAGAGGAGATTGGTGTAGCGTCGACCCCATAGTGAATTTATTATTTGGTGGAAAGGGTTTCCATTGGAGGAATAAACCTAGGAGGGTGATGAGTATTTTTACCAAAATTTTACATAGTTTCACCTTAGGTAAAATGTTGCTTTTATAGAGGCATAAATTGTTAGTAATTAGGTTTGTACCAGAACTCCTGTTATTCACACTTACTAGATAAGGAAGTGGAATAAGTGATTTTGTTGGGCTGTTACCGATGAAAATGTATTTTTAGTTAGTGGAAATACTTTTACATAGATTTTGGTTCTAGTCTAGTCGGTTTTAAGAATATTATTTGTCAATGGTCTTGCTATTCATAGAGCTTTGGAGTGGTGGTCTCTCTCTAACCATACTAGCTTGAAGTAGTTAGGAGTTCCTTGAGGTGGTCACTCCCCATCCCCTGATACTGTAAACTTGTCTCTATTTCTTGAAAGTGATCATAATAAATAAAGTTTATTGTTCTTTATAATTGATATTCCATTACTTCATATCTCACTGTGCATTGTTACTATATATAACAAACTCTAAAAAAATGATTGGTGGTCTTTCTATGTTAGTATTAGATCAAAGTATTATGATTGTAACGTGTTTTTGACTTTATAAATAGTATTTTTGACTCTCCGTCTATCTTTGGGTGATAAATCATCTTGAAACTCAATATCACTCTCATATATGTTAATAAATTATCTCTATTCGGAATAATGTTCATGGGAATCACATGTAGTTGAATGATCTTGTGGATGTATAGCTCATTGAAGATGAGCAAACTATTTATTGATGGTATGGTAAGGAAATGAGTATACTTCACCAATTTAGAAATGATAACACAAATTATATCATGTTTCCAAAATATCATTATAAGGTCTAAGATAAAATCTATGGTTTCGTGTTCCCACTTCCAATTTTGTTTCTATAAATGTTGTGACATGCCTGATGGTCTTTGATATCCAATATTCACTCACTAACATACCATACAATTACCCATGAACTCTGAAGAATCCCTCATTATACTAGGCTAGAATTATCATACCAGGATATATCAAATTACTACTAAGATTCATAATATACCTTGATCCATGTGCCTCCTCTAAATAAATCTTTGAAGTACTTTATTATGGTGACTGCAAATCCAACATTGGTAAAATAAAAATCCTTGTGGTACTCTAACTGAGTCTCCAAGTCTTATGAAAATTTTAAGAGATTAGAATCTTATAAATATTTTTGAAATAACCACTCCATGAACTTGGGATCTATACTATAGATGTTGATAAGTCATGTATCCTCCATTGATTGTGCGGTTAGGTTCAACTAGTAAATTGAATGACTCCCACTCTAAGATCGTCATGTGGGGAACAAAAGTTTCATTACTCTTCCTACTATATGTGTTGGAAACCACATTAACCTTTCCTTTATGGCATTATAGTTCAAATTTTAAATCCTTCAACAACTCACCCCATTGATGTTGTTAGAGATTCAAATCACTCTGTGAGAAAATTTACCTCAAACTATTATGGTTGATGAAAATATTTAGTGCAAGGTCACTACTACCTCAAGTTCCAAACCATGAATACGATAGATCCCCACATTCTTTATCAACATTCACAAAACCATAGGCCACTATGTTATTGTGTTTCATCAAAATACTATTTTAACTCTATCTAGTTGAATTATTTAAAGTCACATAATCATCTTATTAGAAAAATTATTTATTGTTGGGTTTGACTTAGAGAATCTCAATCTAAATATCCCATGTATTTAAAATTTCAAATATTCTGCCATCTTAGATTAGTTTAAATATTAATTTATAAATATTAAAATACAACCTAGTTATGAGGTATATTTTTTATATTTACCTTTTCTATAATGTATTATAGGATGAAAAATAATCTCTTCTCTATCACTCTCTTATGTGTCAGCTATCTAATACAAACCAAGTTTCCCGACCTCCTTTTCTAGTGGATCCCAAACAATACAGTTTCTTTAGCTATACCAAATCATCATCCTCTAGGTAAGACCCAATAATCATGCCTCTCTAAGTGCACAACCCTTGGTGCTCCCTCTCTTGACAACCTAAACATGTTCCACCATAGATGCCCTTTCAAAGAGTGTGCTCTTACCATCTACCCAAACGCATCCCACCCCCCTGCATGCTTATTATATTATCCAATACGTCCTAAGTAAATATTCTGATACCCTAACTTATTTTTCCTTTCTTAGGTTTTCCCAGACACACCCACCATCCATGTGTGCCTTTTTCTTCCATCTAGGCAGTACTCGATGAATCTCATGCTGCCCAACTTTTGTGATGCCTTCCTTTATTTTACAGTCATGGGGTGTCCACTATATTTTTAATTAATTTTTAATAAGTCCATCCATTCCTTGTTTTTTTGTTGGTTTGTTTCAGTTTCTTCTTTTCCACTTCATGTATTCCTTTAGTTATACTCCTTCTATACCTGAAATGATAACTACTTCATCTTTGTTGGTTAATGGACATCTCTATTACACCAATTTTTTCATGTGAAAGAATTAAATTATTGTATCTTTAAAGGGGATAAACCACTTTACTAATCTCATTAGTATTACTATGAATTCAAAGGACCCCTAATATGTTTCATAGGAGCATGAGGAAAATAATCACTACTATAAAAGTGGCCATTAACAGAGCACAAAAAGGGTTTTAACAGTGCTAAAAAAGTGTTGTTGGAATAAGAACCCTTAAAAGAGGATCCCTTTTTTCAGTGATAAAAAATGCAATGATAAAGTCCCATTTTATCAGATTTAAAAAAAATCATTGACAGAAGGGGAATTTTATCAGTGCTAAAAAAATGATGATAAAAATCAATAAAATAATTTTTTTTAAAATACTTTTTCCCTCTAAATTAAAATAATTTTTAAGGTGGACCACCCCCTTTAAATAGAACTTGAAAACCCCTTTTAATAGTGCTTATCTATCCCCCTAGAAACCCTTTATCATCTCTCAAAACCCCCACCCTTTATCAATGATAGACCACCTTAGTACATTCCCACACACTACTGCTCGATTTTGAACCCGAGACATCCCCTTCATTGATTTGCACCTTGATAACTAGCCAATATTTCCTTTTTCTACTTTCTATGATATATCTATTTATTTATATATATTTCATAACATTTTTTTATCCATATATAAATAAATAAATAAATAAATAAATATATATATATTTATATAATTATTCTTAAATACATTTATAAAATATGTTTTATGTGTCTGTGTGTTTATAAATACACACACACACATATATACATTATGTGTGTTTGTAAATATAATTATACATATTTATATTTATTTACATATATTATATATTAATATTTATATAAATATATTAGAATATATAGATAAATATATATACGTTTGTTAACACACACACAATATATATTTATATATATTATATTAGGTTCATGGGGGTACATATATATATATATATTTATATATATTTATATACTTATATATATATTTATATATTTAGAAATATATTTTATATGTAATTTTTTTTACATTTTTATTTATAAAATTAAATTTTTATGTGTGAATATATACAAATATGTATATATGTGTATATATTTAATTATAAATAATAATAAAATATGGAAAATGATAAAATTTGAACATAATAATATTCATTTGAGTGTAATACTTAAGAATAAATTGATTCTCCACCAAAAAAAGATAATAAGACTCCCTTAAATGAGGATGAAATTCCATGAAATGTTAAAATTATCGGTATCTCGATAAAAAATTCAGTTTTGAAGGCCTTATGGGCCCTTTTTAACCTCAAAAAATAATGACTGGAGTTCTCTTGGGTCACCAAAGTGTATATCTTTTTGATATCTTCAATTTGATATGTGGTAGATCTCAAATAGACACCCAGATCAAAAGTTATGTCTGTTTGAATTTTGAGTCACATTTTCAACTTATTTTAGATTGTTTATTAGTTTTTTGATTTTACATATCTTCACATTGTTATTAAATGACTATCATTTGATAATAATTAAAAAATTATTAATTAATATTATATTATTAATTATTTTATAATCCATTTTTCAGTAAATATCTTATATATTTAGTGTAAATTCTTATTTAGCCTTATATAAATCATATTTTATAAAATATATTATATTTATATCAATAGAAATATATTTATATATTAATATATGATTTTAATGATAAATAACTTTTTTTATGAAATATACCTTTCATCGGCAATAAAAACAATTGTTTTTGTACTGATAAAGGGTAGTGATGGATTAAACCGATTCTATTATAGTGAAGATCCTTTCCCTAATTAATTCAGTTGTAAAAATTATGAAACATGTGAGAAAAAAGATAACAATTTGAGGAAATATGACTCAGTGACCCCTATACAATCTGAGACCAACAAGTTTTCTAGAGTGTATTTTCCATTTCAACACTTATTTTCCCTTCGTTAGGGCCCCACTTGATTCATGCCTAGTATTTGGATTGGAAGAAGATTGTTGAAGAGATCATCAACTTATGGTTTGTTCCTCAAACACCAGAAGAAATGTACAATTAACATTAATAATCATTTTTTCTCTCTCTATATCTTATTGGACTTGAACATGGAGTTCAGTTGCTCGACAACAAAGATACTTTTTGGTCCTTCTCCAAATCCATATTTTTGTATTTTCAAATATCCATTTTGAGTATAAATGGTAACCGTACATTTGCAAAAACCAAACCAAACAACAACTTGACATTAATCCAAATTCATGATTCAAAACCGAGGACATCAAACTGCCAAATTCAAATTTTAAAAATAATTCATGATCCCTGCACCACCCAAACAACCTCGGGCTATGAGAGACTTGATCCATGCTCCCTGAAACGAATCATAATCACTAATAAAACTACATCATAGAAAATTATTACCATCAGCTTCCATCAACACCCAAAATCTATTAGATCCAGAGATGCTGGAAAAACCCACAATTTATCGACCTACTGAAGCTTCACACTATGATCACCAAAAACACCATCAAACTTGAATTTGTCTTATCACCTTTAAATCGATCCAGAATCCATACCCATAGATGACCTTTGGAGTAATGAGGCCCACCATCATCACATCCCACACCAGTCGCCAGAGAACCTCACCACTGGAAAAAAAACCTTGCCACCTTTACAAATCCACAGTGAGTCAATCCAGTCTAGAGACACCACTAGAAAAGCATAAAATAAATGAAAAACCCCGTGCTAGAGCGGCTCCTGAAATGCTGTCGAACACTCAAACAACACCTCCCAAAGATCCATCAGAACCAACACACCAAGCCAACTAAGATAGGAGCATTGGATTGTGGATCCAGAGCAGAGTTTAGTGGAATATTAGTAGAACAAATATCCACATTTTGCAAGGAGAACAAACCGAAAAATAGAACATCCGAGATGAAAAGAACCAGCAAGCATAAAATCCAAAGAGAATGTGCAAAAAAACCATCACCAATTGAATCTATCGACATCCGAGATGAAAAACATCAAAAATACCAGAAGCGAGTAGAAGAGCAGAAGAACTTTCCAAACCTCAGCAGCGAACCATGATCGTGAACCCTAACACATCCCAAACCACCGAGAAGAATACTGAGAAAGACAAAAAATGGAGTCCATCTCGATGGGTCTGGTTGGCAGAGCAGTTGAGATTCACAGTCGAGGAAACGCATTAGAAAACCAGATCAGGGAAGAGGATAGAGAAACCCTATGATGTAATCATTATTATCTAGAAAATCTTATGTCATTGATTCTTATTGGTGACTTCATAGATATCTATCACTTTCTAGTCATCCTATGTCAATTAATCATTTACAATTATTAATAATCAACATATGGTTGAGCTCTATGAGGAGTAATTTCAACACATGCAGTCTCAATATGTAGAGTGTACCTCTGTCAACACTAATGTTTCATAAATATATTCTCATACTATTTTCTAATTCCATCAATATTATACATGTTAACTAGAGTCTTGTACTTCGGATCATGTCACTATCACTGCATGTATGCTTCAAAATATCATTTGTCCTTAAATTATTTCTTTATTAAAATAGAATATAAATCCTTTATAACAATTTTTGAGATTCAGTTCATGCTTTATTACTTATTTTATTACATCATATTTTGGGGCCTATTTATTAAATGATTTTTTAAATCTATTATTCATTAGTAAACTCACTAATGATTCACAATTCAAGGAAATACTCTCATCAAAAATTTTTTTACTTCAAAATATATCAACAAACTATGTTCTTGCTATATGAAATATTCATGAAGGTGTTTACATCCTAGAATCATCCCTTTAACTCATTTGTATATCTCTTTCTAATCGTGTCCTAGATCTTTATTTTTACCATGGTTATCCACCTATGAAAGTTTTGTAGTGCTTGTATCCTAAACTAGTCTCTTTACCTTCTATTGAATGTGTGATATGGTTTTTGTTGGTTCATGGATCTTAATACCACATTGTGGTGTCTATTGTGAATGATATATAATTTCATTCAACCAAATTTCCTAAGATGACGATCATGTTTAATTCATATTTTGACACATCATAGGATGATGTGTGGATTAAGTGAATATTAAAAGGAGTTTTAACAAGTCGCTTAATTAATGATATTGTTTTTGTAAAGAGTTACAATGGTTAAAGGCTAAAGGGTTGGTCGTATTACAATACGTGAAATGTTATAATTCCAAGTGAACCCTTCATTTAATGGAGTTTTATTTAAGGGAGTTCATGGACTCATTTGGACACATTTGTGACCATAATCGTAATTGAATATCTATCTCGTGATCTTATCCTTATTTTCCTTGGTGCATAAGGTTCTAGCACACATTTTAAGGATACTAGGTCACACCAAAGTGTTCAGTGATTCCAGTGGTTGGTAAATTTGGAGGAAATAACCCATTGGTTTCTACCATGGGATTTAAATAAAACTCATGGTTGGTGAATATCTAGCATGAAAAATGAGTTATGTTTTATTTTATGTTTTTAATTTCATTTCATTTATTCCTCTCTAGGGACATCTTTTGCATGATTGTATGTTTTTTACACTGCTTACAAATATAGAGATATCCCATAAAATCCTTTAGTGGTATCAATATCAAAAGCATTGAAGAATCGATAAGATGAACATCAAATATGGAAAAATGATTTTTTTTTTCAGAATCACAACCATGGTCTAAGTATATATCTTTATCTATCTGATTGCCTCTCATAAGTGATCACTCCATTTTCAATGTTTGTTCCCTTATAAGATCTCTATATAGGCTGAAGTTTTCCCCAAGAGTCTAATTTGGTTGATTTTATATAGTTGTGATGGCCTTTGTTCTATCCCTAATCTTGAAAGATTCGTCAATACTCTATTTATGATCAATTGGAGTAATTATACAATAATTATTCAGCTCAAGTCCTTTATCAACAACTTCATACTAAGTAATTTATCTCTCATGTATTTTTTTGGGCATTGAGGTCTCTTGATACACAAGAGGTATCTTATCATATCGAAGAAAGTATTTTCCAGACTTTTTACAAGTATCAGGGATATATAATGGTGATACTATTGATACTCCTCTCGTGTTAAAATAGAGGTCACTTCTTGATGAGAGAAAGGTATTCCTCTCACCTAATAGATATCACATATTGGTTAGAAAATAAAATTATTTCACCATGATTTGGATTAAAATTGCTTGGATAGTGAGTAAATCTAGTCAATTCATAAAATATTCTATAAGACTCCATTGGATGATGCATTATGCATCATTAGATATTTCAAGAATGAGCTGAATTTAGTTTTATTATATTACAACCATGGACATACTAATATTGAATAATTTTATAATACCATTATGAAGGCTGTTTGTCTTAAAAGAGATCCATATTCTGGTATGCTATATTTCTTGAAGGAAATTTGAACTTTTGAATTATAAAAAAAGAAACTATTGTATCCCGCTTGAGTGTCAACTCAAATTATCTCATTGATTTTATTGATACAACAATTTTTATGGTAGATTAACTTCCTGATTGGAAAACCTACACTATTTGGTGCGACGATCGGACAACCATCAAGAATTTTAAAAATACCATTTTTTCATGGATTTATGAAACACATTGAAGTGTCCTATCACTCTATATAGGAAAAGTAAAAAAAGAAAGATATCACATTCATCTATGTTTGAATAGTAATAAAACTTATAGATGTGTTTATAATGAGGATTCCAAGGTCATGAGTAAAATTTTTGTGTAATAAACTAAGCATGTTGAATATATATGCATTAGCTTATAAGGGGGAGTTATACATATTGTGTATCATTGGATTTTATTGGGTTAATACTTTTCCCCTTATCCCATTTAAAGAACCGATTTGAATTGTTGAAGTGTTCTATTTATTTTCAACCATTTATTGAAATTAGTGGAAGCTGTTGAGGATGCGTTTCTAAGTTGTTTGAATGCTTTTGAGATGATTTGAGGCTATTATAATATCCTTGAGATGATTTGAATAAGTATTTAGGTAATTAATACATGTTTTATATTTTTTGAAATTACTATTTAGTTGAAATTGCAGAAGTCTAAATTCATAAGAGTAATCTTGATACCCAAAATAATGTTTTGAAGAAGGTAGGAAATTTCATAATAGTCAATTCCATTTTCATAAGAGTCATATGAAATTTCCTAAGGGTCATTGCAAAATCATAAGTTCCATTAATCTAATTTTAAAAGACTCATTTTTAGATATATTTGTGGTAGAATTCAGCAAAGGTATAAAGATATATAAGAATTATAAGGCCCATGAGAATTTTGTATAGTTCATTCCCTGAGTTCATATGGGTCATTACCTAAGTTCATAATAATAATATAGAGAAAACCATAATATTCATTTACTCTTATAAGAAGTCATTTGATGTCTAAAATATTGACAAATAAATAGAATCACCCTGTGTTTCTTAAGAGTAAATTTTTTGATACTATAATTTTCTTAAGGGTTAGCTATTTAGAATAATTTTAAAAATATGTATTTCTAGAAGATTATTCTAAAAGTTAATTGGGATGATTCTATTCTATTCTTAAATTAAAAAATCACAAGTATATTAAAATGGGTACATGGTTAAAAAATAGCATTTGGATCCTGAATAAGAGGTACAATAAAGTGAGAAATCAAGTGAGAAGGTAAAATTTAAGGGCATGAGAGAATTGAGGACAAATTCATTACTGTTTAGAGCGCATGTATCTAGAGTTCCTATAATTATTCCTGTTGGTAATGGTGCTAGTTATAACTTTGTGTAAAAAACTATAGAAAAAATGGATAGTTTTGAAATTACCACAACTATAAATTTGGAATTATGTTTGATGGTGGATATAATTCATTTTTAGAGGGTATTTTCCAGATGTAGGAGGTTTGTTTATAAAATTTTATAATCAAGACTAAGGCATTTTTCTTTGATACTAGTGGTCCAGAATTGGTATTGGGATTGAAATGGTTGAAAAATTTAGGCCTTTTCATTACCAAATGGTGTCACCAAACCTTGGAGTTCTTATGGGAGGGAAAGGAAATTAGGCTGTAGAGAATTACATATCAGTCTCAGTAAGTACTAGAGGATTTTTGTTGGTTGTCACAAAAATAAGAGATACTAATGGAGGGGTGGTTATGAAAAAATGAATTGATAAATTCCATGATAGAGAGGTATAGGGTAGAGCAGTGATACCGATAAAAAGTAGAATAATATATATTTAAATATCTAACTCTAATCCCCCAAGGATCTACCATCGAATAGGTTGATAGATCATGAAACAACCCGTATAGATGGGGAAGATCTTGTAAATTTCAGGACATATAAATTAACACATTCCCTCAAGGATGAATTGGAAATACAAGTGATCTAGATGTTGGATAATGGAATAATTAAATACAATAATAGTCCATATGAGAGTCTATTCATTTTGGTCAAGAAAAAATCTGATGGCTCGCGTATGTGTGTTGGCTATTGAGCCTTGAACAAGATGAATTTTATAGATAGATTTTTGATTCCTGTAATTGAAGAGTTACTTGATGAGTTGCATTGAACACACTTTTTTTTACACATAAATATTTTAAATCAAGTTCCTATCAGGGTCAGATGAAAGCTATGGATGTTCATAATACAGCCTTCAAAACTCATGAGGGGAATTATAAATTTTTAGTAATTCCATTTGGAATTATGCCTCATTTTATTCCACCATGAATCAGTTGTTCATGGGAGTTATCAAGAAGTTTGTATTGTTTTTTAAAATGATATCATTGTTTATAGTTGAGATTGGGTAGAGTATCTTCAACACCTAGAGATAATATTCCAAATTATATAGGAGTAACCATTAAATACAAATAAGAAATGTTTTTCACTCAATAGATTGTTAAATATCTTGACCATATCTGATAGGAATAGGGCTACTGTTTACGTAATTTTTTAGGGAATATCTAATAGATTTATAAGAGAAAAAATGTAATACTATATAGGAAGTTGTTATATGGTTGTTGGTAGGTTAGATTTGGTAGTAGGTAAGAGGGTATTAAATAAGGATAGGGGATCTAGGGTGGGGGATGAATAGAATTTGGATTGGCTTTTGGAGGAAGATACTTAGAGGGTTAGTCCTTGTATTAGAAGAAACGTCTTCTAGGAGTTCTATTTATCCTTCCCATTCTATTTATTCTTATTTTATTTCTACAGCCTTTTCTTCATATCCTACTCATTGCTACTGCTAGCATTAAAATATTCTACTATTTTTATTGAGATAAATTTACTATTGAAGTGATAGAAACTCAAGAAATAAGCACCAGATGCAACAAACTAGCCGTGAAACTTGATGTTTTGAACGAAGATCATGGAGAATGGAGACCAAAATGAAGGAACTCATATATTATATTTTGGAGACTATGGAGGAATACCAGTGGTATATACATGAGTCTCAAATATTACTAGGTAATTTTTCTAAATGGAAAGAAAAAAAATAAGAAACCATAGTGTGGAAGTAGTGATACCAGTGAATAAAGTAAGCCTAAAAACTCTAAGGAATGCACTGTAGGAAAATAAAAAGGAATGTGTGGACTCTATCTTGGAATTTCTAGTCAAAGTGTCAAGGGTGTAGTTTAATCATTCTAGAATACCATTTCTTTTGTGAAGGTGTTGAGGAAGGAGGCAATGGATACAAGGATTACTATCCCACTTGATTCAACCATACATTCAAAGGTTCTCACATTTTTTCAATTTATCTTTAATAATAGTGTAAGATCTCAAGGGAGTTCTGGTAGTTCATAAAGATGAAATAGAGAGCTATGACAAAATATGAGTATAAACTACTGTTACTGGGGTTTGTAATGTCCCGAGTTTTTGAGTGGGTTGGAAATTCCAAGGGAATTTGAAATTTTAATTTTGGTGGATATGAAAAATTTCAATTTGGGTTTCAGAATTCATTTTTTTGAGTGTTATAATGCATTAATGTATGGTTTTTGGATGGGGGTTAATTCCTATAAAGTTTCTTTGGAGTTTGGATTGTTTTGAGTGTGTCGAGCTTCAAAAAAAAAAAATCTAGGAGACACAACCCTAAGCACATGGTTGGTGCATGATTAGGGATAACCTGTGGCACAACCTTGCTTCCCATTTTCTATTAGTGAATGGTTTGGTCTAACTATGAAAGGGGGCCAAAAAAACATGCAGGCTACTGTAGAAAAATACAGTGGGGGAAAATGGGCTACACATGGTTTTACAAAGCCACGTGCCTAGACATGTGATGTGGGGTGAATTTGGACATTGGGTGCACACAGTTGTCGCATAGTTATCGAAATCATACAACCTAACCATGTGGATCATTAAAGGGGATGAAATTACCAAACTAACCATCCATATTTTATACTTATTTCTCTTCCTTTCTTCTCCCTTTAACTTACACAATATTGGGAGCTCCTTTATTCTTCCCTCAAGATAGGATTTGAGGATTCTCCTTCATCCTAACTCTGATACAAGATCTGTCAGTTGAATTGGATAACTAGTGGTAAAACTTCATGTTCTGTTACATAAATTTTTCTTTTATCTTTTTGTTTGGAATCATATTTCCATCCAAGATCATTTTCCATATTTTTATAGTGTTTGTTAAATTCCTCCTTTTATTCTGATATGGCTCGAATAAGAGGCTAGTCTCCAGTGATTGAGCGCCTATGAGTATAAGGTATGTGGTACTTAGATTTCTCCTCATCTATACATGAATTATAGGATGTGTATTTAAATACACATGAGTAGGGTGGTGTAGGTGTGACATTTTTAATTAATTATTTCTTTTATTATTATTATTAGAGGATGATGATGGGAAAATCCATGTCTTATTAAGTATATTGAGATAGGTGTGGCTTGGTATGTGTAAAACAGGGTTTCTAAATTTGGTTAGATAGAAAATTCTGGTTAATAAAATTAATTAAATTGAGATGTGATTACATTGGTTCCATGTGAATAGGTTAGGATTGTATTGAGATAATTGGGGGTGATTTTGATCATTGGGAATGAGGTGAAAAGGTTTTCTAGTTTGAGACAGATAGTGATGACCATGAAAAGGTTGGGGATGAGGTTCACATTGGATGGGGTGTATTAGGATGGTTGGTGATTGTCACTCATCGTTGTTGGCCAATAAAACCATAGGATTCATGTGCACACAGGGAGGGACTCAATAAGGCATTGTTGACCACTTGATGTGGGTGGAGGCCTCCATAGTATTAGAGAATTAGGGGATGGTAATAACCATCAGTTATAGAGGAGGTGTTCATTGTAGAAATCCATGGTTGATGGTCTGAGACCATTAGATGAGGGATGAGGATCTCCATGATATTGAGGCCAATAGTTCAGGATAATGGAAGGATGAATATCTCCATGACTTGTGATGTTGAGTTATTGATCCGAATGGTTTTTCAAATGGAAGTCCGAGGGACTAGTGATATGATTTTGAGGTATGTTGTTGGGATACAAGTTTTACTTTATATACACTACATTTTGTATTGGTTGGAATGAGGTACTGGGTGACATGAATATGGATGGGAGGGTAAGTGTTCTTTGGGTATGACTGACCATGGATACTTCATTCTATTTTTGGTGTTAGCTGAAGTAGGTAAACACTCACTTATGGTTGTTGATCATAGGAGAACTTGGATAAATTATGCATGAGTTAATTCTATTTATTTACACAAGCATACAATGGTATAAAAATGGATGTAATATAGGAACAAATTGGTGGTGGTCTACTGAGTTCATACTCAAACCCTTAATGATCCCCTTGGGACACCTGCAGACTTTATGGCTTTGAGATCAGGTAGGGGACAAAGTTCATGGTCTAGAGCTGAGTGAGATGGTATTTATAGATAATTGATTTTGGATTATTATTGTCATTGTTTATATATTATTCTTCTGAGTTTGATAAAATGCATCTATAGTACCATTTTCTATTGACCATTATCATTATCACCTTAGGGTATAATCTCCCCACTATCACCTAGTGGACTCTTGCTGCCATTCACTAAACTTTGGAATATGGGGAGGCCTCCCTAAGGCCTAGTGGCCTTATAGCCCAGTGTCCCTTCAGCCTAGTGCATCGATTAAGTGGATCATGGTTCATGGTGTTACAAGTGGTTTTAGAGAACATTGTTCATATGGTTGTTGAGAAGTAGTAAAGGCTAGTTTTAAAAATGATATGATAAATTTTCTATGGTAAACCAGAGACCAATATCTAGTTGGAATTGGGTAAAGAGATCGTTTTTGGGTGCATATAGACCCATTCATGGGGTATATGAAAAGTTGTCAGGGGTAGGAAATTTATGTTCTTGTTAATCCATTTTACCATTGAGAGATTTCCACCTTGAGAGGCGTACTTGAATGTGATGTTATTGGTTTCTGAGATTTTTACCTTTAGCCCAATATGGAAAGGGAGGAGCATTCATGCATCATACTGGTACTTAGGTTCACATGAAATATGTATGTTCTTGTAATTTTTATGTGGTACCTGGAATAAAATTAAATGGGTTAAGCTATTCAAAGTGTTTACAACAAGCTAAACAAATTTTTCCTACTTATCTTCTTTGTGGAATTCTACTTAGATAACCCAGGTATGTGGTTCTTGAAGAGGCTGATATGTGATCATATGTGTACATGATATATATGGGCATGAATCTGGTATGTATATCTAGGAACAAAGGAATGGGGTGAGCTATTTAAAGTGTATGTGATAAGATAAATAGTGTTTTCCTATATAGATTTGAAAGAGCGCTGTCGTGGGCGCCCTCAAATGATTAATGTGATTTGGGGTACTTAGGTGCAGCAGAGTGGCTGACCAAGGTCGTCTCTCAAAGGAGGAAGTGAATTAAAACAATTTTTAGAGGTATTATAGAAGTAAAATAAAAGAGAATAAAAACACTACTTGAAAGGATGGGGGTGGTTGTTTATAGTTTATGAATCTAGAAGAAGTTTGCTGGAAGAAGATTGCATTTTTTTTTTGTTTTTAATTTTGAAATGAAGTTTTGATTAGAATGACACAACAAGAAGATGTTTTTTTAGAAATCTATTTTAAAAGGCGTAATCAATCTAACTCTACCTCTTCAATCATTTATTAATCATTATAATTTAAATTAATATTCACTTAATTATGATCCCTTAATTTGTTAAATCCCGAACCCTACGAGAATTAACTTTACCACGAAGATTGAAGTGAATTTAACCTTAGGCTAACTTCGGAACATGCAATCGCAGCACCCTGCTTTGATTGATGTTCTAAGATTAGCTTATGGTCAGTGGTAAATTAAGGCACATATCCACTCTGGAAATGAGGATGAATTGTGTTTAGGGATTATATTTGAACTCTAAAAATTTATCCCGTGTGGTCTTGTATTACCGATTAAGATCGCGCTCTCACAATTTACACAAAATCCCGACCTCGCGTGTTTTTGTGTACATTGTTCAATTGCTTGCTTAGTTTCTTACAATATAAAAACACAATTCATGGATCATATTAAGTGAATTACAGTAGCTCATTGATTCAAAATAATTAAATGAATAGGGTAGAAGATAGATCGATTACTAAAAGACTACTCTTCCATGGGTGGCGTAATCATCGTAGAAGCGTTTTGCATGTGCAAAGGTTTAAAATGGGTATAACCCAATAACGCTTCTACTCAAGAATTCCAGCCCAATTAGGAAGATTAAGAGAAGAAGAAATTTAAACAAAACAGAAGAAAAGAGAAGAAATAAAAGAAGAACAAAGAAGTTTATTACATAAACAAAATCATTACAACATGAAGGAGAAGAAGAAGGCTTCGTCGAAGGGATCCTTGCTTCAAGAGCTACCCTTATTGAAATGGTTGGAGAATTGGAGTGGATCCACTTCTCCTCTGCCTCTAAACTTCCCAATGCATGTCCCAACCCCTACAAATGAGAAAAACTCCAATTTATAGAGGGGAGGGGAGGAGAGGTTACAAGTGGTTTCAAGTGTGAATGTGGAAATTCGGCCAAATATTTTATGCCAACTTGCACCGCCCATTTTACCTCCAAAACGCGTGAATTGACCAGCCTTCCAGAAGGATGATTTGTGAAAAATCATGTCCCCGAGCTTTCCTCAAAATTTGGGCTCAATCCAAGCCCGTATGTAGAGGATATGGCCCAAATACAGAACCTTCCCCATTCTGGCGAGCCCAGCCCAACTTTGAATTCATGGCCCAATTTCAACAACCAAATTAACTCTTTAGCTTTAGTTTCCTGAATAAAAGTTGTAGATAATTAAGTTAGGAACACTGCTACAAAATTTAAAATTCAAATAATAAACATAAAAATATTTATCTTCGAAATACTACAGTGAACTATTAAGGGTAAAACTGGAATTTTCACCAAATTTTCAAATGAATGATCAAATCCCAAATATTTTATAAATAAACATGTTTAACACAATGTGATGAAATTATATCATTTATTATCAATAAAATATTCAATAAAATAGTTTTTTATCAACTCCCCCACACTTACCCTTTTGCACACCTGGGCAAAACCTCATATCAAGTAAACATCAATATCAAATCAAAACCAATTTTAAAACACATATCTTTAAGATCAATCAATTTCACACCAAGAATAAAAAGATATCATGCCTCATAAAAAACCTTATTTCAAGTTCTCTATTTATATCATTCAATATATTTCCACTTCATTTATCCACCCATGCACAAAACACTTACCTCGCTTGAATTTTCTCTCATCACTCAAATATCAATTTTTTTTTGCAATGTCTTTCTCATCCAAACTCATACAAGGGTCACCATAGGCTTGATAGATTCCTACATCGCTACCCGATATGAGTCAAGGACATATGTTTATCATGAGGACTTTTCAGGGTTGTTCTGTGGCTTTCGGTTGGTAGGATTAAGATGTGAAAAACTCTGAGGCTGAATGAGGAGGGCTTGACTCTTTTGAAGCAAAATTGCATTAATCTAATTTTCACTTAATTATGGTCTTCTCTTCAATCCCCATAGTATCAATTCAGCTCCATCATCATGAAAATTCATGAAAGGTTTACACCATTCATCATTTCAGCATAAAAAATGTCAATCTTCTCAAACATGATTTTCTTGAAAGCTCCAGATGGGCACAACTTTCCACCTCAATTAGAAGCTCCCGAAAAGGCACAACTTCACTTGTCTTGAAAGCTCCAGAAAAGGCACAGCTTTCAATATAATGACTTTCTTTAGAAACAAACACATCTCTTCAGAATTTAATTTTCCACCCAAAGTATCACATAATGTGGTGGCACAACACAAGACAGCTTCCCCCACACTTAAGCTCAACTAGATTATGCAATTTCACTTCAAGAGTTGGTTGGATAGGGAAAATTGGCTTGTAATGTGGCTTAACCTAACAGGCTGTGCATGGCTTCTAAGGGATACAAGGATTAAATATTCAAGGTAGGCCATTATAAAAAAGGATTCTTTGAAAAGGGGGCTTTAATACCAAACAAATGCCTCAATAATTTAAACATATGTACCTCAAACCCTCAAGTTTTGACAGGAATAGATCAAATTCTGGTTAAATCAAGCATGGTTTGGTTCTCTCAAGAAGTGAGGTGAATGTAAAGAATATGAAAATAATGGTTCAGAAGCCTCACAGGAAAGTGATTTCAAATTTAAAGACAGTGAGATGTGGCATGGGATTCAAAATTCGGTGTACTTTCCATGAAATTTCTAAATATTTGAACTTGAAACAAAGTCATTTCAACATTCATTTAAGCTTAGTTTCAGGGGGTAAATTTTTTCACTTATTGATATGGATTTAAAAATTGTGATGAGAATCATTTTAGCTCAAAATGTTTCAAAAAACACATAAAATTGTAAAATAAACACACAAAATTTGAAAAACACGCAATTTTTTTTTGGTTTTTTTTTAAACAGGAAAACAATTGAAATTACTAAACTAAAAGGTTCCCTCCCCCACACTTAAAATATTGCATTGTCCTCAATGTGAACCTATGAGATGATATATGCACATGAAATGCAGAATTTTTAAATAGGACAAATAATATAAAAGTGAAAGGGTTAGGAACAGCCTGATGTGATCAAGTGATGATGGGGTCATGCAGTGTGATAAAATCCACTGCATCAGTAGGATGGCCCTCAATGTATCTCTTCAAACGTTGCCCATTGACTGTAAAGCTCCTTCCAGTGTCCTCTTGTGTGATCTCCACTGCACCATAAGGAAAAACATTAGACACAATATAAGGACCTAACCATCTGGAACGCAACTTACCAGACATCAACTTCAGTCGTGAACTATAGAGAAGGACTTTCTCTCCAACATGAAACTCCCTTTGTTGGATCATTTTTTCATGAGATGCTTTTGATCTTTCCTTGTAGAGCCTTGAGTTCTCATATGATGACAGTCGAATCTCCTCAAGCTCTTGAATTTGCAACTTCCTTTGAATTCCAGCTTGGGCCAAATCCATGTTACATTTCTTTATAGCCCAATATGCCCGATGCTCGACTTCCACGAGGAGATGACACGCTTTCCCAAAAACAATCCGAAATGGGGACATACCAATGGGGGTCTTGTATGCTGTCCTATAAGCCCACAATGCATCATCCAAGCGCTTGCTCCAATCCTTCCTATTTGGCTGCACGGTTTTCTCCAAGATTTGTTTCAACTCACGATTTGAAACCTCAGCCTGGCCATTTGTTTGGGGGTGGTATGGTGTCGATGTTTTGTGTGTCACCCCATACTTTCGAAGGAGGGAAGCGAAATTCCTATTGCAAAAGTGTGTCCCTTGGTCACTGATGATGGCCTTTGGTACTCCAAACCTGCAAAAAATATGTGCTTTGACAAAGTCCACAACAACATGAGAATTGTCAGTCCTGGTGGCCTTGGCCTCCACCCATTTACTCACATAATCAACAGCAACCAAAATATACAAAAATCCAAATGAACTAGGAAAAGGACCCATAAAGTCGATGCCCCATACATAAAAAATCTCACAAAATAGTATGGGTTGTTGGGGCATCTCATGTCTCCTAGAAATGTTCCCAGTGTGTTGGCAACGAGAGCATGACTTACAAAACAAATGGGCATCATGGAACAAGCTAGGCCAATATAATCCAGAGTCAAAAACCTTCCTAGCTGTCCGTTGGGGTCCAAAGTGTCCACCACATGCAAGTGTATGACAGAATTGCAAAACAGACTCAAACTCATGATCAGGAATACACCTCCTAATGACTTGGTCACTACACATGCGCCAGAGGTACGGATCATCCCACACATAATACCTAGACTCACTTTTTAATTTTTGGACTTGATGCTTCTTCAAATTTACTGGGATTTCAGAGCCAACAATGTAATTAACTAAATCAGCATACCAAGGATGCTTACCTGAGATGGTATAGAGATGCTCATCGGAAAAAGTGTCCCGAAGTGGTACCTGATCCAAGGTGTCATCCTCTAGTGTGTGAGTAAGCCTACTCATGTGGTCCGCCACCAAGTTTTCTGACCCCTTTTTGTCCTTTATCTCGATGTCAAACTCTTGAAGAAGGAGCATCCAACGGATAAGTCGCGGCTTTGCATCTGGCTTCTTCAGGAGGTACCTCAAAGCTGCATGGTCAGAAAAAACAACTACTTTAGAGCCCAATAAATATGAACGGAATTTATCTAAAGCAAATATGACAGCAAGAAACTCCTTTTCTGTGGTAGTGTAGTTTGATTGGGCTGAATTTAGCGTCCTCGATGCATAGGCGATCACATGTGAACGTCCCTCCACCCTCTGAGATAAGACAGCTCCAACCGCGAAGTTGGAGGCGTCACACATAAGCTCAAATGGAAGGTCCCACCGTGGGGGCTGTATGATTGGTGGAGTGGTCAGACACTTCTTCAGCTCATCAAATGATACCCTGCATGAATCATCAAAATTAAAGTCAATATCTTTTTGAAGCAATCGAGATAAGGGTAGAGCGATCTTACTAAAATCTCTGATGAAGCGTCGATAAAATCCAGCATGCCCAAGGAATGATCGAACATCACGCACACATGTAGGATATGGGAGGGATGAAATAATGTCTACCTTAGATTTATCAACTTCAATTCCATGTTGTGAGACTATATGACCTAAGACAATTCCCTTTTCGACCATGAAATGACATTTTTCAAAATTTAAGACCAGATTCTTCTCAATACAACGATGCAACACATCACCCAAACTAGAGATACATTCATCAAATGAGGACCCATAAACTGTAAAATCATCCATAAATACCTCCATGCAGGTCTCAATGAAATCTGAGAAAATACTCACCATGCATCTCTGGAAGGTACCTGGGGAATTGCAAAGTCCAAATGGCATCCTTCGGTAGGCAAAGGTACCGAATGGGCAGGTGAATGTTGTCTTCTCCTGGTCCTCTGCTGCAATGGGAACCTGAAAATAGCCAGAAAATCCATCCAAGAAACAATAGTGTGTCTTCCCAGCTAGTCTCTCAAGCATCTGGTCAATGAATGGAAGTGGGAAATGGTCCTTACGAGTGGATTGATTTAGTTTCCTATAATCGATACACACTCGCCAACTGTTTTGTACTCTCACAGGAACTAACTCATCATTTTCATTTTTTATAACAGTGAAACCAGTTTTTTTTGGTACAACCTGAACAGGGCTAACCCATTGTGAGTCAGAAATAGGGTAAATGATACCTGCCTCAAGTAATTTTTCAACTTCTTTCTTAACAACTTCTAGGAGGGTGGGATTAAGTCTCCTTTGTGGTTGTCTCACCGGTTTAGCCCCATCCTCCAAGAGAATCCTATGCATGAAAATGGAGGGGCTAATACCTGATATGTCTACCAATGTCCAACCAATTTCCCTAATGTTATCTCTCAAAAGATTCAAAAGTTTTTCTTCATGTTCAAAAGAGAGATTGTTAGCAATTATGACAGGTAATCTATCACCACTGAGCAAGTATGCATATTTGAGATTTGGGGGCAATGGCTTGAGTTCCAATGTAGGTGGGTGATGTATGGATGGAGAAATTGATGCAACAGACATATCTGCACAATGAACATCAGTATCAGAATAAAAATCATCACAATCAGAGAATAAAGCACAAAATCCATCAGCATACTCAATAGCCATGTCATAATCAGAGTTCACATGATCAAAATCAGAATATGATTCCATTTCAAAATCAAATCTTAGAGAGTCTTGTTCATTAGAAACAGGTGTGGAAGTTCTCTTAGTCATTAAACCAGAACCAATACTCATAATCTCCCTAAGAATAGGACAATCCAATTTCATGATGTTTTTACTTGGTGGTTCAAAATGGGAGATAACAAAAGCAGAATGGTCCTCAGAGGGGTACTTCATGGAATCCATAACATTAAATATCACAACTTCATCCCCAAATTCCATGGAAAGTGTACCCTCATTGACATTTATGATAGTTTTTGCAGTTTTGAGGAAGGGCCTACCTAAGATAATGGGGGCATGAGAACTTACCTGATCATCCTCCATGTTAAGAACATAGAAATCCGCTGGAAAGATCATGTCTCTTACCCGGACAAGTACATCCTCAAGGACTCCAGCTGGATATGTCGTAGCTCTATTCGCCAATTTCACCACTACTCTTGTTGGCTTCAACTCACCAACCTGCAAGGAAGAGAATACAAAGTGAGGCATCACATTTATGGAAGCTCCCAAATCACAAAGAGCATCAGAGAAGTGAAACTCCCCTATGGTACATGGGATGGTGAATGTCCCGGGATCCTTGCACTTTGTTGGCATTGCTAGAGTTGGTGTAATGAGTGCCGAGACATTCCTTCCAAGGTTGATCCTCTCATTTCCCTTGAGCCCTCTTCGATTGGTGCAGAGTTCTTTTAAGAATTTGGCATACCTTGGAATTTGCTTAATGGCTTCAAGTAGAGGAATGTTGATCTCCACACGCTTGAATGTGTCCAAAACCTCCTTTTGCATTGCTTCTTCAGCCATCTTCTTGGTTTGAACAACCCTGTTTGGAAAAGGAAGGGGTTTAGGAGGAACATCATCAATATTTTTCTTACCTTTATCTTTCTCCTTGGATTGTTCATCAGTTGGTATGGAATGCGGCTTCTCTGAAGTTGAGGTGAATCCTGGTGGAATGGTAGGTGCAGATGTATCGTTCATTTTCTTCCCACTTCTCAATGTGATGGCACTAACATTACCCTTTGGATTTGGAGTGGGTTGGGAAGGTAGATTTCCAGAATTCTTACTCACAAGTTCATGGAGGGCGGTGGCAATCTGACTCATTTGAGTCTTCAACTCTCTCAGCTCCGAACCTTGACTCTTCAGCTCATTCTGTTGATTAAGAACAATTTGTTTCAAAAGATTATCAGTGTTAGAGTCTACCTTGTGTTGGATATTCCCTTGTTGCTGACTCGTTGATGTTTGAGCTTCGAATCTCCTTTGGGGTTGTTGGAAACCCTGTTGGTATGGTGGAGGCTGCTGGAAGTTTGGTTGAAAAGGGGGCTTTTGTTGTTGTCCAGAGCCATACCTCATGTCCGCTAGATCTTTCCACCCTTGGTTGTATGTTGGATCAAACTTCTTTTGGGGATATGGTTGTTGTTGTTGCTACTGAAATGGTCTCCCAGGGAACACTGCTGCACAATCTTCTGTTTCTTGGAGTTGTGGGCAACAGTCAGTTGGGTGGCTTGTCTCAGTGCAAATACCACAAGGCCTTGAAGGAGGGGGTAGAGATGTCTTTTGTGCCAAAGAAATTTTCCTCACCATAGTGGTCAATTCTTCCAACTTAGTATCAATCAAATGACATTCAAGAGAAGAAGGACTTACCTGATGTACTCCCCTGACATGTGGTGTACCTCTATCACAAAATTGTTGGGAGTTTTGGGCCATCTTGTCGATCAACGCACGTGCAGCTACTGGTGTCTTGTCCACCAATGCTCCTCCAGCCGCAGCATCCACCATGCTTCTATCCATAGGTGTGAGTCCTTCGTAGAAGTATTGGATGAGGAGTTGCTCACTGATTTGGTGATGCGGACAGCTTGCGCACAACTTCTTGAATCTCTCCCAATACTCATACATTGACTCCCCTTGTGCTTGCTTGATCCCCGATATCTCCTTTCGAATGGATGTTGTCCTTGATGCTGGAAAAAATCTTTGCAAGAAAAGACGTTTCAAATCATTCCAACATGTTACATCTTCAGGTTGCAAATAATACATCCAATCTTTTGCAGCTCCATCAAGTGAGAATGGGAATGCTCTTAATTTAATTTGATCTTCAGAAACATTTCTTGGTTTTAAAGTTGAGCAAACCACATTAAATTCCTTAAGGTGTTTGTTGGGATCCTCACCAGATAAGCCATGAAACTTTGGAAGAAGGTGAATTAATCCAGATTTCAATTCAAAGTCCGATTCGAGATTTGGGTATGCAATACAATTTGGTTGATAGTTAATATCAGGTGCAGCCAATTCTCGAATGGTTCTATTAAGTTCATTTCCATTATTTCCAGCCATTGGTTCCTCTTTTATGTTTGAATTTGAATTGCTTCCAATTTCAATGTTTCCAGAAGAGAGGAATTCACCAACTGGTTGAATATTGAAACTTCCCGTAGATTGAGAATGTCTGATTCATGCCCTAAGGCTACGTTCAATCTCAGGGTCAAGATCTAAGAGATCTTCGGGATTAGTTCGTGTCATAGATCAAATAAAAATGAAAAGAAAGAAGGTGGACCATAGTAAAATAAAAATGAGAAGTTTGAGTTGATGGTCCAAAAATAAGTAGAAGAAAATAAAAGAAGAAGAAGAAAAATCAGATTGGGTAAAGAAGAAAGAAAGAAGAGAGGAAGAGAATAAAATTTAAAATAAAATAAATACCTCTAATTGGTTGAAATAATTACTTGCCTCCCCGGAAACGGCGCCAATTTGAAAGAGCGCTGTCATGGGCGCCCTCAAATGATTAATGTGATTTGGGTTACTTAGGTGCAGCAGAGTGGCTGACCAAGGTCGTCTCTCAAAGGAGGAAGTGAATTAAAACAATTTTTAGAGGTATTATAGAAGTAAAATAAAAGAGAATAAAAACACTACTTGAAAGGATGGGGGTGGTTGTTTATAGTTTATGAATCTAGAAGAAGTTTGCTGGAAGAAGATTGCATTTTTTTTTTGTTTTTAATTTTGAAATGAAGTTTTGATTAGAATGACACAACAAGAAGATGTTTTTTTAGAAATCTATTTTAAAAGGCGTAATCGATCTAACTCTACCTCTTCAATCATTTATTAATCATTATCATTTAAATTAATATTCACTTAATTATGATCCCTTAATTTGTTAAATCCCGAACCCTACGAGAATTAACTTTACCACGAAGATTGAAGTGAATTTAACCTTAGGCTAACTTCGGAACATGCAATCGCAGCACCCTGCTTTGATTGATGTTCTAAGATTAGCTTATGGTCAGTGGTAAATTAAGGCACATATCCACTCTGGAAATGAGGATGAATTGTGTTTAGGGATTATATTTTAACTCTACAAATTTATCCCGTGTGGTCTTGTATTACCGATTAAGATCGCGCTCTCACAATTTACACAAAATCCCGACCTCGCGTGTTTTTGTGTACATTGTTCAATTGTTTTCTTAGTTTCTTACAATATAAAAAAACAATTCATGGATCATATTAAGTGAATTACAGTAGCTCATTGATTCAAAATAATTAAATGAAGAGGGTAGAAGATAGATCGATTACTAAAAGACTACTCTTCCATGAGTGGCGTAATCATCGTAGAAGCGTTTTGCATGTGCAAAGGTTTAAAATGGGTATAACCCAATAACGCTTCTACTCAAGAATTCCAGCTCAATTAGGAAGATTAATAGAAGAATAAATTTAAACAAAACAGAAGAAAAGAGAAGAAATAAAAGAAGAACAAAGAAGTTTATTACATAAACAAAATCATTACAACATGAAGGAGAAGAAGAAGGCTTCGTCGAAGGGATCCTTGCTTCAAGAGCTACCCTTATTGAAATGGTTGGAGAATTGGAGTGGATCCACTTCTCCTCTGCCTCTCAACTTTCCAATGCACGTCCCAACCCATCCAAATGAGAAAAACTCCAATTTATAGAGGGGAGGGGAGGAGAGGTTACAAGTGGTTTCAAGTGTGAATGTGGAAATTCGGCCAAATATTTTATTCCAACTTGCACCGCCCATTTGACCTCCAAAACGCGTGAATTGACCGGCCTTCCAGAAGGATTATTTGTGAAAAATCATGTTCCCGAGCTTTCCTCAAAATTTGGGCTCAATCCAAGCCCGTATGTAGAGGATATGGCCCAAATACAGAACCTTCTCCATTCTGGCGAGCCCAGCCCAACTTTGAATTCATGGCCCAATTTCAACAACCAAATGAACTCTTTAGCTTTAGTTTCCTGAATAAAAGTTGTAGATAATTAAGTTAGGAACACTGTTACAAAATTTAAAATTCAAATAATAAACATAAAAATATTTATCTTCGAAATACTACAGTGCACTATTAAGGGTAAAACTGGAATTTTCACCAAATTTTCAAATGAATGATCAAATCCCAAATATTTTATAAATAAACATGTTTAACACAATGTGATGAAATTATATCATTTATTATCAATAAAATATTCAATAAAATAGTGTTTTATCAAGATTCTTGGTGGAATTCCACTTAGCCATCCCCGGTTGGGGATTTATGATATGCTTGGTATGTGATGCTTGAATAATATTTGGGTAGGAAATGGTCCATGAGACCAAATTATATGTAATATGGGTTTGATAGGGAAGTTTAAGGGTGGTGTGGTGCACTAATTATTACAAATTTCCATATTTTTGATATATATTTTTATTGTTTTTATTAACCATGGATTTTGGTCTTTACTATGATTCCACCTAAACAGGCTCTGGTGGAGCGTCTGGAGGGAGTATTTATGGTGCTTCAAAAGTGTGCATGAGACGACTATACTAAGGGCTAGGATGATCATAATCCATAGATATATTCTCCAAGGTAGGTGGGTCATTCGCAGTAGATAGAAGAGTTTAGGACATGGTTAGATGAGAAGCTCAGGGAAATCTTGGTTTGGGTGTTACAGAGTATTGATAGGTGATCTCAAGGAGCTGATCCATCCATGGAATATCCTATGCATGAGTTTCATTCGTATCACCCACCTTTATTTCAAGTTAAGGGTGTACCGTTGGAAATAAAAAACTGGATCGAGTTTGTGCAAACCATATTCGATCATATTGATACACCCCTAATGTGAAGGGTGAAGTTAGCTATGTATATGATTAGATGACTAAAAATTGCTAGTGGGATGTATAGGTACAATATGGTAGGCATGGGGGGATCACATATATGGACTTAAAGTCTATTATTGATAACTTCTTCCTCGATACTTTAAGTGTAGATCGGGACCGTGAGTTTATGAATTTGTAGAAGGGGAATACATCTATCACGGAATATGATGGGAGGTTCACTGACCTATCCCATTTTTTACCCACTATGGAAGGAGATGATATTTACAAGGTTAGGTGATTTTGGTATGGTTTGTGTCATGCCATTAAGGTGTAGCTGAATATCTTCAGGTTGAACTCATTCTCAGAGGCAATGAACCATGTAGTGATAACTGAGGGGAACCTGACAAACAAAATCTATTAAAGTTAGGTGATGATGTAGGGGAGCTAGATAGTGGTGCTTTGGGTAGCTAGAAGTGATTCCATGAGCAGTCTTAGCAGGGTAGTTAGGTCAGATATTTGATTATACCACTCAGGAGTGGTTCGTCGACAGTGTTATTCTAGTGTGGGAAGCTGAGTCATGTTCAGACCCAATGTGAGTGGCCTCCAAAGGAGTGTCAGGAATACAAGAAGATGATAAATCTAGATTAATTATATTAGAAGATGTCTCAAGTAGCTGGGATTCAAGGACCAAGTCAAACTCAGGGATCTGAGGTGGGACCATGAGTGGTACCAAGTGCAGGTAGCTATGATACTACTACATGAGTAGTTCATGGAAGTGAGATAGTGAGACCTAGAAGTGGGGTTAGTGGATGGTATTTGGTTCATCTCTATAGAGAGGACAAACTTCAAGCAGTTGAGCTTCATGCCAGGTGCATGAAGTTGATCTAGAAGAGTCAGAGCAGGATAGAGAGCCAATGATTGTTTGAGGTACACTGTGATTATGGGCATGTTCACTTGTTTTTGAAATGACTAATTTGGGTTCATGAGGTTCATGTTTGGTTGTTGAATTAACTAGGTGTTGGTTAATATCTGTTAATTGAGTATGATGAGTAATTTTTTTGAGGTGCGTAGGCATTGGTATAATTTTTGGACATGATATATATATATATATATATATATATATATATATATATATATATATGATGTATGATTTCTTTTGGGAGTTAGTTGTAATGTGGGACCTTGTGGGTGTCATGTGTGATGCAAGTATGAATAATGGTAAGTCATGGGGGATGTAAGAATTTGGAGAGGTGAAATAATAAGGTTAATTTATATGGGGATGTTTATGTCTAGAGTATGGTTAGAGGAACCATAATAATGTTTGATTTTGGGTCGAGAAGCAACCAGGTAGGTAATTCCTAATGTGGAGAGCCACAAGAGGAATTAGCAGTGAGTGATTGAATGGGGTAGTCCAGGGTGATGTTTATGAGATGGGTACATTCAGTATCATCTCAACATGAGACCAAATAGGTCATGGATGAGCTATCATAATGTGGGGAGGTTTTAATATCTTGGGTTTTTGTGCAGGTTGGAAATTTTTAGGGAATTTTAACTTTTAAGTTTAGTGGATGGGACAACATTAAATTTTGGATTCCTAATTCAATTTTGAAATTTAAAATGTGTTAATATGTTGTTTTTGGATGAGGGTTAATGCTTGATAATTTGATTAAGAGTTTGGTTTGGTTTTAGGTGCATTGGGCTTCGAAAACCAAAATTCGAGAAACACATCACTGGGTGCACAATTGAAACATGATTAGTACTAACCATGCGGACCATTTTATATAGGGGAATGGTTTGGTCTATCCATGCATAGTGGACAAAAAACCATGTGGGTTACTATAGAAAAATACATAGGGAGTGCATGGGTTGAAAAAGCCGTATGCCAAGTCATGCGTGATGGGGTGTCTTTGGATAGTGGGTGAACATGATTGGCACACAGTTAAAAAAATCATGAGGCCTAAACATGTGGCTCATTAAAGGGGATGAAATTACCAAAATAAACCTCCCTACTTTATACTTATTTTTCCTCCTTTTTTATCCCTTTCATACACACAATAGTTGGAGCTCCTCCATTCTTCCCTTAAGCTAGGCTTTATAGATTTTCCTTAATCTCAGCTCAGATCCAAGATCTATCAGTTGCGTTGGATAGATAGTGGTAAGTATTAGAGTCATATTACTTCCATCATTCTTTTATCTCATTTTTTTGAATTCTATTTCCATCCAATCTCATTTTCCCTATTTCTAGGTTGTTTGTTAGATTCTTAATGTTCTTTCGATACTGCTCGAATTAGAGGTCTGTCTTTGGTTAGTGAGATCAAATGAGTAGAAGGTAGGTGGTTCCTAAATTTATCCACATTTACATGAATGATATGGGTTTTTTCACTTAAATACACATGAGTGGGGTAGTTCAGGTATGAAATTTTTAATTAGTTATTTCTTTTATTATTATTATTGGAGGATGACGATGTGAAACTCTATGTCTGCTTAAGTATATTGAGTTGGGAGTGGTTTAGTATATGTGAAAAAAGTTTTAGAATTTGGTAGGGTTGGATATGTTGATTACTTAATTTAATTAAATTGAGATGTGATTACATTGGTTCCCCAGGAATGGGTTGGGAGTGGACCAAGATACTTGGGGTGATGTTAATCATTAGGAATAAAGCGATGAGGTTTTACAGGTTGAGGTGGATGGTGATGACCATTCCATTGTTGGGTGACGAGGTTCACACGTAGTGATAGAGTTATGTTGTATGGTGTGGTTTAGGATTTTTGGTGATTTACTCTCGTGATTTTTGGCAGATAACACCATTGGATTCATGTGTACACAAGGAAGGACCCAGTGAGGTGTTGTTAAAAACTCGATGTGGGTGTAATCCTCCATCATATTAGTGGATTAGGGGATGGTGATGAACATTACTTATGGAGGAGGTGATCACCATAGAAATCCATAGTTGATGGTGTGAGACCATCAGAATGGGGATGAGGCTCACCGTGATATTGAGGCTGATGGGCCAAGATGATGGAAGGATAGATATCTCCATACCTTGATACGTCGATCTATTGAGACAATGAAGGATGTTCAAATAGAAGTTCTATGGACTAGTGATATGATTATGGGAAACACCATTGGGATGCTATTTTTACTTGATATACACTTCTTGTTGTATTGGTTGGCATGAGGTTCCATGTGACATGAATATGGACGGGAGACCATGGGTTCTATTGGTATAATTGACAATGGAAACTTTATTATATTTCCAGCATTGGATGAATCTAGTAAATGATCCCCTATGTCTATTGATCATAAGTGAAGTGGGTTAAATTATGTCTAAGTTAATGCTATATATTTATATATGCATACACTGGTATAAAAATGAACATAAGATAAATACATGTCGGTGGTGGCCTACTGAGTTCATACTCACACCTGAAATGGACCCCTTAGGACACATTCATGCTTTATGGATTTGAGATTAGGTAAGGGATCATGTTCATGGTCTAGAGATGAGTGAGATGGGATGCACTGTGGGTGTATATGATGGATGGAAGTGGACCAGGTGGTTCATCTTCACCAATATTGAGTTTCATTTTGGACTTCTAGGTATGTACTTATAGGATAGGACTCTGGGAGATCTTTTAGGAATATTTTTTAGAATTTCAATGACATTTATATATCATTTAGTATTTATACCTGGTTGATATTGGATTATTATTCCCACTGATTATATATGATTTTGTTTAGTTTGATTCAATTATTCCACAATTCCATTTTCTAATGACCATTATCATCATCACCTGAGGGTATAGTCTTTGAACTATCACCCAATAGATCCTTAATAATAGTCATTAGCCTTTAATGTATGAGGAGGTAATATATATGAACATCATGCAATGACCATACTCTAAACCACCCAAGTCTTATTTATACAATATATATGAAATCCACATTGAATAAAAGTGATTCCAATATTCTCTGATGAAATCATGTCACTAATATTTATTCAGAAAATCTCAAGTAAACAATGAATAATGAAATGAATAGGGGAATGAGGATGGAAGGGATTACTATAGATTTTATAAATCAAAACCCTCCCACAAAAATCAAGATCCAAGAGGGAAGAGGGGATTATAATGGAAATAAGTGAGGGTATTATCATCCCAAAAATTGACTCTCTTTGTTCTACTCCTACATGAAAAATGGGGGAGTCTGAACCTAAAATGACTATTCTTCCCCTACTAAAAGAAATATTTATGTGAACAATGCAGTGTGACTAAGTGTCATGGGGAAATACTTGCAACATAGGGCCTCATTCTGTTTTTTGATGAGTGTCATGGTGAAACTCCCCTTTTAGAGTGTCAATATACAATAATGTACACCCAATAATGTGTAACTATGAGATTAATGAGGTATCCCATGAAATTTTAGTGTGACACCTTTCTCATGTATAATTTACTCTTACATAACAAATCACAATTTAATCCACTTGTTTTAGCTTAATGTTCCCATGAATTTTTTCTTGTCTAGTGAGATTATGAATTGAAACCTTACAATAACAGTGAAATCATCCATTAATTCTAGAGGCATAAACTATTAAAGCCTCTACCCCATGTCACATTACCCCTTACTATAGCATGACATACCACATGATCCAAAAATTCAAATATCATCTGAATTTACCAACTTATAAGTATGTAGTACCTTAAAAATTCCCTAATATAATTCATATCATCCTTATGAATCCTATCCACTCAACCTACCATAACCATGTCCTATATGTCTCATTAATTCAAACCTATTTCATAATAATTTGGAGGAGATATCATAAGAGATCAAACTCCATGTGAATTTTCCAATGAGGCCATCATTAATTATCTTGAAATATTTGATTACAATACCTCCCAAATCAATTGTTTTAATACACTCCATCCATGAAAAAATGACCATCTTCTTTTCATAAACCAAACTAGTCCATATGATGTCACTAATAATCCCTTGAATCTACTTTATGAGACTTTTATCCCATCTACTAAAATCCAATATCATCATTTTCTCATGATTGTAAATGGGGGATAATTGGTCTATGAAAAATCAATCCCATTAAAATATTTTTTTCAATAAAAAGTCCATATTCAATCCCCATTATGAATGAACCATTTTTGAAAATTAAATTTTTGAAGTCATTTATCCATTTTAATTATGGATGTGAGTTGGGTGATACTTTTGTAATGATAATATATATATATATATATATGATAATTCTATTTCTATTATTTTTAATTTTAATTATCTAACTATTGTCTTGGTTGTGTTAACTTTTTATCTTATTTAAGGAGTTCGGGCATTACTTCAAAGGAGAATGCGATACACATAAATACTAAAACATTACTTATTCGATGCGAGATTATATATTTTCAAGTGATACTTTGCAAAAAAATTTTTGGTATGATACTGTGAAGTGTTGTGGAATCCTGCCTATGAAAATATATTTCTCATCTACAGGATGATCTCTCAAGGGATGTACCTAAAATTCTTCAACTTTTACTACCTTGAAGAGATGAGTTGATCTAATAATAAAGAACCGACACCTGTTATTTTCTTTTTTATTCTCTATATATTTCATCCTAGTTTCTTAAGTTTGTAACACCACTTCCAATATCTCACATGTGTTATCACTTTCTATTTATGTTTTTTCATATACGATCATTCTCTTTATTTGTATTATGACTCCTAGATTCTAAATTCAGGACCATTTGAGTTGTGACACCCATAGTCTAAAGTCAGTTTTGTAATTGGGTCATGACTCCCCATACGAAAGTCAATTTTCTTAGTTATACTTCCACTAGAAAAAATAGGTTATAATTGGGTTATGATTATCCTTTAAAAATCAGTTTGGTGTACAATGTATTTCTCACAAATTAAAGAGTTATAAGAGTAGATTAGGTCCACTTTAGACCAAACTACTATAAAAAATTCCCATGTTTATTCTTTTATTTCCTGATGATAATTAACTATGTTAATTTACTGTGATAATTAATCCATATTTTAAAAAACATTAACATGGTCAACTCACCCCCTCTAGACCATATTTCATCACCATTCTGACCTAATAATATTATATGAAACCTTTTTAACTTTAAAATGAAGCTTTGGGATGGAGTTGGAAAAATCCATCTGTTCTTTAAGGTCTAAAGTTACCATTTTTTATTCCTTTATAATAATTAAATTAATAATTTCCTTCATGTTCTATGTGACATATTTTTTTCAGTTTTGATATCAAGTCTTTTAATTTTAGAGTATGAATATATTGATAATAAGTGAACTATACCACTTATCATACAAGGCCTTATAAGGTGTAATTCCCAAACTCACATGTTAGTTGTAGTATATAAACTCTATTAAAAATGGGGTTTGTACCAGACCTCCTATTATTCATACTTACCTAAAATGGGGAATAAGCGAGTTGGTTGGGTAGTTACTGATGATGTGGTGAAATTTCCATTAAATTGGTTTTGGTTCTGATCTAGTGGGTTTTATAGATATTATTAGTTAGTGGTATTGGTCAGAGAGCTCTGAAGTAATGGTATATCTAAATACATACTCATTTATAGTAGTTAGGAGTTCCTTGAGGTGGTCAATACCTGACCCAAATTAATATCCTATCTTTATTTATTGAAAGTGATCATAAGAAATAAAGTTGATTGTCTTGTCTAATTGATATCCCATTACTTCAACTCTCACTGTATAACTGCATTATTACTATACATTACAATTTGATTCCTTCATTGAGACATTTCTTCAATTACTATTGTTGTGGAGTTATTGAACATAGGTGTAGATTGTGTCTCATTTTTTGCAAGTAAAAAAACAAGACTAAGATGACCAGATTCGATTCTTGGAAAACCAATCTTTTCTAGTTTCACTATGGTGGATATCAGTAACTGATGGTTGCTTGTTTTTAATGCAAACCAAATGGAAAGTAGAGTCACCACTATAAAAAAATGTTGGAGAGTCAGTGAAAATGATTTTAGGATATGAATCTAGCATGAGAACAGAGAGAGAAGGCCCACGATTAGGTTTGGGGAATGTGTGGAAAACAGTTGTTTCCATAAGTTTATAATATGGTAACTCTGGATCAAAAGGTTGAAAAGGAGATGGTTGGAGAGGGTGTACTTAGGGGCATACATAGAAAACAGTTTTTGACACAAGTTTCTCATGGAGTTGGGCTATCAATAACTATTTTATTGTCCAACATGCTAGTAGTTGATATGAATATAAGGGAAGATGAAGCCAAGGTTCCTTGAGGGGGGGGGGGGGGGTGGAATGGAATGAGAACTATCATTTGAAAAGAATAAGAGGAAAGGAAATTGAAAGGATTGTATTTTCTATATGGTAACCCTTTTACTACAATGCATAAATTATAGAAAATAATATGCATTTGATGGTGTGGGAGACTGAAGAGCCGATTGAAGATGAGGGCATGGTTGGAAAACATCAACTGGGGCCTGATTAAGAGGTGAAAGGAAGTGATAAATCAAGTTATATGGTCGAATTTAAAATCATGAGAGAATTGAGGACAAATTCATTATTGTTTAGAGAACATGTATCTAGAGTTCCTATAATTTTCCTTATTGATAATGGTTCCAGTCATAACTTTGTTACAAAAACCATCACAAAGATCAATAATTTCGAAATTAACCCAACTATAAATCTAGAAATATGTTTACTGTTGGACATAAGACATTTTCACAGGGTATTTACCAGATAGTGGAGGTTTGTTTAGAAAATTTTATGATCAAGACTAAGTCATTTTTCTTGATACTGATGGTCCATATTTGGTATTGGGAATGAAATGGTTTAAAACTTTAGGCCTTTTCGTTACCAATTGGTGTCACAGACCTTAGAGTTCTTATGAGGTGGGGATGAAATTGGGATTTAGGGAATTACAGATTATCCTTAGGAAGTACCATAATATTTTTATTGGTTGAAACAAAAATGGGAGATGCTAATGGAGGGTCAGTTTTGGAAAACTAAATTTATGACTCCCATGGGGGAGTTTTGTATGGTAAAAAAGTTCTACCAATAATAGGTAGAATAATATATAATGAAATATTTAACTCTAATTCTCCCAAGGGACTACCATTGAATATGTTGAATGATCATGAAATAACTCCTATGGATGGGGAAGATCCCATGAATATCATGCCATATAAATTAACACATTTCCTCAAGGATGAATTATAAAGACAAGTGATTGAGATGTTGGATACTGGAATAATTAGATACAATAATAGCCTATATTCATGTCTAAGTATTTTGGTCATGAAAAAATATGGTGGCCAGAGAATGTGTGTTGGCGTTTAGGCCTTGAAAAAGATGACTGTGATAGATAGAGTTTTGATTCCTGTAATTAAATAGTTATTAGATGAGTTTCATTGATTACAATTTTTTCTACCAAACTAGATTTGAAATCAGGTTTCGATCTGGTTCAAATGAAAGCTATAGATGTACATAATACAAAATTCAAAACTCATGAGGGGAATTATGAATTTTTAGTAACACCATTTTTACCTATGCCACTTTTCATTCCACTATGAATCACTTGTTCAAGGGATTTATTAGGAAGTTTGTATTGATTTTTTTGATGATATTATTGTTTGTAGTAGAGCTTGGGAAAATCATCTAAAACACCTTGTGATAGTATTCTAAATTATATGGACATAATAGTTAAAGAAAAACAAGAAAGTTTTCTTTTTCACTCAATCAATTGTTGAATATCTTGTCCATATCTGGTAGGAACTAGGCTACTGTGTAAGGGAGAGGGTAAAGAATGTATAATAAATTTCTTGGGTAATAAATGTAATATTATATAGGAATTTTTTAGCTAGATGTTAGTAAATTAGAGTTGGTAGTAGGTAGGAGGGTATTAAATAAGTGGAGGGGCTCTTGGGTGGGGGATGAATGTGATTTGGATTGTATTTAGATAGAAGATACTCAGAGGGTTAAACTTTGTATTGGGTTAAATGTCTTCTAGGTGTTCTCTTTCTCCTTAATCTTCTATTTCCTTTCATCCAATTTATTATTCCTTTTCTTCATATTCTACTCACATATACTTCTAGAATTAAAATATTCTACTATTTTTATTGAGATAAATTACCTATCAGAGAGATATAAACTCAAGAAAGAAGAACCAAATGCAACAACCTAGCTATGAAGCTTGAGGGTTTGAACAAAGATTGTGGATAATGGTGACCAAAATGGAAGAACTCATACAAAATATTGTGGTGACTATGGAAGAATACCAAAGGGTGCTACATGAGTCTCAGATATTACTAGAGAATGTTTCTGAATGGAAAGTATAAATAAGAAACCAGAGTGTGGAAGTGGTGAAAAATAAGAATGCATTTTCTCCAGTTAGGATAGAGGAACTATCCAAGATTGAGGAAATATTTTGGGACCAAGTTTGATCTGAAAAGAGTTGGCAGAAGCTAAAATAGTTTCTAAAAACAAATTATTGTGATGTGAGGTTTAAATTTTAAAGATGATTTGAGTGAACAAATTAAGATTAAAAAAATACAAGGAATGATATATAGAAAATTATAAAGATGTGGGTGGACTCCAACCAAGAATTTCTAGTCAAGGAGGTAAGGGTGTACTTCAATCATGCTAGAATACCATTTCTTTTGTGATAGTGTTGAGGAAGGGGGAAATGGTTGTAACAATTTTAGTTCCACTAGCTTCAACCACACCTTCATAGGTCCTAACATTTATTTATACATATTTAATAATAGGACGATCACAAGGGAGGTTTGGTAGTTCATAAGTCTGAAAATGAGATCTATAAAAAACTATGAGTATAATTTTTTGGTACTGGGGTCTATAATGTCCCAGTTTTTTGAACGGGTTGGAAATTTTGATGGAATTTGAAATTTTAATTTTGGTGGATATAAATTTTTTTAATTTGGGTATTGAAATTAAATTTCAAGAGTTACAATGTATTAATGTGTTGTTTTTAGACAGAGGTTAATTCCTAGTAAGTATCTTGGGAGTTTGGTTTGGTTTTCGGTGTGTCGAGCTTCGAAAATAAAAAGCTGGGAGAAACAACACTAGGAACATAGTTGAAACATGGTTAGTGGTAACTATGTGGCACAAACATGCAACCCATTTTTTTTAGGGTATTGGTTTGGTCTAACCATGCGAGGTGGCCAAAAAACCATGCGGGATACTGTAGAAAAAATGAAGAGGGGTGCACAGGCTGTGCACAGTTTGGAAAAACCATGAACCTTGCCGAGTGAGGTGGGGTGCCTTTGGAAAGTGGGTGCACACGGTTGGTTCATTTTTTTCCAAACCATGTAGCCTAACCATGTGCCTCATTAAAGGGGATGAAATTACCAAATTGACCCTCCCTCCTTTATACTTATTTATACTCCTTTCTTCTCCCTTTCATGCGCACAATAGTGGGAGATCCTCTATTATTACCTCAATTTAGGCTTTTAGGATTCTCTTTTATCTGATCTCTAATCCAAGATATGTAGGTTTTATTGGATAGCTAGAGGTAAGGGTTTGAGTTTTCTTGCTACCATTCTTCTTTTATATCATTTTTTGGAATTCTATTTCCATCCGTGATCATTTCCCCTATTTCTAGGGTGTTTTTCAAACTCTTAATTTTCTTCTGATATAGATCCAATTAGAGCCTAGTATTTATCAAGTGAGTACCTACATGTATAAGGTAGGTGGTTCCTATCATTATCCTCATTTATACACGCATTATGAGATGAATACTTAAATATGTGTGAGTGGGATGGTCTATGTGTGACCCTTTTAATTAATTATTTTTTAATTAATATTATCAGAGGATTATTATGGAAAAATATATGTCTTCTTAAGTATATTGAGTCAGGTGTGGCTTGGTATGTGTGAAATGGGGTCTCCAAATTTGTTTGGGCATGAAATATTGGTTCATTAACTTAATTAAATTGATATGTGACTGTGTTGGTTCCATGGGAATGAGTTGGGCATGACCCGAGATATTTTGGGTGATGTTGATCACTAGGAATAAGGTAATGAGGTTTTCAAGTTAAGGAAGATGATGATAACCATTCCATGGTAGGGGACTAGGTTCACATGTGGTGATAGAGTTCTGTCAGATGGTGTGTCTTAGGATGGTTGGTGATTTCCGCTCACCGTTGTTGGCCGATAGCACTGTTGGAGTCGTGTGAACATATGAAAGGACTTAGTGAGGTGGTGTTGACCACTCGATGTGGGTGGAGACCTCTATAGTATTAGCAACTTAGGGGATGGTAATTACTATTAGTTATAGAAGAGGTCATTATTGTAGAAATCCATGGTTGATGGTGTGATACCATCAGATAAGGGTTGAGGATATCCTTGATAAATGATCCTGATGGGCTAGGATGATGGAAGGATAAATATCACCATGCCTTGGGACATCAAGTTGTTGAGCCTACAATGGTTTTTTAAATTGATGTATGAGGGACTAATGATATGATTATGGGGAATTCCATTGGGATGCTGATTTTACTTGATATATGATACTTTTTTTATTATTTGGAATGAGGTGTCAGGTGACATGAATATAGATGGGAGGATGAGGGTTATCCGGGAATGAATAACCATGGATACTTCATTCCATTTTCAGTATTGGCTGAAATAGGTAAACGCTCCCTTATGTCTATTGAACACAAGTGAAGCGAGTTAAATTATACCCGATTCAATGTTATTTATTTATGTATGCATACATTGGTATAATAATGGATGTAAGATAGACACACATTCGTGGTGGCCTACTAAGTTTATACTCACTCCCAACATGGGACCCTCTATATGTCTATAGAATCTATGACTTTGAGATCAGGAAAGGGACTAGGTTCATGGATTAGAGCTAAGTGATACAGGATGCACTGTGGGTGCATAAGATGAATAGTAGTGGACCAAGTGGTTCATCAACACCAAGCTAGAGTTTATTTTTGGTATTCTATGTATGTACTTATATAATCAGCCTATGGGTGATCTTTCATGTCTATTTTGTACAACTTCCATGAAATGTATACATTACCTGGTATTTATAGTTGGTTTCTTTTGTATTTTTATTTACAAAATTTATATATGATTCCACAGAGTTTGATTAAATTATTCCATAGTTACATTTTAAAACAACCATTACAATTATCACCTGATGTTATAGTCGCCACACTATCACCCAATAGACCATTTCTTTTAGTCATTATACTTTGGTATATGAGGAGGTACACCTAAGGACCAGTTTCCCTCCAACCCAAAGCATCGATTAAGTGGATCCTGGGTCGAGGTGTTACAAGTTGTTTTAGGGAAAAACGTTTGGCTAGTTTTTGAGCAGTAGTAAAGGATATTTTTAAAAATGTTATGATATCTTGGATATGGTAGATCATAGACTAGGGTCTAGTTAGAACTGGGTTAATAGCTCGTGTTTGGGTTCCTGTATCCCCATGTATGAGGGATAGATGAAGTTTTCAGGGGTGAAAAATGATGTTCTTATTTTGCGATTTTACCATTGAGATATTTCCACCTCGAGTGACACACTTGGATGTGATGCTATAAGTTTGTGATATTTTTACCCTTAGCCTAGTATGACAAGGGGGAGGCATTCATGCATCATGCTAGGAACTTTGGTTCATATGTATGTGCTTTTAATTGTTTTGTGGAACTTGGAATACGAGAAAAGGGGTTAAGATGTGTAATGCATATGAAAAAAGGTAAACAATGTTTTCCTAGTTAGCTTCTTGGAGGAATTATACTCATACAAACCATGTATTTGGTTTATGAAGAGACTGATATGTGATCCTATGTGTACATTATATATATGGGCCCAATTCTGATATGGGTAGGTAGGAACAAAGTAATGGGGTGAGCTATTTAATGTGTCTACAACAAGATAAATAATGTTTTCCTGTATAGCTTCTTAGTGATATTTACTCAGCCATCCTTGGTTGGTGATTTATGATTTTCTTGGTATGTGATTCTTGACTCTTATAAGGGTAGGAAAGGGGATATGAGGTTAGATGATATGTAATATGGGTGTAGTATGGAAGTTTAAGGGTAGTGTGATGCACTTCCTATTACAAATTTTTCTATTTTTGATATATATATATACTTTTATTTTTGTTATTGACCAAGGATTTTTGTATTTAGCGTGATTCCACCTAGATGAGCATCGATGGAGAATCAGGAGGGTGGATATATTTTGTTTCTAGAGTGTGCATGGAATGAGGTCCTTAAGGGTTGGGAAGAGCATGAGCCACAGGTAGAGGCTATGAGGTAGGCGAGATAACTGCAACAAATGTTAGAGTTTGGTACATGGATAGATGAACTTCTCAGGGAAAGCTTGGTTAGGTTGGTGTATAGTATTAATAGGGGATCTCAGGGAGTAGAGATATCCATGGAGTATCTAATGTGTGAGTTTTAGTTGCATAAACAACCATTATTTCAGTATTAGGGTGTACTGTAGGAATCAGAAAATTGGATCGAGTTTGTACATACCATATTCAATCAAATCGAGACACTCCCAAGGTGTATGGTAAAGTTAGATACATATATTCTTATAGGACTAACAATGCGCTGGTGGGACATACAAGTACATGTAGGTAGGTGTGAGGGGATCATGTGTAAGGAATTTGAGACCATGTTTTTTTGAGCACTTATTTCATGAGACTTTGAGGGAAGATCAAGCCCATGAGTTCATGAATTTGCAGCATGGGATTAAATATTTCATATAATGTGTTGGGAGGTTTATAAACCTATCCTGTTTCACTTCCTCTATGAAAGGAGATGATATTTCTAGGGTTAGGAAATTTGAGGATGGTTTGTGGCATGCCATCAGGGTATTGGTGAACATCTTCAAGTTGACCTCATTATTAGAGGTGGTGAACCAAGCGTTGATAGATGATGGGAACCTGATGCACATGAACTATTAGAGCCAAGTGATGACGTTAGTTTAGCTAATAAGTGGTTCTTCAAGTACCCAGAAGTGAGGCTATAAGGAGTCTCATAAGGGTAGTTTGATTATAGATTTGAGTAGATCAATAAGGAGTGGGTCATCGATAATGTGCTTTCAGTGTAGCCAACCATGTCATGTTCAGACCCAATGTGAGAGACATCCAAAGGATTTTTAAGAGTTTAGACAGATGGGACATATAAAGAGATTATATTCAAAGATGTCTTTGACAACTAGGAGTCAGATATTGGGTCAGATTCAATGATCTGAGGTGGGACCAGGAGCGGTACCAGGAGTTGGTATCTAGGACACTATTGTGTACGAAGGTCATGTAAGGGAGAGAGAGATCCGGTAGTGGGTTCATTGGATGATTTCTAGTATAGCTCCATAGGGAGGAAAACCATCGGTAAATCGAGCTTCAGATTAGGTACATGTAGTTGATCTGGTAGGTTCAGAGCAGGACCTGGAGTTGACGATAGTTATAGGTATGCTGTGATCATGGACATGTTTTTTTAAATAACTAATTTGGGTGCATGAGTTGAACACGTGGTTGTTTAATTAACAAAAAATTGGTAAATATGTGGGAATTGGTTATGATGCGTGATTTTATGATGTTCATAGGCATCATGATAATTTTTGTGTGTGATATATACATGATGCATGATCTCTTTTAGCATCCGTTGTGATGTGGGACTGTGTGGGAATCATATGTGATGTAGGTATAAATTAAGCATCTAGTGAGGTGAGAGAATGATGATAAGTCATGTGGGGATGTGTATGTCCATTAGATGGTCATAGGAACCATCACAATGCTTGATTTTGGGTTAGTAAGAAACTGGGTAGGTAATTCATAAAGTTGAGAGGCACAAGAGGGACTAGAAGTGATTGATTGATTGGGGCAGTCTGAGGTGATTTTTATGAGATGACTATGTTCATTATCATCTTATAGTGAGACCAAATAGCTCTGGGACAAGCTATTATAAGGTTGAGATGTTATAACATATTTGGTTTTTGATTGGTTCAGAAATTATGAGGGAATTTGAACTTTTAAGTTTGGTGGATGGTCCAACATTCAATTTAGGCTTCATAATTCAATTTTGAGAGTTACAATGAATTTATGTGTTATTTTTGGATGGTGTTTAATGGTTGGTAAGTGTATCTAGATTTGTGTTTGGTTTTGGGTGCATCGAACTTCAAAAACCAAAATCTAGGAGACACATCATTGAGCATATAGTTGGTGCACGATTAATGCTAACTGTGCGACCCATTTTCTATAGGGGAATGGTTTGGTAAACCATGTGAGGAGTAAAAAAACCATGTGGGATACTATAGAAAAATGTTGAGTGTGTGCATGGGTTGGGCATGGTTTGAAAAAACCATGCACCTAGCCATGCGAGATGGGGTTCATTTGGATAGTAGATGTGCACAATTTACACACTATTAGCCAAACCGTGCGACCTAACCATGTGGCTCATCAAAGGAGATGAAATCACCAAACTACCCCTACCTCCTTTACACTTATTTCTCATCCTTTCTTCTCCCTTTTACACATATAGTGGTGGCATCTCTTCCATTCTTCCCTCAATCTAGGATTTGAGGATTATCCTTCATTCGAGCTCTGATCCAACCCCCATCAGTTGCGTTGGATAGCTAGCATTAAGGCTTTGAGTCATATTCCTTCCATTATTCTTTTATCTCACTATTTGGGGTTAAATTTCTACCCAAGCTCATTTTCACAATTTCCAGAGTGTTTGTTAGATTATTTATTTTCTTTCGATACTACTCGATTTAGAGGTCGATCTTCAGTGAGTGAGAGCCTATGAGTATAAGGTAGGTGGTGCCTAATTTTATCCCCATTTACACGCATGATATGGGATGTGTAATTAAATATGTGTGATTAGGGTGGTCCGAGTGTGGCCTTTTTAATTAATTATTTAGTTTTTTATTATCATCAGAGGATGCTGATGGGAAACTCCATATCTACTTAAGTATATTGTGATGGGTGTGGCTTGGTATGTGTGAAATAGGGTTTCTAAATTTGGTTGGGAAGGATATTCTGATTAATTAAATTAATTGAATTGAGATGTGATTACATTGGTTCCATGGGAACGTGTTGGGAATGGCCCGATATACTTGGGGTGATATTGATAACCAGGAATTACGTGATGAGGTTTTCTATGTTGAGGAAGATTGTGATGACCATTCCATGGTTGGATGATGAGGTTTTCATGTGGTGATGGAGTTATATTTGATGGTGTGGATTAGGATGGTTGGTGATTTACACTCACTGGTGTTGTCCGATAGCACTGTTGGATTCATGTGTACACATGGAAGGAATTTGTGAGGGGGTGTTGACCACTCAATGTGGGTGGAGGCCTCTGTAGTATTAGCATCTTAGGGGATGGTGATGGCCATCAGTTATAGAGGAGGTTCTCAACTTAGAAATCCATAGTTGATGGTGTGAGACCATTAGATAGGGGATGAGGCTCACCATGATATTGAGGCCGATGGACTAGGATGATGGCAGTACGGATATCGTTGTGCCTTGGGATGTTGAGCTATTGAGCCGATAAAGGTTGTTCAAATGGAAGTCCAAGGGAATAGTGATATGACTTTGGGGAATTCCATTTGGATTATAGTTTTACATGATATATGTTACTTGTTGAATTGGATGGCATAAGGTTCCAGGTGTCATGAATATGGATGAGAGACTGATGGTTCTCTGGGTATAACTGACTGTGGATAATTTGTTCCATTTCTATCATTAAACTAAGAAGTTAAATGCTCCCTTATGGCTATTGAGAATAGGTGAAGTAGGTTATATTATTCCCAAGTTATTTATATTTATTTACATATGTATACACTAGTATAAAAATGGATGTAATATAGACACACAATTATGGTGACCTACTGAGTTCATACTCACACCCTGCATGAGCCCCTTAGGACGCATGTATACTTTATGGATTTGAGATTAGGTAAGGGACCACGTTCATGGTCTAGAGCTGACTGAGATGGGATGTTCTATGGGTTCATAGGATAGATGGAAGTGGAACAGGTGGTTCATCTGCATAGAGTTTGAGTCTCTTTTTTGGAATTCTGCATATGTAATTATATGATCATCCTCTGGGTAATATTTCTTGTCTCTTTTGTATTACTACCATGAATTTTATACATCACCCATTATTTATACCTGGTTTATTTTAGACTGTTATTGCTACTGTTTATATATGATTCCACTAATTTTGATTAAATGCTTATGCAACTCCATTTTTTAATGACCACTATCATTATCACCTAAGGGTATAGTCTCTGTACTATCACCAAATGGACCCTTAATGCTAGTATAAAACCTTTGGAATATGGGGAGGCATGCCAAAGGCCTAGTGTCCCTCCGACCTGGATCACTGGTTAAGTGGATCCTAAGTCGGGGTGTTACAATGTTCGTAAAGAACCTCCACATCATAAATATAAACAACATGAATCTAAAATTTATAGTATGGAGGAATGGAAAGAGGAAATTATATCCAAGGATATTTCTTGGGAGAGGACTTCCATTATAATGGCAACATGAGAGGCTATAAAAATTTGGGATAAATCCAAGCTATATTTATCCCTTGTATGTGATGATCAAGTTTCATGGTTATAAAGGCCACCACCGGAGCCTCCATAATGGATATATCCGTATGATTAACACTTTGGAAATGGAAACAAGGTTCTAGATGATAATCTAAGTGAGAATATCATGAAGGGAGTGGGAGTTCCATATAGTTTCACCTTATCACCTTATGGATTAGGTGGTTTTAAGAGAGTGAAATTGATAGGAATATGGATGATGTTTAAGGGAGAAGGTAGGAAGTGTATAATAAATTTATAGGGGAATCAATATAACATTCTATAAGAAGTTGTTAGCTAGTTTTTAGTAGGTTGTAGTTGGTAGTAAGTAAGGTGGTATTAAATAATAGTATAAGATCTATGGTTAAGGATGAATGGGATTTGGATTAGCTTATAGTGGAAGAAACTCATAGGGCCAGGATTCATCTCAAGGGAGATGTATTTCAAGAGTTCTCGTTCTCCTTATACTTATATTTTTTATCTAAATTCTCATTTTTCTTATTCATATTCTTCCAATATTCTATAATATTTTTCTCTATATTATTTATCGAATTAATAGAAATAATTTTTTATTCTCTACCTCTTTTTATCTCTCTCCCTCTCTCTCTATATCTCACACTTGACCACTATCAATATCATCTCTAGGGAGGTCATTTTGATGGATATCAAAAAGATTGAGTGTATTTTGAATTAGATCAGACCATGAAATGTGAAAGGTGGTGTGGTTTCCTAGGGATCATAGAATATTATAGGAAATTTATTATGGTTTATGGAGTGGTTGCTAAAATATTGACATCATCGGGAAAAATTATTTCCTGTGGGGTGTTAAGGCTGAGTAGGAATTTATAAAACTGAAGAAGAGTATGAATTCTGCTGCACTATTAGTTCTATTAGATTTATGACACCCTTTTATTAATGAGTGTGATGCATACAAGAAGGTTGTAAGTGTTGAAATGATGTAGAGTGGCCCCCAATGTATTATTTCAGTAAGGCATTGGCCGAAGTGAATATTTCTAAGTCCATTTATGAGAAGGAAATTCTGGAATTGTTTTTAATGGTTAACCACCAGAGGAAATATCTATTGTGGATTCATTCTATAGAATACAATGATCGTAAGGATCCACAACACTTTATTATTCAAAGAATACCCACTTTCAACCAGAAGTGTTAGAAATAAAATATTCTGGGCCTTGACTTTGAAGTTGTGCGTAAATTGGGTAAAGTTAATCAAACTATAGATTATTTGTATAGATTAGTGGTGAATTCAATAAAAATGAGACAAATATTTTTTTTTGAATATTTATAATCCATTTGGAGGGAACTTGATACCTTTTTCATGTAGATACAACCATACCAAGATATATATAGTCTCTTTAATTTTCTTGAATAACAACCAAATACGAGTTAGAGATATAGTTTATAAGAGGGCCTATTTTTTTCGAAGGGAGATTGGTTTTGTCTAAGAATTCATCACTCATTCTAAAACTTTTGGGATATTACCACTCTTATTCTACTGGAGGACATATAGGTTATTAAAAAACCTATAAATGGTTAGTTTCTAGGTTTTTTTGGAAGGGGATGTCACAAAGTGTTTTGTGGTATGTCAGGGCATATCTTTTTTTCTAGTGGAAAAAAATATTAAGCCATATCTTCTATCAGATTACTTCAACATTTACCTATTCTGAAATTAGTTTGGGATGAATTATCCATTTATTTTTTGGGTTACAAAAGTATGTGTTTTTTATTCCTACTTAGACACCCCTATATAGTAAAAAATGGTGGTAGAGTGTTTTGTGAAAGAAATAATTCTTATACATGGATTCCTCACTCGATCCTCAGTGGTCAAGATCCATTATTTTTTAGTAATTTTTAGAAGGTGTTTTTTAATTTAGAGGGTAAATTTATTCAAACGAGTTCTTCATACTATCCCTAGAAATATGAACTATTAGATATTGTTAATAAGGGTTTGGAGATGTACTTTATGTGTTTTTCCTTTCAATAACCTCTCTCTTGGGCTCGGTGGATACTATGTGATGAATACTACTATAATAAGACCAACCATGATTCAATTAAGATCACCCCATATGAGTTTGTATATAAAAGGAAACCCAAAACCATTTTGTGTTTTATTAAGAGAAATACTTAGGTAGAATTAGTGGCCAAGACACTTTTTTTATGTGATGAAGTACCAATTCAGCTTCGATAGAACCTACACCGTGCTAAAAAACTGATGTATAAGTTTTATAATCATCATCAGCGAGTTGATAATTTTTGAGGTCAAGAAGTTTGTGTTTGTTAATATTCATCCAAATGTGAGAACCTAAAAAGTCTAAAAAATGTGTCAAAATTGGATCCTCAATATTATGGCATGTTCCAAATACTTTCTTGGTTGGGGGATATTGCTTATAAGCTATTATTTCCTAAAACTTATCACTTACATTTGGTTTTCCAAATTTCCCAATTGAAGTACACAGTGGGGGATTTTCCTATATAGTAATTTCTTTTAAAACTATGGGATAGATGATTGGAACCTATAGTGGAGCTAGCTGAAATGTTGTAGAGGAGATTGGTGTAGAGTCGACCCCATAGTGAATTTATTATTCAGTGGAAGGGGTTTCCATTAGAGTAATCAACCCAATATGGTGATGTGGTTTTTCCCAACATTTTCCATTGTTTCACTTTAGGGAAAATGTGGATTTTCTAGAGGCATAAATTATTAGTAATGTGGTTTATACCAGAACTCCTATTATTCACACTTAGTAGATAAGGAAGTGGAATAAGTGATTTGGTTAGTTTTTTACCGATGAAAATGTATTTTTAGTTAGTTGAAATACTTTTAAATAGATTTTGGTTCTAGTATAGTTGGTTTTAATAATATTATTTTTCAATGGTATTGCTGGTCATAGAGCTTTGGAGTGGTGGTCTCTCTCCAACCATACTCAATTGAAGTAGTTAGGAGTTCATTGAGGTGGTCACTCCCTATCCCCCACTACTGTAAACTTGTCTCTATTTCTTGAAAGTGATCATAATAAATAAAGTTTATTGTTTTTTATAATTGATATTACATTACTTCATATCTCACTGTGCATTGTTACTATATATAACAAACTCCAAAAAATGATTGGTGGTCTTTTTATGTTAGTATTAGATCAAAGTATTATGATTGTAACATGTTTTTGACTTTATAAATAGTTTTTTGACTCTCCGTCTATCTGTGGGTGATAAATCATCTTGAAACTCAATATCACTCTCATATATTTTTAATAAATTATCTCTATTCGGAATAATGTTCATGGGAATCACATGTAGTTGAATGATCTTGTGGATGTATAGCTCATTGAAGGTGATCAAACTGTTTATTGATGGTATGGTAAGGAAATGAGTATACTTCACCAATTTAGAAATGATAACACAAATTATATCATGTTTCCAGAATATCATTATAAGGTCTAAGATAAAATCTATGGTTTCATGTTCCCACTTCCAAGTTTGTTTCTATAAAGGTTGTGACATGCCTGATGGTCTTTGATATCCAATATTCACTCACTAACATACCAAACAATGACCCATGAACTCTAAAGAATCCCTAATTATACTAGTCTAGTATTATCATACCAGGATATATCACATTACTACTTAGATTCATAATATACCTTGATCCATGTGCCTCCTCTAAACAAATCTTTGAAGTACTTTATTATTGTGACTGCAATTCCAACATTGGTAAAATAACAATCCTTGTGGTACTCTAATTGGGTCTCCAAGTATTATGAAAATTTTAAGAGATTATAATCCACTAATTGTTATTGAAATAACCACTCCATGAACTTGGAATCTATACTCTAGATTTTGATAAGTCATGTATCCTCCATTGACTGTGTGGTTAGGTTCAACTAGTAAATTAAATGACTCCCACTCTAAGATCATCATGTGGGGAACAAAAGTTTCATTACTCTTCCTAATATTTGTGTTGGAAACCACATTAACCTTTCCTTTATGGTATTATAGTTCAAATTTTAAATCCTTCAACAACTCACCCCATTGATGTTGTTAGAGATTCAAATCACTCTATGAGAAAATTTACCTCAAACTCTTATGGTTGATGAAAATCTTTAGCACAAGGTCACTGCTACCTCAAGTTCCAAACCATGAATATGATAGCCCCCCACATTCTTTCTCAACTATCACAAAACCATAATCCACTATGTTATTGTGTTTCATAAAAATACAATCTTAACTCTATCTAGATGCATTATTTAAATCGACATAATCATCTTGTTCGACCAATTATTTATTATTGGGTTAGACTTAGAGAATATCAATCTAATTATCCCATGTATTTAAAATTTCAAATCTTCTACCATATTATATTACTTTCCATATTAATTTATAAATATAACAATCCATCTTTAGTTATGAGGTATATTTTTTATATTTACATTTTATATAAGGTATTATAGGATGAAAAATAATCTCTTCTCTTTCACTCTCTTATGTGTCAGCTATCTAATACAACCCTAGTTTCCTAACCTCCTTTTATAGTGGATCCCAACCAATCTAGTTTTCTCTAGCTATACCAAATCATCATCCTCCAGATAATACCCACTAATCATGCCTCTCTAAGTGTACAACCCTTGGTGTTCTCTCTCCTGACAACCTAAACACGTTCCACCATAGATGCCCTTTCAAAGAGTGTGCTCTTACCATCTAACCAAATGCATCCCACCACCCTGCATGCTTATTCTATTGTCCAATAAGTCCTAAGTAAATATCCTGCTAACCACACTTATTTTTCCTTACTTACGTTGTCCCAGACACACCCCACCAACCATGTGTGCCTTTTTCTTCTATCTAGGCAGTACTCAATGAATCTCATGCTGCCCAACTTTTGTGATGCCTTCCTTTATTTTTATAGTCATGGGGTTTCCACTATATTTTCAATGATTTTTTTATAAGTCCATCCATTCCTTGTTTTTTTGTTGGTTCGTTTCAGTTTCTTCTTCTCCTCTTCATGTATTACTTTAGTTAGACTCCTTCTATACCAGAAATGATAACTACTTCATCTTAGTTGGTCAATGGACATCTCTATTACACTGATTTTTTTAGGTGAAATAATTAAATTATTGTCTATTTAAAAGGGATAAACCACTTTCATTAGTATTACTTTGAATTCAAAGGACCCCTAATATGTTTTATAGGAGCCTGAGGAAAATAATCACTACTATAAAAGTGGCCATTAACAGAGCACAAAAAGGGATTTAACAGTGCTAAAAAAGTGTTGTTGGAATAAGAACCCTTAAAAGGGGATCCCTTTTGTCAGTGATAAAAAATGCACTGATAAAGTCCCCTTTTATCAGCTATAAAAAAAATCATTAACAGAAGGGGAATTTTATCTCTGCTAAAAAAATGATGATAAAAATCAATAAAATAAATTCTTTAAAAGACTTTTTGCCTCTAAATTAAAACAATTTTGAAGGTAGACCACCCCCTTTAAAAAACACTTGAATCCCCTTTTAATAGTGATCATCTATCCCCATATAACCCCTTTATCATCTCTCAAAACCTCCACCCTTTATCAATGATATACCACCTTAGTAAATGCCCACACACTACTGCTCGATTTTGAACCCGAGACATCCCCTTCATTGATTTACACCTTGATCACTAGCCAATATTTCCTTTTTTCTGCTTTCTATGATATATCTATTTATTTATATATATTTCATAACATTTTTTATCCATATATAAATAAATAAATAAATAAATATATATATAATTATTCTTAAATACATTTATAAAATATGTTTTGAGTGTTTGTGTGTTTATAAATACATATACACACACATATATACATTATGTGTGTTTGTAAATACAATTATACATATTTATATTTATTTACATATATTATATATTAATATTTATATAAATATATTAGAATATATAGATAAATATATATACGTTTGTTAACACACACACACAATATATATTTATATATATTATATTAGGTGCTTGGGGGTACATATATATATTTATATATTTATATATTTATATATATTTATATAATTATATATATATTTATATATTTAGAAAGATATTTTATATGTAAATATTTTTACATTTTTATTTATAAAATTAAAATTTTATGTGTGAATATATACAAATATGTATATATGTGTATATATTTAATTATAAATAATAATACAATATGGAAAATGATAAAATTTGAACGTAATAATATTCATATGAGTGTAATACTTACGAATAAATTGAGTCTCCGCAAAAAAAAGATAATAAGACTCCCTTATAAATAATAATACAATATGGAAAATGATAAAATTTGAACGTAATAATATTCATATGAGTGTAATACTTACGAATAAATTGAGTCTCCGCAAAAAAAAGATAATAAGACTCCCTTAAATGAGGATAAAATTCCATGAAATGTTAAAAATTATCGGTACCTCGATAAAAAACTCAGTTTTAAAGGCCTTATGGGCCCTTTTTAACCTCAAAAATAATGATTGGAGTTATCTTGGGTCACCAAAGTGTATATCTTTTTGATATCTTCAATTTGATATGTGATAGATCTCAAACAGACACCTAGATCAAAAGTTATGTCCGTTTGAAGTTCAAGTCACATTTTAAACTTATTTTCGATTGTTTATTAATTTTTTGATTTTCCCTATCTTTAAATTGTTATTAAATGACTATCAATTGATAATAATTAAAAAATTATTAGTTAATATTATATTATTAATTATTTTATAATCCATTTTTTAGTAAATATCTTATATATTAAGTGCAAATGCCTATTTAGCCTTATATAAATCATATTTTATAAAATATATTATATTTATATCAATAGAAATATATTTATATATTAATATATGATTTCAATGAAAAATAACTTTTTTTAATGAAATATACCTTTTATAGGCACTAAAAACAATTTCTTTTGTGCTGATAATGGGTAGTGATGGATTAAACCGATTCTATTGTAGTGAAGATCCTTTCCCTCATTAATTCTGTTGTAAAAATTATGAAACATGTGAGAAAAAAGATAAAAATTTGAGGAAATATGATACTCAGTGACCCCTATACAATCTGAGACCAACAATTTTTCTAGAGTGTCTTTGCCTTTTTAACACCTATTTTACCTTCATTAGGGCCCCACTTTATTCATTCCTAGTATTTGGATTGGAAGAAGATTGTGGATGAGATCATCAACTTATGGTTTGTTCCTCAAACACTAGAAGAAATGTAAAATTAACATAAATAATCATTTTTTCTCTCTTTATATCGTATTTGAATTTAACATTGAGTTCAGTTGCTCAACAACAAAGATACTTTTTGGTCCTACCACCCTTCATTCATCCTTAGATCACCATCATATTATAAAGCTTTGTCAACCAAATACCACTAAGGCTGTCAATCTATATGAGTGAATAACTCTTGCATCTCATTCTAGTGGACCTGGAGGTGGATTCTTTAGTGTTTTTAGTTGTGTACATCTATAATGTAATCATTATTATCTAGAAAATCTTATGTCATTGATTCTTATTGGTGACTTCATAGATAGGCATCACTTTCTAGTTATCCTATGTGAATTAATCATTTACAACTATTAATACTTAACATATGGTTGAGCTCTCTAAGGAGTAATTTCAACACATGCAGTCTCAATATGTAGAGTGTACCTCTGTCAACACTAATATTTCATAAATATATTATCATACTATATTCTAATTCCATCAATATTATACATGTCAACTAGAGTCTTTTACTTATGATCATGTCACTATCACTGCATGTATTCTTCAAAATATAATTTGTCCTTAAATTATTTCTTTATTAAAATAGAATATGACTCTTTTATAACAATTTTGAGATTTAGTGCATGATTTATTACTTATTTTAATAAATCATATTTTGTGTCCTATTTATTAAATGATTTTTTCAATCTATTATTCATTAGTAAACTCACTAATGATTCACAATTCAAGGAAATATTCTTATCAACAATTTTTTTACTTCAAAATATATTAACAAACTATATTCTTGCTATAAGAAATATTCCTGAAGGTGTTTACATCCTAGAATCATCCCTTTAACTTGTTTTTCTATCTCTTTCTAATTGTTTCCTAGATCTTGATTCTACCATGGTTATCCACCTATGCAAGTTCTATAGTGCTTTTATCCTAAACTAGGCTCTTTACCTTCTATTGATTGTGTGATATGGTTTTTTTTGGGTCATGGATCTTAATACCACATTGTGGTGTCTATTTCGAATGATATATAATTTCATTCAACCAAATTTCCTAAGATGAATATCATGTTTAATTCATATTTTGACACATCATAGGATGATGTGTGGATTAAGTGAATAGTAAAAGGAGTTTTAACAAGTCACTTAATTAATGATATTGTTTTTGTAAAGAGTTACAATGGTTGAAGGCTAAAGGGTTGGTCGTATTACAATACATGAAATGTTAGAATTCCAAGTGACCCCTTCATTCAATGGAGTTTTATTTAAGGGAGTTCATAGAATCATTTGGACACATTTGTGACCATAATCGTAATTTAATATCTATCTCATGCTCTTATCTTTATTTTCCTTGGTGCATAAGGTGCTAGAACCCATTTTAAGGATACTAGGTCACACCAAAGTGTTCAGTGATTCTAGTGGTTGGTAAATTTGGAGGAAATAACCCATTGGTTTCTACCAAGGGATTTAAATAAAACTCATGGTTGGTGAATATCTATCATGAAAAATGAGGTATGTTTTATTTTATGTTTTTAATTTCATTCCATATATTCCTCTCTAGGGATATCTTGTGCATGATTGTATGTTTTTTACACTTCTTACAAATATAGAGATATCCCATAAAATCGTTTAGTGGTATCAATATCAAAAGCAACGAATAATCGATAAGATGAACATCAAATATAAAAAAATGATTTTTTTTTTCAGAATCACAACCACGGTCTAAGTATATATCTTTATCTATCTGATTTCCTCTCATAAGTGATCACTCCATTTTCAATTTTTGTTCCCTTAGAAGATCTCTATATAGGCTGAAGTTTTACCCATGAGTCTGATTTGGTTGATTTTATATTATTGTGATGGCCTTTGTTCTATCCCTAATCTTGAAAGATTCATCAATACTCTATTTATGATCACTTGGAGTAATTATACAGGAATTATTCAGCTCAAGTCCTTTATCAACAACTTCATACTAAGTAATTTATCTATCATGTAATTTTTTGGGCATTGAGGTCTCTTGATACACAAGAGGTATCTTATCATCTCAAAGAAATTATTTTCTAGAATTTCTACAAGTATCAGGGATATCTAACGATGATACTATCGATACTCCTCTTGAGTTAAAAGAGAGGTCACTTCTTGCTTAGAGAAAGGTATTCCTCTCACCTAATAGATATCACATATTAATTAGAAAATAAAATTATTTCACCCTGATTTGGTTTAAAATTGCTTGGATAGTGAGTAAATATAGTCAATTCATGAAATATTCTATAAGACTCCATTGGATGATGAATTATGCATTATTAGAATTTCAAGAATGAACTGAAATTAGTCTTATTATATTACAACAATGGACATACTAATATTGAATAATTTTATAATACCATTATAAAGGATGTTTGTCTTTAAGGAGATCCATATTCTAGTATGCTAAATTTCTTGATGGCCATTTGATCTTTTGAAATATAAAAAAAGAAACTATTGTATCCCACTTGAGTGTCAACTCAAGTTATCTCATTGATTTTATTGATACAACAATTTTTATGGTAGATTAACTTCCTGATTGGGAAACCTACACTATTTGGTGCGAAGATCGGATGACCATCAAGAATTTTAAAAATACTATTTTTTCATGGATGTATAAAACACATTGAACTGGCCTATCACTCTATCTTGGAAAAATAAAAAATAAAAGATATCACATTCATCTATGTTTTAATAGTAATAAAACTTATATATGTGTTTATAATGGGGATTCCAAGGCCATGAGTAAAATTCTTGTGTAATAAACTAAGCATGTTGAATATATATGCATTAGATTATAAGGGGGAGTTATAGATATTGTGTATCATTGGATTTGATTAGGTTAATACTTTTCCCCTTATCCCATTTAAAGAACCGATTGGAATTGTTGAAGTGTTCTATTTATTTTCAACCATTTATTGAAATTAGTGGAAGCTGTTGAGGATGTGTTTCTAAGTTGTTTGAATGCTTTTCAGATGATTTGAGGATATTAGAGTATCCTTGAGATGATTTGAATAAGTATTTAGGTAATTAATACATGTTTTATATTTTTTTAAATTACTATTCAGTTGAAATTGCATAAGTCTAAATTCATAAGAGTAATCTTGATACTCAAAATAATGTTTTGAAGAAGGTATGAGATTTCATAATAGTCAATTCCATTTTCATAAGAGTCATCTGAAATTTCATAAGGGTCATCACAAAATCATAAGGTCCATTAATCTAATTTTTTAAGACTCATTTTTACATAGATTTATGGTAGAATTCTGCAAAGGTATGAAGATATATAAGAATTATAAGGCCCGTGAGAATTTTGTATGGTTTATTCCCTGAGTTCATATGGGTCATTACCTAAGTTCATAATAATAATCCAGAGAAAACTGTAAGATTAATTTAATCTTAAAAGAAATCATTTGATGTCTAAAATATTGAAAAAAATATAATCACCCTGTTTTTCTTAAGAGTTAATTTGTTGATACTATAAGTTTCTTAAGGGTTAGGTATTTAGAATAATTTTTAAAATATGTATTTCTAGAAGATTATTCTAGATGTTAATTGGGATGACACTATTTTGTTCTTAAATTAAAAAATCAAAAGCAGATTAAAGATGGGTACATGGTTACAAAATAGCATTTGGATCCTGAATAAGAGGTACAATAAAGTTAGAAATCATGTGAGATAGTAAAATTTAAGGGCATGAGAGAATTGAGGACAAATTCATTACTGTTTAGAGAACATGTATCCAGAGTTCCTATAATTATTCCTGTTGGTAATGGTGCTAGTTATAAATTTGTGTAAACAACTATAGAAAAAATGGATAGTTTTGAAATTACCACAACTGTAAATTTGTAATTATGTGGGATGGTGGATATAATTCATTTTCAGATGGTATTTTCCAGATGTAGGAGGTTTGTTTATAAAATTTTATAATCAAGACTAAGGCATTTTTATCTGATACCAGTGGTCCAAATTTGGTATTGGGATTGAAATGGTTGAAATATTTATGCCTTTTCATTACCAAATGGTGTCACCAGACCTTGGAGTTCTTATGGGAGGGAAAGGAAATTAGGCTTTAGGGAATTATATATTAGTCTCGGGAAGGACCAAATGATTTTTGTTTGTTGAAAAAAAAGAGATACTAATGGAGGGGTTGTTATGAAAAAATAAATTGATGAATCCCATGAGAGAGAGGTATAGGGTAGAGCAGTGCTACCAATAAAAAGTAGAATAATATATATTGAAATATCTAACTCTAATCCCCCAAGGAACTACCATCGAACGAGTTGATAGATCATGAAAAAACCCTTATGGATGGGGAAGATCTTGTAAATTTCAGGACATATAAATTAACACATTCCCTCAAGGATGAATTAGAAAGACAAGTGATCGAGATGTTGGATAATGGAATAATTAAATACAATAATAGTTTATATGAGAGTCTATTCATTTTGGTCAAGAAAAAATATGGTGGATGGCGTATGTGTGTTGGCTATTGAGCCTTGAACATGATGAATTTTATAGATAGATTTTTGATTCCTATAATTGAAGAGTTACTTGATGAGTTGCATTGAACACACTTTTTTTACCCATAAATATTTTAAATCATGTTTATATCAGGGTCAGATGAAAGATGTGGATGTTCATAATACAACCTTCAAAACTCATGAGGGGAATTATGAATTTTTAGTAATTCCATGTGGAATTATGCCACATTTTATTCCACCATGAATCAGTTGTTCATGGGAGTTATCAAGAAGTTTGTATTGTTTTTTTTCAATGATATTATTGTTTATAGTTGAGATTGGGTAGAGTATCTTCAACACCTAGAGATAGTATTCCAAATTATATATGAGTAACCATTAAATACAAATAAGAATTTTTTTTCACTCAATAGATTGTTAACTATCTTGACCATATCTGATAGTAATAGGGCTGCTGTTTAGGGGATTTGTTAGGGAATATATAATATATTTATGAGAGAAAAAATGTAATACAATATAGGAAGTTGTTATATGGTTGTTGGTAGGTTAGATCTGGTAGTAGGTAAGAGGGTATTAAATAAGGATAGGGGATCTAAGGTGGGGGATGAATAGGATTTGGATTGGCTTTTAGAGGAAGATACTAAGAGGGTAAGGCCTTGTATTAGAAGAAACGTCTTCTAGGAGTTCTATTTATCCTTCCTATTCTATTTATTCTTCTTTTATTTCTGCTACCTTTTCTTCATATTCTACTCACTTCTACTGCTAGAATTAAAATATTATACTATTTTCATTGAGATAAATTTGCTACTGAAGTGATAGAAACTCAAGAAATAATCACCAGATGCAACAACCTAGCTGTGAAACATGAGGTTTTGAACAAAGATCATGGATAATGGAGACCAAAATTAAAGAACTCATATATTATATTTTGGAGACTATGGAAGACAACCAAAGGGATATACATGAGTCTCAAATATTACTAGTTAATTTTTCTAAATGGAAAGAAAAAAATAAGAAACCATAGTGTGGAAGTAGTGACACCAGTGAAAAAATTAATCCTAAAAACTCTAAGTAATGCACTGTAGAAAAATAAAAAGAAATGTGTGGAACCTAATTAGAAATTTCTAGTCAAAGACTCAAGGGTTTAGTTTAATAATTCCAGAATACCATTTCTTTTGTGAAGGTGTTGAGGAAGGAGGAAATGGATACAAAGATTACAATTCCACTTGATTAAACCATACATTCAAAGGTTCTCATATTTTTTCATTCATCTTTAATAATATTGGAAGATCTCAAGGGAGTTCTGGTAGTTCATAAGGATGAAATAGAGATCTATGAAAAAATATGAGTATAAACTACTGTTACTGGGGTTTGTAATGTCCCAATTTTTTGAGTGGGTTTTAAATTCCAAGGGAATTTTAAATTTGAATTTTTGTGGATAGGAAAAATTTCAATTTGGGCTTCAAAATTCAATTTTTTGAGTGTTATAATGCATTAATGTATGGTTTTTGGATGGGGGTTAATTCCTGTAAAGTTTCTTGGGAGTTTGGATGGTTTTGAGTGTGTTGAGATTCAAAAACAAATCTAGGAGACACAACACTAAGCACATGGTTGGTGCATGATTAGGGATAACCTGTGGCATAGCCCTACTTCCCATTTTCTATTAGTGAATGGTTTGGTCTAACTATGAAAGGGGGCCAAAAAAACATGTAGGCTACTGTAGAAAAATATAGTGGGGGTAAATGGGCTACACATGGTTTGACAAATCCATGTGCCTAGCCATGTGAGGTGGGGTGAATTTGGACAATGGGTGTGCACAGTTGTTGCATAGTTATTGAAATCATATAACCTAACCATGTGGATCATTAGAGGGTATGAAATTACCAAACTAACCCTCCATCTTTTATAATTATTTCTCTTCCTTTATTCTCCCTTTCACTTACACAATATTGGGAGCTCCTCTATTCTTCCCTCAAGATAGGATTTGAGGATTGTCCTTCATCCTAGCTCTGATACAAGCCTTGTCAGTTGAATTGGATAGCTAGTGGTAAAACTTCATGTTCTCCTACTTAATTTTTTCTTTTATCTTTTTTGTTTGGAATCCTATTTCCATCCAAGATCATTTTCCCTATTTTTATAGTGTTTGTAAAATTCCTCCTTTTATTCTGATATGGATCGAATAAGAGGCTAGTCTCCAGTGAGTGAGCACCTATGAGTATAAGGTATGTGGTACTTAGATTTATCCTCATCTATACATGAATTATAGGATGCATACTTAAATACACATGAGTAGGGTGGTCTGGGTGTGACATTTTTAATTAATTAATTATTTTATTATTATTATCAGAGGATGATGATGGGAAAATCCATGTATTATTAAGTATATTGAGACAGGTGTGGCTTGGTATGTGTGAAATAGGGTTTCTAAATTTGGTTGGGCAGAAAATGATGGTTAATAAAATTAATTAAATTGATATGTGATTACATTGGTTCCATGTGAATAGGTTGTAATGTATTGAGATAATTGGGGGTGATTTTGATCATTGGGAATAAGGAGAAAATGTTTTTTAGGTTGAGACAGATGGTGATGACCATGAAAATGTTGGGGACGAGGTTCACATGTGGCGATGGAGTTACTTTGGATGGGGTGTATTAGGATGGTTTGTGATTGTCACTCATCGTTGTTGGCCGATAAAACCATAGGATTCATGTGCACACATGGAGGGACTCAATGAGGCATTGTTGACCACTTGATGTGGGTGGAGGCCTCTATAGTATTAGCAACTTAGGGGATGGTAATAACCATTAGTTATGGAGGAGGTGATCATTGTAGAAATCCATGGTTGATGGTCTGAGACCATTAGATGAGGGATGAGGATCTCCATGATATTGAGGCCAATAGGCCAGGACGATGGAAGGATGTATATCCCCATGACTTGGGATGTTGAGTTATTGATCTAAATGGTTTTTCAAATGGAATTCAAAGGGAACTGTGAAATGATTTTGAGGTATGTTGTTGGGATACCAGTTTTACTTGATATACACTACATTTTGTATTGGTTGGAATGAGGTACTGGGTGACATGAATATGGATGGGAGGGTAAGTGTTCTTTGGGTATGACTGACCAAGGATACTTTATTCTATTTTTGGTGTTAGCTGAAGTAGGTAAACACTCACTTGTGGTTGTTGAGCATAGGAGAACTTGGTTAAATTATGCATGAGTTAATTCTATTTATTTACACAGGCATAAAATGGTATAAAAATGGATGTAATACAAGAACACATTAGTGGTGGTCTACTGAGTTCATACTCAAACCCCAAATGATCCCCTTGGGACACCTGCAGACTTTATGGCTTCAAGATCAGGTAAGGGACAAAGTTCATGGTATGGAGCTGAGTGAGATGGTATTTATAGATAATTGATTTTGGATTATTATTGTCATTGTTTATATAGTCTTCTTCTGAGTTTGATTAAATGCATCTATAATACCATTTTCTATTAAAGATTATCATTATCACCTTAGGGTATAATCCCCCCACTATCACCTAGTAGACCCTTGCTGCTAGTAACTTAACTTTGGAATATGGGGAGGCACCCCTAAGGCCTAGTGGCCCTATAGCCCAGTGGCCCTTCAGCCTAGTGCATCGATTAAGTGGATCATGGTTCATGGTGTTAGAAGTGGTTTTAGATAACAATGTTCATATGGTTGTTGAGAAGTAGTAAATGCTAGTTTTAAAAACGATATGATAATTTTTCTATGGTAAACCAGATACCAATATCTAGTTGGAATTGGGTAAAGAGATCGTTTTTGGGTGCACATAGCCCCATTCATGGGGGATATGACAAGTTATCAGGGTTAGGAAATTTATGTTCTTGTTAATCCATTTTACCATTGAGAGATTTCCACCTTGAGAGGCGTACTTGAATGTGACGTTATTGGTTTCTGAGATTTTTACCTTTAGCCTAGTATGGAAAGGGAGGAGCATTCATGCATCATACTGGTACTTAGGTTCACATGAAATATTTATGTTCTTGTAATTTTTATGTGGTACTTGGAATAAAATAAAATGGGTTAAGCTATTTAAAGTGTTTACAACAATCTAAACTGAGTTTTCCTACTTAGCTTCTCTGTGGAATTCTACTCAGATAGCCCAGGTATGTGGTTCTTGAAGAGACCGATATGTGATCATATGTGTACATGATATATATGGGCTTGAATCTGGTATGTATATCTAGGAACAAAGGAATGGGGTGAGTTATTTAAAGTGTATGTGATAAGATAAATAGTGTTTTCCTATATAGATTCTTGGTGGAATTCAACTTAGCCATCCCAGGTTGGGGATTTATGATATGCTTGGTATGTGATGTTTGAATAAGATTTGGGTAGGAAATGGTCCATGAGGCCAAATGATATGTAATATGGGTTTGGTAGGGAAGTTTAAGGGTGGTGTGGTGCACTACTTATTACAAATTTCCATATTTTTGATATATATTGTTATTGTTTTTATTAACCATGGATTTTGGTTTTAGTGTGATTCCACCTAAACAGGCTCTAATGGAGCGTCTGGAGGGAGTATTTATGGTTCTTCAAAAGTGTGCATGAGACGAGTCTACTAAGGGTTGGGATGATCATAATCCATAGATAGATTCTCTAAGGTAAGTGGGTCATTCACAGTAGATGGAAGAGTTTAGGCCATGGTTAGATGAGAAGGTTAGGGAAATTTTGGTTTGGGTGTTAGAGAGTATTGATAGGTGAGCTCAAAGAGCTGATCCATCCATGGAATATCCTATGCATGAGTTTCAGTCATATCACCCACCCTTATTTCAAAGTAAGGGTGTACCGTGGGAAATAAAAAACTGGATCTAGTTTGTGCAAACCATATTCAATCATATTGATACACCCCTAAGGGGAAGGGTGAAGTTAGCTGTGTATATGATTAGATGACTGAAAATTGATAGTGGGATGTATAGGTACATGATGGTAGGCACGGGGGATCACATGGATGGACTTGGAGTCTATTATTGAGAACTTCTTCCTTAAGACTTTAAGTGTATATCGAGATCGTGAGTTTATGAATTTGTAGCCGAGGAATACATCTATCATGGAATATGATGGGAGGTTCACTGACCTATCCCATTTTCACCCCATATGGAAGGAGATGATATTCACAAGGTTAGGTGATTTGGGGATGGTTTGTGTTATTCCATTAAGGTGTAGGTGAATATCTTCAGGTTGACCTCATTCTTAGAGGCAATGAACCATGTAGTGATAGCTGAGGGGAACATGACAGACAAGATCTATTCAAGTCAGGTGATGATGTAGGGGAGCTAGATAGTGGTGCTTTGGGTAGCTAAAAGTGATTCCATGAGCAGTCTCAGGAGAGTATCTAGGTTAGATATTTGATTATACCACTCAGGAGTGGGTCGTCGACAGTGTTATTCTAGTGTGGGAAGCTGAGTCATGTTCATACCCAATGTGAGTGGCCTCCAAAGAAGTGACAGGAATGCAAGAAGATGAGAAATCTAGATTTATTATATTAGAAGATGTCTCAGGTAGCTGGGATTCAAGGACCAAGTCAAACTTAGGGATTTGAGGTGGGAACATGAATGGTACCAAGTGAAGGTAGCTGTGATACTACTACATGAGTAGTTCATGGAAGGGATATAGAGAGACCTAGAAGTGGGGATAGTGGATGGTATTTGGTTCATCTCTATAGAGAGGACAAGCTTCAAGCAGTTGAGCTTCATGCCAGATGCATGCAGTTGATCTAGAAGAGTCAGAGTAGGCTAGGGAGCCAATTATTGTTTGAGGTACACTGTGATTATGGGCATTTTCATTTGTTTTTGAAATGACTAATTTGGGTGCATGAGGTTCATGTTTGGTTGTGGAGTTAACCAAGTTTTGGTTAATATATGGTAATTGAGTATTATGCATAATTTTTATGAGGTTTGTAGGCATTAGTATAATTTTTGGACATGATATATAAATAAATAAATAAATAAATAAATATTTATATATGATGTATGATCTCTTTTGGGAGTTAGTTGTAATGTGGGACCTTGTGAGTGTCATTTGGGATGCAAGTATGAATAATGGTAAGTCATGGTGGATGTAAGAATTTGGAGAGGTGAAAGAATAAGGGTAATTCATATGGGGATGTTTATGTCTAGAGTATGGTTAGAGGAACCATAAGAATGTTTGAGTTTGGGTCGAGAAGCAACCAGGTACGTAATTCCTAATGTGGAGAGCCACAAGAGGAATTAGCAGTGAGTGACTGAATGGTGTAGTCCATGGTGATGTTTATGAGATGGGTACATTCAGTATCATCTCAACGTGAGACCAAATAGGTCATGGATGAGATATCATAAGGCGGGTAGGTTGTAATATCTTGGGTTTTTGTGCAGGTTGGAAATTTTGAGGGAATTTGAACTTTTAAGTTTGGTGGATTGGAAAACAATAAATTTTGGATTCTTGATTCAATTTTGAAATTTAAAATGTGTTAATATGTTGTTTTTGGATGAGGGTTAATGCTTGATAATTTCATTAGGAGTTTGGTTTGGTTTTTGGTGCATTGGGCTTCAAAAACCAAAATTCAGGAAACACATCACCGGGTGCAGGATTGAAACATGATTAGTGCTAACCATGCTGACCATTTTCTATAGGGGAATGGTTTTGTATAACCATGTATGGTGGAAAAAAACCATGTGGGTTACTATAGAAAAATACATAGGGAGTGCACGAGTTGTGCATGGTTTGAAAAATCCGTATGCCACGTCGTGCGTGATGGGGTGTCTTTGGATAGTGGGTGAACATGATTGGCACACAGTTAGAAAAATCATGTGGCCAAAACATGCGGCTCATTAAAGGGGATGAAATTACCAAAATAACCCTCCCTCCTTTATACTAAATTCTCCTCCTTTCTTCTCCCTTTCACACACACAATAGTTAGAGCTCCTCCATTCTTCTCTTAAGCTAGGCTTTACATATTTTCCTTAATCTCAGCTCAGATCCATGATCTATCAGTTGCATTGGATAGATTGTGGTAAGTATTAGAGTCATATTAATTCCATCATTATTTTATCTCATTTTTTTGAATTCTATTTCCATTCAAGCTCATTTTCCCTATTTCTAGGTTGTTTTTTAGATTCTTAATGTTCTTCTGATACTGCTCGAATTAGAGGTCGGTCTTCAGTTAGTGAGATCAAAGAGTAAAAGGTAGGTGGTTCCTAAATTTATCCACATTTACATGCATGATATGGGTTTTTCACTTAAATACACATGAGTGGGGTAGTTCAGGTATGAAAATTTTAATTAATTAATTATTTTTATTATTATTATTGGAGGATGACAATGTGAAACTCTATGTCTGCTTAAGTATATTGAGTTGGGAGTGGTTTTGTATATGTGAAAAAAGTTTTAGAATTTTTTAGGGTAGGATATGTTGATTAATTAAATTAATTAAACTGAGATGCGATTACATTGGTTCCCTAGGAATGGGTTGGGCATGGACCAAGATACTTGGGGTGATGTTAATCATCGGGAATGAGGCGATGAGGTTTTACAGGTTGAGGTGTATGGTGATGACCATTCCATGGTTGGGTGATGAGGTTCACACATAGTTATAGAGTTATGTTGGATGGTGTGGTTTAGGATGTTTAGTGATTTACTCTCGTGATTTTTGGCAGATAACACCATTGGATTCATGTGTACACAAGGAAGGACTCAGTGAGGTGTTGTTAAACCCTCAATGTAGGTGTAATCCTCCATCGTATTAGTTGCTTAGGGGATGGCGATGACCATTAGTTATGGAGGAGGTGATCACCATAGAAATCCATAGTTGATGGTGTTAGACCATCAGATGGGGGATGAGGCTCACCGTTATATTGAGGCTGATGGGCCAAGATGATGGAAGGATAGATATCTCCATACCTTGGTACGTCGGTCTATTAAGACAATGAAGGATGTTCAAATAGAAGTTCTATGGACTAGTGATATGATTATGGGAAATACCATTGGGATGCTAGTTTTACTTGATATACACTTCTTATTGTATTGGTTGGCATGAGGTGCCGTGTGACATGAATATAGACAGGAGACCATGGGTTCTCTTGGTATAATTGACAGTGGATACTTTATTATATTTCCAGCATTGGCTAAATCTAGTAAATGATCCCCTGTGTCTATTGATCACAAGTGAAGCAGGTTAAATTATGTATGAGTTAATGCTATATATTTATATATGCATACACTAGTATAAAAATGGATATAAGATAAATACATGCTGGTGGTGGCCTACTGAGTTCATACTCACACCCGGAATGGACCCCTTATGAAACATTCATACTTTGTGGATTTGAGATTAGGTAATGGATCATGTTCATGGTCTAGAAATGAGTGAGATGGGATGCACTGTGGGTGTATAAGATGGATGGAAGTGGACCAGGTGGTTCATCTTCACCAATATTGAGTTTCATTTTGGACTTCTAGGTATGTACTTATTGGATAGGACTCTGGGAGATCTTTTATGACTATTTTTTACAATTTCCATGACATTTATATATCATCTAGTATTTATACCTGGTTCATATTGGATTATTATTCCCACTATTTATATATTCTTTTGTTGAGTTTGATTAAATTATTCCACAATGCCATTTTCTAATGACCATTATCATCACCACCTGAGGGTATAGTCTCTAAACTATCACCCAATAGATCCTTACTACTAGTCATTAGCCTTTAATGTGTGAGGAGGTAATATATATGAACATCATGCAATGAACACATTATAAACCAACCAAGTATTATTTATACAATATATATGAAATCCACATTGAATTAAAGTGATTCCAATATTCTTTGATGAAATCATGTCACTAATATTTATTCAAAAAAATCTCAAGTAAACAATGAATAATGAAATGAATAGCAGAATGAGGATAGAAGGGATTACTATAGATTTTAGAAATCAAAACCCTCCCACAAAAATCAAGATCCAAGAGGGAAGAGGGGATTATAAAGGAAATAAGTGAGGGTATTATCATCCAAAAAATTGACTCTCTTTTATCCAATCCTATATGAAAAATGGGGGAGTCTGAACCTAAAATGACTATTCTTCCCCTACTAAAAGAATTATTTATGTGCACAATGCAGTGTGACTATAAGTGTCATGGGGAAATACTTGCAACATAGGGTCTCATTCTGTTTTTTGATGAGTGTAATGGTGAAACTCCCCTTTTAGAGTGTCAATATACAATCATGTACAACCAATAATGTGTGACTATGAGATTAATGAGGTATCCCATGCAATTTTAGTGTGACACCTTTCTCATGTAGAATTTACTCTTACATAACACATCACAATTTAATCCAGTTGTTTTAGATTAATGTTCCCATGCAATTTTTCTTATTTAGTGAGATTATGTATTGAACCCTTACAATAATAGTGAAATCATCTATTAATTCTATAGGCATAAACTATTAGAGCCTCTACCCCATGTCACATCACCCCTTACTGCATCATGACATACCACATGATCCAAAAATTCAAATCTCATATGAATTTACCAACTTGTAAGTATTTAGTACCTTACAAATTCCCTAATATAATTCATATCATCCTTATGAATCCTATCTAGTCAACCTACCATAACTATGTCCTATATGTCTCATTAATTCAAACCTATTTCATAATAAGTTGGAGGAGATATCATAATAGATCAAACTCCATGTGAATTTTCCAATGAGGCCATCATTAATTATCTTGACATATTTGATTCCAATACCTCCCAAATCAATTGTTTTAATACACTCCATCCATGCAAAAATGACCATCTTATTTTCATAAACTGAACTTGTCCATATGATGTCACTAATAATCCCTTGAATCTCCTTTATGATACTTCTATCCCATCTACTAAAATCCAATATCATCATTTTCTCATGATTGTAAATGTGGGATAATTGTTCTATGAAAATTCAATCCCATTAAACTATTTTTTCAATAAAAAGTCCAGATTCAATCCCCATTATGAATCCACCATTTTTGAAAATTAAATTTTTGAAGTCATTTATCCATTTTAATATATAATTACATGTGAAAAGTATTATTCAATCTTCAATCACACTAAATTCATCTAAAATAACCCATGCCTATGAATTCAATTCTGAATTCATATTTTGTATGCCATATTCTGTATATTAGTCGTATTATGTATGCCATATTAGTCATATTCTATATGAATTAAATTCTGAATTCATATTTTGTGTGCAATATTCTGTATATTAGTCATATTATGTATTCCATATTAGTCATATTTTATATGAATTAAATTCTAAATTCATATTCTGTATGCCATATTAGTCATTTATCCATATTTTTTATGCCATATTCTGAATTCAATTCTGTATTCCATATTCTATATGTGTTATACAAAATTCAATTCTGTATGTACTGAATTCTGAATTGAATACACTATACATAATTCAGAGTACTATATGTATTCATAATTCTGTATAACACATACATAATTATGTATTCAATTCTATACGTATTGTATTCATAATTCATAATTCAATTATGTATGTATTAAATTTAGCATTCAATGCTGAATTGTGTATTACACAAGGTAATTGCCTTCTAAATTCTAAACTGAATTCTAAATTCAATTCTGAATTCTGTATTAAGAATGAAGGCTATGCAATTCTGAATTCAATTGTGTATGTATTATATTCAATTCAATTTTGTATTCTATATTCTGAATTCAATTTTGAATTCTAAATTATGACATGCACCACTGTGTATTCAATTCTATAGGTAATTAGACAGGGGGAGGCATGCTGGCATACTGTTTTGAATTCTAGATAGGAAGTCTATACCAATGGTTGAAAACCATTGGTATATGTTTGAAAATTGACTTTATACCAAAAATTTACATGAAACCATTGGCAAAAGTCTATACCAATAGTTAGTAAACCATTGGCATAGACCCTTAGCTCAATCTTTCCCAATGGTTTCCTGTAAAACTTTGGTAAAAGTTTATACCAACAGTTTGTAAACCATTTTTATAGAATATGAACTCAATATTTTACCAATGGTTTACCCAAAATGTTGGTAAAATATTATTGCAATGGTTTTCAAACCTTTTTAATACACCTAAAATTCAAAATCTGCAACGGTTACAAACAGTTGGTAAAAATTTATACCAAAAGTTAGTAGAAACTGTTTGTATAATGTGCATTACAAATCCAAATACCAACCGTTATTCAATAACCATTGGCATATGTCTATCCCTACGCCTCAGTAACCAACAGTTTGGACAACCATTGGTATAGTTTATACCAACGGTTTTCCAACCTTTACTAATGGTTTAAAATCATTGGTATAGAACATGTTTCCAGCAGTGTGAGATACACCATATAATGTGTGGTTTTCTTTCCTAGGGTATACCCTTAGAACCTATCCAACTAGATGTTCTTTTTTGGAAAAGGAATTTGTAAGCTGATTGACCCCCTTATTTGCATGAGATATAAAGAATTAATTACATCTAAGTAATTATTGTACCTACTTATGTTCTGACATCGTAGTCCACCCCAAAGTGTGGATGTATGTCATTTCATCCTTGTTTTTTTATTTATTCCTAATGATTCCTAAAAAAAATTCAATAATACAAAAGTAAGTATTAATGAAAATCATGGTAATTTTAATTTAAGAAACTCAAATTTTATTAATACCTTAAACTTGGCACTCATCCAATGAGTAATCATTTACCGATAATATTCTACCTGGAAGTCATCCATAAGAGGTTTGGCCTCTAAATCCATGCCAACTTAAGAACACAAGCCACTATAAAATGAATTCTTATAGCCTCTCGAGAGCTCACTTAATTCCATAAGCTATGCTAGTCTCACAGCCTCTCCATCGGGAAAATTAAATCGAAGATGAAACCAAAATATTAATTCAAATAAATACAATAATAATATAACATTAAATCCAATGATTTTTACCCATATTTGTGCCCATGAATTATCCTTTATTTCATTTGGCATGTGTCTCTAGGAGAGTAGATAGACAAGAACGATGTCAGAGTATTTGGAAAGCATCACAAAAAAACTTATACATTCCTATCCTGTTTTCCCAACCTTTTGATTGTCTTTATTATACTCCACCATCAGCTGCGTGCGGCGGTTCCACACCACACACATTCATGTATTCCCACACCACTTTTTGGTTGATATAACTGGTAAAGAAGAAAAACAAATATTATATAAATAAATCTTATAATGAAAATAAATTATGATAAAAAAAATTACCCATGTTCTATAAATATATCTGAGGCAGTCTGATCAATAGGCATCGATGGATCCCCAGGCACTGAAGGAACATCAACCTGTACAAATATAGTGGGTCCAAGTGTATTCTTCACAAGGTCAAAAGGTGTCATAGTAGAAATTGAAGAAGCATAAATGTATTAGCATGGGGAGAAGGAAGTAGAAGGAAAAGAAGATGACATAGATGATTGCGAAAATGCATATTAAGGATGAGGAGTAGGAATTATGGGAAAACATGATAAAGAGAGGAGAGAAGTCTCATATGAAAATGGAGGTGCAAACATAGGTGACCTAAATATCCTTGATGTTTTCAACGACACCACAGGATCAGAAATTTTGGCAGATGGTACAATAGGGGGAGGGAAGGGGTGTGATCGGGCATGCCGACACTTAGCTACAATACCACCCCCCTCAAATCTTTAGCCTGAGCATTGGAACCACTAGGCTGGTAAGTGAAATATTGGTGCCTTGGTGGTGGATCCTAATTAAAAGTAAAACAAAATCAGCTGCATGACATTATATGTTATTGATATATATTTTTGAAATAAAATACTCACAATGGACACTGGAGGAGGGATGCTCATCTCACTCATTGGGAAATTTTTGTCTGCCTTCTTTTTACTTTGTCACTCCTGAGTGTTTTTTATATACCACATTTGAAAAAAAATATGTAATTAATTAGAAATCCATAACTAATGTGTAATCAAAACAAGAAAGAAGATGCATCATGACTTAATTAAGGAATACCACTTGTCAAACCAAATACAGTATACACACTAATATAATAGAAACATTTTATATCTAGTGGGAATAATATCAAAACAGAAGACATGTCATAGAAAAAATAATACTTTCAAATTAACATGTTTAGAATGGGAATTGGGATATTTGAAACACTTTTTTGATAGTAATTAATTGAGGAAAAGTAATCAATCCAGTGTTATGGAATGATAATGTCACAATTTTTTCATTGTTTTAAGGTTGTTTTCCAGCTTCATTATATGTATTTTTTAGTTAAATTCCGTAATTATACAATAGATTATCCTATTTTGGTATTTTGGGGAATAAGAGTAGAATATAGAGAATTTATAATGTGATTTTAATTTATTATATTTATTTTTGAAATCAAATTCATTTGGGATAATTCATAAAATATTTCAAGTTAATTAATGTAGGGAAGTTGATCTATATAATAAATAATGAGAAACACAATTAGTAAACTCAAGATAATTTTTTATACACCACAATTCATGGAGGTAGTGTTATAATCCAAACACTAAATATGTCAAAGCTCAAGGTAGTGCCTCAATTCCAATATATCATCGACAACCACTTTTTTCATTCAAAGATGATCCCAATATATATGTGTCATTTGACTTGCATATGTTTCATTTAAATCAGTGTATATTTCATCAAGACTCTATTCAAGTGTGATTCGAAAGAAGAATAGTATAAAAATATTGTATGATCAATCCAATGAAGTTAAATAAATAATGATTTAATCTATATCCTCTATCTTAATATTTAATTTATCTAGGTCATGCATGATCTTGTTAAAATTTTTATTATGAGAATCAACTGTAGTTATGGGTATGATTTTAATAGTGTGTTTTATAACTCTATTAAACAACCTTCCAAGAAGAGGTTTACATAGATAATTGTTTTCAACATTCAACTATATAATAATATAAATATCATTATATGAAATCTCACAAAAAACATTGTCACCTAAGTTCAACTATGTTAATACATGGGTTACTTATAAGGTATTATATGGATTATCATGATAAGAGATATAAATATATACATTAGTGGATAGAAATGTGTAAAATAAGTATGGAATGTGATATATATAGGCCAAATAGCATACTTAAAAATATAATAGGAGGTTTTAATATAATCAGAGGCTAAGAAGCATTTAGGAAATAAACAGGCCCTACATAATACCTTGATTTCTATTTTAGGTCAAGGTGTGTGTACTGGAAAATAAGTAGGCCAATGATAGAGAATGTGGAACTCTTATAGACTATAAAGCACATTATAGAGGGGGGAATCATGGTCACTATAGGAGAAACTATCTCTTGGAAATAAATAAAAACAACTGGGTTTGTCAGGGCCCCAATAACTATTTCTTAGCGGCCCCATGTGAGGAATAATGGGAGGAAAGGATGTTAAAAAGGGAGGGTTGGAGAGAGTAGGGGTGAAAATTATAGGTTACCTAAAAAAAGACCTTGGATACCTCAAGATAAAGTGTATTTTTGTGATGATTTAATAAGAATATCAAATAAATAATTATGTCTTTATCTCTGCTGAATTAGAAATGGAAGTATCAAAAGAAAATTTACTAAACAGACAGAAGAAATAGGAAAATAAGGCAAGGGAAAATATAAAGTAAGAGAAGGATCAACCAATTCCTGAAATTGAACAAAGTGGTAAGTGTAGATCTGTAGAATATATTTATAGAGATATTTTTGATAATTCAGGTACAAGACGTGGAGAGTATAAAGATATCAAAATTATTAAAGAATTTTACTCTCATATTATAGATTATTTGAATAAGGATCTAATGTGATATAAAACCAGTAGCATCCACTACTACAAAACCCACATTTAACAGTGCTGGTATTTATAAGTGCTAGAAAAAAATAGCGATAAATGACATATTTATCAGTGATAAGGAAAACACTAATAAATTTAACCTTTTATCAGTGATTTTTTTTATAGTGATGATAAAGAGAATCTTTATTAGTGCTTTATTTTTAGCACTGAAAAAAGGGTATCATTTATCAGCACTTTATTTTTAGTGCTGATAAAGGGTAACCTTTATCAATGATTTATTTTTAGCACTGATACATGTTTCTTTCATCAATGCTTTTTTAGCACTGAAAAAGGTCCAAATAAATAAAATAAAATAATTAAATAAATAAAAAATAAAAAATGATTTTGTTAAAAAAATATTAAAAATTCTATTAATCAAATAATTATTGATAAAAATGAATAAATTTATTATACATTATTAAATATTAAACATTTTATTAATTAGATAATTATGATAGTTAATTTTATTTATTTTTAATTAAAATTTTAAATAATTAATTATATGTTTAAATAATTATAAAATTATAATAAATATATTAAAATAACAAATATATTTATTTATATTTATATTTATAAATTCATATTTTTAATTATTTTAATATTTATTTATAATTATATAAAATTAATTTTTTTAATTATATTTATTTTACTATTAAAATTGGATCTTTATTAGCGTTTTTTTAACACTGATAAAGATTGAATTTTATATGCACTAAAAAGGTGTTACTAAAACATATCTTTATCTGTGCTAAAATTCTAGCACAAATAAAGATACGTTTTATCAGCACTTACTATTTTATCACTGATAGAATGTATCTTTATCATTACTTTTTTTTTTGAAATTTCTAATAAAAGTCTTACCGTATGTTTTAAATAGAACTCTAATAGAGTCCACCTCCCTCATGCCTTCAAGATTTTTTGAAACTGAACCCTCACCACCACTCTTCATCCAGATTCTCGATGAATCAATCCTATGAAGATATAAGGTATGTGATTATTTCTTCTCCTGTTTAATCACAATCTTCTTCTATCTAGGTCTTTACCCCCTCCAACCTCTACCTTAGATATATATATATATATATATATCCTCCAACTAGAGAGCCTTCATTCTCATGCTGGTGTCAGGGGGACACCAGAATACCACACACACCGACCTCCACTGATAACCACCGTAGATGCTTGCCTGAACCACCAATGATGCGACCTGCCACCCAGATCGAGCCCCCTGAAAACCACACCAAATACCATCCTCCCATTCATCAGTTACCACCTGACCTCTACCTTGTTTTAGATCTTTACCATGAATGACACAAACCAACTTTGTTTTAGATCTTTAGTTTCAGGATGTTGTGGCTTCATTTTTGATTCTTTGTTTCCCGTACTGTCTGACTCTCTAGTTTTGACCCTTCTCAACTGATTTCAAGGTGGTGTTCAATTATCCTTGGGGTTTTTATGCCTATGTATCCCTGTTGAATCCATCATTCGGTTCTCTCATCCTGCATTCTAGATCCCATATTGTTCTAGTTTTTTGTTCGCCAATGGTTGAGGCTCCCATAAAGCTAGTGTTTGGTCTCTTGTTCCTTGTTCCTGTTCCATTTTTGACAATTATTTCTTGAGTTTAACTATTTTTTAGAGATAGAGAGGTCATGATTTCATTAGTTTGGTGGAGTTAAAACTATATGAGCCTTCTTAGATTTTTATTTTGGGGATATTATGATGTTTTGGCTATATATTATGTCTATATAAATAATTATAAATAATTTATAAATAATTATTTTATAGATAATTTTTATTATACATAATTTTTATTATATCGAATTAATAATTTATATAAAAAATTTATGAATAATTTTGAATTAATATTTTTTTAAATAATGGAAATTTAATATTACATTAATAAATTATAATGATATATATTGTTTTTAAATATATACATCATTTTTATCATTTACTATAATTTATAGTATTTACTATTCATCGACATATTTAACTATTCTCACATGTAATAGTTTTTTACCAATAAATGATGTTTACTCTCTTTTTAAATATCGATATCTTGATTTAAAATATAGAATTTATTTTTTTAAATCAAACACTAAATATATATTAATTTAAAACATATAATGTATTTTTAATTTATGTTTCTGTAAGAAATACTTCTTTATTATAAAATATTTTATTTTAAATTCTAAAACATCATTTTTTATTTCCATATTACTAATTATTTTCTTTTATATATATAAACATATACAATATATTTTTTTACAGCTCATGCTTGTACTGACCTCTTTGATTTTAATACATTTCAGCATGAATTGGGTGACCAATTCATGTTGGTGCTTTAAAAAAAATCTATATCGTACCAAAGTGTGATATAATCCATAGTGGTACTTTTAAGTGGCGATTTAGCTAACTTGGATCTCATAATGATCTCCACTAATGTGAACTTACCCCACATGTGATTTTGTTCCAACCACACTTGTTGTAGTTCAATTTAATATTATTATAAGACAAACCTTAGTGGTTCTACCTTCTTCCCAAGCTTAACTAAATTTCTCACATGGGTTTGAAATTTTGAGATATATGCATGTGTAAATTTATATGAATTCATCATCAATTTTTAGTTGGTTTTGTTTCATTTTGTGTTTTGTTGATTATATATGGATTTATTTTCATAACAATTTTCCTTCAAATGGCGTAATCCTTGATCCTTTCTTTAAACTAAATTTACCTATAACTCACTCAATTCAAATTTTTAAATGATTAATAAAATTTTGTTTCACAATCAAGGAGAAAAAATAATGTTAATAAACTATTTAGAAAATTATTGATGGATCATAAATTAAAAAAACACATACCCTTTCTTTTTTACTTTCCAAACATTAAGTAGCATATAGGAAAAAAATTAAGAAACAACACATGTAATTTATGGATACGTCTTCATAACACTTTAAATAACATAACCAAAACATTCTTAGGGAATATTTTAACTAAAAAACAGTACCAATAATGAATTCCAAGGTGTGAACATGTACAATGTTTCCATCATTGAAAAGAAACATGAAAATATCAAAGGTGTGCTTATAAATCATCATAAAGACAAAACAGATTCTAAATATCCCTAAAACTCCATACGAGATAAATTAATAATTCAGTCCTAATAAAAATTGTTCAATTTTACTTAAATACACTAAAATATATATGTATTTCAGCCCATATCTAAGGGAATATGAGAGGGAATAGGTTTATGCTTACGAAAAGGATTATAGAGAAGTGTATTGGATTCAAAGGAAGATAATTCAACCACCACAATAAGCTAAGAACCAACCTAGAAGAAACACAAAATTAGGGATTGTTTTTTTTTATAAGAAGTATGAAAATAGAAAATGGAAACAATTTATTACCTTGGTATCATCCAAGAAAACCATCCAATCCAACCAAACCTAAGGAACATTGAAGGATAAAAAAATATTCAATGGACTAATACCAGATTAGAATGCATAGGGATACTATAGAAATAAAAACTTGAAGAAGAATATTATAGGATAGAATATAAGATTACATTTCTAAGGAATATCACTTATTAAAGATTCTAGGGAAGTGTTAATTTATCACTGATAAGGGGCGATAAATAAGCCATAAAATTTTTCTTTTACAATTACTATTTATAAATTAACCTCTATTATTGATTAAAGTCTTGATCCACTCACGTAATAATTTCCTTTTATTTTTTGAACTCTCTTTAAAATATGTGTCAAAAAGTTGAGTGGTATATATATTTATAAATGCAAAATTATGGGTGGTATCTATATTTATAAATGCACACGTGTGTAAGGACAAAGAGTGGTATCTATATTTATATGATCATATTAACTTTTAGAGACCTCCTGAATACACATAATCTCACCTCCTACATATTTTAGATTGATAATAAAACCATGGAAAGGGAATTTTACTAACTCCATCCAAGCCATACAATATCCATCATGACCCACTCCCACAAACTTGGCCTCATAGGAAGATAAGCGCTACTGAAATTTAGTCCTCAAACCAAAAGCCATTTCCTTTTCATGGAGTAATTTAAATATTACTTTGAATGTTGAAACTATAATGGTTGTCTCAGTATGAGTTCATGTAAGACCATCTAGTTAAGCCTTCTCACAGTCACACCAATCAAGTATCCACTTGTAGGGATTAGAATATTGATGCTAATTGTTTCAACTTTATACAAAAAACTAAGAAATATTGTATGGTGTTTTGCTAACTCCCCATCCTGGGAACATTTAGATTTTAGGAGACAACCATAATCCTCATTAGCTTCATCTTCCAAACAATTATTATTGCATTTTGTTTCTTAAGACTCACCCCATATCTTCTGGACATTCATTTATGTTTCTTGAACTACTTTGAGCATTAGTCTTCCCATACCAAGTATCAGTGATCATTATGGATGAATTAAGAGGATAACACCTACCACCAATGGAGTAATTATTTTCTAAAATTCAATTACCCATTTCCTTCAAATCATGCTGAAATTATTTGAAACATTGAAATGTTGGGTTCCCCAAATTTTAAAATCCACTTTTGTGTATTTTTTTAAATATTAATATTACCAAATCAAATAGGCTGTATATGAATAAAAAAGGAATGGATTCCAATCATATGAAAAAAGAGTATGAATAAAGTGTAAAAGAGTTCATCAAGTTTACAAAATATCATGGATATGAACCTTATCAAATCCTTCGTATGTGTTTATGTTGTTTTTATTCAAGAATAATTAGTCTAGAGGAGTTTTAATAACACTTAATCTATCATGGAATATATTGAAGTTATAAATACTGGAAAAAACATGAGGAAAAAGTGAATATAGCTACTGTCTGGGATAACACAAAATTTTATGGTTCATTTTATATGATTACAAGAATGGAAAATGAAGAAGAATGTATCGAGGATGTTATTAGAGGTATGAATGATGATGAATATCTTATTGAGGAAATGAAAATGATAGTTTAAGATGAACTTCATGACTATCCAAAATTGTTTGAGAAGTTAAAAAGTTATGCAAGTATTCCATTATATGCTGTTTGTACTAAATATATACCATTATTAGATATAGTAAAGATGTATAACTTAAAATATGACAATGGATGGAGTGACACTGTAGTGTGAAGATGTTAGAAAAACATATTAAGGTGATAAGAAAATGCATCAAATTCAAGGTTTAATGGATTGCATGTGGCTAGGATGTTAACCCCAACAAATCCTTGTTCAATAGTTACACTTATCTCACCACTCTATAGTGTGTTCCGATTGATATAGATTCATGGTAAAATAGTAAACTGACAACAAAACCAATATACCCCTACTATAAAGAAAGGATGGAGTATTCTTCACTTGAAAAAAGTACATATTTTAAATATACCATAATACTTTTATGTGACATGAAACAATAATATAATTATATTCCTTAGTTTATATAAATATTGATGAATCAAAATTCAAATCCACTTCCACCCACATCATGTTTTATAAAAGGAGGTATGTGTAAATAAAGAAGGGATACTAATAGATGAAAAACACAAAAATTATGAGAATCATGTGTAAGTATAACATAATAATTTTTTTAAATTAGTATTACATAATGATGATTACTTATTTTTCTATATATTTTATCTGACCTAGACACAATAATCATCATCAGATGTACCTGATGAACAACTAATATCAGTGGCCTTGAATCAGACATAACAGTATGGCTGTGTCAATGGTATGAGTTTTGGGGTGACACCCAGACATATTTGGAGAAAAGAAATGAACAAGGGGACAAAGATAAGAAAATGGAAGAGTTACAGGCTTGATTATCTACTATTGAATAAAATTTTAATTATTAGTTAGAGTTTCTAGAAAATATTATGGGAAGGAATCAAAGAGAAGAAACAACTCAAGAACAACCACTATGTGAAGATCCCTCACCCCACCATATTTGAGGCGAGCCATTCCTCTCAAAGTGCTATCTTAGATGAGGTACTAAATATTATCATAATTGTTTCTATGAAATGTGAATTAGGCAGACACTGGTACCTTTCATGTACTGATATTCTATAGGGTGAAAATGATTGGGATTTATATATATCAAAACCCACCCATCACCTTATTTTGATGGATACTGTGTTCAATATCCAAGAAAATATTCTACATAATAGAATACTTCCAATAGGTCATGTGAGAGTGGGGATTGATGTAGATCATGAACTGATCATTGATCTACCTATTCCACTTAATGATGTAGATATTCATACAGTCAAGAAAGCTATTGGACCTTTCATAGCCTATCCATAAGGTCTTAAAAAACATTTTGAAAAGGAGGTGTTAATTTCTAATTTATTTTTCATGTAAAACCTTTAACAATTAATTAAAAAAGATCTAAATCTATAAATTTTATAATAGATAGACAGAGGGAAGTGGGAAATGAACGGTAAAATCAAAATGACCTAAAGGATCAACCAACCAATAAAAAATATCTTCACAAAGTACCTTTACCCCACCCATTAAATTTTTTCATTTACTAAAATTAAATTTCATTTGGATACAAGGTTATAAAGTGCTAGTAATTTCATAATTTATTTTAAAGAAAAAATGTACAAAGAGGACATTACAGACTATATTGTTCTTGAGAATGTAAATGAAATCCTAAATTATGATTGGCTAGGAGTCTCAGTTATAAATGTATACATGAGGAGTGTTTTCAAGATTTTTTTCCAAATAGCTGATATACTATATTAATCATGACCTAATACAATTTATATTTTTTGTAGGGTTAGTAAGGCATGCTACAGATTACATACTTAATCCAAATAGAAATATTGATTGATTATTTGATGGGTTAAAACCATTCTTCCAAATGGAACTAGTCTCCCAAAACTTCTCATCATATGAATATATAGTCTCATGTTCTATCAAGATAGAAAAATAATTCTCTAAGTCACAAATTTAAGGGATATCAAGAGAAGAAGAGGGTTGTTGAACAATATAGAAAAGGAAACAAGGAAATAGGGAAGAAGGGAAGAGTTGACTTTCCATCTTGTAATAAACGTGGAGATAAACATCATGGAATATGTCTATCAGGGATGGGATTTTGTTACAAGTGTGGATAAATAGGCCACCAAGAATATGATTTAAAGGGAAATAAAGATAATACCAATGTTCAATGCTAAAATTTTAAAGATATGGGGCATTATGAAAATGAATTTTCTAAGTGTTAAGGAAACTTTTCCTAGAAATGGACAAGGGAGCAAGTCCAATCTTATGAAATCACATTAGTTGAGGTTGAATTTTCTAATGATGTGGAGAAAGGTACTTTAATCATCTCCTCAAACAAATATAATGGTTTATTTTCTTATAGATCATTGCAATATTTTATATCTTATAAATTTTCTAAGAAAATTAGACTTTTCCATTTTGATTTAATAAAGGAGTTATCAGTCAAAACTCCTAAGGGAAGTCTCATTGAAACAAAGATGTATCGGGAAGTCCCCTTTATGAAACATAAGAGTACTTTACTTGATGACCTTGTCATAATACCTATGGTTGAATTTGATATAATCCCAGGTATGAATTGTATTTAAAAATATGATGTGAAAATTTATAATAAGAAGAAGGAAATTACAATTTGTGATGAAGAAGAATAATCCCTTATCTTTAAAGAAGAAACTTTATCATCTGATTCTTATCGAGATCCACACCTAGTAGATCTATTGAATGAAATTCTTGGGGAGTAAGAGAAAAAAAATATAGGGATGAATAAAGTAATATTCAAATTGAGGATGTACCTATTTTAAAGGAATACATTGATGTATTTCCTAAATATTTACGTGGAAATCCCTGAAATTGTGAAGTTGAGTTTTTTATCAAGTTAATACCTAATGTAAGAACAATATCAAAGACTCCCTATAGAATGGAAACAATGAAATTAGTGGAGCTGTAGAAACAATTAGGGGAGTTGGGTAAAAAGGGATTTATTTTCCATAGTGTTTCTCTATGGGGATCCCCTGTTCTATTTGTTAAGAAGAAAGATGGATCAATGGGGGTGTGTATTGATTATTGATAAATCAATACTATTACAATAAATAAAAATTATCCTCCGACTCACATTAATGATTTATTTGATCAACTTCACAAAGCTCATTTTTTTGAAGATTGACCTTTGTTTTGGATATCATCAACTGTGAGTAAAGAAGGAAGACATTACGAGTTTACAGTAATTCCATTTGGATTAAATAATTAACCCTTGATTTTTATGGATCTAATGAATAAAGTGTTTGATGAATATATTTATAATTTTATTTTGGTATTCATTTATTATATTATAGTGTATTATAAAATCTATGAAGACCATGAGAATCACTTGCGAATCATTATTTAGACTCTCAGAAGGAAATATTTATATGGTAAAATTTTCAAGTGTGAATTTTGGATTTAGAAAATTTCTTTTCTTATCCATATTATCTCAAAGGATAGAATATCTATTTATACTATAAAGAAAAAGGCAATTCAAGAATTTCCTACACCAACGAGCATAACCGAGGTACATAGTTTTATTGGTTTAACAGGTTACTATTGGCATTTCATTCAAAAATTTTCTTGATTGGTTAACTCGTTAACCAAGATCACACGTAAAGTGGTTAAGTTCACATGGATCAAATAATGTGAAGATTTTTTTGAATGTTTGAAGAGAATATTGGTAAATTCACTGATCTTATGTTTATCATCGGGAAATGGTGGATTTGTGATTTATAGTGATGCATCGAGGAAATGAATTGGTTGTGTCCTTATGAAAAATGATAGAGTTATTGCATATGCATCAAGGTAGTTAAAAAATCATAACATATATATAAAACTCATGATCTTGAGTTTTCAGTTGTAATATTTTCTCTGAATATATGAAGACACTATCTCTATGGTGAAAGATGTGAGATATATAAAGATTACAAGAGTTTTAAATATATTTTCTCACAGAAAGAACTCAATATGAGGTAAAGGATATGGCTCAAGATACTCATGAATTATTATTTCTCAATAAAATACCACCCATGGAGGGTGAAAAAGGTATCATATGCATTAATCAGGAAGGATCATGGAGTTTTGAAAAAAAATGATAATTGACAAGGATCCTTTGTTCATGGATCTAGTAAAGATGGATATGAGAATTATTAAGGTAGGGGAAACATGAATCCTCTATCAAATGGTTTCTAAACCATATTTATTAGAAAAAATAAAATTTTCTCAGTTTGATTATGATAATTTACAAAAGAAAATTAAATTTATGAATGATGGAAAATTAGGAGGCTTCATATATGAAGATGGTATTTTGAAATTTGGAAAAAGGCTTTGTGTTCCTAATCTACCTGAACTAAAAAGGGAATTATTGGATGATGCTCATAGATCAAATTTTTTTATACACCTTGGTAGCACTAATATGTATAGTTATTTGAAGAACCATTTTTTGTGGGACAATATGAAGTAGGAAATTTCTAATTATGTGTCAAGATGTTTGGTTTTTCAATAGGTAAAGTCTGAAAGACAACATCTGAAAGGAGTCATGAGTTATATAAAAATACCTACATGAAAATCGGATGAAATTATGATGGAATTTTTCATAGGACTACCAAGGAATCCTAGAAGGAATGATGTGATATGGGTTATTATGGATCGTCTAACCAAATCACCACATTTTCTTTCTATAATAGAAGTTTTACCTCTTGAATGCTTAGAAAGGCTATATTAATGAAGTTATAAAACTTCACGATGTAGCTCTATTAATTGTGTCTGATCAAGATCCCTATTTTACATCAAAATTCTAGAAAATCGTTCTGAAGGCTATAAATAGTGAACCTTATTTGATCACTTCTTATCACCCTCAAACAAACAGGTAGCTAGAAAGGACTATCCAAACATTAGAAGGCATGTTGAGGTCTTGCTCACTTAAATTTAAAGGTATTTGGGATTATTATTTAACTTTGGTATAATTTTTCTATAATAAGAGCTTCCATTAAAGTATTCAAATAGAACTATATGAAGAATTTTATGAAAAGAGATGTCATACGTCAACTTATTGTGATGAAGTTGGTGAAAGGAAGCTTATAGGACCAGAACTTGTGAAGGAAAAAATTGTAAAGGTAAATAATATTCAAACCCACGTCAAAGTATCTTAAAGTAGGAAAAAGAGATACACTGACATCCAAAGGAAGGATATGTAATTTCAAGTGAGAGATCATGTTTTCTTGAAAGTATCTCTATAGAAGGCTGTTATAAGATTCAGTAAGAAAGGGAAACTAAGCCCTAGGTATATTAAACCTTTTGAAATTATAGAATGAATTGGAACTGTGTCTTATCGTTTGGAAATGCCACCTAGCCTTTCTAAAGTATATGATGTGTTCCATACATATTTTTTAAGGAAGTGCATGCCAGAACCAACACCTGAATGACCCGAATGCCTTGATTTTTTATTTATTTTTGGATATTCCCCATTTTTAACTGGGCTAAGAGGGAACCCTTACATGACCCATAGGTCTAGTGGAATAAGGCCGAGTACATGACCCAAAGGACTAGAGGCACAATGCCCAATACATGACTCAAAGGCCCAACCAAACTATACTAGAACTGCACCTCCCTAGTATCTGCATCATTGAAGTCTCCTAGCTCCCCACCTCAAATTGATGATCGGCTATCATTACCCAACATAGAGCTGCATGGTACCTAGTATAGATGGAAGTTTCCATACCTTCTCATTCTTCCAAACTGGTTATCTCTACTCTAGTGGTTGCTACTACTCCGAATCCTCTTCTGGTCCTACTCCTATATGGTTGGCCTAGGTTTCTTATTAGTCTTTTTCTAGACCCAACACATGTTCTCAATTGTGAATAAATATAATTGGAACCTGATTTATCTTACTATGAAGAGCCTATTAATATTCTTGATACTATGGAACGAGTGTTTATGAATCAAATGACTCGGCTGGTAAATGTACTATGGAAACATCATAAAATAGAAGAGGAAATGTGGAAGCCTAAGGAAATTATGATGAATAACTACCCAAATATTTTTATGGGGTGATATTATGGAAATTTCAAGGAAATATTTTTTTAAAGGAGGGAGGAAGGTAACACCCAAATATTTTATGGTGTGTTTTATTTTTAGATAAATTTAATAGCTTGCATTGTACGCAACACTGAGTTTGAACACATCGTGATCTATTAATAAGTGATTCTTATAACCTAGATGTTAAAATATAAGGAGTGAATAGTATTAACCACAATGTGAAATTTATATATTCAATTTTCACCCAAAATATTTTATAGGTATAAGATAATAATGAATCTAATTTTACGCATTAAAATTCTATATTTTTCTAAAGGCGGTTTTATCACCTTTTGACGACCTGCTTATTTTAAATCTAGTTTTTGATACTTTTATAAATTTTATTTTAAAAAATAATCTTTTTCTTGGAAAGAATAATATATAAATTTATTTTGATTGAATTTTTGGTATTTTTCTAACAATTTTTATGTTTTGATGAATAATGATAAAATATTACATTTTAATTGAAAACAAAATTGCTTCTAAATAATTTATAGTTTTAAATTATATTTTTAATTGGGTTTAAAGTAAAATTATTTTAAATTTTTATCATTGAATCTAATTTAGGTCATTGGAATCAATTTTATATTGAATTTAGATATAAAAACATTTCAATCTTTTGAATGTTTCACTTTAAAAACCTGTTTTCATATTTTTTTCAATGAGATTGATTTTAAATTAATTACTGCAAATTTTATGTTTTGAATTTTGAAAAATGGATTCCATATTTAGAATCATTGGGGAAAAATTATGTAAATATATTTCTTTTATTTTTGGGAATTATGAATAGTAACTTTAGTAATTTTTTTATTAACATAGTTAAAAGTATATCGAGTTATTAAGGGTAAAAATAATATTATAAATATTATAAAATTACCCTAAAACTTGTCAAAATATCATTGGATAAGTGTATGTAGACAAAAAGAATCATTTATCTGAGATTATAACCTTTGGAGGACACTTGGATGAGAGTATAAAATTTATTATATTTAATTTAAAGAGAAGTTACAAATGCCATACTTATATTTTTAATAACTATATATTTTTTAATATAGGGTTATACAAAAGATAAATTCAACTATAAATAGTCAATTGAAATATAAAATGTTTATCTTCATAATGATAATTTATTTTTAATTTTTAATAAATAAATAATTACCTTATAGGATTATACAACGATGATGTAATAATTATTTAGTTAATAGAAATATCAAATAAATGATTTAAAAAAAATAAAAAAATGTAATTTGATATAATTAATTTTATACATGAATTTTATAGATTCCATAGAAATATTAGTTATGTATTAAAGTCTTTCTAAGATATCATATTGTTATGATATTTTAAAAAATTAAAGTAATGAATAGTATCAAAATTGACATTATTTTTATATTAAAATAAATAATAATTTATTAAATGATATAAAATTCATAAAAATATGAAATTATTCCAAATGATTGGGTTAAAGTTAAAAATGTAATCCATGACACATTTGAGGTTATTTTTGGATTTTATAGTAACTATATTAACCTTCGAAGAGTAAAAACATATGTTGTCACAATAAAAGTTAAAAGGTTTAAAAAAGGATTAAAACAAAAAGATAAGGGTAAGAATGTGACATAAACTTGTATAAAAATTATTGTTTGAGATTATTTTAAACCATAATAATATAATATTACAAATTACTCAATTTTGTGCCATTTTTAATTTAAAATTAATTTATATTAATTTAATATTTTTTGAGTTTCCAAAAGTGACCCTCACCTCAATTATAAAAGGGAACCTCCTCCCTCACTTCCTAAAACCACTTTGACCCTTATACATTGAAAAAAACTATCGATTTATCCTCAAAATATCATTAGAAAAGTTTTTTAGATCTTATTATTACAAAAATACCAACCTTAGATCCCTTAAGAAAAGATCTAAAGGAAGTCCGCCAAAGAAGATGTAATCGTTTTTACCAACTCATTAAAGTTCATTTATTATTCTACTTTATCTTAATGTGTTGTTTCCATTATAAAGTAATAAATAAAATATCATATATATTATAATATGTTATTATGATTATGAGATAACCATATTACACCTTTTATCCATCCTATGAAAAACGGAAGCACCGTGCATGCGTACGTACAACTTGCTGTATCCACGTTGTGGTGTAATTTTTTTCATCACCAATTTATTTGGATGGGTATAATGATGGATATAATGGATATTGATAATAAATATTATATTATATTTATTATTTATAGATAATATACCATCCAATTCCTAACCCTTTCACCATTAAAGGAATGATATCGTCACTCGTGTGTACATACATCCTACCATCTCCACGTCACGATGTGATTCATTTTCTATGTTAACCATTAAAAAATAATTATAAAAAAGTATATAACGAGTAAATATAATATCTATGAACTTAATATCATTCTGTAGATGAAATAATATATATTCTATGCATAAGAAACATGACTCACATGATAAAACATGCATAGGAAAATGAAGGAGTTAATACCCGAAACAAGGGTAATAACGAAATATTATTAACAAAATGATATAAGAAGATCATATATGATGTCATAAATTTTTATATGGTTCTATTATAAATTAAAAACACGATTTAAACCATTATAAATGAGTTTAAATGGCCTTCAACTAAATGAAAGTACAAGGTAAGGGTTAATTTCACTATCTCATTATTATCCAGAATTATTTATACATAAGTATCTATTGTGAAATAATTATCATCCATGTACATGTTTCATAGTAATATTTTCCAAAATATTTTTACTATTATCCTAAAAATGTTTCATGTATTTTTTACCCTTGTTCGAATTTTTATAAAACGTTTTTAAAGGAATGTTTTTGTCATTTTCCAAATAAGGTACATTATTAATTTTTTGACAAAAATACTAAAGGAATATTTTTATAACTTATGTGGAATGAGAATAGTTTTACAACTTCACTATTAGGATGGTATGTCTGAGTATGATATACTCTATAATACCAAACATAGGATCCAAATAAAAATGATATTCTTAGATATAAGAGGGGGGTGAATTGTACCTTTTAAAAATTTCTTTGGAAATTTTAAAGATGGTTATGTTTAACAAGGTTAAAAAAGATAATTCACAAGACCTCTATAAGTTCTAATCACTTGCTAAATTTTAGAAAAGTGATTCTGAAAATCAAACTTAACTAAAGTTTACAAAGTTGAAGATTCTACCTTAAAGCGTATAGAATCTAACTATATCAGAGTACAAGTAAGGAAGTATAAGAAAGTTATACTTTACTTATCAATATAAAATGCACAGCGGAAAACAAAGTAGTAAAACTACAAGTAACAAACAATTACTCATTTGACCCAAAGATAAGGGTATCCAACAACCCTAGATAAGAGGTCCCTTGATTTATACTTTCAAGAAAGTCTATCTTACCCACACCAGGGTATTCCCTCGATATAAAGATCAGAGTCTGTATTACTATCCCCGCAAGCCCTCAACTATCAGGTAGTCGGCACCTCTGTCTTCCTCAGTAAGGAAGACCTCAAATTCAAGGTGTTGGAACCTCTGTCTTCCTATCCCTGGAATCCCTCGATTTTACACAGAAACAATCGGAGTTGCACAAAGAAAATATTCACAAGGGAAAGTTTGAACAAGCTATTCAAACTTTCTGCATGAATCTTGGGAGTTGACAAGAGCCTCTCTCTCTAGAAATCACTTCAGGAAGTTCTGAGCATCAAAATTCCAAAAGTACTGAGCATGTTCAAATGAGCTCCTATTTATAGGTGAAGCTCCAATAGTCAGCTCCCTCCTCCAACGATCATATTTTTCCTTTAATTTTGGAGGGACTTGTACACGTGTCACTCAAAAAACGGTTAGTTAATAACTGAAGGAACGACATCATTTTGTAATAGAAAAAGTGTAAGTATAACCAAAAATGATATTCAGAATGAAGGTAAATGAAATTTTGGAATGTAAGTAAAAATGAATTCGGAGTCTGTAGTACTAAGATATTCAGATTCTGTTTTTATAAGGAATTCGTAATGAGAATTCGTAATCAGAATTATTCATCAGAATTCTTAATGAGAATTCATAATCAGGATTCTTAATCAAAATTTGTAATCAGAATTTGTAATCAGAATTCTTCATCATAATTCTTAATGAGAATCCTTAATCAGAATTCGTAATGAGAATTCGTAATCAGAATTCATCATCAAAATTCGTAATGAGAATTCGTAATCAGAATTCATCATCAGAATTCATAATAAGAATTCATAATCATAATTCATCAACAGATTTTATAGTTAGAACTTTATATAAGTTCATGATCAGAATTCAGAGTTTAACTTCGTAAAAGTTTGTAATAGGGAATTCGGAGTAGAACTTTATAAAAGTTCGTAATAGGAATTCGGATCCTAAAACAGAATGTTTCATATCTAAGTATTATATGATTCTGAGGTTTTAGATATGAATCTGATTTTTATACTTATGAAAAAAATATTGATATGAACAATGAAAAATAATGTAGGGGTAAATTTCCTTTGGCAAGGAAATTTTCCTTATGGAAGTAAAACATGGGTAAAATGAAAATTTCCTTAAGATAAGGTGTTTGTAATTTTCAAGAAAAGAGGAATGATCAAGTCATAAGGAAACCTTGATGAATTATCAATATCCCCCATATAAGAAGGAATGGAAAAGTCATAAGGAAAACCTTATTGACTAAAAAATATCCCCCTTTTTGGAAAGAACAAACATCCTTACAAAAAATAATGTAAAGACTTAGAATAAATTTCTTGACTTGAAATTAAAGCTTATCTCCCTTTGTTTTTGATCAATGGTGAATATGACTAACTCCCCCTTAGGATTTGGAACTCTAAGGATCATATTCTAGATTTCTGGAATGGGATTTTCATTATGAATATGGAATTCTTCATAATGAGCACTCTTTCTCAAATAAACTCCCCCTTACTTAGGGATAGTTCTTCTTATACTTAGAAAATTTTCTTCTCCCTTTTGAGTTCTTTTTCCTTCTCCACCTTTGTGATTTTCAAAAATAGTTTGAGGGAATGGAAAAGAAATATGGTACCTAAAACATTAAATACATACAAACAAGACAAGCATCGAAAATTTCATTATGATTGGAAATATTAGTACAAAAAATGATCGGAGTGGTCTATTTTGTTTCTTTTTCCTTTGGAATTAGCATATTGACAATTGTATTCAGATTCTTCATCTCTTTGTGGTCCTCTTATACTTGCTTCTCTAAGGCTGTGATCTTTTCTTGTTGAGCCTTCTGGACCTCTGCCTGAGCCTTCATGGCTTCTTCTTGAGTCTTTAGCAATTCATCTTGCTTCAAAAGGTTTTCTTGCATCTCACTCTGAAGCTCCTTTTCTATTTTCAAACATTGAACAATATAACTCAACTTCCCATTCAGATATTTTATATCCTGAATCCAAGTATTTTGTTCTAAACTTAGATTTTCTTGAAAACTGTTTGAAAGATTCTTCATCTTGGAATCCTCAGTATCAAAAGATTCTTTTACATCATTCTGGAACTGATCAATCTCGTCCATATCTTCAACAATATTCTTAGACCATTTGGTTATTTTCTTGCAGGAACTTCGGTGAACTTCATAATTAATCATGAAATTTTTGAAATCTGCCTCATTCTTCACACATCTGTCCATTACCATCGATAGAGAGTCTGATTTCTGATTCATACTGAGCTGAAGCATCTGACATCTAGAATCAATTGTGGGAAATATTGGAATAGTATCAACCAACTTCTTTAGAGACTGAATAACAAAATTGTTCCCTAAGACAGATGATTCCGAATCTGACAACTTGTTAGGATATTTTTCTTCTTTTATTTCCACCAGCTTCCTTTTAGAAGAACCTCAAACTTCATTCTTACTTATAATATCTTTCGTTGGAGTGTCAACAAGTACTTGTTTCCCCTTGCTGATTTTCGGTATGGCTTCCTCATCTGTTGATTCATGCTCACTACCAAAAAGTTGAACAATCTTATCTTCATCCACTTTATCTTTTCCAGCTCCAGCTTTCACATCCTCAGGGAGGATAAATTCATGACTGTGACTTTCTTCTTCATATAACTTATTGACTTCTTCTTCTCCTTTATCATCAACTCCAGGTGTAGTGAGTTTTGAAGATCCAGCTTGAGAAGTCCGGAGTGAGAATTTATCGAAAGCACTATCCTTCTCATGATAGTCTTCAATTTTCTTGATTACATCATCAGAGCTACCACTCATCTCTTCTTGTTGAACTTCCTCCAAAGATTGATAAACAACATCCATAACTTATTTTTCAACTTCTTTTTATTTGATATTTTCTGGAGTCTTCTTTCTTGGAGACTCAGTCAATGAATCCACAAGGAGAGACTTCGGGACTGGGATGTTCTAAGATGCAATTTCATTATCCCTCAGAAGGGATTGAAAAATCTCGACCTCTGTCTTTTTCTTCTTCCACTTTTTCTCCTTTTCTTGCTTCTCTAGATCATCAGCAACTTTTTATTTTAAGGCCTTAGGCTCAGTAGGGTCCAAGCTGAACAATGGATCCCCTTATTTCCTCTTTTCCTTGAGCTCTCTCCAATTTTCTACCACCTCATCCAGGTAGACTTTTTGCTTTTTGGGTTTAGGAGGTGCAGATTGGACTTCTTTTGATTTTAGGGTTTTATCTTCAGCTTCCTTTTCTTACTGGCCTTCTTTGAGGGTTCAGAATTTTCTACATTTTTCGGATTGGCTTCTGCCTCCTCCTCTGGAAGATCAAAGAACTCACCTGACTGTTTTGAGAAACCAAATTTCATTCTCTTCATAGTGTCATCACTGATTAGCATCACCTTTCAATTTCTCGGCTTGGATCTACATGGGATTTTGAAGGATTCTAGGGACCGAACTATCAACTTAGAAAGCAATTCTGGATACATAATGATCTGAGCTCTGAGGTTCCCATTCTCAATGTTCTGAATCATAATGAGGATGTGCCTCATCAAATTGATTTTCCTTAGATTTACCAAAAAATCTAAGATGTACATGTCGATCTTCTTAAGGGTATCCTTTTCACCCTTCCATGGTACTATAATCCCTTGCACCCATAATTGTAGAATCCAATTTTTGGTTGAAAGATGAGCGATATTCTTTGCAGTCTTGATATCATAAAGACCAAGGCACTCCATTTCCCTAGCCTTAACAAAACTACCCTGAACCTATGGAAACTTATGAGAGAAAAATTCTGCCTCTCCTTCATAGGGTATTCCAACCAGGCTAGTCGCCTTGGTATAAGATAAAGAATACGTCTTCCCATAGCTTTTGAAGGAGAACTTCTCCCTTCCCTCTTCCTTGAAAAAACTGGCTATCTCATAAAACTCTATGAGCAAGTCCGGATACACCACCTCTTGAGCATGAGTTTTAGAAATGGCTACATCTTCCCACCCATTGAGCTTAATATTCTTGGAAATAAGGGAGTCATACTTATTGAAGAAATTTAGATGTACCAACCTCTCCCTATATATCTTCCACTCCGATATTGGCTTGAATGAAGACATATATTGAGAAGGGGCTTCTGCAGACATTCGGACTAAGGATCTTTGAGAGACTCAGAACAGGCTTAAGAACTGAGGCAGAGCTTCGAGACGTGAGAGCTTGGAAACCGATGTGGGACACCATTGCCCCCCCTTTATATAGGCAATGGTGGTGACCTTTCGACTTCCAAAAACAATCTAACAGTTGAAAAACTCTCTGATCTAATCTGACGGTTGAAAACATACCCACAAGGAAATCTTGAATCCGATCTTTTGACGTTTTCAAAAAATTCAGATTTAATGAGAAAAAAATACGAAAAATTAAAAGAAAATACCAGCAAGTAAAAGTGACTACGAAAACTTGAGTAAAGAAATCATACCTTTTGTATTGGCTAGGAAGATTATTTGTAATAGGTGATATTATTCTTGAAGAAAATTTATTGCAAAAGCTTTGAGTACCAAAACTCGATAACGAAAATTATGAGTATGAAAATTCCCATTACGAAAATTTCCATTACAAAAATTTCCACAACGAAAATTTCCAGTACTAAAATTTCCATTATGAAAATTTCCATTACGAAAATTTCCATTACGAAAATTTCAATTATGAAAATTTCCACTATGAAAATTTCCACTATGAAAATCTCCACTACGAAAATTTCCACTACAAAAATTTCCAATATGAAAATTTCAAAAAACAGACTACAAAAATTTTCATTACAAATTTTTTGAAAAACTTCAATAACATATGTACTCCCCCTATGAAAAGGAGTTTATTAATATAAGGATATTGATTCAACATGAAGTTAATGGAGGAAGATTACCTCACGGTTATCATTTCTAACTTCTGTTTAATGTATTCAAATTTATCGGTAGGTAAAGATTTTGTGAAAATATCAGCAAGTTGATCTTGCGTTCTGATGAATTGAAGAATGATATATCCTTTTAGTGTGTGATCCCTAAGAAAGTGATGCCTAATATATATGTTCTTTGCACGAGAGTGATGTTTAGGGTTTTTACTATGGGAAATGACACTTGTGTTATCACACAAAATTTGAGTCTTAGTAAAATTCAAGCCATAGTCTGTGAGTGTGTGTTGGATCCACAACACTTGAGCACAACAACTTCCAGCTGCTACATATTTAGCTTCAGCAGTGGAAAGTGCTATTGAGTGTTTCTTCTTGCAGGACCAAGAAACTAATGAATCTCCTAAAAAATGACAAGTTCCGAATGTACACTTTCTATCCATTCTACATCCACCAAAATCAGCATCCAAAAAACTCTTTAAAACAAAATCATTTCCAGAAGTGTAAAATAGTCCTAAATCCATGGTTCCCTTTAAGTAGAGAAAAATTCTCTTCACTTCCTTTAAATGAGATTCCTTAGTATTGGATTGATATCTTGCACATAAGCATACTGGAAACATTAAGTTTGGATGACTAGTTATCAAGTAAAGTAGACTTCCTATCATTCCTCGAAAAGATGTTTGATCTACTAGTTTCCCAGCTTCATCAAGATCAAGTATGTTTGAGGTACCAATGGGAGTACTTATACTCTTAGTGTTGTCATATCTATAATTTTTAAGAATATATTTAATATATTTATGTTGGGATATGTAGATTCCTTCTGGTTTTTGAAAAATTTGGAAACCAAGGAAAAATGTTAACACACCCATCATACTCATTTCAAACTCAGATTTCATTAGATCCACAAATGAATCAATTAAGGATTCCTAAGTTGAACCAAATATAATATAATCAACATAAATTTGAATAATCAAAACATTTTTCTTATCTTTCTTTATAAAAAGGGTTGGATCTGTATTTCCCTTAACATAGTTATTTTGAAGAAAAAATCCTATAAGTCTATCATACCAAGCTCGAGGGGCTTGTTTAAGGCCATACACATATTTTTTAAGTCAAAAAACATGATCATGATGTTTTTTATATTCAAATCCAGGAGTTTGTTCAGAAAAAACTTCCTCTTGAACGTAACCTTTAAGAAAAGCACATTTCACATCCATTTGAAAAAGTTTGAAATTGAAGAATGCTGCAAAGGAAAGTAAAATATGAATAGATTCAAGTCTAGCTACTGGAGCATAGGTTTATTCATATTCTATTCCTTCTTTTTGATTATAGACTTCAACAACTAATCTAGCTTTATTTCTTACTATGATTCCATTTTCATCACACTTATTTCTGAAGTCCCATTTTACTCTAATTAAAGAAGTTTCCTTAGGTCTTTCAACCAAGGTCCAGAATTTATTCCTTTAGAATTCATTTAGTTCATCTTGAATGGATTTTATCCAATCATCATCACCTAGAGTTTCATCAGTGCTTTTTGGTTCTAATTGGGAAAGGAATTCTAGATGTTCTACTTCATTTCTTAAGGAACTTCTAGTCCTTACGGGTTGTTTCAAATCACCAATGATACTATCACTGTGATGATTCTTTAGAAACGACTGATTTGGGTTTTGTAAAACCTATTCATCAACATATGGTAAGAAATATTTTGGGGTAAATGTTTCAGGAGTATCTTCTTGAACATTTTCCTTATCAGAAGGATATTCTATCATAGGTTGATAATCAGTTTTTGAAAACACATCCGAGGATGTAGGTTGTGGTTATTTAAAAACAAAAGGACCAGTTTCATCAAATTTAACATGTACTGTCTCTTCAATAGTACACATGTTTTTTAAAAACTCTATAGGCCTTAGAACTTGTGGAGTAGCCTAAGAAAATTCCTTCATCAGATTTTGGTGCGAATTTATAAAGATTATCTTTAGTATTCAGAATGAATTCCTTGTATCCAAAAACCTTAAAGTAGGAAATTCTAGGTTTTATACCATTCCATAACTCATAAGGGGTTTTATTAAGAAAAGGTCTAATCAAAACTCGATTTATAGTGTAACAAGAAGTACTTACAGCTTCAGCTCAAAAATGTTTGGCAACAGAATACTCACTCAACATGGTTCTAGTTATCTCTTAAAGAATTATATTTCTTCTTTCAACAACACCATTCTGTTGAGGTGTTCTAGGTGGTGAAAAGTTATGATTAATTCCTTTTCTACTACAAAAAGTTTGAAAATCAGAATTTTGAAATTATCCTCCATGATCACTATGAATAGTTATCAATGGAAGGTTTTTCTCATTTTTAACTCGGGCTCTAAAAATTTTGAAATAAGAAAAAGATTCAGACTTCTTTGCTAGAAAATAGACCCATGTAAATCTTGTGTAATCATCAACCAAGACAAATACATAATATTTTCCCCCAATGCTTCCAGTTTGTATAGGACCGAAAATATCCATATGCACTAGCTGTAATGCATCAGTGGTTGAGACTTCACCAATGGATTTAAAACTTGATTTATGTTTCTTTCCATATTGACAAGGGTCACAGACTTTTGAATAATCAAATATAAGCTATGGTAGATCCTTAACTAGTCTCTTCTTAGAAAGTTTTCATAAGTTCCTAAGATTATAGTTGTCCTAGTCTTTTATGACATAACCAAGAATGATCTTCCATTTCAATAAGGCAAGGTAAGTCTTGGCTCCTAAGGTCTTATATGTTTAGTGTGCAAACATTTTCTTGCCTATGGAAATAAAGAATAAACTCTTCCTTGGAATTGTGTACTAAGCACTTATCATTACTAAAATTCACAAGGTAGACTTCATCACATAATTGGATTATAATGACGAGGTTGTTCTTAAGACCCTTAACAAATAAAACATTTGAAATCAAAGTTTTTCCAAGAAGAACGATGTTACCTATACCAGTAATTTCTCCCTGAGCATTATCTCTGAAAGTTACTTTTCCTCCTTCCATCTTGATAAACTTTTCAAAATAGTTTTTGTTACCAGTCATATGCCGGGAATACCCACTATCCATGTACCATGTATTGATGTTGGTACTTTCCCTATTTTCCAGAAAATAAGAAAAAGTTAGGTTTTCAGAATCCAGACTTGTTTTGATCCGGAAATCTCAGAAATTAAAATTTTGGGAACCCATATCTTCTTAGAAAAATATGCTTTATGAATTCCTAAAGACTGGGTTTTGTTTAAAGAACAATTATTTACCCAGTGACCACCACATTGACACTTAGTACAGAATGAGGTACTTTGAGGAACAAAGTAATTGTTACTAAAAGTTGTTTTAGAACCAGTATAACCAAATCCAGAAGTATTCCTTCGAGGTCGGATTTGTGAATAAATTTTATCAAAATTTTCCTTACCTAGGGTAAAGTTTGACAAACACTTCCTCAAGGAGAATATTTAGGATTTGAGTTTTATAACTAAGTTCTTGTCTTCAAAAACATTTGAACTAGATCTTGGCTCGAAAACATTTTTCTTAGAAATTACTTTTTCTAGATCTTTAGAAAGTTTATTCTTCTCAGAATTTACTTCCTCAAGATTATTTGAAATACTTTCAAAATCATCATTTTTCTTATCAAAATCTTTAGAAAGATCTGATATTTACTTAGTGAGAATAATATTCCTAGAATTTTCCTTATTATGTTTTTTATGAGTTTTGAATTCTCATTCTCAAGGAGTTTGGAAAACCTAGAAACTTCTTCATAGGTAGGTAAAGTATTATCTTCATCAGAATAGGATTCTTCATTCGAAGAGTTATAATATTTACTATCATTAGCATTTAAATAAACATTGGTCATTGATTCAGCATTGTGTACCTTAGCCATCAAGCAATGATTATCAATAGGTAGCCTGGCTAAAAGACCAAGATTCTTCTGTCCAGAAGATTCATAATCCAAAGATTCATCTGAAGAATCTCCACCACTGGAACTCCATGTGTCATTGGCTTTCAACACTTTCTTGGATTTGGACTTGTAATAATTCTTTCTATTTTTCTCAGAATGCCTTTCCTTTCTTTCTTTTCTCTTGATCATAGGGTAGTCAGGTCTTATGTGTCTAGATCTCTTGCATTCATAGCATGTAACTTCAGAATCTTTCTTGTCTTTCCTTCTTCTTGTATTTGGATTGAAAGTTCCTCTGTCCAAATATCTTGTTCATCCTTAGAGAAAGATTTGCTAATTCATTTTCTGAGTATTCACTTCCACTAGATTCGGAATGGATAACAAATTTCTTAAATATGGATCTATTAATTCTCTTAGGAGTCTTGGCTTTCAAATGATTGGAAGTAGTAGTAAAAGCTACACTACCATTTCCATTCTTCTTCTTCAAAATATCAACATCTCTCTTCATTCTAGTCTCATGCTGAAGAAGAGTTCCAAACAACTCATCAAGGGTAATATGAGTGATCTTTCTATTCTCATCAATTGCAGTCCTTTTAGATTCCCACTCATTTGGAATGATGTTGATGATCTTTTCAACAAGGGCTTCATCATCTAATCCTTTTTCACCCATTGATTGTAAACTATTTACAATAGTCATGAGTCTCTGTTGAACCTTGCATATGGGTTCTCCATAAGGAAAACTAAAACCCTGATATTCATTTCTAAGCATGGCTGTTCTGGTCTCAATTACTTTAGAAGTTCCAAAGTGAGTAACTTAAAGTTTCTTCCATATATAATTTTCTCCTTCACAAGATGAAATTTGGCTATATATATTTCTAGTCATTGAACAAAGTAAAGTATTGCGTACCTTATAATTAAGCTTATATTCATGATTTTATTGATTTGTAAAGGCAATTACTTCTTTATCAGGAATTTTGTATCCACCGGTAAGAATAACAAAATTTTCAACCCCAGTGTTGATAATGAAAGTCTTCATGCAATCTCTCCAATATTCATAATCATTACCATCAGAGATAGGTGGTCTTGTTGGATTAAGATTGTCTATGGAATCAAAATTGATTCCTGCCATATTTAATAAAAGTCGTTCCACAAAAACTTGCTAGTAGAAAAAGTTTGTAAACAAGGAAAATATTCTAAGCAAGAAAATATAGAGAAAAAGTATCTCTATGAAAAAGTTAATCCGAACTATGAGTCCAAAAAACAGATTCCTAAAATTCAATTCTAATAATTATATTCTGAATTTAATCGTGAGATCAATTCATATTGAACAAAATCCTCTGATACCAATTGTTAGGATGATATGTCTGAGTATGATATACTCTATAATACCAAACGTAGGATCGAAATAAAAATGAGATTCTCGGATACAAGAGGGGGGGGGGGGTGAATTGTACCTTTTAAAAATTCATTTGGAACTTTTAAAGATGGTTATGTTTAACAAGGTTAAACAAGATAATTCACAAGACCTCTATAAGTTCTAATCACTTGCTAAATTTGGGAAAAGTGATTCTGAAAATGAAACTTAACTAAAGTTTAAAAGGATGAAGATTCTACCTTAAATAATATAGAATCTAACTATATCAGAGTACAAGTAAGGAAGTATAAGAAAGTTATACTTTCCTTATCAATAAAAAATGCACAGTGAAAAAAAAGTAATAAAACTACAAGTAACAAAAAATAACTCTTTTGACCCAAATAGAAGGGTATCCAAAAACCCTGGATAAGATGTCCCTTGATTTATACTTTCAAGAAAGTATATCTTACCCACACCAGGGTAATCCCTTGATACGAAGATCGGAGTCTGTCTTGCTATCCATGAAAGCCCTCAACTATCAGGTAGTCGACACCTCTGTCTTCCTCCGCAAGGAATCCCTCAAATTCAAGGTGTTGGAACCTCTGTCTTCCTATCCCCAGAATCCCTTGATTGTACACGGAAACAATCATAGTGACACGAAGAAAATATGCACAAAGAAAAGTTTGAACAAGCTGTTCAAACTTTCTTCACAAAGCTTGAGAGTTGATAATAGCCTCTCTCTCTCGAAATAACTTCAGGAAGTTCTGAGCATCAAAATTCCGAAAGTACTGAGCACATTCAAATGAGCTTCTATTTATAGGAGAAGCTCCAATGGTCGGCTCCCTCCTCCAACAGTCATATTTTTCCTTGAATTTCAGAGGGACCCGTACACGTGTCACTCAAACAACGGTTAGTTAATAACTGAAGGCACGCCATCATTTTTTAATAGAACAAGTGTAATTATAACCAAAAATGATATTCAGAATGAAGGTAAATGAAAATTCGGAAGGTAAGTAAAAATGAATTCGGAGTCTATAGTACTAAGATATTCAGATTCTGTTTTTATAAGGAATTCATAATGAGAATTCATAATCAGAATTATTCATCAGAATTTGTAATGAGAATTCGTAATCAGAATTATTCATCAGAATTCGTAATGAGAATTCATAATCAGAATTTTACATCAGAATTCGTAATGAAAATTCTTAATCAAAATTCATCATCAGAACTCGTAATGAGAATTCATAATCATAATTCATCATTAGAATTCATAATGAGAATTAGTAATCTGGATTCATCATCATAATTCGTAATGATAATTCGTAATCAGAATTCATCATCAGAATTAGTAGTTAGAACTTTATATAAGTTCATGATCAGAATTCAGAGTTGAAATTCATAAAAGTTCGTAACAGGGAATTTGGAGTAAAACTTCATAAATGTTCGTAACAGGATTTCAGATCTTAAAACAGAATGTTTCATATCTAAGTATTATACGATTATGAGGTTTTAGATATGAATCTGATTTTTATACTTAAGAAAAAAATATTGATATGAACAATGAAAAATAATATAGGGGTAAATTTCCTTTGGCAAGGAAATTTTCCTTATGGATGTAAAATAGGGGTAAAATGAAATTTTTCTTAAGATAAAGTGTTTGTGATTTTCAAAACAAGAGGAATGATCAAGTCATAAGGAAAACTTTTTGACTTATCAATCTCCCCCATATATGAAGGAATGGAAAATTCATAAGAAAAAACTTATTGAATCAACAATCATGATGAGTTAATGTTTTTAATCTTCCTTTAAAAGATTAAAAGTTTCTTTTCAAATAAAATTTTTTCTTTAATAAATTCATGAATTTTTAAATAAATGATTTCAAAGTAAAAGGGGTATTTCTCTCAAGAAATTTTAATTATTTTATTAGAATATTTTCATCTATGTCAACATACTTTGTTGATTTTTTATTATTAATTAATATTGATCTCTTATGATACCATCTACCATATTTTATTGAAGGGTTTATGATCAGTTTGACTGTAGATGTGCTATTTTGAAACCATTCATGGTTTATGGTTAAAGTATTCACATTTTTCATGATAGTTTTTCAATAATTTTTTTATGTTGTTTATGTTTCACCATTTTCATATAAGGAATTCATTTGAATTAGAAAGTGATGGGTGGGGCCCACTATAACCCTTAGATTCATTGAAAGGTCTCATGAGACAAACTAGTTTGGGTATTGGCTGATGTCTTACCCGTTTATGTATGGTTTCTTGGATGAAGCTTTGAAGACATGTTTATGATGTCTGACATTGTGAATTACCTCATTATGAGATTATTTATATATATTATATATGATTATTCGATTAGTAGAATATCCATGTGATTATTTATATGGAATTATTTTATTTTTATTTATTCTTTTTGTATTATGCTCAATATTATGTTTAAATGGATTGTGTTTCAGTTATACACCTTGCTTTAATGTTTATGATTATTTATTTATAATAGCTTTCATTATATGCTTACCCTTACTGAGAATCTGAGATCACCCTTTCTTATGTTTTATTTTTCTCATGATTCCAAGATGTGTATTATGATTGATATGTAGGGTTAAGCTAAGAGTATAATGACATTATCAAATGATTTTTTATGTTTTAAAATTTAATGTAAGGTTTATGTATGTAATTTGGGTTTTAAAACTGTTAAATTGATAGGTCCTTTGGGATTTAAATCTTGTATCTATGCCAATGTATAAAGTGAGGCACTAGCTCTGAGCTACTAGGGTCGGGGTCATTAAAAAGTTTCTAGAAATAATGATTGGAATTTAGTTGACCCCCCATAGATAAATGTGTTATTGGAACTAAATGGATTTTTATAAATAAAATGGATGGATATGGTCAAATTATTAAGAATAAAGCTAGTCTTTTTTCTCAATGTTATTTTCAAGAAAAAAGTATAGATTTTGATGAATATTTTTCAGCCGTTTATTATATTGAATATATAATAATTTTATTATCTTTTTAATCTTTTTTAGGTTTTAATTTATTTCAAATGTATGTTAAATGTTCATTTTAAATGGATTTATCTCTGAAGAAGTTTATCTTTCTCAACCCCATGGTTTTGAAAATGAAAAATGTACTAATCATGTTTCTAAATTTTTACAAGATTTATAAGGTCTTAATTAAGAAACTCATGCTTTCTATGATAGAATTACATTTCTTATTAAAAAATTATTTTACTAAAGATAAAGTAGATCCTAATTTGTTTATTAAAATAATTTAAAATGATATTTTAATTGTACAAATTTATGTTGATGATATAATTTTTGGTTCTTCAAATGATTTTCTTTGTTTATTTTATTTTAATTTTTATATCTAGTGAATTTGATATGAATTTTATGGGTGAACTCAAATTATTTTTGGGACATCAAATTAATCAAATAAATGATGGTATATTCTTGATTCAATCTAATACACTAAATATTTGGTTAAATGTTTTTCTATTAAACTTATAAAACTTTCAAAACCCATTTGAGTATTAGTTGTAAATTGGAATTTGACGTTTCGGTAAAATTTATTGATTCTAAATTGTTTAGAGTTAGGATTAGTTGTTTGTTGTATGTAAGTACGTCTAAACATAATATTATGTTTAGTGTTTGTTTATATTCTAGATTTCAATCTGATCTAAATGAATTTCACTTAAAGGCTATTAAAAATATTATTAGATATGTTAAAGGAACTATTAATATTGGACTATTTTATTATGGACAATTATTTTTTGATTCGATCAATTACCCTAACTCTTATTTTAGGGGATCAATACTTAATAGAAAATTTAATTTAGGTATGTGTAACTTTCTCGGTAAAAATTTAGTATTTTAGAGTTCAAGGAAACAAAATTATATTGTTTTATCTACTACTGAAAGTGAATATATTCTTGATACTTCAAGATATTCTCAATCATTATGGATTAATATAATTTATCTGACATTGATTTTAATTTTGAAAAATACATATTTTTTTGTGATAATTCTTCTGTTATTTCTATTTCAAAAAAACCATTTCCAATATTCTTAAACTAAGAATATTGACATGAAATTTCATTTTATTCAAAATTTTAGTAATAAAGGAGATATTATTTTAGAATATGTTTCAATTGAAAATCATCTTGTTGATATTTTTACTAAACCATTGGATTTTTATAAATTTGAGAAAATCAAATTTGAACTTGGAATGATGAAAATTTATTTTGAAAATATTATTTTATTTTGCTTTTATTTAGGGGTGATTTACTTTTTAATTTAAATATAACTATATTTATTTTTGATAAATTTCAAAAATGGGGATAGTTTTTTAACAGATATTGTCCATTTTTATAATTTTAAAAAATAAGAAGATTGTTATAGATGGGGAGTTTGTTTTTATAATTTTGGAGTATATATGTGTCCTTTATCTTTTATGATTTACATATTAAAAATGCATCACGATGTTTTGATTATTTTTTAAAAACAATATTTTATAATTATTTTTATCATTTAGTTGTTATTGTATTATATTATATTATCTTTATTATTACTTATTCTTTAATTATTTTATTTTTTATAAAATAGATTTCAAGTTTTTATTGTATTTCTAAGTATTTTAGTTTAGCCTAACGTAACTATTTTCTACCTTTATGCAGCCTTCGTAACTTTTGTCTTACCTTTACATGTGCTTATTTGGTTACCCTTATGCAACCCATGTAAACTCATTTATACCCTTAAACAAGTCATGTAAATTCCTATTTACCTTTACACATTATCTTTTTTTCCCTTATGCAAGTCTTGTAACTTTCTTCTTACTCTTACGCAAGATTTATAAATTATATATTACCCTTATCTTTGCATGTACCCTTACATGAGTTATATAATTCCCATTATCATTAAATGGTGTTATATATACCATAATGCAGCATATGTGAAATAGGAGTTACCCGTACACAATATATACAAATTGAAACTTACCCTAACATAGTGTACATCTTACCCTTATGCAACTTGTTGAATTTCAAGGTTACCCTTACATGAGCTTTATAATATTTAACTTACCTTTACACAATATGTATATTTTAAAGCTTAAATTTATAAAACCTATAAAAAATTCTTTTTACCTTTTTATATTTTATGGATATTGAATTTTACCTTTACTCATGCATAAAAAATGACCCTTATGTAGGTATGGAAATTTAGAGTTTCTAGATATGTCCTATTTCATGTTTTTCATAGTATTTTGGTTCGATGAATTTTTATAACATGTGTATAACTTTTTATAATGATTCTATAATTTCTTATTAATTATTAAGAACCTATGTGAATTGTTTTTATAGTGTTTTAAACATATTTATTTGAAGATTAATTTCGTTCTAGTTTTCACGCATGAACTTAAAGCATGGACCTATAAAATTCATTTTTATTATATTGAGTTGATTTGTTTGTTTTTGATGTTTTTAAATTTAAAAAATCCATTAAAACTTTTTTTATAGTTTCTATTAAAATTTTATACATTTTTTAATTTATGCAATCTATATTCATTTAAGCTATAAGTTTTTGAATTTTGAGTTTTAAATAAAATGATTATGAAATTTTCATGGGATTCTCTTTGACCTATTATTTTGGAGTTTTTTTTGAATTCATTAACAATGATTTAAAATAAATTTGAACTATTCTTCTTGGTTTTTAATTCTGGATGTGAGTTGGGTGATACTTTTGTAATGATAATATATATATATATATATATCTTTGATAATTATATATCTATTATTTTTAATTTGAATTATCTAACTATTGGCTTGGTTGTGTTAAGTTTTTATCTTATTTAAGGAGTTTGGGCATTACTTAAAAGGAGACTGTGATACACATAACTACTAAAACATTACTTATTGGAAGTGAGCTTATATATTTTCAAGTGATACTTTGAAAAAAGTGTTTTGTTATGATACCGTGAAGTGTTGTGGAATCCTGCCTGTGCAAATACATTTCTCATCTACTGGATGATCTCTCAAGGGTTGTACCTAAAATTCTTCAACTTTTACTACCTTGAAGAGATGAGTTGATCTGATAATCAAGAACCAACACCTATGATTTTCTTTCTTATTCTCTATATATTTCATCCTAGTTTCTTATGTTTGTAACACTACTTCCAATATCTCGCACATGTTATCACTTTCTATTTATGTTTTTTAATACAAGATCATTCTATTTATTTGTATTTTTACTCCTAGATTCTAAATTTAGGACCATTTGAGTTGGGACACCCTTATTCTAAAGTTAGTTTTGTAATTGGGTCATGACTCCCCATACGAAAGTCAATTTTCTTAGTTATAATTCCACTAGAAAAAATAGGTTATAATTGGTTTATGATTCTCCTTTAAAAATGAGTTTGGTGTACAACATATTTCTCACAAATTAAAGAGTTATTTGATTATATTAGGTCCAATTTAGACCAAACTACAATAAAAAATTCCCGTGTTTATTATTTTATTTCCTAATGATAATTAACTATGTTAATTTACTGTGATAATTAATCCATCTTTTAAAAAAACTAAAGCTGGTAAATTCACCCCCCTCAAGACCATATTTCATCACCATTCCGACCTAATAATATTATATGAAACATTTTTAACTTTAAAATGAAGCTTTGGGATGGAGTTGGAAAAATTCATCTGTTCTTCAAGGTCTAAAGTTCCCATTTTTTATTCCTTTATAAAAATTAAATTAATAATTTTCTTTATGTTCTATGTGATTTTTTTTTCATTTTTGATATGAAGTCTTTTAATTTTAGAGCATGAATATATCGATAATGAGTAAACTATACCACTTATCATACAAGGCCTTATAAGGTGTAATTCCCAAACTCACATGTTAGTTGTAGTATATAAACTCTATTAAAAATGGGGTTTGTACCAGACCTCCTATTATTCATACTTACCTAAAAAGGGGAATAAGTGAGTTGGTTGGGTAGTTACTGATGATGTGGTGGAATTTCCCTTAAATAGCTTTTGGTTCTGATCTAATGGGTTTTACAGATATTATTAGTTAGTGGTATTGGTCAGAGAGCTCTGAAGTGGTGGTATATCTCAAGACGTAATCTTTTATAGTATTTAGAAGTTCCTTGAGGTGGTCAATACCAGAAACAAATTAATATCCTATATTTATTTATTGAAAGTGATCAGAAGAAATAATGTTGATAGTCTTGTCTAATTGATATCCCATTACTTCAATTCTCACTGTATAACTACATTATTACTATACGTTACAATTTGGTTTCTTCATTGAGACATTCTTCAATTACTATTGTTGTGGAGTTATTGAACATAGGTGTGGATTGTGTCTCATTTTTGGAAAGTAAGAAAACAAGACTAAGATGACCAGATTTGATTCTTGGAAAACCAATCTTTTCTAGTTTCACTCTGGTGGATATCAGTAACTAATGGTTGCTTGTTTTGAATGCAAACCAAGACGGAAATCAGAGTCACCACTATAAAAAAATGTTGGAGAGTTAGTGGAAATGATTTTAGGATATGAATCTAGCATGATAATAGAGAGAGAAGGCCCACGATTAGGTTAGGGGAATGTGTGGAAAACAGTTATTTCCATAAGTTTATAATATGGTAACTCTGGATCGAAAGGTTGAAAAGGAGATGGTTAGAGAGGGTGTACTTAGGGGAATACATGGGAAATAGTTTTTGACACAAGTTTCTCATGGAGTTAGGCTATTAATAACTATTTTATTGTCCAACAATCCAGTAGTTGATATGAATATAAGGGAAGATGAAGCCAAAGTTCCTAGAGGGGGGGGGGGATGGAATGGAATGATAACTACCATTTGAAAATAATAAGGGGAAAGGAAATTGAAGGGATTTTATTTTTGATGTGGGAACCCTTTTACTAAAATTCATAAATTCCATAAAAGAATATGCAGTTGATGGTGTGGGAGACTGAAGAGTCTATTGAAGACAGGGGCATGGTTGGAAAACATCAACTAGGGCCTGAGTATAAAGATCCCTCTAAAAAGTGGTATAATATTCATTATAGAGGAAGAGTATAGTTGGTCATGACTGTACAAATCATCCCACAAAATTTCATTAATTCCACAGAGTCATGATAAAATTATAAATTTATAATGCCACAAACCAAATTAACTACAACGACATAACATAACAGAAGTATGAGTTTGATCCCATAGTGAACAGGGAACACGCTGACAACTCTTGACCAAAGGATGGATCTCCCTAAATTCAATTGATTTTATTAAACTAATTTAGTGATAAAAATCAAATAAATTAATTCAAATAGAAAAGTGAAAAAGAGAGAGAAATTAGTTTCCATGTTTTTTTTTCTAAAAATAAATTTTAACTATACTTGAAAAATGATAATACTCACTGGCTATACTGTAATACCCTGTTACACTTTTTAGGTACTCCCTTGTTCATTATTTTCTTATTGTGCTTGTTTGGGTGTGTTTTTGGGTTTCTTAGGGATTGAGAACCTTTAATGGGGAAAATGACCTAAAGTTCCAAGTTTTATGTTTGTTTGAATTATAGGAGTCTGGGTATAAATGTTTTAGTAGATTTGAGGGGTTCTCCCCAAGATCAGAGAACGTCCTAGGTTTTTTGGTATTTTTATGTTTGAATATAGGTTTTCCGTGATCTACTGGGAATTTATATACTATGTAAAGGGATTAAATATCTTGTAACAGTCTCCAAGAAGATGTCATGAAATTAGTTCAGGGTGTGAGAGGTTTACATGATGTGTAAAGGGTTTGTGTCATGTAATGAAAAAATCTAGTTTTTATAAAATGGTGATGTGTTTTTTAGCATTTTTAACCTTCATGGAATTCATGATGTGTAAAAGGATTTCACATTGAGTAATTCTTGCAGCTTGGGTTTTTAGGGAATTATGCGAGCGTTTATTTTTTCATTCTGCCTCTAGCCTCCCTCTCTCAACCCATAGCTCATCCTAGGAGATTTTGGAGATATCTGATCCTTTTGTATCATTCATTCAGTGATCGGCCATCAGGGTTGTTGTGGTGAACCACTTCAGGTAAGAATTACTTATATTTATTCTTTGTATTTGGTTGAAGCTACAATTTTGGTTGCATTTGTGTTTAGATTTATGATCAGATAGTGTTTTCTAATGATGCTTTGTAGTCTCTTATCATGAATTGTCTTTTAAAGGTTGATCTCTTGGTTTCCAATCACCATTGTCGAAGGAAGATAGGTTTAAAACATTTTGAGGCAGGATTTTCTATAAATTGGGTTAATCATATGAATTTATTATATTTATTTTAAGTTTCATTTGGATTTTTCATTGATTTGAAGTGATATGTGGTTCCAATGAATTTCTTGGAATGGAAAATGTTTTTAAAGGGTTTTCTATGAAAATGGATTTTCTTGATTTGGAAATGGGTTTTCAAACACTAAATTGGATTGGATTTGAAAATGTTTTATAATTTTTTTTCATGTTTTTGAAATTTATTTTTGACAATTGACTCATTGGGAACCTTGGGTGCACCAGGAAATAGACACAGGTAACCTTAGTGTGTGCGACACCACCAGAAGGCAACCTTTGGGATATCAATGGACTTTGGTAGGAAACAATATTTTTTGGATGCAATGTTATGACTATTTAAATTATTTAGTGTCTAGTACCCATTTTCCCATTGTCTAGGGACCAATACAAGGTTCTTTTTCATTTATGTTTATTTATCTCATGATTGTTTTTATCATGGATTGTTTCTAGTAGGATTTTATATGAGATTGTATCTCATTGCTTCGCATGATAGGTTATTTCATGGATACGTGTTTACCTGCTTACCTATTGATTTATGGATTATAATCCTTGTTTAATCGACTATAATTTTCATATTTATTATTTTAGAATATGAAAAATGGAAACTAATTTACAAATGGATCGAATCTCTAAAAATGATCTATTAAACTATTTTCATTTTAAAATCTAAAACTATTGAATTCTTGATATTTGACCTTGTATAGAATCTATGGTGGTATCCAATTTGTCTTTGTGATCAAAACATACTTTTGACTTTAGTTAGTTTTAGATGCTGTATTATAGGATCCAGGTAAAGGGAAGGGTATCTTACATCATGATGGATTCTCTTATCATTTATGCCTTTAGTTTGGGTCAGTTTGGAGGTGATGATTGGTCACATGGAGACTTGAAATACATTCTGATTTAGCCTTTTTTATGTTTGATTGTATGGTTATAATAGTATATCTCTTTTTAGCTCTTTGTACTATGGTGGTATGTCATGTTTGGGTTATCAAGACTTTTTTTGTTATCTCGTTTCACCTCACCACCATTACGAACTGACTTAGGTGGCTTATCTAGTGGAATTGGGTTGGTCTATTAAAATTTGGTGTCATAGGAAAGGTTTAGGATGAAGTGCGTTAACACTACCTAATTTTGGTTCTATTTATTGGGTAGATAAGATTTAGGACCATCAGAATTCAAATAGTAAGTGTAGGAAATGGCCTTGGCCATCTCATTTCCGCCACTGAAACTGAGTTACCATGGCTGGTTAGGGAAATCTACTGGGATTAAGACTTGGATTATGAGGTCATATTAATGAAATGTATGAGAAGTTTATTTTAATTAACCTATTCCTTTTTAATTGATGTATTTCATTGGTAGAATTTATAATTGGTTTAAATTATTATTGTTTTAAATCATTGGTTTGAATTCTGAAAGTGGTCCTAAGATTTTTTGAATGTGCTCAAGATCTAATTGGGTATTGTATTGTGTTTATTAAGTAATGCCTCTGAAAATATATCTTCCAAATTTGAGAGAGGAATCTGCAAGACAAGTTCTATAGGTGAATCCTCCAGTGGAACCTTATTTAGTAGGAGTAGTATTATGTACTATTCAGACTCTCGATCATGTGGGTGTCTAAAACCTAGGATGTGTGGTGGATCATGGATCAGAATTTACTAAACCACATCCACCGATATTCCAAGGTGACAAAAGAACCTAGGAATATGAAGAGTGTATTGAGAGGATCTTAAAATTCTTGAAGACTTCTAAATAATCTAAGGTGGGTTTTTCCACATATATGCTTGAGGGCCCGGGAAGGTGATAGTAGGACTCTACTATGCAATGCTAAGTTGCATGAGGGTATTACCTAGGATTCTTACAAGAAAACATTTAATCCTATGTTTAACCTTGAGATATTACGTGTGGAGAATACCCAAGAGTTTCTGATGTTGGCGTAGGGGGAACATACCATTCTGGATTATTCCACCCATTTTACTGAGTTAGTGTATCTAGAACCAGATCTTTTCACTAATAGGTACCAAAAGGCACGAAGGTTTAAGTTGGGATTGATACCAGATATTCGTTCGATATTGATTCTTATGTGACTTTTTACCTTTTTGGATATATTTTACAAATTATCTTTGGATGAGGTAGACAGTGTTGGAAAGACAATTTTGGGTGGAGCTTTAGTTGGTGTAGTGTTTATCCTGGGTGTATCTTCTAGCTAGAAGAGCAAGCATAAGGGTTGTTAGTTTTCTTAAAAACAAGTTTCAGGGGATTCATCAGAATAGAAGTAGGTCATCTACTATTAGTGTGGGTGTCATGGTCATACCAAGCCTAACTATATAGAGGCTCCGAAGGCTTATCATTTTTTTGGAAAATCTAGCCATCTAAAATGTTTTTGTGATAAGATATCCCAGGGCAGTAAGGAAGGACCCACATTCACCAAGGGTTCACAGGTTTATTAAGATGTTTCCAAGGGTGGTGGGTCCTATTCTTAGTCTAAGGGGGATTCTCATGTGGATAATAAATCTCAAGGAGGAGTTGAGACAAGAAAGATTTATATAGTGGAGTTTGCATCATAAGAATCTAAAGCAGTGTCAACTACAATTAGAGGTACAATTCTTATTTCATATTCTATGGTGCTATCTTTATTATATATAAGTGAAACTCGCTCTTTTTTTATCATCAATGTTTGATGTATTGGGTTTTCATTAGGAGTTTATGTTAAACTTTTTGGATCTTTCCACACCTTTGGGAAATAGGTCCAAACAAGGTTTTATGTGTCTTGCATGTCAGGTGATGATAAATGACTTTGAGGTGGAATGGGACTTCTTGGTGCTTGATCTTGACATATTAAACTTGATTATAGGAATGGATTTTATGATCATTTTTAAGCCCCATATAGACTGTTGTTGTCATTAGGTATAGTTATTATATTCTGATGGGTTCACTTATGTTTTTTAGGGATCATGAGACTCTAGACCAGGAAGGACCGGGCCTACTATTCCCTATGCTGGGGTAATCTCATGCCAATTATCATAGATGTTTATTGATGTAGTTGACACTTTTTTTGGTTCTCTAATTCCTGCAGTGGTGTGTGCATACCCTGATTTTGTTCTTTTGATTTTTTGGTATGCTTTCCTAGAGAGAGGGAGAGTTTACTATTGAACTTCTCCCTATTACGATGACCATTTCTTTTCCATATTACTGAAGGGAACCTAATGAGTTAGTGGAACTTAAGGTCTAGATTGAGGAACTAGAAGCTAAATTATTTATTCATCCTAGCGTGTCATTTTGGGCTTTACCTGTCCTCTTTTCTAAGAAGGTATATGGGATCCTCGGACTTTGTATTAACATAGAAAGTTAAATTGGGTGATTTTTAAGAAAAAACACCCCTTTACTAGGATTTATGATCTATTTGAAAATATTAGAGGGGATTGTTAATTTTTAAAGATTGAAATTTGGTTATCGTACCACCAGTTGAGATTCTGAGAGAAGTATGTACCTAAGATGGCATTTAAGAGTTGGTATGAGCATTTTGAGTTTCTGGTTATGCTATTCGGTTTGGCTAACTCTCCTGCGATGCTTCCGGATGTAATGAACTATATCTTTCATCAGTTCTTGAATTCTTTCTTTTCTATGTTCGTGGATGATATATCGGTATACTCCAAGTAAGAGGAGAAACATAGAGACCATTTGGATATAATTATTTGAACCTTTAGGGAACATCATCCATATAATAAGATTTCAAAATGTGAGTTTTGGATTTGGGAAGTGAAATTTCTAGGGAATTTGATATCTGAGGGGGGAATCTCAGTGGATCCTTAAAATATATAGGCAGTTATGTTCTGGGATCAGCCTAGAAATTTATTTCATATCTGGATCTTCCTAGGTTTGGATGGTTACTAGAGATGGTTTGTTTAGGATTTCTCCAATATTACATCTTTTATGACAACTTTAACCCATAAGGGTGTAAATTTTGAAGGGAATGAAAAATGTCAGAGATATTTTGAAGAGTTGAAGGTGTGGTTGAATTTGGAACCAGTTTTGATTCTTCCAGAATGAGGTTAAGGTTATGTAGTGTTCTGTAATGTTTCTAGTATGGGTTTGGTATGTGTCTTATTACAAGGGAAATATGTGGCAACCTATGGCTCATTCTAGTTATAACTTCATGATAAGAAATATAAAACCCCTGAACTTGAGGTGGAAGTGATTATTAATGCACTGAAAACATGGTGACACTATCTTTTTGGGGAGAGATTTATAGTTTATTCTAATCATAAGTTCCAAAAATATATTTTTACTCAGAGGGATTTGAAATTGTAATAGAGACACTGGGTTGAGTATCTTAATACTTTTGATTTTGACATAGCTTATACTTCTGAAAAAGGGAATGTGGTTGCTGGTGTGTTGAGCAGAAAATTACTGACACAGGGCATGAAAGAGTGAGTTGAGGAGTGGTCTTTGGTGAGTTTATTTGCTAAGTTGATATTGGGAAAGGAAGAGGTTTGTGGAAAGGTGTTTTAGGCTTCAATGAAATATGAATCACATTTTTATGAGAAAATATGTCTTAACCCGGTGATATAAACTAAGTGGAAATGCTTTAGTGAAAGCCTTTAGAGTGAGGAAACCTAGGGTGAGTGGTCTTGGTCTCCCAGTAGTGCTTTGTGTTACAATAGTAGGTTGGTTGTTATTTTATTACTAAGATAGGATTTAATGGAAAGTTTACACTAATAATATTGGTTTTTGAACCATGAGAATACCAATATGTATCATGACTTGATACATCAGTATTGGTGGTCGGGGATGAGGTGTTCAGTTGCAGATTTTGTGTCGTGGTGTCTTACTTGTTAGAGAATCAATGCGGAACACTAGAGAAATGATAGTTTTTTTCTACCTTTACCCATTCCAGTATAGAAGTGGGATAATATTTCCATATATTTCATCATTGGTTTTCTATAGACTCCTAGAGGGAAGGATGTGATATGGGTGATCATCGATCAACACATAAAATAGGTGCATTTCCTCCCTATAAAGGAGAAGAAGAAAGTGAAACAAATTAGGGAATTGTATGTCTAATAGATTGTGAGACTTCATGGGGTTACCTTTATGGTAGTATCTTAAAGAGACTTGCGGTTCACTTCCATGTTCTAGAAAGGTTTACTGGGGGTGATGGGTTACTAGATTAAATTAAGTATGACTTATCATCTATAGATGGATAGAAAAACATAGAGGTCTATCCAGGTAATTAAAGATATGATCTGAGATTGTGTTCTTTATTTTAGAGGATTTTGGGGAAATTTTATTCCTTGGATCAATTTTTCTATAAAAATAGTTACCATAATTCAATAAATATGGAACCCTTCAAGGATTTTTATGGGAATCCATGTAGATCTCTCTTGTGATGGGAAGAGTTGGGAGAAAGATCCTTGGTTGGTTTGAGTCTTTCTCAGGTGATGATGGATATGGTGTAGTTGATCTAGAAGAGATTGACCATGACACATAGTTGTCAAAAATCTTATGTATACCATATTCTTCAACTGATAGATTTTGATGTTGGTGATTGGGTCTTTCTCATAATTTCACCTCACTTGGGTCATCATCGGTTGTGTAAGTAGGGTAAGTTGGAAACGAGGTTTGTGGGATCCTTTGAGATCATTAGATGATTGGGGAAGGTGGCCTATCCATTGTAATTACCATCACATTTGAATTCTATCCGTGATGTGTTTTATGCTTCCCAATTGAGGAGGTTTATACTAGATACTTTCCATTTGATTGGATGGGTGGATGTTTATCTTGAGATCGAAACCACTATGGTTGAGAAACTAGTTCAGATTATGGATCACGAGGATAAGGTACTACACAATAAAATGATTCCTCTAGTATGGGTACTATGGCAGTGTGGACAAGATATCCATGAGACATTGGATTCTTATTCGTTGGTGAGGGAGCAATGACATTCTATTTTTTGGATCAAATATGTTGAAAAATTTATAGGGGGAAAGCATTTATGGTGGGAATATTATAACACCTCATTACTATTTTTAGGTACTCCCATGTTCATTCTTTGTTTATTGTCCTTTTTGGGTGTGTTTGTGGATTTCTTTGGGATGTATATCATTTTCTAGGGAAAATGACCTAAATTTTATAGATGTATGTTTGTTTTAATTAATTGAGTCTGGGTATTAATGTGTTAGTATATTTGATGGGTTCTCTCCAAGTTTGAAGAATTTCCTAAGTGATTTGGTGTTTTTATCTAGAATCTAGGTTTTGTTCCATCTGTTGGAAATTTACATGTTGTGTAAAGGGATTACATGCCATATAATGGTTTCCACAAAGATACTATGAAATGGGTTTGGGGATAGAAAGGATTAGACATCGTGTAAAGGGTTGATGTTATGTAAAAGAAAAAATCAGATTTTTTTAAAAAGGCGACAAGTGTTTTGGTGTTTTCATACTTCGTGGAATTCATGAGGTGTAAAGGGATTTCACACAATTTAATTGTTTTGGCTTATGTTTTTAGAGAACCATGCACACATCTATTCTTTTATCCCACCTACAACCTCACTCTCTCAACCCATAGATCACCCTAGGAGATTTTTGATATCTATAATCATTCTGGATCATTCGTTCGATGACTGGTCATCAGGGTTGTTGTGGTGCACCTCTCCGGATAAGTGTTCCTTTTATTTCTTCTTTTTTATTTGGTTGCAGCTGTGGTTTTGATTATGGTAGTGTTTGAATTCATGATCGTATAATGTTTTCTATTGATCCTTTTAAATATATTTTCATGACTTGTCTTTCAAAGGATGATCTCTTGGGTTTCCAATCGCTATTGTCGAAGGTGGAAATGTTTATACCATTTTGAGGTAAGTGTTTCTATACAATGAGTTAATTTTAGTAATTTTTTATTGTTATTGAAAGTTTAATTTGGTTTGTTCACTAATTTTAACTGATATGTGGTTTCAAAGGATTTTTTGGAAAGGAAAATGTTTTTAAAGGGTTTTCTCTGAAAATTGATTTTCTTGATTTAGAAATAGGTTTTCAAACACTGAAGCAGATTGGATTGGATTTAAAAATGTTTTATAAAATTGTGAGCATTGTTTTGAAATGGATTTTTGAAAATTGGCACACTGGGAACCTTAGGTTCATTAGTAAATTGCATGGGTATCCTTAGTGTGTATGTAACTACTAGGAGGTAACCTTTGGGATATATATGGATTGTGGAAAGACTCTATATTTTTTGGATCTAACATTATTACTATTTAGGATCTTTAGTGTATATTATTCATTTTTTAATAGTCTAGGGACCAATACGAGGCGATTTTTCATTTATGGTCATTTATCACACAATTTTTTTATCATGGATTACTGCTCATAGGTTTTTATATATGGTTGTATCACATATATTTTCATGATAAGTTATTTCATGGATATATGTTTACCTAGTTACCTATTTATGTATTGATTGGAATCCTTTTTTATAACTTCTACATTCCATATTTCTAGTTTGAGAATTTGGAAGGATTTTATGAAAACCAAAGGGAAAATGATTTAAAAATGGATTGGATTTCTAAACATTCTTTGTAAAACTATTTTTGTGTTGAAAGCGAGAACTGTTTTTTTCTTGATATTAAAAATTGTATAGACTCTATGGTATTATCCCATTGGGATTTGTTCTTACACCATAATTTTTTACTTTAGGTATTTTTTGCTTTTGTATTGCAGGATCCAGGTAAAGGGAAGATAATCTTGTAGAATGCTGGCTTTTCTTATTGTTGATACCTTCAGTTTGGGTTAGTTTAGAGGTGATGGTTGGTCACACAGAGACATGAAATACATTCTAGTTTATCATATTTTGGATTTGATTTTATGGTTCTATTTTATCTCCTTTGTTTTCACTTTTTACTCTAGTTTTATGTCTTGTTTGGGTTACATTCAAGTCTTGTTTCTATTATCCCATTGTACCTCACCATCATTACTTTCTGACTCGGGTGGATTGTCTTATTGAATTGGGTTAGTCTATTGCAATTTGGTATTATAGGGAAGGCTTAGCCTGAAGTGTGTTAGAACTTCCTAATTTTGGTTCTATGTATTGGGTAAACAAGAGTTAGTACTGTTGTAATTTGGATAGTAAGTGCAGAAACAGTCCCTATCCAGCTCACATTTATGAATGAAACCAAGTTACCATGGGTGGTCAGGGACTTTTACCATGTTAGAGACTTAGAGTTAGTTTATTTTAATTAATTTTATAGAAATTTTATTTGAATCAACCTATTCCTTTTTAAGTTATGTATTTAATTGGTAGAATTTATAATTAATTTAAATTATTGCTACTTTAAATCATTGGTTGAATTCTAAAAGGGGTCCTACTATTTTGGAATATGTTCATGATCTAATTGGATATTTTCATGTGTTTATTAGAGAATGTCTCCATGAAGAGATCTTACAAATCCAAGAGAGGAATATGTGAGAATTATTCTGTTGGAGAATCCTCTAGTGTACCCTTCTTTGGTAGAAGCAGTAATTTTCACTATTCAGACTCTGGATCAATTAGGTGTCGAAAACCTAGGACTTGTGGTGGATCATGGATCATAATTTACTAAGAAGCATCCAACTATAATATGTGGTGACAAAGGACCCTAGGAATTTGAAGAGTGTCTTGAGTGTATTGAGAGGATCTTTAATTTCTTAAAGACTCTTGAAGACTCTAAAGTGGGTTTTCCATGTATATGCTCTAGGGTTTAGGAAGGAGATAGTGTGATTATATTGTGTAAGATAAGTTTCACGAGGTTCTTACCTGATCTTCTTCCAAGAAAATATTTAATCAGTAGTTTTACCCTAATATGTTAAGTAAAGTTAAGAACTACAAGTTTTTGACATTGGAGTTGGGGGAACGTACCAATCTAGAGTCTTCCACCTATTTTTTTGAGTTGGCACATTTGAAACTAGAGATTGTCACAAATGAGTACCTAAAGTATTAGAGGTTTGAGTTGGAATTGAGGTTGGATATTTTGTCAATTTTGATTCTCATGTGATTTTTAACCTTTGTGGATGTAGTTGACAAAGAAAATTTGGTTGAGGCTGACAAATTTGGAAAGACAAGTTTGGATGGAGTTTTATTTGGTTCAATTGTCAGCTAGGGCGTATCTTCTAGTCTAAAGAGGAAGCATAAGGGTGGTTAGTTTTCTTCAGGACTAGTTTTAGGGACTTTTTCAGGATAATAAAAAGTCATATACTATCAGCGCGGGAGCCATGGTCATACCAAGCCTAATTATGTGGAGGCTCCCAAGTATTGTCATCTTTATGGAATATCTAACCATTTGAAATGTTTTTTTTGATAAGATATCCTAGGGTAGTAAGGAAAGATACACATTAACAAAGGGTTTTTAGGTTCATGAGGATGATTCCAAGGGTGGTGGGTCCTATCATTAAGCTAAGTGGGTTGTTAATGTGGCTAAGATGGGTCATAGAGTAGTAGATACCAGACTTCTTTATGTAGCGGAGTATGTACTAAAAGAATCTGAAGCAGGTTTGACTACAGTTAGAGGAACAATGCTAGTTTAATATTCTATATGGTGCTAGATTTATTTGATACAGGGGATACCCACTCTTTTATATCATCAAATTTTGTTGATGTGTTGGGTTTGAGTTCATATCTTATATCATACTTATTGGATCTTTCCACTTTTTGGGAAAGACGTCCAAATAGGGTTTTAAGTGTCTTGCATGTAAGATGAAAATAACTGACTTTGAGGTGAAATGAGGCTTCTTGGTGCTTGATATTTACTTCTTCGACTTGATTTTCGACATGTATTGGATGACCAGTGTTAAGGCCTAGATACAATATTATCACTGTTGGGTTCAGTTCTTAACTTTTAATGGGGTCACTCATGTCTTTTAGGGTTAGTGGGACTCTAGATCAAGAAGGGTAGGGCCTATTGTTCCTTATTTTAGGGTAATATCATTCCAGTTGTCATAAATGTTTCTTGATTTAGTGGACCCTTGTTTGGGTGGTTGACTTCCTACAGTGGTTAGTGCATACCTCAAGGTATTTTCAGATGATTTTTCTAGTATACCACCCCAAAGAGATGTAAATTTTACTATTGAATTGCTCCCTAGTATGATGTCCATTTATATCCCATCTTACTGAATGGAACCAGTTGAGTTGGTGGAACTTAAGGTATAAATTAAGGACATAGAGGCTAAATGATTTATTTTTCCAAGCATGTTACCATGGGATCCACCTATCCTCTTTTCTAGGAAGGTATATGGGAGCCTCATACTTTGTATTGACTATAAAAAGTTAAATTAGGTGACTATTAAGAACAAATATCATTTACCTAAGATTAATCATCTCTTTGAACATCTTAAAGAGGCATGATTGTTTTCAAATATTTAACTTAAGTCAGTGTACCACTGGTTGAGTTTCCTAGAGGATGATATACCTATGACTGCATTTAGAAGCCAGTATGGGCATTTTAAGTTTCTAGTTATGCCATTTGGTCTCACTAATTATCCTATGGTGTTTATGGATTTTATGAACTGGATATTTTATCGATTCTTGGAATCTTTTTTTGTTGTTTTCATGGATTATATATTGGTGCACTCTAGGTTAGAGGAGGATCACATAAAGCATTTGGATATCATTCTTATAACCTTGAGGGAACATCATCTATATGGTAGGCTTTACAAATGGGAGTTTTGGATGTGAGAAGTGTGAGAATTGAAATTTATGGGGCATGTTATTTCGAGAGGGGTGTCTTAGTGGATCTTGAAAAGATACAAGTAGTTATTCCCTAAAAGTATACTAAAAATGTGTTTAAGATCCGAAGCTTCTTGGGTTTTGGCTAGTTACTATAGACGGTTTACTTAGGATCTCTCTAAACTTGCATCTTCGATGATAGATTTAACCCATGAGGTGGTAAAGTTTGAGTGGAATGAAATATGTCAGAGATAATTTGAGGAGATTAAGGTTAGGTTGACTTCGGCACTAATTTTAATTATTCTAAAACCAGGTTCAGGTTATGATGTTTTCTACGATGCTTCTGGTATGGATTTGGGATGTTCCTTAATGTAGGGGAAATAGGTGGTGGCCTATGGCTTGCGCTAGTTACAACCTAATGAGAAGAACTACCCTACCCATGATCTTGAGTTAGAAGTGGTTATTCATGTAATCAAAACATGGATAAACTATCTATTTGGGGAGTGATTTATAGTGTATTATGATCATATGATCCTGAAATATATTTTTACTTAGAGGGATCTGAACTTTCAACATAGACACTAGGCAAAGTATCTTTAGAGTTTTTATTTTTACATCTCTAATACTCATGGAAAAGGTAATGTGATTTCTGAAGTGTTGATCATAAAATCACTGACATAGGATATGAAGGAGTCAGTTGAGGAGTGGTTTCTAATGAGTTTGTTTGATGAGATAATATTAGGAATGGAAGAGGTTGGTGGAAATGTGTTCTTGGATTCAATGAAAGATAAATGACCTTTTTATGAGAGATTCATCTTGATCATGTGATAGAAACTGAGTACCAACACTTTAGTGAAAGATTTTATGGTGGGGAGACCTTGGGTGAGTGGTCTCAGTCTCCCAATGGCACTCTGTGCTTCTGTAGTAGGTTGGTTGTTCTATTATTCTGGAGGTAGGAGTTGATGAATATTGTATACCAGTCTTTTTGGTCTATTCACCTTAGCCTACCAAGATGTATTATGACTCGAGACATCAATATTGGTGGTCAGGGATGAGTTTTTCAATTGTGGATTTTATATTTTGGGGTCTTACTTATTTGAGAATCAAGTAAGAACACCAGATACCTACCGGTTTTTTGAAACCTTTACCCATTATGGTATGGAAGTGGGATGTGATTTCTTAAAATTTCATCATATTCTTTCCAAAGACTCCTAGTGGGAAGGATGCGATATGGGTGATCATCAATAAACTCACGAAATTAGTACATTTTCTCCCTATCAAGGAGATTATGAAGTTAGAACGACTTGAGGACTTGTATGTTTGAGAGATTGTAAAACTTCACGGGGTTCCCTCTATGGTTTTATTTTATAGAGAACCAAGTTTCATGTCCAAGTTCTAGAATGGTTTACAATAGGTGATGGGTTCCCTGATTAAATTAAGCATGGTTTATCACCCGTAGATGGATAGATAGAAATAGAGGGATATCCAAGTTCTTAAGGATATGCTCCAAGATTGTGTAAATTATTTATCTTTGGAAAACTATTTTCCTCTAGTAAAATTTTTCTATACCAATAGTTATCAGGATTCGATAAATAAAAAACCCTTCAAGGATTTTTATGGGAGTCCATGTAGATCTCTATTGTACTAGGAAAAGTTGGGATATTAGTACTTAGTTGGGATGATTATTTTTCAGGAGATGATGGATATGATGAAGTTTATATAGTGGTTATTGACCATGGAAAAGATTCATTAGAAATCTTATGTGTACTATCATCATTGGCCGCTAGAGTTTGAGGTTGGTGACCATGTCTCCCTTAGAGTTTCACCTTTCTTGGTACATCATAGGTTGAGTAATCAAGGTAAGTTGGTTCCAATATTTGTGGTACCCTTTGAGATTGTTAGATGACTAGGGAACGAGTCCTATCCATTGGAATTACCATTATGTTTGAATTATATACACAATGTGTTTCATGTTTCCCAATTTAGGAGGTATATACTAGATCCTTACCATATGATTAGATTGGAGGATGTTGATCTTAAGAAGGATTTCCCTATGGTTGAGCATATAGTTTAGATTATGGATTTTGAGGATAATGTATTGTGTGGTAAAATGATCCCTCTGGTCCGGGTACTGTGGTAGTGTAGATAGGATAACAATGAGACATAGGTACATGAATCATTAATGAAGTAATAATGGAATTCTATTTTTGATGATCCAGGATCTTAATGAATTTCTAGGGGTATAAATAATTTATGGTGGGTAGATTATAACACCACGTACTACTTTTTTGGTACTCCCTTATTCATTATTTATTTATGATCCTTATTTGGGTGAGTTTGTAGGTTTCTCTGGGATGGAGAACTTTTACTGGGGAAGATGACCTAAATTTTGGAGATGTATTTTTTTTTGAATTAATGAAATCTAGTTATAAATGTGTTAGTATCTTTTATGGGCTCTCCCCAAGTTCTGAGAACATCGCAAGTGCTTTTTTGTTTTTTTACTAGAGTCTAGATTTTATGTGGTCTACTGGGCATTTAAACACCACGTAAAGGGATTACATTCCATGTAATAGTTTCTAAGAAGATGCCATGAAATAGGTTCATGGCATGAAAGGTTTACTTACCATGTAGAGAGTTCACATCATGTAATAGAAAAAATTAGTTTTTTTATAAAAATGCAATGTGTTTTTCAGAATTGTAAGCCATCATGGAATTCATGATGTGTAAAGGGATTTCACTCTATGTAATTCTCACAGGTTGGGATTTTAGGAAATTGTTTAGGAATTTATTCTTTAATTCCACCTGAATCCTCCCTATATTAATCTATATCTAATCCTAGGAGATTTTAGAGATCTCCACTCTTTTAATGTCATTCGTTTGATGATCAGTCATAGGGGCTGTTTTGGTGAACCTATTTGGGTAAGCATTACTTATGTTTCTTTTTTGGATTTGGATGAGGTTGTGGTTTTGGATGTGATTGCATTTAGATTATTTATTTGATAGTGTTTTATATTGATCCTTTTTAGTCTCTTGTTATGTCTTGTCTTTCGAAGGCCGATATATTGGTTTCCAATCACCATTGTCAAAGGAAACTAGGTTTATCCCATTTTGAGGTATTCTTTTCTATAAAATGAGTTAATTATATGGATTTTTTACCATTCTTGTAACCTTACTTTGGTTTGTTCAGTGATTTGAAGTGATATGTGGTTTCAAAGTATTACTTTCAAAGGAAAATGTTTTAAAGGGTATTTTGTGAAAATGAATTTTCTTAATTTGGAAATGGGTTTTCAAACAATGAAGTGAATTGGATTGAATTAGAATATGTTTTATAAAATTTTGATCATGGGTTTGAAATGGATTTTTGATAATTGGCATATTGAGATCCTTGGGTGTATTGGGAAATTAACATGGGTAACCTTAGTGTTTTTGGAACCATTAGGAGGTGACCTTTAGGGTATCGATGGACTGTAGCAGGACTCAATATTTTTTGGATCCAACATTATTCCTATTTAGGCTCTTTAATATCTAATACACATTTTACCACATTCTAGGGCCCAATAATACGTTCTTTTTCATTTATGGTTTTTTATCACATGATTATTTTTATCATGGATTATTGCTCATCGGTTTTTATAAATGGGTGTATCACTTAGCTTTGCATGATGGGTTATTTAATAGAAATGTGTTTACTTGCTTACCTCTTGATGCAAGTATTGATATAATTGTTTTATCACTTCTACAGTCATATTTATGTTTTGAGTATATGAAATGATTTTAAGAAAAACAAATGGAAAATTATTTACAAATGGATTGGATTTCTGAAAATGATTTGTAAAACTATTTTTTTAAATTCTAGAACTATTGAATTATTTATATTAGAACTTGTATAGACTTTTTGGTGGTATCCTAATTGTATTTGTGCTCACACCCTAATTTTTTACTTTAGGAAGTTTTAGATATTGTATTGAAGGATCCAGGTAAAGGGAAGGGAATATTATAGCATGTTGGATTCTCTTTTTGTTGCTACCTTTGGTTTGGGTTGGTTTGGAGGTGAAGGTTGGTCACACAGAGACTTGACATACTTTCTGGTTTAACTTTTTTTGGATTTTATTGTATTGTTCTATTTGTATATTTTTTTCTTCTTCGTACTCTAGTTGCATGTAATGTTTTGGTTATATTCAAGAATTGTTTATATTATCTTGTTATACCTCACCACCGTTACAGGCTAACTTGGGTGTATTATCTAGTTGACCCGAGTTGGTTCGTTACATATGAAATCAATCAATTTTAATCAATATGAGAAATTATCAATCACTATAAATATACCATAGCATCTCAATTGATGGTGATCTGATGAATTAAAATAATTAGAATACATTAGGATTAGAATGAAATTTTAGAATAATAATCCCATTCAATTTCCATGAATCAATTTCCTCAATCATGTTGGTTTTTTATGATATTAGACACACTTTATCCATGATTTAATAAAACATATGAAAAACTTGAAATGAAACACAATGCCAGTTGAAAAAAATAAATAGGAAAGCGAGGAAAGAAATAAAAAAATTTGGTGCACACTCAGTTTAGATGGCTCCGCTCTCCCCTGTGGGTTTAACCGATTATCATCGATTGATAACTAAAAACTAATAAAACAAAAAACATAGAGGAAATAATATAATAAAGATATTAGAGAAAAATAACTGAATTAAACTAAAAATAATGTAGCATTAAAATAGAATAGAAAATAGGAAAATAGAATGAAAAACCTAACTATGAAAAAAAATATCTGGGTTGGAATATTAAAGGTAGCCTCCTTGTAATGACCCAAACTTTTTGAATGATAATTATTTCCTGAAAATGTGTGTTATATTATTTTTTACTCAATAAAAATATATCTCATTAATAATGAAGTGAGTGTAATTTGAAATGTGACCATCCAGTTTTGACCATTATATGAACCTTGGTCAATTATGATCATTGGTCAATATGACCATCGAAAACTATACTCTTAATAATAATTCTAATGTTATAATTATTTTTTATACGTAGAAATGAAAAAGGAAAATTAATGTAGAAAGAAGAGTCGTTGATCTCATCTAGTAGAGTCGTGCCTTATGAATCCCATTTTTTAGAACATGAGAAGTAACATCATTAGGATTCACTGTTTACTAAGCCCAATATGAGCTTCAATAAGTTATGCTTGAACAAAATCACCTACAATAGAAGTTCAAGTTAGTGGATATTACCACTCGGGCAATATTAGTTGAGCTATCCCATGAATTTATCACCATTAAACACCTTACAATTAGATCGTACGTGGGTGTTATAAGGTGTTATTTTTAGAGGCCTTAGTTACTTAATGTCTAATCCATTTGTATAAATAAAATTTTTACTCTATCAATTCCATTTTGAGAATAGTTTTTCTTTAAAATATGATGAATTTGATAAATTAAATTTTTAGATAGAAATTGTACTTTTTTAGAAATGATATAATTATTATAATAAATTAAGGAATTATGAATAATTATTATTTTAATAAAATAGTATGATTAAAGCAGTCATTTTTCAATATAAATGATAAAATACTTTTATTTTTTTCAACCGTAATAAATTTCGCTATGTAATTTCAGTATTCATTTCCTATCCGCTATTATTTTTAATAAATAAGGATTTTTATATGTAAATGTTAAAATTATCATATTTATATAATTATTATGATAAAATAAATATCATTTTTGAAATAATCACATCGAAATTAGGTTACGGTCAATTTAGGATAATTTTATAAAATACTTTAGTTTTTTGTGAATAGTAAAATACAGTTTAAGTTTTTCTGTATGTTTAATGACATCATAACTTTGTAATAATGATATAATGAGTAATATAAAATTATGGTAGATTATTTTGTATTAAAATAATTTAATAGTTTTCACAAGTGTCCAAAAACATGGGTAAATACCATGGGCAAGCCCATGGTTTTTCAAATACCACTACTGAGGTGTCTAAGGAAATTAATAAAAAACTCCCTCATTGTTGATATAAATACCCACCCATTTCTTCATTTAATTTCATTCATAATTTATTATATACAAATATCTGATAGTATTACCTCCCAAGGAGTCCACACAAGGTGTCCTCAATCCCATAAGGTATCAATCTTCAAGTTTTAGGAATACTCTTCAAGGTAAGGGAAATCTCAACTTCTCTTTTTTCTTTTCAAGATTTCTTTTTATGTGTAATGTCTTTAAAATTTCCAAGATATGTTATTCTATACATTTTATTATATCCATTTAATTTATTAACATTATTTTATAAATTATATTTATGAATTAGATACCATTTTCCCACTCTTTTTAATATTTTCTAAAACCATGTTTCATACCCGTTATGCTACCGAATTTTCTTCTCAATATTTATCTTTTTTTTTTCTCAAGAAATTTTTGTATTTTATTTATGTGAATACCAAAAACTATTTAATTTATAAGTTTATTCACCAATTTTTAAAAATTATTTATTTTATTCTATAATTGACATAAATAAAACCCTCATTACATTTCTATAGGTTATAAATGACACAATGATCATGTTTTTAAGCACTTTTCCAAAAACCATGATTTTGATATGAAAAACATTTCTTTTATTGTCCATGGGTTATTTATGATATGTTTGATTATAATATATGTGGATAAAATTAAAATTTATACATATTAAGGGTTTAACTTGATAACGATCAAATGAATTGGGTAATGAATTTAATCTTTATAGATAACATGTTTTACGATACCTTAGTGAATAACCTTAGTAATTTTTATGACACCTCAGTGAAAAACCTTGTTGATATTCTTATGAATGTATAAAATAAATGTTTTAGCCACATTTACAATTTATAATTCATGTTATTATTATTATTATTATATTACTCTTTCTCATGCCTTTATTATATTCCTCAAGTTTTTATTGATAATTCTCATGATCACTTGTAAATTGTTTCCCTTGCATTCCCTTAATAGTAATTATTCTCACCCTTTCCTTTGATGTAAGTTACCATATTATGAGATTCAATAATTGAACTTAGGATGAACCTATTATGAATCCTTTCAAGTGGATTAGAATAATTTTTTCATGTTTTCATGTATTATGTTCATTATTTTTAATAAATTAATCTCTAAAAGATCCTATGTTTTTAAAATTTAATGAAAAGGAGGGATTCAATAGTTGGTATCAAAATATGGTTTAGTTATTTGTAGATTTTAAGATTTTAAAACTTTAGGAATAACCCTATAAATATGTTTAAATATAGCAAAAACATTTTAGATTTTTGGTGAAATATTAAGTAAGTAGTTTCTGAGAAAATAAATATCTAAATGGATATAAACAAGTGCATGTAGCTCTAGAAAAAATGTATCTAGGGGTAAAAACACTGACAAGGTGCATCAGACCACACTCTACGTAACTTGCTATACAAAAATAGGGCTTGCTTCACTCCTGGTTTGACACTTCCAGATGGTATGTTTGGTTAATAACAAGATTTTTATTAACCATTATGAAGGATTTATAGAAAATGTAATTGTTGTTAAAGAATAACATATTTAAAAATGATGTTTTAAGGCATGAAATTCCATTATAATTATAAGATTGTTAAATGAAACACGTTTCTCACTAAGATTTTCTTCATTTAGAAAATGGCGTGAAATAAGAGAAACCATGTAAATGGTGGGCACAATAGAACAGGTGCTAAAGACCTTTCGATGGAATTTGAAATGGAGAAATTTAGGATAATGATGATTCAACTCACTTGAGTAATGAACAATAACTTAAATCAAGCTGAGATACCAGATTCCCCTCAAAGGGAATAAATTTATATTGAGTCCTTTATGCATCAACGCCCGCTTTCTTTTAGTGGATATACTGACCCATTCATTATTGAACAGTGGATAAGCTTATCGAAAATATCTTTTCTATATTCTATTGTTAAGAATAAGAGAAAGTCACCCAGGATTTTTACCACTTAGATGGAGAAGATTATTAGTTGTGGGCGCTAATAAAAAATAAAAGTCCAAGAGGGGATATTGAAGCTATGGAGAGGGACGAGTTTAGGGGAGACTTTTTTAAAAACATATTTCCCCCATTTGATGTGAATAAAAATAGAGAATGAATTACTAGAGTTGAAGTGGAAGGAGAATGAATATGTGGGAATCTATGAGGTGAACTTCACAAGACTTTCTCACTACACCTCTAGCTTTTTCATGGATCTTAATGGAAAGGATGATAATTTTTTTATTGGACTACAACCCCATATATGGAAGAATCTTTCCATTTGAGAATATGAAAGCTATGAGGAGATAGTTTGAAGTGATATGAAGGTCAAACTAGAGTTCTTTGAGATGTATTGGTCTCAAAAATAAAATGAAAAGAAGAGATATTTGGATCCAAGATTAGGGAGGAGCTTTGATCAAGGAAGGGTATGAAAACAAGTGAAACTTTACATGTGAAACAAGTGTGGGAAGAAGTATCAAGGATCTACTTGCTCAAGAGCGGGAAATGTTACAAGTGTGGAAGAGATAGACCTATTTATCAGAACTGTCATAGTGAGGTGAAACCTAAAATTCTCAACACTAACAACAAAGGGAAGATGATGAAGGCCCTACCTGAAGTCCAATGTTTCAAGTGTGGATAACTTGGCTACTTTTCCAATCATTATCCAAATCTAAAGATAGTGGATGGGAATCACCATCAACCCCTACATAGTATTAGGGATAACAACCTTTATTTTAATATCAATATGGTTTAAGTTGAAGTTCCAAATGATGTAGTGGAAGTTACTCTCATTATTCTCTTAAATATAGCAAGTACTTTGTTTGATTCAGATTATATGCATTCCTTTATTTTATCCAAGTTTGAAAAGAATGTAGAATCAATCTCGCATATACTATAAGTAGAGTTATCATTCAAGAATCCAAGAGGGATTATCTAAGAATCAACAATGTAGAGAAAGTATAGTATTCACTTTGGTGAGAACAATCACATCACAAATCTAGTAGTCATTCCCATGTTAGAATTCTACATTATACTAGGGATGGACTAACTCTCAAAGTATAATTCTAAGATCAATTATATAAGTAAGTAAATACCAGTAGTCTTTAATTGAAAACCTATAGTTTTTTCAAAGGAAATATATATTTACCTAATCTTTTTCTAGAAGCACCACCTATAGCCTTCTTTATGAAAATGATTGGTGAATATGAAGAAGTAAATAAAAGTATACAATTAGATAATGCCCCCATCATTCAGAAATACATTGATGTATTTCCTGAGGAGTTTCCTGGACCTCCCTCAGAAAGATAGGTGGAGATATCCATTAATCTCATGCCTGGATCCCAGATGATATCAACAACCTTGTATAGAATGTAAAATGTAGAGTTGGAGGAATTAAACAAACAACTCCAAGTTCTTTTGGAGAAGGGGTTCATCTGGAAAAGTGTGACTCCTTGGGGAGAACTTTTTCTCCTTATAAATAAGAAGGATGGATCAATGTGGTTATGCATTTATTATAGATAACTTAATGGGATCACAATGAAGAACTAATAACCTCTTCAAACAATTTATGGTTTATTTGACCAACTTTAGAGGGCTCAATTATTCTCCAAAATTGATCTTTGATCTGGTTATCATAAATTGAGGGTGAAGAATGAATATATTCCAAAAACTACCTTTTGATCAAGATATTGGAATTATGAGTCTGTTGTAATGCCCTACATCTTGACTAATGCACCTACTATTTTAATGGATTTGATGAATAGCGTCTTTAAGGACTACCTTGATAACTCTATGGTAGTTTTTATTGATGATATTTTGATATATTACAAAACTCATCAGGACCATGAGAATCATATAAGGGTTATATTAAAAACTCTATGGAAGGAGAGGATCTTTTTAAAGTTTAGAAAATTTGAATTTTGGTTAAAAAAAGTTTCATTATTGGGGAACATTATAACCATTGAAGGAATCTCAGTTGACCCTACAAAGAAAAAGGTTGCAGAGGAGTGACATCATCCTATAAAAGTAACTGAGATTCGTAGTTTCCTTAGATTAGCGGGATATTATTGGAGGTTTGTGAATTTTTTTTCATGAACTTATAATACACTAACCAAGTTTTCTAAAAAAGTGGTCAAGTTCATATGGATAAAGGAGTGTGAAGAAAGTTTCAAAGATTTGAATAAGAGATTGGTTATTCCACCTATGTTAACTCTACCTTCTATTAGATAAGTATTAATTATTTTTAGTGATGCATCTCTGAAAGGGTTTGGGTTTATCCTCATTCAAAATTACATTGCTATTTCTTATATATCTTGAAATTTGAAGCCTCATGAGAACTATCCTACACATGACTTGGAGATAGCTGCAATTGTTTTTGTTCTGAAGATATGGAGGAACTCTCTTTATAGAGAGAAATGTGATATATACATAAACCATCAAAGTTTGAAGTATATTTTCATTCAAAAGTAATTTAACATGAGATAGAGGATATGTTTGGAACTTATTAAATACTATGATTATTCAATTCATTATCACCCTAGAAGAGCAAACAAAGTCCTGATATATTAAGCAGGAAAAACCCTATTGTGTTGGAAAAGATGAGGATTCAAGGAGATCCCTTGATCAAAGACCTAGTAAAACTGGATATAGAAATTGTAAGAAAAGGTAAATCATCAACCCTATCCAAAAATATTTTTCAATCATCATTACTAGAGAATATCAAGAAATCTCAAAGAGAATATCCTTTGTTGTATAAAAAATAGAGGCTATGAAGAATGGGAAGTTTCCTGAGTTCAATATTGATTAAGAAGGTGTACTGAAATTTTATACAATGCTATGTGTTACATCTATTCTATAAATAAAGAATGAGATGATGGATGAAGCTCATAACTATACTTACTCAATACATCTTGGCAGAACGAAAATTTATAGGGATCTTCATGATCATTATTTGTGGGATAACATGAAAATAGAGATTTCCAACTACCCTACAATGTGCTTGGGGTTTCAATAAGTAAAGGTAGAGATAAAAATTCAAAAAGGGGTATTACAACCACTACCCATACTAGCATAGAAGTGGGACAATATCACTATGGAATTTTTCACTGGTCTTCTGAAAACAACCAAAGGAAATAATGTGATATGGGTTATAATAGACCATCTCACCAAGACTTACCATTTCATTTATATTTGGGAAGATTTATATCCTGACCAAATTTCCAAGATTTATGTAAATGAAGTGGTGAGGTTGTATGGAGTGACACTTTTTATCATTTCAGATCATGATTCAAGGTTTACATCAAAATAATGGAGAAGTATTAAACATTCTCTGAGCACCGAATTGAATTTCAGTATGGTATATCACCACCAAACTAATGGAAAATCTGAAAGGACTATTCAGACACTCTAGGAAATGATTAGAACATTTTCAATGGAATTTAAAGATGTACGAGATCAACATATTCCATTAGTTGAGTTATCATACAACAATATCTTCCATTCAAATATTCAAATGGAACCCTATGAAGCTCTATATGGGAAGCGATGCAGAACTCCTACTTTTTGGGATAAAGATGATAAGAGAAAGATTCTTGGGCCTAATATTATTCTAGAGATTATAGAAAAGGTTCATTCCATCTAATAACAAATAAAGGCTACTTAGAGTTGGAAGAAGAGCTATGCTAAAAACCGTCTAAGGGACTTAGAGCTTGATGTAGGTGGAAAATTATTCCTTATAATTGCAGCTTGTAAGAAAGTCATGTTGTTTGAGAAGAAAGGGAAGCTTATCCCCAAGTACATTGACCCCTAAGATATCCTTTATTACATAGGAACAGTTTCCTATTAACTTTCAATTCCTCAAAATCTAGCTCATGTTCATGATGTATTCCACATTTCACTTTTGAGGAAGTACATACCTGAATGTTCACATGTAATAAATACTAAAGTGGTACAACTAGAACATGAACTCTCTTATGAGGAGCAGCCAGTGTAAATCTTGGATTATAGAGACAATGCTCTATGAAAAAAGACTACTCACCTTGTTAAAGTTTTGTAGAGTAACCACAAATATGAAGAATCCACATGGGAACTAGAGGAAACAATGAGGAAAAATTACCCACACCTCTTCTCAATAGAAAGAATGATTTGAAATTTTAGGGACAAAATTTCTTAATGGGGGAATAATGTAATGATCCAAACTTTTTGAATGATAATTTTTCCTACAAATTCATGTTATATTATTTTATACTCACCAAAACTATATCTCATTAATAAATAAGTGAGAATAATTTAAAATTTTACCATCAGGTTTCAACCGTTATATGACCATTTTTCAATTATGACCATTGTTCAATTATGACCATTGGTCAATATGATCGTTGGAAACTATACTCTTAATAATAATTTCACCATTATAATTATTGTTTATAATTAGAAATGATAAAGGAAAATTAATGCAGAAAGAAGATTCAATGGCTTCATCCAATAGAGTCATGTCGTACAAAGACCATTGGTCAGAAATTGGGAAGGTGGTACCCTTATTGGGATCCAATATTGACCAATCCCAATCCAAGATTAAATAATAAAGGCTTTAACAAAATCACCTATGGGAGAATTTCAAGTTAGTGGAGATTACTACTCGGGAAATGTTATCCGAGCCACCCCATAAATATATCACCATCACACACCTTACCCTTAGGTTGTATATAGGTGTTATAAGGGGTTATGTTTCTAATACTTAGTTACTTAATTTATAATCCCTTTTTATAAATAAAATTGCTACTCCATTAATTCTGTTTTGAAAATAGATTTTCTTAAAAATATGACGAATTTGATAAATGGATTTTTCGGATAGAAATTATACTTTCCAGAAATGATATAATTATTATAATAAATTAAGGTATTATGAATAATTATTATTTTAATTAAATAATATTATTATAATAAACCTTTTTAAATATAAATGATTTTTTTTCAAGTGTGGGAAATTTCACTATGCAATTTCACTATGCATTTTCTATCCACTGTTATTTTTAATAAATAATGATATTTATATTTAAAAGTTAAAATTATCATATTTATATAATTATTATTATAAAATAAATTTCATTTTTAAAATCATCACATAAAAATTAGGTTAGGGTGAATTTATGAGAATTTTATAAAATACTTTAGTTTTTCATGAATAGTAAAAATACAGTTTGAGTTTTTTGATATGTTTAATGACATAATAAATATCTAATAATGATGAAATGAGTAATATAAAATGATTATAGACCTTTTTCATTAAAATAATTTAATATGTGTCCCAAGTGGGCAACATCATGGGAAAATACCATGGGAAATGCCATGGTTTTGCAAATACCACTACTGAGGTGTCTAAGGAAATTATTAAAAAAACTCCCTCAATTTTTCTATAAATACCCACAAATTTATTTTTTTAATTTAATTACCAATTAATTATATATGAAAATATGATATTATTACCTAAAAAAGAGTATTATTGAGGTTTCCTCAATCCCACAATGTTCCGATCCTCAAGTTTTTGGAACACTCTTCAAGTAAGGGAAATCTCAACTTCTCTTTTCCTTTCAAGTTTCCTTTTTATGTGGTATGTATTTCAAATTTAAAATATATTTTATTCTATACATTTTTTTATATAAATTATATTTATTAATATTATTTTATGAATGGGAGGCCCTTGTACCCTATCTTATTAATGTTTTCTAAAACCATGTTTCATACCCGTTATGCTGCCAAATTTTCTTCTCAAAATTTATCTCTTTTTCTAAAGAAATTATTTTATTTTCTTTATGTGAATACCCAAACCTATTTATTTTCTAGGTGTATTCATAAATATGTAAAAATTATTTATTTTATTCTTTAATTTACATATATAAAACCCTCATTCCTTTTCTATGGGTTATAAATGGCACAATGATCATGTTTTAAGCACTTTTTAAAAAACCATGATTTTGATATGAAACCTATTTATTTTATTCTCCATAGGTTATTTATGAGATGTTTGATTATGATATATTTGGATCACATGAAAATTAAGAGATATTAAGGGTGAAACCTGATATCACTTCAATGCATTGAATAAAGAATTTAATATCTAGAGATAACATATTTTACAATACCTTGGTGAATAACCTTGGTAAATTTTAGGAAACCTCGATGAAAAACCTTGGTGATATGATTGTTAATGTCTAAAATAAATGTCTTAGACACATTTAAATGTAATTATTATTTTTATTATTATATTCTTATTTCTTATGACTTTATTATATTTCTCAAGTTTTTATTGATAATTCTCACGATCACTTGTAAAATGTTTCCCTTGACTTCCCTTACCGGGACTTATGATCACCCTTTCCTTTGATGTATGTCCCAAATTTATGAGATTCATTAAAATTTTTATGAACCTATAATGAATAATTTCAGTATATTAGAATAATATTTTCATGTTTTTATATATTATTTACCATATTTCCAAGAAACCAAACTTTAAAAGATCCTCTATTTGTACAATATAATGAAAAGTTAGGTAATTAAATGGTAGGATTCCATACTCCTGGTGGTAAAATACCTATTCCTAGAATTATTATATTTATTATAACCCTAAAAATATATTTATAAAACTTTATCACATCCCCTAGCACCAAAAATAGTCCAATAAATGTTTCAAATTTTTCCAAGTCTGTCAAGGGTTCATAAATGGGAGGCCTTTGCCTAATATACTAGCATGTACACACCCAACCGTCTCCTTGAAAAAGTTATGAGGAATAATAAAATACTAAAACACATAGATTATAACCATGAATTCCCAAAACCTCTAGGAAATACATCAGAGTATGATAGTATAAAGACAAAGTGAAAAGAAGAAAAATACATGCCCAAACAGAAAATATATCCCAAATTGAGGTTTTAAGTGATGGAATTTTGAAGTAATTTGAAACTTTTTATTGTATTTGGAAATAATAATATATTAAGGTTTGAATAACCCTTTGAGATAGTATATAATATGATTTTATGTTAATTATGGTCTATCAGATAGTGGGATATAAATAATCTTGATTATTAAAAAGAGATTCATTAACATAGTGATATTTTTAATGATATTAATGTCCAAGATGAGGATTAACTTTCAGGATAGTATCTAAATTTTAACCATGATATTTTAGTGTGAATTTCACTACATTATGAGATTATATAGTGATTTATCAGGGAGATTAATGATATTTTGGGGATGTAAGTTAAAATTTATGAGATCACCTTTGATGTTAAATCATTATTTAATGTTGAGGTTATTTAAGTTAATTTGGATGTGGGGTTATTTACCTATGGAATAATATAAGTTAAACCTTTGGTATTATTGTGGAAACATTGAAGTAAAATGAATTGTTTATTCATATGAAGGTTTATTCATTTTGGATAATATCATAACTTGTGGTAACCATTTAAGTTTTGATTAATATATAAAGATATGACGATTATATTTTTATCCTTTTGTGAATTTTATGACCCATTATAATTTTATTTTAGTTATCTAGGATTGAAAAATTCCGCATGAATAGTCATTATTTGGAAAAAATGATATTGTGGTGGAAATTAATGAAATACTACTTATCAAGTAAGTATATTTCCTTATGTTTTCAGTCTAGATGGTAAATAAATTCATTAAATATAGTAAAAGGATCTTGAAACAAAAATATTATCCTGTTACATTCATTCCTTATGAATCAATGGCCTTTTTACACCTTATTTATTTATGGTTTTGTGGTCATTAACTTTCTCATGATCATTCACTTTCTTATTATCAATGTTATCTATCACTCTCCATCAATATTAATACATTTATTTTTCCTCCATGTACATATATTCACTTCCAACTATTGTTCTCATATTTTTAACCATAGTTATGTGTTATTCCTGATTACCTTCGTACTTCCCTTTCCCTCTTCTCAAAATAATGTTTTATTAACCCTTTTTATGATGTTTGTTTTCAACAATGGTATTTTCAAATTTCAAATCCTAAATTACCAAGATCATGTTCAAATTGTGAAGATGAAATTTATTAAATGTTGTATAATTTAATAACCCAAGATTTTAAAATAACATTATGTTCGATATCATATATGACACACAACACCAAGCCTAAAAGAATCACAAAATATAATTATTTAAATATTACAATTATAACCTAGCTATTGAATTTGAGGACATGAAAATGATTAATAAAATTATTAAAAATATATAATTTTATAACTTAATAAAAATTTATTTATTAATTCTATGTAAATTAGCACTCAATTTTCAGAAAATCCATTTATTCTTGAAAAATACATTTCTTCAAAAATAGTTTTTATCGCTTTTTTTATGATCAAATATTATAAATAATTTCTGAAAAATTTAGAAATTTTATTTAATTAAAATAATATAATTTTTGAAATAATCATATCAAAATTAGTTTAGAGTTAATATTTGTGATTTTTCTAAAAATATTGATTTTTCAGTGAATTGTGAAAAATATTGATTTTTATTGAAAACTATATTTCTGTTTCAAGAATTTAAAAAATTAAATTTTATTTTAAAATGGTTTGAAATTAAAATTATTTTTATTATATTATTAATAATACAATTAATTTCATTGGAATAAATTTTATGGTTGAATTTGGTATAAAATCATTTTTATACTTAAAAAGGCATTATTCTAAAAAATTGTTTTTCATTGGATTTTGTCTTTTAATATTTTATTAAATTATTCCACTTCTAGAAATTGAATCATGAAAAATGGATTCAATATTCATAATCACGAGGTATAATTTTTTAAAATAGGTCTCTTTTATTTGTGGTCATTATGTATAGTTAATGTAGAAAATAATTATCCACACATTAATGGTAAATCAGGTAAGGGAGGTTAAAAATAAAACAGTAAGGAATAAAAAATGACCCTAACAATTTCCTTTAACCTATTTGTTTAGTTTAGTTCTCCCATTTCCATCCATGTTTTGGAAATATGGAAAATTGGTTCCATATTTAATTGATTTTGACCTTTATAATATTTAAGTAAAAGATAAAGTAAAAAATGTCAATATCTTTCTTTTAATATCTATAATATTTTTTGATAGGGATAATAAAACTTATTTTTTATTATAAATGTTTATTTTAAATATAAATGTTTTTTTTAATATGGTAATTTATTTTTAATTTTTAGTGATGATATAATTACCTTAAGTGCTTGAGCAACACCGACACAACACTTGTGAAAGTAGAAGAAAAATCAAGTAAATGATTTTAAAAAATCTAAAAGTAATATTATTTGGGTGATTTAAAGTTTAATATGAATTTTTAATATAAAAATAACATATTGTATATGTTTTAAAGTTTTAAATTTGAATTACATTACTTTTATTTGTTTTAAAACTCAAATTATGTGAATAGTGTTAAAAATGACATAAATGATATTTTATGTTAAATATATTTATTAAATTATTTTAAAAAAAAGATAATTAGGTTGAATAATAGTCTGAAATGTCACAAATTTATCATTTATGATCAAATTTTCACCTTAAGTGAAATTATAACCCTTTAATATTGAAAAAGGAATTAACATAGTTAAAGTTAAAATTAAATTTTCAAGGGGTTAAACCAAAGGATAAGGTTTAAAATGATATATATACCTATTTAAATATAATTGGGTGATTATATTAATTCCATTTAATCCTTATCTTTGAATAAATGTCATTTTGGATCCATTTTACCGGAGTTAGACACATATTATATTGAACTATTTCATGTATTTCCAAAAATGACATTAATTATATTTTATAATAAATAATATATATTTAAATGATTTGAAATTACTAAAATTCTATATTCATCCAATTTAATTATATATTGTTTAAAATATTAACCATGGTCCATTAATGGGATACTTTTCTTTTAATAGTTACTTTATTTACCCTTAAAGAGTAAAAAACTATGTTATCACAGTAATTGTTAAAGGGGTTAATAGAGGTTAAATCAAAATGATAAAGGTGAAAACATCACCTAAACTTATCCAAATTTTATTATATGAGATTATTTAGATCCATAATAATATTAGTTTATAATTTTATCAATTTTGATCCATTTTAATATGAAAATTAATTAATATTATTTTAATACTTTAAGAAATTCCAAGAACGCCTTTCCCTCACTTATAAATGGGAACAACCTTTCCTATTCTATCCACACTTATAGAAATTTGGTTGAACCAATAACTAAAAAAATCCATTAATAACATCCATACTCACATTATATAGGTCTTATTTTGATCATATAGTAACATTATAGGGCTTAAGGTGTATCGTAGAGGAGGTTGTCTGAAGAATAGGTTTAACTTTTAACCAAATGTTTTTATTTACTTATTCTTATACCTCATTAATAAATTATTAAAACATTATGAAATAATATCACTGGTATATTACATATAATAATATGTTTTTATTTAATTTTAATATCCCATATTCTTCACCTCTTCTATCAAATGGGAAACAAAACCGTTGTTTGTGTGTACGACAGACTACCAGCTCACGAATCGATGTAATTTGTTTTCAATCAGCGTCACTCAAGGATAGTTATAATTATGGATTTAAATTTTATGTATGATATTTATTAAATATGTATCATTATTAAAATATAATATATGATATAATTTCTTACGTTTCCATCCATTTAAAAATAATAACCTCATTCATGCGTACATGTGGACTAGCACTCCACGAAGCGATGCGATTTATTTTTCATCACCACATCAAATAGATGATATGTATAAGTTTATTTAAAGAAATAATATGGTATTTATGATATAATTATCAATTTTTAAATACCAAACAATACTTACATTTTTTTAACATGATCATTGAAAAATAGAAACATTACTGATGTGTACGTATGACTTACCAACTCCATGATTGTACAATAATTCATTTTTTCATAACCATATTTAATTATTGGTTATAAAAGTATAATTTATGTATAAAAATGATAATTATTCCAGGATTATTATTCTAGATATGATGGAATAATGAACCCATTTACTATAGTCAACCTACTAAAGTCATTTTGGACTATGAACCGAATATTATCAAAATGTCCAATATGAACTTAATTGATGAAGTAATTAAATATAACACCATAATAATTAAAATAAGATAAAAAATAAACTGGAAATTTTTTATTAATAAAGTAACTAATTAACATTAGTTTATTATTTAGGAATATAGAGAATATACGCGATGATTCATACCTGAGGTAAGGGTTTTCTTAACTCAATTTCCACTACTACAAAAGTGGCCTTTAACAATGATATAATAGGCATTTATAAGTGAATAAAAAGTTCTGATAATCATAGTGTGGTAAAAATAATGTAGATTTTATTAGTGCTAACAAATCACTGTCAAATTCCCCCTTTAAATATGCTAAAAAAGTATTGTTAAAGGGGTATTTTTTTTCAAACTTCCATGAGCCCAAACCATTTATCAGCACTTCCATGACACCTTTAACAACACTCCCACCACCTTTACCAGTGATTTTCACCCCACCACCCTTTTATTAGAACTTTGTGAATTTCCAGTCTCATGCGTTCCTGCCTGGATTTGAATCCTACACCTCTCCTTCGAATATGGAACGCCTTTACCACTACACCATGTTTCTTTTTTGTCTGTTTAATGATATTTATGTTTATTTATATATATATTTACATATATTTTTTTTTATTCATATATTTATAAAATTATTTTTAAATACATTAATACAATATATGTGTTTGTGTTATATATATATACAAATATTTATTTAAATATATTATATATTATATTCATTTATATATACTAGAATATAATAAAAATATATATCTTTCTATTAATACACACATATATGTATATATAAACATTATAAATATATTTTTATAATGAAAAAATGGTTAGATATTGTTTTAAATTCATGTTTAGAATATGTATTAATTTAAATATATTATAATATACATTTTTACATAAATATGTTGATATATGTACTTATACGAGTGATTTATTATAAGTAAATATAAGAAAATGTGAATATATTTAATTATAAATAAAATTAAATTGTGAAAAATGATGAAATTTCAAAACCATAATATCAATATGAATGTAATCCCTAGTGACAAATTCATTATCCACAATAAAAGGCAATAATACCCCCTTAAACGAGGTTAAAAATCCATAAAATGTTAAAAAATTGGGGTACTATGACTAAAAACTATGTTTTGGAAGCCTTATAGGCCTTTTTGGACTCTAAAAATGTGATATAGGTTTACCTATGTCATTAAGATCGTAGATCTTGTCGGAGGCTTCAATTTGATATGCGGTAGAGCCTAAACGGACACCTAGATCAAAAGTTATGACCGTTTGATGTTTGAGTTACGTTTTCAACTTATTTTAGATATTTTATTAATTTATTATTTTTGGTTATCTTCAAATTGACATTAAATGACTATTACTTGGTAATAATAATAAAATTATTAATTATTTTTAAAATTATTTTATAACTCATTTTCAGTAAATATATTATATATATTAAGTGTAAATGCCGATTTACCTTATATAAAAAATATTTTAAAAAATATATATTATATTTATATCAATATAAATATATTTTTATATTTATATATTAGTTTTAATAAAATATTTTTTTGAAGTATACCATTATCAATGGTACTAAAAAAGTGCTGATAAAGTGGGGTCTTTATCAACACTTCTAAAAAAACTGATACCACCCTTTATTAGAGATTTTTTTGTACTATTAAAGACTCCCTTTAATAGAAATAAAAAATTCTATTAAATACCCCCTTTAATAGTGATTTTTTAACACTAATAAAGGGGGTATTTAATGGTGCTTTTAGCTAGCACTTCTAATACCCTAGTGCTGAATAAACCCAGTTTTGTAGTAGTGTTTCATTCATTAGGTTATAATTCTACTTCATTGATTATTTTATGGAATAATTATGTGTGAAATGATCTATAATTTTATTATATTTTATTTAAACTTTTTTTATGTGGATTTAATTTTTTTACACATAATCACTTAATCGATTAATTCTCACTTCAATGATACAATATTTAAAAGGGTTTCTCATCTCACTTTTACTTCTGTGAGACTTATGCCATATTCACAACTTTTATCTTTTGTGTAGTGCATATATTGACCATTTTATTTGTTATTTCATGAATATATCTATATTCATATTATTTAAATGTTTCATTTGATGTTATTTCCTTCATGGGGGTTATAATTAAAAAGTTACCAAAGCAGTATGAGTTTATTTAACAATCTGATCACTATTAGAGATTGTCTACGTTTAGGTATCCATTGGGATAACTACATGATATTTATATCCAAAATCTATTTTATTCACCTCTGTTTATTTATAAAAATTATAAGTTTTCCTTTTATTTCCCTCTTTTAAGTACTCAATATATCTAAAGAATATTTTTTTATGAAAACTAACTTTTTTTTCTATTTAGTTGAGAATATTTTTATTCCATCTTAATATTTTCCTTAAAATGTTTCAAAAAAATGTTTTTACTATTATACAATGATTTATTAAATAAAATTTTAATCACATTCTAATTTTATCAAATGTTTTAAGCATAATCATCTTCACATTTTACAAATGAGGTATTTTTTGACTTTTTAACGATAATGTGAGAGGAATATTTGTTTTAATATACTCATCATGAATAGAATTTCCCACCATAATGAACAATCAAATATTTGAATCTTCCTTTAGAATTTCCCACGATTCTTTTCAAAGAAAATGTTTTTTCTAATATTTTGGAATTTTTTAGTTTTTAGAAGTGATCTTCAAAGTGAAGAGAGTATTTTCTTCAAGAATGATATTTTCGCATTTTTATGGTATTTATATTCATTAATGAAAACAAACATTTATTTTACTTATTATCCAATAGGGATATGTTGTAATGATACCATAATTATTTTTTATCTTTATGGTTTATGATTATTTTGATTTGGGAAATATTAATATTTCATATGATAGTTTTTCAATATGGATGCTTATATTTATTATGTATTGAATTATTATTCTCCCCTTTCATATGATGAATGCATTGGACATAGTAAGTGATCTACAAGGTCAATTATAGTCCCTCTATTCATTGAAATATCTTATGAGATAAACTAGTTTGGGTATTTGGTAAAGGCCTTACCCATTTATGTAAGACATCTTGGAATGAGGCCTTGATGATAAGTTTATGATGTCCAGCATTATGAATCCCATAATTATGAAATCAATTATTAATGTCCATGTGATTATTTTATTAGTTGTGATATCCATGGATAAGCTCCAAGATCATGTGATTATTTATATTGCATTATTTGATCATCATTTATTCCTACCATATTATTCTTTGAACATCATTTATTCCTACTATATTATTCTTTATGCTCAAGCTGTTGATTAAATGGAATGCGTTTTTCATTATTTACATTTCTATATTGATTATACCCTTTTTACTCATGATATATTCTATTATATGTAACCCTTATTAAGAATTTAAACTCACCCTTATTTTCTTTCATTTTCCCTAGAATGCCAGGAAGTGTATTATGATTTATATTCAAAGATATTCTAGAGAGAATAATGATGTTCTTAAAGAAAATACTATGATGTATTTTATGTTTTCAAATGCAATGTGAGATTAAAGTATGTATCTAGTTTACCAAGACTTCTAAACTTTTCAATCCTTTGGTATGTGATTGCTTCTTTCTAGTAATAATGTAATAAAGAAACAACCGGCTCCAGTATACTAGGGTTGGGGTCTTTACAAGTTCCCCAAGAACTTCCAATCAAGATGAAGGACGAATATATTATAAAGTTTTTCTCTATCATCTACTATTTCAAGTACTCCCCTATTTAATAGCCTTCCACTCATGGGTTTAGTAACATATTTGGGACCCACCCCAACTTATTACCCATAATACCCCTAGGTGGTTAGGCATAACTAGATGTCCCTAAATATTTCACCCATCTGTCCTATTATACTCCAATCATATCTACTAGCATATTCCATCCATGTCATGACCCACTTTCACCAAGATGAGGAAAGGTACAAAAACTGCCAGACCCTTCCTTCTTTAATTTGAAGGAGAGATAATGACCCCAGAGTCCCACCTTCAATAGGCCCCATAGTGGAGTCTAGCACCATGGGTATAAAATATCACATAAAAATGGAAGGCATTAACCTTTTTATTTAATAAGACCGGGAGCTAAGACAATAAATACCAAATAACTAAAAAAACTGAAAGTAAAAGTAAATCTAAAAAAACACTCCCATATGCATGTTCAAAAGAAACCGATACAAGGTACAAGAAAACTTTGATGAAAAGTACCAAAAGAGAGAAAAGCAGCAATAACTCCCGAAGCTCGAGCTAGTAAAGTCTGGAACGGTCCTCAAGGTCCTCTTAGAAACCTAAAAGTAGTTTTATATACGTAGGGTGAGTATACATGTATACTCAGTAGGGAAAACCAAGAGCTCTCGTGAAAAAGTGGGGAAGAATTCTAATTCCCTATGAGAAATAGAGATAACCAAAGCACCTAAGAAGGAAACTATCCACCCAGCCTCACCATGACATGCTACAAAAATAAAACAAGTTAATTAAAGTAATAGTAATATCACATCGATATTTGGGTACCCCGCACCACTTTTCCATTGGATATTTAGGACATCCTACACATCATACCTCCCCCACAAGTCTCACTACAGTCCCACTACTACCCCAACAACAACCTTATGGACCATCACTATGCAACCCACCTGCACACAACTGGGCCACCACAACCACACATAACCACGCCCACAAAAACCTAGGCCAACACAACCAATACCATGCTCGAAGACACTTGGGCCAGAAAAATAATTATCACGCCCGAAGACACTTGGGCCTCATCCCGAAGACACTTGGGAAACAAAACTACCCACACACACCAGGGTCAACCACCACAACACACCCTGCCTGAATAGTATTGGGCCATAATATACTTTATGCCATAAAATCCTATTCAAAGAGTCTTGGGATACCTAAGAGAGGGATACAAATGGAGCTAATAACCAGTCACTCATAAGAATGTTGGAAAAAACACCCTCCCTCATGAAATGGGGGTTTTCAGCACAGAATAATCAAAATGGGTGGGGTGAGAATAAGAAACACAAGAAATAAATTTATACATATAATTAAACAAAAACTCATGCCAACATAAGTGTTCTGAAATATACAACCTGTCCATACACAGCCAAAGCACAAACACCCTCATTTCAATCCCTACATGCACGAACACACAACAACCACAACCATAGAACAACCCATTTCTGGAAAACAACCCCCCAGTGTACCCATTCCCGTTATCATGTTCAAGTGATTCAATTTAAATATTCCTTAACTACCAGAAAACTGATAGTAATATCCACAAACCAAGACAAAAACTGAAGGAAAACAACCTAGTAGAAATTTAAGCATTCAAACCCGGTTCTCTTGTAAAGTCACAAAAAAATGGACTAGTGAGATCACTCAAAGTAATGGAGCCGAACCAAGCCCCAACACACAACACCACACAAACTCAAATACAAAAAAAACAAATGAATAATAGGAGATCCCATCCCCATCCATGTCACCCCAAAAGAATCAAGTAGAACAACCATGTATATTAGCAGAATAGAGCAAGGGAATTCATTGGACATCCATTTTATCAACAAACATTACATGATTAACCAGTTTCGATGTTACATATATTCAATCACAAGATTATCTAGAAAAAAATAGGTTCATTAGTTCCCATGAAATGGCCACCAATGACCACTATTTTCAGTGGGCATAAGCCCATACAATTCACAACAGAAAACAAAGATAAAAGATATACAACAACAACATCATCAAATGCACCCCTTCATTATTTAGAGTCCTTTTATTATCTTCGAGAAGGTTTGGTTTTGTCCATGTCCTGAAGGAATTATTATCATACCCACCCCACATGATACATAGTAAGGAGAGATGAAGGAAAAACCTACTTAGATAATCAAGGATCAAAGTTTTTTTATCCTTGCGTCAAGAACTGAGGGTGGACAACTTGCAGGGAAGGAAAACTCGAGGGATTCAAGGCTGAGCGGGAAGGGCTCCAACATGGGCACATGATTTTTCTCCAGAGTAAGTCTCTAGGGAATACTTAGATAATGGAAAGGAAATAGGAAGAGAGGATCTTAGATTAGTAAAAGGCCAGATCCTAAAATCAGGGAGACGATTTCAATGTACTTGAAGTCAAATCATTGATTGACCACACGGTTTTGTGGTTTCACACATCGGGATTAATTTTTATTTAATAATTATCCTCAGAGATGGTGGAGATAACATATTTTAGTTAAAATATATCTTCTAAACAATGAAAAACCACGTAACATGGGTGAAGTTGGAAAATACAGGGAAGGGTGTGACACCGAGGAAAAAGGCCACACATTTTGGTAACTCAAGGGTCGCCCAACTATTGGGGGTTTAAAACATATTTTACTGGATTTAAATGGATTTGAAATGGGTATTAAAACACTTTTATGTCAAAATATATGTTACTGGGAAAAAACTAGAAGGTCCTGGAAAAACAAGGAAGGACTCACCGTTAGGTGAGTCACCGTCACCCTGGCACCGTCACCCTGGCACTGTCTCCCTGGCACTGTCTCCCTAGAACCATTGCCCTTGCACTGTCACCCTGGAATCGTCACCTTGGCACTGTCGCCCTGGCACCATCATCCTGGAACCGTTATCTTGGCACCGTTTCCCTAGCACAGATGCCAATTGGTGCTATGGACGACCCATCGATGCCCCCATTCGTTCAATCCTGAAATTTGGAAAACACTTTATTGAGTCACCAATGGTCCCCAGGACACCCCAAACACCATAATTTGGAAAATTAATGGACTAGGAGGGTCCATATCATTACATCAGATACCTCTCAAACTATTATTACCCTAGAGAATTCAATAGTAAACCCAAAGAAAAGAGGGGGGGGGGGGGGTCCAAACAACCACCTCGTAAGACACCTCTCAGGGAAAAAACACCATAGAGTTTTTCGAAATCCAGAACAAGCCTCAATGTCTAGAAACACCTCTCCCTGATCTATCTCCTGAACAAGTATAGTTATTCTACCTCTCTTATCCCCCAAGAAATCACAAAAACATATAGAGGTCACACCATACAGACATATGGGTTAGGGAGTCCCTTCCTCTATGTCAAGATACTATCCACTTTGGACGACATTGACTCACCCGCACGGGTTTAATCACATTCACCTAAATGTGTCTTAATTAGGAATAATGTACCCCCCTCCCCACAGTGAGGAATTTTACTCACATTCTAAGAAAGGAAAACAACCCAACTTATATTTAACGAGGTCAAGCACTACATCATAGTCACGTAAAAAACAAACACAAAACAAAACTCAAAACAGCTATGGGTACTAGGAACGTATCTGTGCCTCCCATTCCCAGTACTCTCCTCGAGGCCACCATGCCTCCAACACACATGAACCAAGGGAATGGTTAGTCCATGAAGAACCTTCTCCTCATGATCCTCAATCCCCACTGGTCACTCCACGAACATTGCATTGTCCTAAATATCAATCTCTCCCTAGTCGAGGACGTGCGAGTCATCAGGTAGATACCGACAGAGTTGAGACACATGGAAGATGTTGTGGACCCTCTATAGTGGTGGTGGAAGCGCCAGCTGCTATGCCACTTTGTAAACCCACCATAACACCTCGAAGGTCCAAAGAACTTGGGAAATGCTTACTCCCCCTACCAAACCTATGCTGCCCACGCCAAGGGGAGACCTTTAAGAACACATGGTCCCCAACATCGAAATCTAAGGGTATCCTCTTATGACCGACATACAACTTAGGCCGGTCCTGAGCTGCCTTTGTAACGTCCCGGACCCGGGTGACACGCAACGGGTGCCCCGAGCCCGGTTCGCCACGTGACCTCAAGCACATTTCCCCAAACGCCAGAGGCTTCCAACTAGCAGCGAGGGCCCAGGTCTGATAGTGGGGAAACTATGCCCTCATTTGTCAAAATGTAGCGCAGCGGAATACAAAATAAAACATACAACGACATCGGAAGCAGTAAATATATACAACTGAAATAAACTACAGCAGTGGATACAACCAACAATATATAAATGATGATGCTACATGTTCAAGTTCTATGAAAACAGCCAGAACATGTTATAAATCAATACAGTACAAGAGAAGGGAGAGTACAACAAAGCAAAGCAAACAGCTGGCAGTGACATCGTGAGACTAGGCTCGGTCCCATGCCCTACTACTTCTCAGCAATAGTCAAGTACCTATATAGGGACTCTTTCCCCTATCTATACCTATAGAAATGTAATCTTTTTGGGCTGAAAAGCATGACCCAAATAGGGTGTGAGAAATATATCTCAGTAGGCACCCACCAAAGGCCCGTGCCCAACTGCGTGTTAACATGCAACAATAGTGTGCAGTGGTAAAATGAAAATAAGTAAGCAGTACTCAAAAGTAACTCATTACTAGTTATATTTCCATTTTATTATCCATTTAATCCATTTAATATAAAAAGTAACCACAGTGCATTTATAGTAAACAACTAGTGTCCTCAGACACATAAAATCCTACCCTCGGGTAACGAGTATCCAAAACAAGAATCCACCCTCAGGCATAACAAAATTTTCCCTCAGGCGTAAGTAGTGTTTCCCTCAGGCACAGAATCAGCTGCCCACAGGCACGGAAGAAGTTGCCCTCAGGCCGAAATAACTACAGCCCTCGGGCTAATAGTGCAGTGCCCACATGCTAATCACAACAACGTCCTCAGGATAAAAAGGTAACCGAGCCATGCCCAACATGTAAACAAGAAGTAAACAAGAAATTCCTCTCAAGGAAATTCTACAATTACTACTTTAAAGGCATACCCTCGGGTATCCTGGCCAAATGGCTAAACAGAGGAACACACCCCCGGGGTGGTTCCGGATCCAAGCAACGATCCCAACCAGCATTTTATTATCACAATTTAATCACCTATGCAATTCTAGGCATTAAATATTGAAATGGCCTCAGCCACACGACACCCCAACATGGGTTCGTGGCACGAAAATGCACAAAAACGCATGACAGTTGGGAAATAAACATAAATCCACCTACCTTATACGCCAACGAGCGTTATACACGAATGCCAGTTCCCGAAACTCCTAAGAACGGCGTAGATCTGACGAAGAAAAAAACCCATTAAAACATAAATAACTTACTTTAGAAGAAGAATTGGTAAGAACGGTACCAGGAGAGGAGAGGGCTTACCCGTACGGTTCCAACGAGATCGTCCGAAGCCGAATCGAATTCTAGATGAACTCCCAGCGGATATTCAAAGATCTGGCCTCCTCCTTTGGCTCCAAAATGGACCAAACGCCTCCTCTGCCAAATGAGGAGGCTACTACCTGTTTTAAGCCAAAAAAACAAAGTACATAACGTGTACTTCTGAGTAAACGGTGTGTACTTCTTTCATTTAACTTTTCATTTGGCGGCACTGCCACACTGTTCATCCGTCGACCTGAGTACACGACATGTACTCCCAAGTACACGGCATGTACTGTCGCCCAGCTGGCGGTGACTCCACCGCCTTACTATTTAAGCCTGCCGACTGACTACACGACGTGTAAGTACCACTACACGGCATGTAGTCGGTTCCTACACCCTTCATCGCCGGCATGGCTACACGCCCCGCGTACTCATCCCAACACGGCCAAAAGTACACGGTGTGTGGATAAAGTACACGGTGTGTAGTTCCAAAATTTAGGATTTTTCCCATTTTCCACATTTTCTCAAAAAAACTTAAGGAAAAGGAAAAAGAAGAAACCCGTACCTCAAAAATAAGAACCGGGTTCTTACAAACTTCCCCTGTTATAGAAATTCATCCCCGAATTTCCCTTCTAAGGGTGGTGAATATAAAGCTCAAAACAGCTCTAGCCACTGAGCATGTACGTCGGCCTCCCGCTCCCAGGTCTCGTCCTACACTCGGCCATCCTGCCATAGAACCCGTATGAGAGGAACTGACCGGCCTCAGAGATCCTTCATGCTCCTGTCCACGATAAGAATCAGATGATCCTCAAAGGACGCATCATGCTGAAGCTCAACCTCCTCAGGCTGAAAGTTGTGAGAAGGGTCTGAATGGTAGCGACGCAACTGAGACACATGGAAGACGTCGTGCATGAGTTGGTACCGCTGCGGTAACTACAACCGATAGGCAACCAGCCCGACTCTCTCCAGAATCTCGAATGGCCCCACATACCTCGGTGAAAGCTTACCCTGTCTCCTGATCCGTTTGTGTCCCAGCCTCGGCGAAACATGCAAGAAAACCTGATCCCCGACCACGAACTCCAAAGGTCGTCTGCAGCGATCAAAATAAGACTTCTGACAAGACTGTGCGGTAGCCATCCGCTTCCGAATCAACTGGACCTGCTCAGATGTCTCCTGAACGAGCTGTGGCCCCAGTAAAACTACCTCACCTGCCTCTAACCAGCACAAGGGTGATCTTCATGGCCTACCATATAAAGCCTCGTATGGTGCCATCTCAATAGTTGCCTGAAAACTATTGTTATAGGAAAACTCGACTAAGGGTATATTCTTCTCCAACGAGGCCCCAAATTCTAGGATGCATGCGCGTAGCATGTCCTCTAGCACCTGTATCGTCCGATCTGACAGGCCATCTGTCTGAGGGTGGTATGTTGTGCTCAGAAGCACCTGTGTACCCAGCGCCCTCTGAAAACTCTGCCAGAAATGAGACGTAAAGCAAGCGTCCCTATCTGAAACGATATAACGAGGGACCCCATGAAGACGTACGATATCTCGGATATACAGCCTTCCAAGCTCGTCCGCACCGAAGGTCTCCTTGATCGGCAAGAAGCGAGCTACCTTCATGAGTCTGTCCACGACAACCCACACGACATCATTACCTTGAGGTGACCTCGGAAAACCCGTCACGAAATCCATAGCGACATCATCCCATTTCCACTCTGGAATGGGTAACTGTTGTAACAGTATAGTTGGTCTCTGATGCTCTGCCTTCACCTGCTAACAAGTGGAACATCTCGTAACAAACCCAGCTATCTCTCTTTTCATACCTGGCCACCAGTACTGACATCTCAAGTCTTGGTACATCTTGGTAACCTTAGGATGAACTTCCCAAGCTGAATCATGAAAATCTCGCATCAGCTCCTCGCGTATATCCCCTGGTACCCATACTCGTCCATGGAAATGAAAAACCTCATCATTGCCTATCGTCCAACCAGAAGGAGGGTCCTCACTTTCCACCGACTCCCGTAGGACTAGGCCTTCTGAAACCGATAGATACCTCATCCTCACCCTGTCCAGGAGGGTAGAAGTCATAGCTAACGAGGAAAGATAAGTCTTCCCTTGACTGTCATGCACCTCCAAATGCTTCTCAGAGAACAAAGCCATGAGCTCTCACTCACCACTGGCCTCTTGCACTGCCTGTATCTGAGTCTTCCTGCTCAGGGCATCAGCTACTGCATTACCTTTACCAGGTGTATAGGCAAGATCAAAATCGAAGGACTGTAGGTACTCAAACCACCTCCTCTGCCTCAGATTCAGGTCATGCTGAGTAAATATATACTTGAGGCTTTTTTGGTCCGTGAAAACCACAAAATGATCTCCCAACAGATAGTGTCTCCAACAATGAAACACATGAACAACTGCAGCCAAATCGAGATCATGCGTTGGGTAATTCCTCTCATGTGGCCTCAACTGCCGGGACCCGTATGCAACAACTCGACCGCCTTGCATCAAAACGGCCCCCGGACCAATCCCTAATGCATCACAGTAAACTGTATATCTCTTCTCCTACTCTGGGAGTATCAGGATCAGTGCTGATGTCAGCCTTCCCTTCAGGTCCTGAAAAGATATCTCGCAAGCTTCTGACCAAACGAACTTCACACCCTTCTTAGCCAGACCTGTAAACAGTGATTCTAAGCGGGAGAAGTCCTGTATGAAGCGCCTGTAGTAACCATCCATCCATAAGAAACTCCGTATCTAAAACACATTCTTAGGATGCTCCCAGGAAACTACTGCTCTCACCTTCTCTGCGTCTACTGTAACTCCTGACTCTGAGATAATATGACCTAGGAAGTGAATCTGGTCCATCCAAAAGTGGCACTTCGAGAGCTTAACATATATCTGATGCTCCCTTAGTGTACTCAATACGATCTCACGATGGGTGGCATGGTCGTGTTGAGTGTGAGAGTACACCAGGATTTCGTCCACGAATACTACCACAAAAGAATCAAGATACGGATGGAACACACGATCCATCAGAGCCATGAAAACTGCTGGCGCGTTCGTGAGTCCTAACGGCATAACCATATACTCATATAGACCATACCTACTCCTAAAAGCTGTGAGAGGTATATCAGATGGTCTAACGCGTAGCTGATGATATCCGGATCTCAAGTCAATCTTAGAGAACACTCATGCTCCACGAAGCTGATCAAACAGATCATCTATCCTCGGCAAGGGATATCGGTTCGTAACTGTTAACTGGTTCAGTTTCCGATAATCCACGCAAAGTCTGAAGGTACCATCCACCTTCTTGGCAAAAAGGACCAGAGAACCCCAAGGAGAAGTACTGGGTCGAATAAATCCCTTTGCCTGTAACTCCTCTAACTGCCTCTTGAACTTCTGCAACTCAGGCATGGCTATCCTATAAGGAGGAATGGACACTAGTGATGCTCCTGGAACTAGATCGATAGAGAAATCCACCTCACGCACTAGAGGTAGACCTGAAAAGTCATCCGGGAATACATCCCTGAAACGATCGACAACTGGAGGTAAATCCATCTGACAAGTCCCCTGATCATCTAGATATAAGCTCGCAATCTGGGCTGTGACTCCACCTCTCCCATGATGCTCTGGTCTAGCTCGACTCTCCTGAACATCCCATTCACCCTTGTATAGAAACTCTCCGCCCTCTGGTGACGTGAAACGCACCCTACGACGATAGCAGTCTACAAAGGCTCAGAAGGGAACCAACCAGTCCATCCTAAGAATGACGTCATAGCTCGTCATCTCTAAAACGTAGAGGTCCCAAAGGAAGTGACACCCTCCAACATCAAGGGGGCACTCCTTACACTGACGCAAACCAGCTGTCCTAGTCCCCAACGGAGTGTCTAGCGTCATGATATCAGAATAAGTAGAAACACCGAGCCCAAGGCTCTCCACAACGGGTACATATATTAAACTATGAGTAGAAACCGTATCAAAAAGTACTGAAGACAAGACAAAAGCTATTAGAATAGTACCTCTGACTGTAGAAGGTCCGGGATCCTACTTCTGCTGGGTCTGTTGCACTGCATATGCCTACCCAGTGCCGCGGCCCTGCGACACAACCTGGCTACCTTGAGCTGTCCTGCCCTGCTACTGCTGTGATCCTGGTGTCTGGATACCACAACCACGACCACCATCTCTGCCTGCATGTCCTGACATATTCCAGTTCCCTGACTGGTAAGAAGTCACTGGTCCTGCTCCCGAATGCGGAGTCTGTACAGAACCCCTCTCACTAGCTGGTGGAAACGCCCTACAAAAGCACTGCAGATGACCCATCTTGCCGCAAGCTCGGAACTCCACTGGGTCTCATGGACGCTGCAGTCTCTTATGCCCCTCTCTACCACACTGGTAGCACATAACCTGGCCACCTGAAGCATTCTTCTGACTGTTACTACTGCCCTGAGAGAAGTCCATCTGTCTCTTCCTCTTTCCAGCAGAAATAACACTAGTAACTGGTGCTGAACCGCCCTAGCCCACACCACTCGATTCCTGTAGGTTCCTCTCTGTAATCAGCACCTAATTCACAATCGCGTGTATAGTAGGAAACCTGAAAACATTCACCAGTGGTCAGATGTCATACCTAAGACCATCCTCAAAACGTCTGGCTCTCAACGTCTCATCACCCACCAGCACGGGTGCAAAGCGCTGAGGCTCCGTAAAATGAGCAGAATAGTCCATCACCGACATAGCGCCCTACTGCAGATTCATGAACTCTCGAGCTCTATCTGCCCTCAGCATCTCGGGAAAGAAGAAGTCATAGAGGACTGCCTGAAAATATTCCCACACCATGTCCCTGTGATGCTCTGTCTGGGTGGTAACATCCCACCACCTCTTGGCGGAATCACGTAGTATGTAAGTCGCGAGCTTGACCCTTCACCCTGGAGGTGTCTCAAGATGCTCGAAAATAGTCTGCATCGATCCTAGCCAAGACTCCGCAGCATGTGGTCCGCCATCCCCTAAAAACATAGGCAGATGCTACTGATGAAAGATACATGTCAGCTCGACCATAGATGTGGCAGCCTGCGGTGCTCCCTGAAAGGTCTGTATGAACCGCAATAAGCCTTCACAGAACTGCATCTCCTCGCCTGTGTCTGGTATAACAGCTAGGGCCGCATCTGGCTTTGCTGGAGGATCAACTGGTAGCCCATGGCCCACCATCTCCGGAGTATAATCGTCGCCGCTCTCCTGGCGAACAACTCGCGGTCGTCTAGGCGACATGACACTACAAGTTCAAAAGCACGCCTCCGATTCAAGATTATTAAGACCAAAAAGCGAAGGAACCACAAAGGAAACAAGAGAAAGAAGGCATTCAAAATTTTCAGAACAGGACTACACGGCGTGTACAATGACTACACGGTGTGTACTTGACTTTCCTTCCCCTGCCCGGGTCCTTCTACACGGCTAAGCCACAGGGATTCAGTTCAACAAAACTACACGGCGTGTATAATATCTACACGGCATGTATGGTGTTATTTTCCAACTGCCCGTGTCGTCTGTGACATGGCCGACTACTCGTCTTGACCCTACACGACGTGTTACACCCGCACACAGCATGTACACCACCCTGTTTCCTAGCCACACGGCTAACTCCACACGGTCTGTCCTCAGACAAGACTACACGGCATGTACCACAGGTACACGGCATATTCAGGGAGAGGTGACACCGGACTGTGTTGTTAGCTACACGGCTGAGTCCCCAGGTCATACTATACGGCGTGTCCAGCATTGACATGGCGTGATCTGTACAGGAGTTCACCGACCCGTGTTGTTAGTTACACGGACGGACTCCGGTTCACACTACACAGCGTGTCCATTCGGTACACGGCGTGTTTTACCGAAGGCCTTCCCTACCCCGTGTCACCACCCACACGGTTTGTGACATGGGAAGAGACTACACAGCGTGTACTCAGGGTACACGGTGTGTACTCAAAAATTTCATTTTTCTTCCCGAACAGAAGAACATACACGGCGTGTATAAAAATACTACACGGTGTGTATACTGGGTTTCTAGACAGTATGCCTCAGAAACTTCTCTGGAACCCAGAAAATACTGAAAAACAACACCTAAGTGTCAAATTCTGACCTGTGAGGTCCCACACTCCCCACGAATCAAAGTTTGACATCTTATATGTGTTATAACCAATAAAATTCAATGATTCACCAAATTCCGGTCAATGGGGGACCATACTCCCCAAAAACCAAAGTTTGGAATCCATTCTATAAACAACCTCAAAAAAAAATACCATATCACAAGGAAGATATTTATCAAGCAGCTATCACAACAGCATGCTTTATTAACAAAACAACTATCACAAAAACATGAAAATTCTAATGCGCCTACATGGCATGGAAACTATGCATGAAATGTGATATCTATAATGTGCCTATATGATGCATGAGATGACATACCCTCCTTTAATTGGGTTGCAACTAAAGAGAACCCATAGATAAAATATAAATAGCACAATCTCAAGTGCGTCACCCAACGATGAAAACATATCAACCGTAAAATTTGAAAAATCAAAAGAATGAAAAATATGAGGTAGACTGGCTTTTCCCTATACACGGGTTAGCTATGCCCGGGCACAACTTATTACCAACTACCAGTCCGTCTTATCCCTGACTAAGGCTCCAAATAGTAAGTCAAAGAAAAGAAACCCTCTGATACCACTTTGTAACGTCCCGGACCTGGGTTCCACACAACGGGTGCCCCGAGCCCGGTTCGCCACGTGACCTCAAGCACATTTCCCCAAATGCCAGAGGCTTTCGACTAGCAGCGAGGGCCCAGGTCTGATAGTGGGGAAACTATACCCTCATTTGTCAAAGTGTAGCGCAGCGGAATACAAAATAAAACATACAATGACAGTGAAAGTAGTAAACATACACAAATGAAATAAACTACAACAGTGGATACAACCAACAGTATATAAATGATGATGCAACATGTTCAAGTTCTAAGAAAACAGCCAGAACATGTTATACATCAATACAGTATGGAAGAAGGGAGAGTACATCAAAGCAAAGTAAACAACTGGCTGCGACATCGCGAGCCTAGGCTCGGTCCGATGCCCTCCTACTTCTCAGCAACAGTCAAGTACCTGTATAGGGACTCTTGCCACTATCTTTACCTACAGAAACGTAATCTGTTTGGGCCGAAAAGCATGACCCAAACAGGGTGTGAGAAATATATCTTAGTAGGCACACACCAAAGGCCCGTGCCCAACTGCGTGCTAATATGCAACAATAGTGTGCAGTGGTAAAATGCAAATAAGTAAGCAGTACTCAAAAGTAACTCATTACCAGTTATATTTCCATTTTATTATCCATTTAATCCATTTAATATAAGAAATCACCACAGTGCATTTCTAGTAAACAACTAGTGTCCTCATAAACATAAACTCCTACCCTCAGGTAACGAGTATCCAAAACAAAAATCCGCCCTCAGGCATAACAAAATTTGCCCTAAGGCGTAAGTAGTGTCTCCCTCAGGCACATAATCAGCTGCCCACAGGCACGGAAGAAGTTTCCCTAAGGCCTAAATAACTACAGTCCTCGGGCTAACAGTGCAGTTCCCACAGGCTAATCACAACAATGCCCTCAAGCTAAACAGGTAACCGGGCCATGCCCAACATGTAAACAAGAAGTAAACAAGAAATTCCTCTCAAGGAAATTCTACAATTACTACTTTAAAGGCAAACCCTCGGGTATCCTGGACAAACAGCTAAATAGAGGAACACACCCCTGGGGTGGTTCCGGATCCAAGAAACAATCCCAACCTGCATTTTATTATCACAATTTAATCACCTATGAAATTCTAGGCATTAAATATAGCAACAGCCTCAGCCACACGACACCCCAACATGGGTTCGTGGCACGAAAACGCACAAAAACACACGACAGTTGGGAAATAAACACAAAGCCACCTACCTTATACGCCAACGAGCGTTAAACACAAACGTCGGTTCTCGAAACTCACAAGAACGGCGTAGATCTGACGAAGAACAAAACCCATTAAAACGTAAATAACTTACGTTAGGAGAATAATTGGTAAGAATGGTACCAGGAGAGGAGAGGGATTACCCGTGCGGTTCCAATGAGATCGTCCGAAGCCGAATCGGATTCCAGACGAACTCCCGGCGGATCTTCAAAGATCCGGCCTCCTCCTTTGGCTCCAAAATGGCCCAAATGCCTCCTCTGCCAAATGAGGAGGCTACTGCCTGTTTTAAGCCGAAAAAACAAAGTACACGGCGTGTACTTATTTCATTTAACTGTTCATTTGGCGACACCACCACACTGTTCATCCATCGACCTGAGTACACGACATGTACTCCCAAGTACACGACGTGTACTGTCGCCCAGCTGGCGGTGACTCCACCACCTTACTATTTAAGCCTGCCGACTGACTACACGGCGTGTAAGTACCACTACACGGCGTGTAGTCGGTTCCTACACCCTTCGTCGCCGGCATGGCTACACGCCCCATGTACTCATCCCAACATGGCCAAAAGTACATGATGTGTGGATAAATTACACGGTGTGTAGTTCCAAAATTTAGGATTTTTCCCATTTTCCACATTTTCTCAAAAACACTTAAGGAAAAGGAAAAAGAAGAAACCCGTACCTCAAAAATAAGTACCGGGTTCTTACAGCCTTCATCCTCTCATGCACAAGATGTGCTTTTTTTGTTTTTCTCTGCACAACCTCTGGGCCAAGAAAACCTACTTCTCCAACATTGGTCCATCACATGGGAAAACAACACGACCTTCCATACAGGCTTCGAACAGAGCTGTGCCAATGGTAGAGTGGTAGCTAATGTTGTAGGAAAACTCTACCAGAGGTAAGTGTCATACACACGATCCCCCAAAGTCCAAAACACACACTCACAATATATCTTCCAATTTTTGGATGGTCCTCTCTATCTGATCATCTGTATGGGGGTGGAAAGTAGTACTAAGGCATCCACCGTAATCGACTCCTTGATTTCTAGGAAGTGAGCTGATTTCGTTAGTCGGTCCACCACTAACCAGATATAATCACAGCCTCCCTAATATTTGGGTAGTCCTGTGATGAAATCCATCAATATGTCATCCCACTTCCACTCAGGAACATATAAGGGCTGCAATAGACTTCCGGGAACAAGGTGTTCAACCTTCACTTGCTAACACATGAGGCACTTTGACACAAACCCTGCCACTTCCACATTCACCCCAGGCCACCAAAACTGACCCCTCAAGCCCTGGTATATCTTGTAAACTCTTGGGTATACCGATAGGGGTGATTTATGGAACTCACTAAGAACTATCTCGCATATGTCCACCAGAAAAAATAGCTTTCCATGAAACACCATCTGATTCTGGCTATCTTCTAACCATCCTTTCAGAGAATTTCCCTAGATAACATGACCACACATCACTTCAACCTCTAAGTCTCCCCACCGAGACTTATCCACTTTCCGTACTGAAGAATACTGCACTGTCATCTAAAACAGACAGCCTCTACCATCCTCCACTCTCATGCTCAGATGTAAAGTAGCCAACTCCTATATTACTTTCCATGAATCTGTTGACTCCCAAACCACATCCCTCAATGACTTCCTACTCAAAGCATTGTCCACTACATTCCCCTTTACTGAGGTGTAGGAGATATCAAAGTCGTATTATTGGAGAAAATATATCCACCTACACTGTCACAAGTTCATGTCCCTCTAGGAGAAGACACACCTCAATCTCTTGTGATCTGTGAAGACCACGAAGCATTCCCCTACAAGGAAATACTGCCACAACATCAGTGAAAACACAACCACTACAAGATCCAAACCATGGGTGTAATAGTTATCCTCATGAGGATGTAACTTCCTAGACCCATAAGAGATCACTCCCCTTTGCTGCATCAGCACACATCCCAAGTATAGACCAGAAGTATCACATAACACTACAAACTCTACCCCTTCCTATGGAAACCTTAGTACTAGGGAACTAACTAGTTTCCCATTTAGATAACTGAAGGCTACCTGGCACTGCTCACTCAAAATGAAAGCCTGGTCTTTCTTGTTCAAGGCTTTCAAAGGTGCTGCAACTCGAGAGAAGTTGGGAACGAACCTCCGGTAGTAACCTGCTAGACTTAGGAAATTATGAACATATGCCATGTTCTTGGGTGCTTCCCAAGAAATAAACTCTTCAAACTTTTATGGGTCCACCAATATTCCCTTCCTGGACACTATCTGTATAAGTAAGTGCACCTCTTGTGTCCAGAAATTCCACTTGGAGAACTTCCTGTAGAACTGGTTGTGTCAGAGGACCTCCAAAACTATGCTCATATACTCAGCGTGATCCTCCTTTGATCTTGAGTAGATCAGGATGTCTTCAATAAACATGACTACGAATCAATCCAGATATTCACGGAAAATGGAGTTCATGAGCCCCATGAACACGATTGGTGCGTTCGTAACCTTATCCCTTTAACTGTTCAAAAAGGTCGCCGATCCTCAGGAGGGGGTAACAGTTCTTGACCGTTACCTGATTCAGCCTTCGGTAGTCTATACACAACCTGATACCACCTTCTTCCTTCTTTTCGAATAAGACTGGATCACCCCATGGTGACACACTCGATTGGATAAAACCTTTCTTCATCAGGTCATCAACCTAGACCCGAAACTCCCATAACTCATAAGGCACCATCTGATAGGGATCCATCAAAATCAGACAAGAATCGGGTTGTAAGTCTATCCCGAACTCAACATTACATCGAGAGGGTAGGGTCACAATATCATCAGGGAAGATGTCCAGGAACTCACTGATGATCCCCAGGATTTACACCATATTGGAGTCTACCAGTTCCACTGAAAGCTTGACTAGCATGGAAATAGGGGGCTCCACACATCAGCTGCCCTCCCAATAACCCCGATCACTGTTGAAAGCTACACACTGGCTACCCATATCTAAGAACACAACCCTTCCTCAAAATTAGTCAATAATGGAACACATAGAGAACAACTATTAAATGACTAAAATGACATCATGTGGTTTTAATCTATAGTAAAAGAAGGTCCCCACTAGACTGATGTATCCCCAACATCAGCTTTCATCCTCGACAAATTTAAGACAAGATGGTCTGACCTCTAATTGGCGTACTCAATACCAGGGGAACTGGAAGTATCTCTGCATCTAGAACAAGAGCATGGGATAGACTAGGTGTAACAAAGGAGTGCGAATCTCCTGAATCAAACAAGAAAAAAGAATGAGTACTAAATAAGTAGATCATACCTCGAATGACCTGGTTGCGCCCAAATTTACCCTACTGGTAAAAGCAGTCGTTGAAGTACAAGTAGGGATCGAATCCACAGGGACCGAAGAAGTAACCTTCAGACGCTATGATTTGGTGCGGGATGGGCTTTGAAGTAGCCAACTTTGGGTTCGATTTTGGATGGTTTAAATAACACTAAGAAACCTACATGAATTCAATTTAATGAAAATGGGTTGATCTAGGATTATGCTCGGGGTGGATTGAATGAATTTTACTTCTTTAAACAATTTTGGTTTTATTAATTCTTGATGAATCCATTCTTCAAAAATAACACTACCTTCATCATTTTCTAGTTTGGTGCCTACTAAACACAATTACTAATACCTTATACACTTAGAGAACCAAATTCATGATCTCTCCGAGGTATATGGTCATTTAGTAATTGAATTTATTTTGCTCAAACACAGTAAAGATGAAGAGTAGAAATAACTGAAGAATGGATGTCTTAAATTAATTATCCAATTAACAACAATTCGTTCATAAAATAACATTCAATCCAGCCTTTGCATCCTCCTAAGATCAACCCATTAAGGGTTTATCCCTCTATTGATGGTATACTCTCAATGGTGGGTGGAATATGGCTAACAAGAATTGGATTGAAGAAATTAAAACCGCGGAAATAACGAGCACTCCTCCGTGTGTGTGAATGAAATTCACACCTATGTGTGAACTAATTCACAACAACACAGAGATATCACTATGATTTGTGATTATAAAGTTTTAATAAATGAAATGTAAAATATAGAAGAGAAATAAGTTGATTAAGAACATAAAGATACAAAAAAGAAACTTACATGGAAATGGAAAACATTACAAAGGAAATTTGGAAGCATAACCTTACAATGAAACAAGCAACAAAAGATGATATGAAAAATATCCACCCCTATTCCCTTCACCAATATCTCCTTATATAGGAATATTAGGTGCCTTAGGTCCATCCCCCAATAATTAATTCACCCCCCAACAATTAATAGAGTCAAAATGAGGGTGAATAATCAAAAGGAAATTGACGTTTCGAAGTTGACCCAGAAAACTGTCCAGATTCGTCCTCCATTTTGACGTGTGCGTTTGACACTTCATATGGCAGAATCCGAAGGTGTCTTAAATATAAAATATCTTCGTCCATGTGTCTTCTAGAATCTCTAAAAATTTTAGGACATTTGGCTCAGCCGTTTAAATGTTATGGTCTAAATGGTGGGACGGATTTCTGTGCATTAATGACGAGTCCTCCATTTAAATCTCAACTTCAGATCCCTTTATCATCATGAAAACATCAGAATTAGCTCCGGCCACAGTTTAATAAAATTATCCTCATATTTTTATCTTTATAATGTATAAAGTTTAGCTTCATTGGGATTGATTTCTGGGCCCCACATTTGTTTGATGGGCCTTAGGCCCATTATACTTTTTCCAGCAAGTTTCTGCCTTCAGGCGCAAACTTCTCCATCTTCCTTTGGGATTCATCCATCGGACCTGAATGATAAAATGTTCCAAACAAAGTGATCAATCATATCCCAAAATTTCAAATTAAAATGATGAATATTGTAATTTCCACAAGCAAATTATTGAGTGGGCCCAAATTGACATTTTAAGCATGAATTGCACAATGATGGGAAATGAAGTTCAATTTCTGAATTGGACTAAAATTGATGTTTATGAACTTTTAAAAACATTAATATTAAGATATTAACAATGAATATTAGCCACTTTCAGTGACTAATCACACCCCCAACTTGAGTTTTTCTAGTCCCGAGCAAAATAAATTACAAATATGAAATCCAAATCCCCTTTTCCAAAAACATTTAAATACACATTGCTCACTCAAAAGACCTCATATCAAAAAAATTATGGAACCCATCAAAATCATTTAAAACAAGATAGGTCCATAAGAATATCCCAAGACCAAGCCCATTCCTTTGTTCAAATTCATTGCCACATTTCATCCAATTCCAATTAAGCATGATAAAGTGTTGTGCATCATAAAAGATATGGGACCCATTTTATTGTTCAAGGGGGAAAAATGGAAGCGCTAGGTGGGAATCACATTAAACCTTAATATGAGTATCCATTTTTTTTGGTTTTTTTTTGATGATTTTTTTATCCACAATAGATATGAAAAGACTAACTCTGGGCAAGACAACTATGGAGTCACGATCCCCAAGTGCCGGACGCCACACATATTGTCAATTTCATGCTCTACAATAGAGATATAAAGCCTAACTCTGGGCAAGACAACTATGGAGTCACGATCCCCAAGTGCCGGACACAACGCATTTGGACAAAACATTGCTCTATGTGGTCATTTTTTTGTTTTTTGTTTTTTTTTTATGTTTTTTTTGGATACTCAAATTAAACTAAAAGTGACCCCAGAACCCTATGATATAATGAAAGGGACCCAAGAACTCAAATTTATACCCACGATCCAGTAGACGTGCATTGTGGCATTTTTATTAAGAGGATAAAAATGTAAACATTGAAAAATCACATCGGACAACCGAACTTTCCAAAAACTATGCTCATGAACTTAAACATGCATTAAGATCAGAATCAAGGAATGAAAAATTTATTTGATATCCAATTTTAGAGTTTTCAATGTGTGTTTATCATGTTTAAGGTTAATGGAATTTTTCTTTTCATGCATGTTTTTATTAAAAAAAAATCATTTTTTATCCCCCCCCAACTTAGAATAACACTATCCCCAGTGTTTAAAGAAAAGAAAAGTTAGAAGGGGGTAGGATAGGAGTTCAAAGATGAAATTGAGAATGATAAACATGGAACAAATTCACCTTGTTTTTAAAGTTGAGGTTCATAATGCTCCAAATTACTCCTTTGATCTCTTTGGGGATGTAGGCACCTCCTTTATTGAACATGTATCACCCAAAATAGTTCCTGAACCATAAAAAGAAGGACAAAGAAGAAAAAACAAACAACACAATGATTTATTTAATTCCAAGTACCATCATTTTCATGTTTTTTTAAATCAAACTAATGATACATTGTCTTCTTTAAATTTCTGGGTAAGGTATTACTCAGGGATCACACCGCGTGACACAGATGAATACGGTGCTCCCCTTTCATACCTATCCATACTCATAAAAGAAGAACAGGTCAAGAGTCTAATTTTTTTTAACCTACAAAAACATAAATAAAATAAACTGATGATACACTGTCTTCTTTAAATTTCTGGGTAAGGTATTACTCAGGGATCACACCGCGTGACATGGATGAATACGGTGCTCCCTTTTCATACCCATCCTTACTCATAAAAGAAGAACATGTCAATAGTCTATAAAAAAAATAACAAAATTAAGCAGAAGGAAACAAAAGATGATTCACAGTGATTGGAAACATGAAAACCACAGGTTGCCTCCCGTGCAACGCTTTTGTTTAACGTCGTTAGCCCGACTTGTACCCTCAATCTATCAATTTTTCTCTGGTTCATATGTTGGCTCAGTTAAATCCTCCTTGGTTTCTTGTTTATTGAATGATTCAATGAATGTTTTTAACCTATGACCATTGACTTTGAATACATGACCACTTGTGGGATCCTGAATCTCTATTGCCCCATGAGGGTACACATGATGCACTAGGTATGGACCAGACCATCTGGACCTTAGCTTTCCTGGGTGTAGATGAAGTTTTGAACTATACAAGAGCACAAATTTTCCCAGTTCAAAGTGTTTGACTTTGAGATTCCTAGATTGGTAGGCTTGAACTTTAGATTTATTGATACTTGAATTTTCATAAGCCTCCATCCTAAGTTCCTCGAGTTCATTAAGATCTAATTTCCTTTTTTTTTCAGCCAAAGAAATGTCAAAGTTCATTTTTTTTATTGCCCAAAAGGCCTTATGTTCAATTTCAACAGGTAAATGACATGCTTTTCCACAAACCAATCTATACAGTGACATGCCTAGGATAGTTTTGAAAGCAGTTCGATATGCCCAAAGGGCATCTAAGAGTTTCTCGGTCCAATCTTTCCTAGAGGGATTGACAATTTTTTCAAGAATTTGTTTAATTTCTATATTTTCCAACTCAGCTTGACCGTTGGTTTGAGGATGGTATGAAGTGGAAACTTTATGAGTAATACCATACTTAGACATGAGTGAAGCGAATGGGCGGTTGCAGAAATGGGTTCCACGATCATTGATTATAGCCCTAGGAATTCCAAATCGAGAAAATATATGCTCTTTCAAAAATCGGATCACAACATGGTGGTCATTGGACTTGGTGGGAATGGATTCAACCCATTTTGAGACATAATCAATAGCTAAGAGGATGTAGAGGTATCCCTTAGAGTTTGGAAAGGGTCCCATGAAATCAATTCCCCAACAATCAAAGATTTCAACGACCAGAATGGGAGTGAGGGGCATTTGATTCCTTTTGGTAATGGATCCTAATTTCTGACACTGAGGACAACTATTGCTGAATTGGAAGGAATCCTTAGTGAGGTTAGGCCAATAGAAACCACTTTGGAGGACCTTTGTAGTGGTTTTATTTGTAGAAAAGTGGCCTCCACATGCCTCTCCATGACAAAATTTTAGAATGGACTCTTGCTCAGACTCGGGAATACATCTCCTGATGATTTGATCAGGACAGAACTTGAAGAGGTAAGGATCATCAAACACATAGTGTTTTACATCAGAAAGGAATTTCCTCTTAGCTTGGGTCCCCATGAATTTTGGAATGTCACCCGTCACCAAATGGTTTGCTATGTCAGCATACCAAGGGCAATCACTCACTGAATAGAGGTGCTCATCGGGAAATGAATCAGACACAGAGAGGTGGTGTGAGTTGTCTTTGAATTCCATCCTAGAGAGGTGATCAGCTACAATATTTTCAACACCCTTTTTATCCTTAATGGTTAAATCGAACTCTTGAAGAAGAAGGACCCACCTAATCAATCTAGCCTTGGCATATTGTTTTTGGAAAAGGTATTTTAGGGTTGAATGATCAGTGAAGACAATGATGGGTGATCCTAAGAGATAAGACCTGAATTTCTCTAAGGCAAAGACAACAGCAAGCAACTCTTTCTCAGTGGTGGTGTAGTTTATTTGTGCATCATTTAAAGATTTTCTTGCATAAGAAATGACATGTGGAGTTTTCTCACACCGTTGTCCTAAGACTGCTCCTACAGCGAAATCACTTGCATCACACATGAGATCAAAAGGAAGTTTCCAATTTGGATATTGCATGATAGGTTGAGATATAAGAGTTGACTTGAGTGTAGAGAATGATTCCTCATAGCTTTCTGTCCATAAAAATGGAGCATCTTTTACCAATAGAGCACAAAGTGGTCGAGAAATAGAGCCAAAATTCCTAATGAACCTTCTATAAAAACCAGCATGTCCTAAGAAGGACCTCACTTCTTTACCAGTTTTAGGAGAGGGAAGGTGACAGATGATGTCAACCTTAGCTTTATCAACTTCAATCCCTCTACCAGATACCAGATGACCTAGAACAAGTCCTTCCCTTACCATGAAATGGCATTTTTCCCAATTTAGTATGAGATTCTTATCCTCGAACCTTGAAAAAACCTTTTCAACATTTATAAGGCATCCCTCAAAAGTATCCCCAAAGATGGAGAAGTCATCCATGAAGACCTCTAAAAAATCCCCCACCATATTCGAGAATATTCCCATCATGCACCGCTGGAAGGTACCAGGGGCATTACATAACCCAAAGGGCATGCGTTTGAAGAAAAAAGTGCCAAATGGACAAGTGAAGGTTGTTTTTCCTTGATCCTCTAAGGAGACTTCGATTTGATTATACCCTGAGAATCCATCTAGGAAGCAATAGAATTGATGACCCGCCACTCGCTCGAGTACTTGATCAATAAAGGGTAAGGGGAAATGGTCTTTCTTGGTACAAGAGTTGAGCTTCCTATAGTCAATACAAACTCTCCATCCACTACTGACCCTTGTTGGAAGCATATCTCCATCCTTGTTGGTTATTACTGTGATTCCAGCCTTCTTTGGAACCACATGGATTGGGCTAACCCACTCACTCTCAGCTATAGGATAGATGATACTGACTTTTAACAATTTCAAATGTTCTTTTCTCACTACTTCCATGAGATTAGGATTGAGTCACCTCTGAGGTTGACGACATGGCTTTGACTCAGATTCAAGAATAATTCTATGAGTCCCGATAAGTGGGCTAATCCCAGGGATATCAGATAGGGTCCATCCAATGGCTTTCTTGTGTCTCCTAAGAACATCTAGAAGCATCCTCTCATGATCGGCTTCAAGGGAGGAAGAAATGAAAACAGGAAAGGATTGATTGTCCCCTAAGTAAGCATACTTTAGTGATGAAGGTAAGACTTTAAATTCAAGATCATATTGGTCATGACTTTCCAAGAATGGTTGAGACTTTGTATTGAACTTAGTTTCTTTGTTCAGATTTCTTGACAAAATTGGTTCCTTGTGAACAGAATTTTCATCCACTAAATTTTCCAGAGTAGTGTCATGAATGGCTATGGACTCAATGTTATTGATTTCAATCATGGTATCATTGATTGGTGATTCTAGAAATTCATCAATAGAGCTGTCTGAAAGGGATTCAATCCAAGGAGGCAAATTTCCCTCATGTGAATAAAGAAAATCAATCTCTTCTTGACTTAACCATCCTTCGGTAACTCCTTGATTTTCATTGAGTTCATTATCAACACTACCAATCCAATTAACCTCATGGATCTCTTCATCATCCCCAATTTGAGAGTTTGCATTGTAGATGTTCAAGTCTAGACTCATGTTCCCAAAGGTGATGGTCATGTTCCCATTTCGGACTCGGATTACAAAGTTGATTGTTGCAAGGAAGGGATGACCAAGTATGATTGGGGTTTGCTCCCTAGGACCTACGCTTGGGTGATTGTCCAGAACAATGAAGTTAGCTGGGTAAATGAAATTTTCAACTTTCACCAAAACATCTTTTAAGATCCCCTTTGGAACTCGAACACTACGATCAGCAATTTGAAGAGTGACAGATGTGGGTTGGAGTTCTTCGAGCCCTAACTGACAGTACATGGCATAAGGAATGAGTTTCACACTAGCACCTAGATCACACAAGGCTTTGACAACTTTGTTCTCTCCTAGTTCAACATTTATGTAAGGGAATCCTGGGTCTTTCATCTTAGGAGGAATGGTCCCTTGAATGGTGGTACTCACATTAGCAGCCAAATGTACTTGGTTTTTATGTGAAAATTTTCTTTTAAAAGTGCACAAGTCCTTAAGTTATTTTGAGTAGGAAGGTATGGTTTGGATGGCATCGAGAAGGGGAATGTTCAACTTGACTTGTGAGAATATTTCCCTCAATGTTTCACTCAATTCAGGCTTGGATTTCCCCCTCATGCGTTGAGGAAATGGTGCAGATTGTGGAGTTGTTTGTTGAAGTGTTGTTTCATTCACATTATTATCAGTTTCTTCAGTTTGATCTTGTAGTTCATTTGAATTTTCATTAGATTTTGAAGTTTCACATGGTTTCTGACTTATCTGTTCAGGTTTTTCAACTGATTTCCCACTTCTTAAAACTGTCACAGCCTTTAGTTGTTCGTGAGTTGTTTGAGTGAAACTTGTCTCTCCCCTTGATGTTTGTTGTGGAATGGCCTGTGTGGGCATGGGTGCCTTTCCAGTTTTTATGGTTTGAAGTTCTTGTTTAATGGATGAGAATTCTGAGTTCATTTTGTCCATTTTTTTGCACAGTTGTTCTAGTAGGCTTTGTGGAACATTTTGGGTTGGTGCTTGAGCTTGTGGGTTTATCCCAGGAGGATACTTTGGTTGTTGGATAGGTTGTTTAGTGGGTTGTTGGATAGGTTGTTGATATTGGACATGAGGATGTTGGAATTGGACCGGTTGTGGTTGGAACTGATTATGAGGTTGAAAGTTTTGTTGAGGGTATGGGTTGATACATTGTTGTTGTGTTGGTTGTTGATTGTCCTTCCAACGAAATCTCAGATGGTCATTATACCTTGGATTGAAGGTGTTCGTGAATTGTAGCTTTTGAAAGTTCATTGCATTAACTTCTTCTGGTGGTCCTCCTAAAAGAACATCCTTGATGGAAGGAATGGTTGGGCAATTATCAGTCTTGTGGTCATTCTTGTCACAAATTGTACAAACAAGCTCAACAGTTTGGGTTTTGTGGACCTTCCTAAGATCAATCTCCTCAACTTTCCTCGTGAGTGCAACAAGTTTTGCTCTAAGGTTTTCTTCTTCTCCAAGATTGAACATTCCACCAGATTTGGGTGGCTTCTCATAGTATGGTGATGTTCCCCATGTTTTGTTCTGTTCAGCAAGATTTTCTAGATACTCGTAAGCATCATTTGGGGCTTTGTTTTTGAAGGTTCCATTACACATCATATCAATGAATTGTTTGTTTCCGGGACCCAACCCTTCATAGAAAATTATCACTTGTTCTGGGATTAAGAAACCATGGTGCGGTACCATGTTTAATGTGTCCTTGAACCTTTCCCATGTTTCATAGAATGTTTCTCCCTCTCTTTCAAAAAAGTTTTGTATGCTCTTTTTAAGTGCAATTGTTTTGTGATGGGGGAAGTATTTTTTATAAAATTCTCGTTGAAGTTGGTCCCAAGAGTGAATGGATGCTGGTATCAAATTGTTTAACCAATTCTTTGCTCGGTCCTTAAGGGAAAAAGGGAAAAGTCTCATTTTAGCAGATTCAATTTGATTTGGTGGGCACATGGTTTCGACAATGTCATTAAATTCTTTAACATGAAGGTAAGGCATCTCAGACTCCATCCCATGAAAGGTTGGAAGGTGGTTCAGGACATGGGGTTTGAAAACATATTGGGCATATCCTATGTTATCATTCCTAATGCATGAGGGTGCATTGGTCCAGGTTGGTGTGAGGTAGTCATTCATGGTCGGGTCTACAACAATTCCCAAGTTAGGGTCTTGCCCGTTATTTTGGTTCCCTCCCCGGTTATTGATTTGGTTTTGTGGGAGATTCTCCATTGTATCGAACTCAATGTCTGAATTTGGAGTATTAGGAAGATTTGGATCTAAAGGAAATAGACCCCTTTTAGTGCTTGACTCCCCAGCCCTAGGAGTATCCACCCTAACTAATCTGTTTGATTTATCGCGGGTGTAGGTGGACATGCGCCAAAATAAAAAAAACGAGAAAGGGAAAAGATAAGAGAATTGGGATGATAATAGAAGAATTGGGGTAAGAAAAGAAGTTTTTTTGGTCTAAGGAACTTACTTGGTCCCCGGAAACGACGCCAAAATTTGGTTGCGCCCAAATTTACCCTACTGGTAAAAGCGGTCGTTGAAGTACAAGTAGGGATCGAATCCACAGAGACCGAAGAAGTAACCTTGAGATGCTATGATTTGGTGCGGGATGGGCTTTGAAGTAGCCAACTTTGGGTTCAATTTTGGATGGTTTAAATAACACTAAGAAACCTACGTGAATTCAATTTAATGAAAATGGGTTGATCTAGGATTATGCTCGGGGTGGATTGAATGAATTTTACTTCTTTAAACAATTTTGGTTTTATTAATTATTGATGAATCCATTCTTCAAAAATAACACTACCTTCATCATTTTCTGGTTTGGTGCTTACTAAACACAATTAATAATCCCTTATACACTTAGAGAACCAAATTCATGATCTATCTGAGGTATATGGTCATTTAGTAATTGAATTTATTTTTCTCAAACACAGTAAAGATGAAGAGTAGAAATAACTGAAGAATGGATGTCTTAAATTAATTATCCAATTAACAACAATTCGTTCATAAAATAACATTCAATCCAGCCTTTTCATCCTCCTAAGATCAACCCATTAAGGGTTTAGCCCTACATTGATGGTATACTCTCAATGGTGGGCGGAAGATGGCTAACAAGAATTGGATTGAAGAAATTAAAACTGCGGAAATAACGAGCACTCCTCCGTGTGTGTGAATGAAATTCACACCTATGTGTGAACTAATTCACAACAACACAGAGATATCACTGTGCTATGTGATTATAAAGTTTTAATAAATGAAATGGAAAATATATAAGAGAAAGAAGTTGATTAAGAATATAAAGATACAAAAAAGAAAGTTACATGGAAATGGAAAACATTACAAAGGAAATTTGGAAGCATAACCTTACAATGAAACAAGCAACAAAAGATGATATGCAAAATATCCACCCCTATTACCTTCACCAATAGCTCCTTATATAGGCATATTAGGAGCCTTAGGTCCATCCCCCAATAATTAATTCACCCCCTAACAATTAATAGAGTCAAAATGAGGGTGAAAAATCAAAAGGAAATTGACGTTTCGAAGTTGACCCGGAAAACTGTCCAGATTCGTTTTCCATTTTGACGTGTGCATTTGACACTTCATATGGCCGAATCCGAAGGTGTCTTAAATATAAAATATCTTCGTCCATGTGTCTTCTAGAAGCTCTAAAAATTTTAGGACATTTGGCTCATCCGTTTGAATGTTATGGTCGAAATGGTGGGACGGATTTCTGTGCATTAATGACGAGTCCTCCATTTAAATCTCAATTTCAGATCCCTTTATCATCATGAAAACATCAGAATTAGCTCCGGCCACAGTTGAATAAAATGATACTCATATTTTTATCTTTATACTGTATAAATTTTAGCTTCATTGGGATTGGTTTCTGGGCCCCACATTTGTTTGATGGGCCTTAGGCCCATTATGCTTTTTCCAGCAAGTTTCTGCCTTCAGGCGCAAACTTCTCCATCTTCCTTTGGGATTCATCCATCGGACCTAAACGATAAAATGTTCCAAACAAAGTGATAAATCATATCCCAAAATTTCAAATTAAAATGATGAATATTGTAATTTCCACAAGCAAATTATTGAGTGGGCCCAAATTGACATTTTAAGCATGAATTGCACAATGATGGGAAATGAAGTTCAATTTCTGAATTGGACTAAAATTGATGTTTATGAACTTTTAAAAACATTAATATTAAGATCTTAACAATGAATATTAGCCACTTTCAGTGACTAATCACACCCCCCAACTTGATTTTTGCTAGTCCCGAGAAAAATAAATTACAAATATGAAATCCAAATCCCCTTTTCCAAAAACATTTATATACACATTGCTCACTCAAAAGACCTCATATCAAAAAAATTATGGAACCTATCAAAATCATTTAAAACAAGATAGGTCCATAAGCATATCCCAAGCCCAATCCCATTCCTTTGTTCAAATTCATTGCCACATTTCATCCAATTCCAATTAAGCATGATAAAGTGTTGTGCATCATAAAAGATATGCGGCCCATTTTATTGTTGAAGGGGAAAAAATGGAAGCGCTAGGTGGGAATCACATTAAAACTTAATATGAGTATCCTTTTTTTTTTGATTTTTTTGATGATTTTTTTATCCACAATAGATATGAAAAGACTAACTCTGGGCAAGACAACTATGGAGTCACGATCCCCAAGTGCCGGACGCCACACATATTGTCAATTTCATGCTCTACAATAGAGGTATAAAGCCTAACTCTGGGCAAGAAAACTATGGAGTCACAATCCCCAAGTGCCAGACGCAACGCATTTGGACAAAACATTGCTCTGTGTGGTCATTTTTTTGTTTTTTTGTTTTTTGTTTTTTTTTTGTGTTTTTTTTGGATACTCAAATTAAACTAAAAGTGACCCCAAAACCCTATGCTATAATGAAAGGGACCCAAGAACTCAAATTTACACCCACGATCCAGTAGACGTGCATTGTGGCATTTTTATTAAGAGGATGAAAATGTAAACATTGAAAAATCACATCGGACAACCGCACTTTCCAAAAACTATGCTCATGAACTTAAACATGCATTAAAATCAGAATCAAGGAATGCAAAATTTATTTGATATCCAATTTTAGAGTTTGCAATGTGTGTTTATCATGTTTAAGGTTAATGGAATTTTTCTTTTCATGCATGTTTTTATTCAAAAAAAATCATTTTTTATCCCCCCCCAACTTAAAATAACACTGTCCCCAGTGTTTAAAGAAAGGAAAAGTTAGAAGGGGGTAGGATAGGAGTTCAAAGATGAAATTGAGAATGATAAACATGGAACAAATTAACCTGGTTTTTAAAGTTGAGGTTCATAATGCTCCAAATTACTCCTTTGATCTCTTTGGGGATGTAGGCACATCCTTGATTGAACATGTATCACCCAAAATAGTTCATGAACCATAAAAAGAAGGACAAAGAAGACAAAACAAACAACACAATGATTTATTTAATTCCAAGTACCATCATTTTCATGTTTTTTTAAATCAAACTAATGATACATTGTCTTCTTTAAATTTCTGGGTAAGGTATTACTCAGGGATCACACCGCGTGACACGGATGAATACGGTGCTCCCCTTTCATACCTATCCATACTCATAAAATAAGAACAGGTCAAGAGTCTAATTTTTTTTAACCTACAAAAACATAAATAAAATAAACTGATGATACATTGTCTTCTTTAAATTTCTAGGTAAGGTATTACTCAGGGATCACACCGCGTGACACGGATGAATACGGTGCTTCCTTTTCATACCCATCCTTACTCATAAAAGAAGAACAGGTCAACAGTCTATAAAAAAAATAACAAAATTAAGCAGAAGGAAACAAAAGATGATTCACAGTGATTGGAAACATGAAAACCACAGGTTGCCTCCCATGCAGCACTTTTGTTTAACGTCGTTAGCCCGACTTGTACCCTCAATCTATCAATTTTTCTCTGGTTCATATGTTGGCTCAGTTAAATCCTCCTTGGTTTCTTGTTTATTGAATGATTCAATGAATGGTTTTAACCTATGACCATTGACTTTGAATACATGACCACTTGTGGGATCCTGAATCTCTATTGCCCCATGAGGGTACACATGATGCACTAGGTATGGACCAGACCATCTGGACCTTAGCTTTCCTGGGTGTAGATGAAGTTTTGAACTATACAAGAGCACAAATTTTCCCAGTTCAAAGGGTTTGACTTTGAGATTCCTAGATTGGTAGGCTTGAACTTTAGATTTATTGATCCTTGAATTTTCATAAGCCTCTATCCTAAGTTCCTCGAGTTCATTAAGATCTAATTTCCTTTTTTGTTTCAGCCAAAGAAATGTCAAAGTTAATTTTTTTATTGCCCAAAAGGCCTTATGTTCAATTTCAACAGGTAAATGACATGCTTTTCCATAAACCAATCTATACGGTGACATGCCAAGGATAGTTTTGAAAGCAGTTTGATATGCCCAAAGGGCATCTAAGTGTTTCTCGGTCCAATCTTTCCTAGAGGGATTGACAGTTTTTTCAAGAATTTGTTTAATTTCTCTATTTTCCAACTCAGCTTGACCGTTGGTTTGAGGATGGTATGCAGTGGAAACTTTATGAGTAATACCATACTTAGACATGAGTGAAGCGAATGGGCGGTTTCATAAATGGGTTCCACGATCACTGATTATAGCCCTAGGAATTCCAAATCGGGAACATATATGCTCTTTCAAAAATCGGATCACAACATGGTGGTCATTGGACTTGGTGGTAATGGATTCAACCCATTTTGAGACATAATCAATAGCTAAGAGGATGTAGAGCTACCCCTTAGAGTTTGGAAAGGGTCCCATGAAATCAATTCCCCAACAATCAAAGATTTCAACGACCAGAATGGGAGTGAGGGGCATTTGATTCCTTTTGGTAATGGATCCTAATTTCTGACACTGAGGACAACTTTTTCAGAATTGGAAGGAATCCTTAGTGAGGTTCGTCCAGTAGAAACCACTTTATGGGACCTTTGCAGTGGTTTTCTTTGTAGAAAAGTGGCCTCCACATGCCTCTCCATGACAAAATTTTAGAATGGACTCTTGCTCAGACTCGGGAATACATCTCCTGATGATTTGATCAGGACAGAACTTGAAGAGGTAAGGATCATCAAACACATAGTGTTTTACATCAGAAAGGAATTTCCTCTTAGCTTGGGTCCCCATGAATTTTGGAATGTCACCCGTCACCAAATGGTTTGCTATGTCAGCATACCAAGGGCAATCACTCACTGAATAGAGGTGCTCATCGGGAAATGAATCAGACACAGAGAGGTGGTGTGAGTTGTCTTTGAATTCCATCCTAGAGAGGTGATCAACTACAATATTTTCAACACCCTTTTTATCCTTAATGGTTAAATCGAACTCTTGAAGAAGGACCCACCTAATCAATCTAGCCTTGGCATCTTGTTTTTGGAAAAGGTATTTTAGGGCTGAATGATCAGTGAAGACAATAATGGGTGATCCTAAGAGATAAGACCTGAATTTCTCTACGGCAAAGACAACAACAAGCAACTCTTTCTCAGTGGTGGTGTAGTTTATTTGTGCATCATTTAAAGATTTGCTTTTATAAGAAATGACATGTGGAGTTTTCTCACACCATTGTCCTAAGACTGCTCCTACAGCGAAATCACTGGCATCACACATGAGCTCAAAAGGAAGTTTCCAATTTGGAGATTGCATGATAGGTGGAGATATAAGAGTTGACTTGAGTGTAGAGATATAAGCTTGGCCTTTATCCCTTGGCCTTTTCTGAGGTAAGTTTCCTTGGTTCTTAGGACATTCATTTGCATAATGCCCCATTTCCATAAAATTGTAGCATTCAACATTGATAGCCTCTTTCTTTCCCTTGAAATCACGAGCCTAGTGACCTTTTTCTCCACATTTATAACAAACTCTCATTCCTTCTAGGCAAGTACCGGGGTGATTATTCCCACAATTATCGCATAATGGAAAATCCTTCTTTCCCTTTTTCCCTTTATCTGTCTCTTGTTCCACCGTTCTCTTATTCTCCTACTTTACCTTGTTGTTATAAGACTTAGAGAATTCCTTTTCTATCTTTATAGCACATGAGACTATATCTTCGTATGTTGAGAAAGATTGTGATACTAATGCTCGATGGAGAAACATTTTTAACCCATCAAAGAAACGTTCAATCTTACTTCTTGGGTTACGTATATAATCTGCAGCATACCTCGTTAACCTTGTAAAGTTGGACTCATACATTATGGCATTCTCATCCTCCTTTTGCCTCAGACTCAGAAATTGCCTTTCCATATCTACTCAATGGTCACGAGGAAAGTATTTTTCTAATAAAAGCTCTTTGAACTCCCTCCATTCCATATTTGATACTTCATAATCTTCCTTTGTGTTTTGAATCAATGACCACCATTGATCAGCATCTCCAGTGAGGTGGTAAACAGCCATGATAACCTTTTCCTTTTCACTACTCCCCAAGGTATGGAATATTTTCTCTAAGCAATTTATCCATTGCCCAGCTACTAAGGGATTTGTACTCTCATTAAATGTTAGTGGTTTTTGCCTCATGAAGCGATCTAACATTGATCCTCCACATTGCGGATCAGGGTGCTCCATACGAGTAAGGTTATTATTCATAACCTGAGTGAGTTGCCCCGGTATGGTGATAAGCTGATTAGCACCAGTTGTATCACCAGCTCCATTATAATTATCTTGAGTAGGAGGGAAATCCCTACATGGAGTGCATGCATTGATACAATTTCCATTCCTTCCACTAGGTTCCATTTCTAAACAATGTCATAAACTAGATTAGTTTATGAATAAAAATACATAATTCAATACTTTTAAAACACTTAAAATAAATTGAGCAGTTTATGGATATAATCCATAATCATAAAAAAGTTTTCTTTGAGGAATTATATACTCATAAACCCTTCATAATGGTTTATAAAGAAAATGAGAATTATCCTAAGAATATCCCCCGGGAGTGTCGTAACCAAGAGTGCAACAAGTCCTGTTGTCATGCACCAGTTCCCATTCGAGTCTAGCTCAAAGCGGTGTTTTCGGGTTTTACCCCTAGGTACATCTGTTCCAGATCCGCCTCTACCTGCTCGTATCCAGATAGGGATGTATTTCTCAGAAAACTCACAAAATCTCTATAATACCAAAATTCTTGGAAGTTCTTCTATACTAATCCTCGAAATCTATCTTAGGGCTATGTTCTCTAATCAGAGTTTCTCTAAATATAGCATCTAAGGTTAGTACTAAACTACCTCTGATACCAACTATAATTCCCTGACCCTAGTTACCTAGAGTCAGTGCATTATTATGTAACATTGGCATAATCACAAAAGATCATGTCTCAAAAGAATGATTAGTTTAGTATCCTTGGAAACACTAGATATATTCATAAGTCTTACATTACATCATAAAGTAAAACAAAACTACAAAAACATCTTGTCTTCATATCCCCTCATACTATCCCTGTAGGTCATTAATAAAATACTTCTTCACATCCTGGGAAAAATAAAACATAGAAAGGGGTGAGCCCAGATGCTCAGTAAGGATAACAATATAGTAGAAACTTTCATAAATAAACATAAACATTTAAGGAAGTGTATAACTAAAACAAAAGCCTTTTTAAACTTGAACTTCAACATAATATGGAAAAAATAAAATGAAATAATTCCATTTACTTATTTACATGGATATTTTACTAGTCGAATAATCACATGCAATATCAATAACCACTTTCATAATGATGGAATGCATAATGCCAGACTATCATAACCACATAGTCAAGGCCTTGTGCCAAGACTACAAATAATATTTTTTCAAGGTCTCGTGACAAGATACAAGTTTGTCCCATGAGACCTACCAATGCATCTAGGAGCTATAGTGGGATCCACCCGTCACTTATTAAGTCCAATTCATTCCTCATATGAACAGGTTTAAACATATCACAAACCATAACATAATCGTATCACATAAAACATGCATAAAGGAAATATAAAATTTCCTCATTTCAATAACAATATATCAATACAACACATTGATATAATAAAAACATTATCAAAACCATTTTTAATAAAATAAAATTAAAACTTGGTATTTATTTTTCATTTAAAAAAGTTATGGCTTGTAGAGGAAGCCGAAACTCAAATAATAGTCACGGTGACAGAGAATTCATTGTCACCGCATACGTAATACAAAACATTCCTTTTTTGTTTTAGTAAAAATTCTTCAGATAAAAATATTCCTTTTGAATAAAAGTAAAAGTCAAAGGGGTTTATACACCATATAAAATAAATTCGTGTATAAAACAAAATATGCCTCAATGAAAGGAGATTGTGACGAAGTCCCTTACCTCATGTCCGACTTGACTCGATCATTCTTTAATCTCCTGAATAATAAACTAGAGTTAATTTCGACTTGCTTAAAAACATTTTTCAAGTTCATTATTCCTTTTATATCAGTTATTACCATGTTATTAACATTATGTAAATATTTAAGTTAATAACGGTCATTTTGTCAATCTTTGGTACTTGAGTCAAAAATAAACTTCTTATAATTACAAGCTGTTCATGTGGTAAAAATATACTGTAGGGAGTAACAATATACTGTAGCGAAGGTCAGAGTGCCTCCTCTAAGAACCTTGCCCGCGATTCCTCATCCAGGAAGAGGTATGGAGAAAAATGAAGGATATCCTTAAACTTGATCCCCAAATTCATTACTAACATACTCCCCTACTATAGGGAGAGTAACTACCGCCTCTTATCAGCCTTAATTTTATAAGAAAAGAATTCTGCTCGAAACTCCCTCTCAAATTCAGTCCACGAAACCTCAGCTTTCTTCTTCTCGCTAAGATAGAGCATCCACCACTAATGCTCTACTCCCACATCTAGCTCATGACTAGTGGAACCCAGTACTCTAATAGATCCTAGATCAAATTGAAAGATATCACCAACTCCCCGATCCAACTTTCTATCTCTATGTCTAAGATGCTGCCCTCGTACTTCCTGAGGGTATGCTGCTGAAAGGCATGAAGCATCTTCCGGCACTAGTAATCCTCCTCCTATCGATTAGTCCTCCGCTTGTCATCCAAATTAGCCTCTTGATCCTCGATCACCATCACTACTCATGGATGTCGTTTGGGTTCCATAGCTGGAAGGTAAACAAGAAAATTCCTAAGCCCAAGTAGTGTAGAAGATCTCTTTTAATTTTTTATTAAACTTGTTATTAATTTTAAACTCGCAAAACACCCAAAAAACACAAGAACACAAGTCATTATGATGCATGTACCTTTCCTAGTGTCTCTACCCAGCAATAAGTGTAGCCTCACTTGGTCGTTCGGTAGGCCCAGAGTCCTTGCATCGGATCACGGGGGGCCCTAAAATCCCATTGCCTAGCCGGTCTTTCTTGGCCTATTCACGCCCCAAGATTACCTAACACTATTTCCCTACCATACTATGCAATAATCACTATGCCTAACCTCGAGATCCATCCTATCTCTCAACCATCACCTTTGATACCATTTTGTCACGACCTGCCTTCACCAAGATGAGGAAAGGGACAACAAACTACTAGACCCTTCCTTCTTCAAGTTGAAGGAGAGATAATAACCCACGAGTCCTACCTTCAATAGGCCCCGGAGTGGAGACTAGAACCAAGGGTATAGAATCTCATGTAAAAATGGAATGCATTAACATTTTTATTTAATAAGACGAGGAGATAAGACGGTAAATCCCAAAAAACTCCAAAAAACTTGAAAGTAAAAGTAATGCCAAAAATCCACTCCCATATGCATGTTCAAAATAAACTGATACAAGGTACAAGAAAACTCTATTGAAAAGTACAAAAAGAGAGAAAAGAAATAAAAACTCTCTAAGCCTAAGCTAGTAAAGTCCGACACGGTCCTTAAGGTCATCCTGGAAACCTGGAAGTAGTTTTATATACGTAGGGTGAGTATATAGGTATACTCAATAGGAAAAACCAAGTGCTCCTATGCAAAAGTGGGGAGGAATTTTAATGCCCCATGAGAAATAGAGATAACCAAAGTACCTACCAAAGAAAATATCCACCCAACCTCATCAAGTCACACTCCCAAAATAACGCAATTCAAGTAAAGTAATAGTAATAAAATATCAATATTTAGGTACCCCACTCCACTTTCCCACTAGTTATTTAGGACATCCTATGAGTCAGACCTCCCCCATAATTCTTAGTGCAGTCCCACTGCCTCCCCAACAAAAACCTTATGGTCCATCACCATGCATCCCGCCTACACACACCTGGTCCACCACAACCACACATAACCAAGCCCTCAAACACCTGGGCCACCACAACCACTACCACGCCTGAATACACATGGGCCAGAACAACTATTGTGACACCCAAAGACACATGGGACTCATATCGAAGACATTTGGGAAATAAATCTGTCCACACACACCTGGGATAACGAACACAACACACCCTTCCCAAATATTCTTGGGCCATAATATAACTTAGGCCATTACATCCTATCCAAATAGTATTAGGCTACCTAGGAGAGGGAGCATGAAGGAGTTAATAACCAGCCACTCATTTGAATGTTGGGAAAACACCCTCCCCCATGAAATGAGAGTGTTCAACATGGATTGATCAACATGTGTGGGGTGAGAATAAGAAAAACAAGAACTAAATTTATACATATAATTAAACAAACACTCATCCCAACCTAAGGGTTACGAAATAGACAACCATCCCATGAACACCTAGAGTAGAACCACCCTCATTACTATCCTTATATGAACGAACACACAACAACCACAACCAGAGAACAACCCATTTATGGAAAACAATCCCACAGTGTACCCATTCCCGTTATCATGTTCAAGTGATTCCATTTAAATATTCCTTCACTACCAAGAAACTAACATGCATAGCCACAAGCCAAGACAAAAACTAAAGGAAAACATCCAAGAAATAATTTAAGCATTCACACCCTGTTCTCTTATAAAGTCACAACAACAAAAGGGACCTGTGAGTTCCCTTGAAGCACTAGAAACAAAAAAATCCACAAAACATGGCTCCACATGGCCTCAAATACAGAACCAAAAACTAAACAACATAAGATCCCATCCCCATCCACGTCACCCCACAAGAATCAAGAAAAAAAACCATGTATATTAGCATAATATAGAAAGTAAATTCATTGTTCATCCATTTTATCGACAAAATTTATGTGATTAAACAATTTCCATGTTATAGCCATTCAATCACAAGATTATCCAGAAAAAAAAGGTTCATTAGTGTGCAATAAAGGACCACCAATGACCACTATTTTCAGTGGGAATAATCCCATACAATTCACAACATAAAATGAATATAAAATAAATTTTAGAAACATCATCATCAAACACACCCCTTCATTATTTAGAGTTCGTTTATTATCTTCATTAAGGTTTGGTTTCATCCACATCCCGAGGTAAGTATTATCATACCCACCCCCATGATACACAGTAAATAGAGATAAAGGAAAACCCTACTTGGATGATAAAGGATCAAAGTGTTTTTATCCTCACGATAAGAATTGAGGGTGCGTGAATTTCAGGAAAGGAAAACTTGAGGGATTCAATGACAAGAATGAAGAACTCAATCACGAGTGCATGATTCATCTCCAAAGTAAGTCTCTAGGGAATACTTAGAGAATGAAAAGGAAATATGAAGAGAGGATCTCTGCTTAAGAAAAGGCCAGATCCTAAAATCAGGGAGACGATTTCGAAGTACTTGAAGTCGGATCGTGGATTTACCACATGGATGGGAGGTTTCACATGTTGGGATTAATTTTTATTTAATAATTATCCTTGGTGATGGTGGAGATAATAGTTGTGAGTTAAAATATATATTCTAAATGGAGAAAAACCATGTAATAGGGGCGAACCTAGAAAGTACAAGGAAGGGTGTGACATTGAGGAAAAAGGCCACACATTTTGGTAACTCAAGGGTTGCCCGACTACTAGGGGTTTAAAACATCTTTTACTGGATTTAAATGTATTTAAAAGGTGTATTAAAAACTTTTACATCAAAAGATACATTACTGGGGAAAAACTAGAAGGTCCTGGAGAAACAAGGAAGGACTCACTGTTATGTGAGTCACCATCGCCCAGACACCGTTTCCCTAGAACCATTGTCGATTGGTGCCATGGACAACCGATCGGTACCACTGATAACCATCGATGCCATTGATGCCCATTGGTACCACTGAATCTCATCAGTGACACCATTCGTTCAATACTAAAATTTGGAAAACTCTTTAATGATTCACTGATGGTCCCCATGACACCCCAAACACCAGAATTTGGAAAAGTAATGGACTGGGATGGTTTGGGAAATTACAATTCATATTACCCATTTAACCACTACAGATAGCCCCAAAAAATTCTCTAAATAACCCATATAAATAACTATCAGTATTTTTGGGGTTTGAATTGGGGATTTTGGTGGATAAAATCATATGAAAAATTTAATAAGGAAGCTCATAGAGTAAAAATCAGTTGTAGGAATATTGTAGAATACTAACTGGTGATTGAGTTTTTAAATTTGATTAATTATAGATTATTTATAATTACTTGATTTATGAGAATGTTGGTGTAGACTGAATAAAAAATATAATGGGTGAGAGAAGAGAATCTAAGTTATATACACCGAGAAGAACTGAGGTTGAGATCGTGCTTTCAGAAGTGTGGAGAAAAATTAACAGAGCTCAAGAATTCAGTATTATGAGACTTAGAAGTAGGATATTGATGTTATTGAAGCACTAAGGAAGACCAAATTATCTAATTTCAAAGCTAAATATTACAGGTTTAGGTTCTTGAATATTTGAACACTTATTGTGTAACATCCCAGGTTTTTTAGCACTTTGAATTTCTATTTTTTTTTTGAATTTTATGTTTGGATGATGCAAAAAAATTTAAATTGGTATTCAGAACATAATTTAGTGAATTAAAACACATTATTATGTTGTTTTTAGATGGGTTTTAAGGCTTGGTGAATGACTCTGGGTTTCGAATGAGTTTTAGGAGCGTTGGCCCCCAAAAACTCATTTTCAAAATGTGCAGGTAGAGGCGGATGGTTTATTTAAACCATGCAGACCTTAAGGGGAAACAATGCAGACTACATTTTAAATGGAAATAGTGAGAAAAATTGTGTGAGTTGGGGTGAATTATTTTTTGAGAAATTTGAGGTTTTTAATAAAGGGTGTGCATAGTTTGTGTACGAATTGAAAAACCATGTGGCCTAGCTCGTAAGGTTAGTGCCATTTAGGTAGTGAGACCACACAGTTGGCGCATGGTCTAGCCAAATCATGTGACCAAACCATGTGACCTATTTTAAAGGGGGTTCTCTTCATATAGCGACAACACTCATTTAGAATATGGTTAGCTAAACTACGTGGCCTGACTGTGTTTTTCATTAAATGGGATGAAATTAAAAAACTAGCCCACCCTTAATTTTCTTCTTTCTTATCCTTTCTTTTCCCTTTCACATGCATAACTATGAAGCTATCCCATTTTCTAATCTATAATTTGGCCACCTTCCTCTGTTTGAGCTCCGATTTTAATGTCGTTGGTTGCATTGGAAGCATACTAGTAAGCCCTTGATTCATCTAATTTCCTTTATTCTTTTATCACTCTTTTTATAATGTTATTTCCATATAGTATCATTTAACCTATTTTTAGGGAATTTGTATAGAATATTGATTTCTATCATCTCAAATTTGATTATAATCCATTATTCGACAAGTGAGCACTTACAAACATATGGTAGGTGGTTCCTAGCTTTCTTCACTTTTATATACATGTTATGGGATTTATACCTAAATAAAAATATATGGGTTTTCTTGGTGAAAACCTTAATAAATTAATGGTTATTTTTAAATAATAATTAATTGTTGTTATGAGATTCCAATGGGAATGATTTACTCTATTTTAAAATTCTATTCCAAGTATGGGTCTTGTGGTTGGTTAGGTTAGGTTATACTAATTGTTTAAATTATTTAAATTAATTAAATTGTGATAAAAATTCCTGAGTTCCATGGGAACATGATGATCATGGCCTAAGGTATTGAGGTGATGATGATCACTAGGATTGCAATAATGAGGTTCGTTAAGATGAGGGAGTACATCAAGATATATGGTGGGGCATTGACAGTCATGTTTGAGGAGATATGATCATAAGGTTGATGGTGATGGCCATGCCACAGATGGGAGATGAGGGTTTTATTTGGAAATGAGGTTGGTGGATGGTGTTGCTTAGGAAAAGATGGTGATTTCCACTCATCATTGTTGGACGACATTGCTATTGTATTCATGTGAATATAGATGAGACTCATTTGAGGTGGTGTTGGCCACTCGTTGTGAGTGGAGACCGTTTTAGTAATAGAGGCTTTGGGGATGGTGTTGACCATTAGTTATAGAGGAGGTTATCACTATATAAATCAACAGAAGATGGTGTTTGACACCATTGGTTGGGGGATAAATCTCTCTATTTTTATTTGAGGCTGACGATCCAGGATTATTGAAGTATGAATCTCATCATGCCTTAGACATCTGGCTATCGAGTCGATGGTGATTTATTATATATGGGAGGATGGATATCATCATGCCTTTGGATGTCAGGTTGTTGAGATGATAGGGTCTTTTTGAACTAAGGTCTGAGGGACCTGTGACATATTGATGGGAATACTGATGAGATTTTGGTTACTGAATTTTTGGACCATGAGGTTTCATATGGCATGAGGTGTCCGTGATTTGTTTATGGGAGGAGCCTAAGGGTTCTCTGGGTATGATATCCTTATGTGGAAACCTAGGAATTAAGTCGTGGGTCCTCAATAATCTAGATATGTCTTTATAGACATGTACTTTATGAAAACATATATGTTATGGAATTTATTCTGAGATGTACCAGTGTTGTATTAAGTAGGTAAATGACCACTTGTGACTATAGAGTACAAGTGGAGCCAACTATTTATTTTATGTGTAAGTTTCTACTATTTATTTAAGAATACATACACTATATAATTATGGATGTAAGACAGACACATGTTGGTGGTGGCATACTGAGTTTACACTCATACTCTTTATGGGCCCCTCAGGACGTAAGATTAGGTAAGGGACTAGGATCATAGTTAGGAAATTAGTGAGAAGTTACTTAGGATGGATGGTAGTGGAACTGGTTGTTATTTTTATTGATCTGTAGTTTTCATTTGGGTATTTTGACTATATTATTATATGATTTCCATGGGAGATCTTTCATGTCTATTTTTGTATGACTATCTGACATGTACACTTTATTGATCAGTGTGGATGTTTCTTTGGGATTGTTATTATTGTTATCTTTTATAATTATATTGAGTTTGATATGTTGTTTCCAGTATGTTATATATGTATATGTGTATATATATATATAAAGACCATTATTATTATCATCACCAGAGGGTATAGTATCCCTACGATAACCTAATCAGACCCTCACTACTAGTTGAAAAACTTTTCCATATAAGGAGTTTTGCCTAAGGACTAGTGGACCACCATTATGTAGAATGGATTTTAAGTGGATCTTAATTTTGGGTTCTATATTTGGGTTCTATTTATTTGAATACTTGAGATAAATATCATCATTAGTTTATAAAATAGCTTGAACTCCCTTGTGATATTACTCACCTTGTTCTGAGACACTTATATACTGGTGGGAGTCAACCTAATTCATTGGGGTGATTTTTTTTATTGTGATACAATCAAAGGGTAGAGGATGATATGTGATGTGGCCTTAAAATCAATTGATTTGCCATAAATATTTCTTATGTTTTTAATGATTTATTTTTTTTTCACTTTTTTCTAATTATTTAGACTTTTGTAAATTTATAATTAAATTTATTATTTAATCTATTTTTTATAATTAATATTATATTTTAAAATTTTAAATCATTAATTTTGTCTTTAGTTATTTTTCTTTATACTTATAAGTTTTTATTCTTCTTTACTTAATAATCTTAGATTTTTTCATTTTTATTAATTAACCATTTCATCATTTTATAATCATTTAATTAATTTATTCTTCAATTTAATCTTCAATATTTTAATTTTATATTCTTAATGTAATTTAAATTTAATTTAAAAATATATTATTTAAGTTGTTTTTATTATTCAATTTAATTCCTTTAAATTTAATTTTTTAATTAAATTTATAAATCTAAAATTTAAATATTTAATTTCTCTGATTTTTATTATCATCCATTTTTTAATTTAAGTTTAGTTTTTTAAATTTCAGTTTTCTATTGTTGAATTATTTAATTAATCAATTGTTTTAATTTCTATTAATTCAATTTTTAATTTAAGTTTCTTTTATTTAATTAATTTAATTTAATTTTAGTTTTTAATTTTTTTAATTTTATTGTCAATTAATTTTTTATAGGAGTCGCAGTCAGTTTTTCCTTCACCATTTTTTTCAAATGAATCATCGTTGGGGAACCAACAATGACTCATTTCATACATTGTGAAATTTTCACTTGAAAGTGCCAGTGGTGAGTCATTACTCACTGCGAGCACCTTTTCCATTTTTTTCAAGACACCATTGGACAACCCGATGGTGATTAATTTTTCTCACTGTCACTGATTGAACAACAGTGAGTCCTATAATCATCGTTGCTGAACCCCTTCACCCGGTAGTGAGTCTTTACTCACTGCTATCCAGCAATTTGTCTCACTTTCAGGACTGGCTAGTGATGAGTCCCTCATTCACCGTTGCAATTCGACCCACCATAACCCACAGACACAACAAGCATCCCGTCAACCACCACCACTATTTCTCACTATCGTAGACTCAACTCACCATTGTTTAATACTATCATCCCTACCTTATCACCATTCCACCAATAACCATCATCACTACTATCAGGAAATACCACTATTGATGTGATCTTCTGTCACCTATCCAACATCATATCACCACTGACCAAATATCAAAAAATAAACCAGATTTGAAGGATCAATGAAACACCACACTTTTTCTTTATCAGATCGAAGCCCCCACCTCCTCGTCATAGATCTGAATCAGAAGAAGAGGCTGATCTGAACCCCATGAGCTGAGCCCCACATTATCACTTGGTATCTCCATCCATTTCCAGATTTAAACTAAACACGATCTAGGACATCGTGGATCTGCAACCTCTAATCCATCAATCAATGTCACCACTCTCCAATTATCAATGAACCACCTGAGATCCATACTGTACCACCGGTTTTTTCCACTATAGAGTCCCACTCAAGACACCATCATGGAGATATGCTGAAGACACAATTGAATTTTAGATTCCTGGAGAAGAATAACCCCCTATGTGGATAAGAATAAAGATGGGGAGGGGATTAAAAGAATAATAAAATTAAAATTAAAAAAAAATAAAAGTAAAAAAGTAAATAATTAAATAAAACTAAATAATAATAATAATAAAAAAAATATGGTAGTAATTAATAATTAATATAATTAATTATAATTAAATATAAAATACCCAACATAATAATTTAATAAATTTTATTAATATTTAACTAATTAATTAAGTTTTTATTTTAAATAATGTAATCTCTAATCACTATTTAATTTTATTTATCCTTTATTTATAGATTCATTCAAATCCAAAAATCCTATCAGGGTTCAGGAAGAATATAGAAGTGGAGGTTGTTACAAGGGTTCTGCTCAAGTCATAGAAATTGTAGCAGATGATGACACATGGATGTTCGAGAAGATGAGAACTCACCTACATTAGTGAAAGTAGTGGGTGACTAATTATAATTTGATGAAGATCTTAAAATTTGAAGCAGTAGTAGTAGAATGTGGGATTTTTCATTAGACACTTCATTGATCAGGATCAGGAGACCTGGAAAACCACTTCTTGGAGACCTAGAAGAGTAGAAGTAGAACATAGACCTACAGACCTTGGGGAGCAGGAGTAGAGTAGCAGAATAGGTTTGAAAGGGAGATTCATTTCCTTTTCTTTTCAATTTCATTATTCTATAATAAAAAAACTTCATTTTTTGTAATGAATATGATTCTAGGATAAGTAAATTGATTTTGGGAAATTTAATTTCTACAGGTATTTTATTTCTCAGCTTCACTTGATTCTTTCGAACAAAGAACTAGATTCAACTGGTGAAGTTGAATATAATTCTTAATATTTAAAATTGTTTTTGCAGCTCAAGAACATAACTTCATCACTCCATGATATTTTGGATAAAAATATCATGGATACATATTCTAAAATCTAAGATTCATTTCCACTGGATTAAATTAGTGATATTTATTCTAACATCTTTAACTCAATTACTTTCATAGTTTGGTGACTCTAGCTGTGGTAAACCTCTAAAATCACTTAACTGCGTGATTAATCTCTTGGTGAGGGAGATTAATTGATAACTTTTTTGAGGTCATGGATTCAATAGTAATTAATTGAAGATGTCAACTTTACAATCAGTAGAGTTAGATTCCCAAGGCTTTTTTCTTGATTAGAATTTTCGCAGTCCTCATTCCTGTTTATAGTTCATTGTTATTTCTAATGTTCATCATTACTCTAGTTTAATTATTAGTCAAAAAATGCTTCCTCTTACTATCGTCATTAAAAAAAATAAAAAAATAAAAAAAAAATCAAATTTCAAAAAATATTTTCACCCACTGTTGACAACTGTGGGATTGTTTTGAAATTTGGTCACTCTAACTCAATTTTAAGCCTTCCCTTGGGTTCAAACATGCCTACCAATTACTGTAGTTTGTAGAAGTTTTAAAATAATTCAACTTTGACATGTATTCAATGATATATGATTCAAGTATTTGGCGCTTTTTCTAGGGAAGTCTTCAATCGACTAATATTTTTTTTCAAAACTAAAAAAAATCATAAAATTTTTTCTTTAAAAGAATTATTAAAAAAATTAATTAATGAAACTTCTTCCTAATATGAATTTAAAAATTATTTTTTCCATATGTTAATGTGTGTGTTTAATTTTATTCACAAAAAAAGAATTAATTTGAGGATTTAGATCATGATAATGGACTTTTCTATGTATATTGTGGCTATTATGGACACATTTCATGGTAGTGTGCCTATAATCAACCACAAAAACATAATCATTTTGAAGAAAATGAACATCACTTTGAGATTGATCCTTACTTATTATCAAAATTTGAACAATATTTAACTAATATAGATGCTAGAATGGATGATAGGATAAATTTTTTGTTAAACCAAAACCATGAACTTCAAATATAAAATTCTCAAGAACAAGATCAAAAACTACAAAAGTTAGAAAGTATGTTCTTAGACTTACAAGAAAGGTTTAAGGAACAAAAAGAAATTGAAATAAATGAAGAATAAATAGTTATAGGTGAAATTGAGAGAGAAAATGGATAAGAGAATGATTTGAGAACTTCTGTTAATGATAGTACAATAAATGGTGAGGTTAAAACTGAGAAATTTTTTTATTTTTATTTTCTAAGAATCTGATTCTAATGAAGAGAAATACGAGGAAATAACCAACTCAATTGATGAAGAGGACAATGATAATAAATATTTCAAGAACTTAAATGGAGTTGAGTTTGAAATTTTTTAGAAATAACTAAAAGATATTGAAGAGGGTTTCCCTATTTTGTACATGATTCCAACCCTTGATAAGGTTCACTGTTTTAGGAACTTTGAAAATGTAATCACTTGGGTTAAAAAAAATTATAAAATAAGAACTGAAATGTTAAAAACTCTTCTCCCAACTTTTCTTAAATCCTGAATAAAGAACCTATAATTTAAATGAGGAATATTTTGGTTGATAACAATAACATAGAAATCATTGATTCATAAATTCTTGTACTTGAATTGAAAACCACTCTTCCCTATTTTGAAACTTTAAACCCATCAATGTTTGAAATGATTCTTGAGTAAAATGATGAGGTAATAATATTTGAAGAGATATTAACTATTGAGCCTTCATTTATCTATTCACACATTAATAATTTTTCTGAATTGTTGTGTAGTGAAATTAAAAACAGTATTGATCAATATGAGGAAAATTGTTCAAACTTGAAAATTCTAGAATATGAATTTATTGAAGTTGAACTGAAAATTTATACCTCTGAACTAAAATTTCTAGAATACTCAATTGAATTTGTTTTTGAGAATGAAATTTTAGTTAGTAAAGTTAATGCAGAGGTTGAACACGCACTAGATGATTGTAGAAAAAATGATTTTTATAAGCAGTTGATGTTAATGTTTTATTTATTAACAAGAAACTTTTGAAAAAAAATTATAATATTATTAAACACGAATATACTAATAGTAAATTAAATTCTCTTCCCTATTTTTCATATCCTTCCTCAATTGATTTGGATAAAGAATTCCATCTTGATAATGAAATTAGTTTAGAAGGGGAGTTTCATTTGAGTTCCAATGTTTCTAATACTATTCATCATACTATTTCTCACCTTACTGAACTTGTTAGTTTGAACTCAACCACAATAACCCTTGAATTTGAATTTTATAGGGTTTAATTTGAGAGAGATAGTAGTGAGAATCATGATGCATCCCTAGAATAACCTAGTACACCGCTATCCCTTACCAAAAATTCAAATCTTTTCAAATATGAGTTTATTATAGAATTGGATAGAACTACTTCCAAGAGTGACTTTGATGTGTTTGAGCTTAAAAGTTTCTTATAAGAGATTGAGGGAGTTCCTACTTTTTCACCTGATCATAATTGCCTTGTAAATAATTAGGAAGTGAATTTGGGAAATGATTTTTCTTCTCAACTTGAAGACTCCCTTGAGTAGTTCCTAAATGATAAATGAAGATTCTTCGGGATAATTGTTTTTGTGAAAGGAGTCATGTTTTTCCTCAGTTTTCTAAGTGACCACAATTTTCATTTTTCTATTAAAAAAAATGGGCTAAACACTTGTGGTGGTTCATTCATATAAAACCATAACTACCTAGTGACTACAATTAATTTCTATGGGAGTTTGTCTGGGGACTTTAAAACTATAATTAATGAGAGGCAACCCATGATTTTTTTTTCAACAAATTTGTTTTTTGTTTTTTTAGTTTTTATATTTTCAAAAAAGTCCAACTAAAGTCTTAAAATTTAGTGATTCATGGGATTCAGCCAATGGGTTTTCATTGTTTTTAAATTTTTGTTCATTTTGAAGAAAACATTTCTTGTTATATCCTATTTTAATTCTATAGTGGATATATGTTCTTTTCTATCTTGGTCTGTGAATTTAGAAAGGTTTCTACTGGTGTCTATAGAAGAGAATCATTCCCGTTATACTCAAATTACAAGAAGACGCATTTTGGGGCCTCACTAGATTTAAATTCTCTTCACTCATACCTTTGGTTTTTAATTACATTTGAGTTTCATATGTTGATTTCATATTTCAATATTTTTTATTTTGTAGGATCTGGAATTGAACAAACTAGAGGATTGCATTCAGCTAAGATGGAGGAACTAATTTTGGACTTACTATGAAGTGAAATATTTTTAAAATAGGGAGTTTTTATTTTCTACATATCATTGTCACTCTTCTTATTATTTTTACTGTATTTTCTTCAAGTGTTGGTTGCTAGATATTTTTACTGTATATGTTGGATTATTGAAAAATTAGTGCTATAATGTTTTTAATTCACTCACTTTTTGGAATTAAGTGTGCGTGTGTGTGTGGGGGGGATTCTGGATGGCTATTTGTTTTTAATTAGTTATTCTTTAATTTGTGGGGTGTTTAGAATATATTTCAATATACTGTTGAAAATATATTTGAATCATATTTCTAAACTTTCTACACCCTATTCACTGTAAATTCATTATTTTAGATGCAATTTTTTTTGAGTTTAATTGAAAAATTATTTTCTGTGGACTTAATGATAATGCATGAACTTTCATGTGATCCTATTGTAATATAATTTGTTTATTGTGGAAAACAAAATACTATTTGAGCTATAATGTGACCTTTAAACATGTCATCAATCTGCTTTAATGAATATTTTTTTGATCTTTAAAAGTCTAATTGTTTTCTCCACCTTTGAATTTGACTTTGGGGAAAAAGTTGGGTTTTAAGTGTGGGTGATGGGGTCAACTTATGTTGAGCTATTATGTGATCTAATGAAAAACTATCATGCCTTGAGTTTTTTTTGTAAAAAATGGTCATATTTGTTTAAAAAAATTGAATTTTTTCAAATTTTTTGTTTCTTTAGTATTTTTTCTGAATTTCAAACCATCCTTTCCTAAGGTAAATTACTTAGTGGTTGGTAAGATTTGGTTAGAACCTGAAACTTTCAAATATAAATGAGTATTGAGTGAATATTATTATTTATTTTATTAATGTTCTGTTTAAGAACTAATTTTGAGAGTGATATAGGATACATTCTTAGGGAGTTATGATCTTAACCTTAGGAAACTAGAAGTTTAAACTTGATCACTGGGCAATAAATTTTTAATTATTAAAAAATAATCACTTTAGTGAGCCATTTTAAATGGTGTTCATATAAATCTTTTGAAACTGGAGTAAAATGAGCATTTGGGAACCCATGGTGAATTTCTAAGACACTAGGCGTAGTGTGTGTGAGTAATACCTATGTACAATTCTAATAAGTGATTATGCACAGTGCTAAACACAAGTTACCTTGTTAGGTAAACAAAATTAAGTGCCTAGTTTTCAAAAATGAGTTTATTAAGGTGAGGAGAATAATGTACATAAGATGAAGATGGGGACATTTTATTTGTATGAAACCATTTAAGTTGTATCAATAAGGTGATTCAAGAAAATTAATTTGATTTTTTCCTTTTGGAACCTAGGACAAAGTCAAATTATAAAGTGCCTTCTGTTAAGTTCTTAATTCTACTTTTACTTAACATGTTATCACTCTTGGATTTAGAACTTGGATTTGAATTGAAGTGAATTATTAGGAAGATTCATTTATGAGGAATGACTTCTTGAGAAGTTAATGATTCTTGGTTCCTTGACCATCTAGTAAGAATTTAATTTAGAAAATATTTCTTTTGAGACATTTCATTTCAAAAACCTAATACTCAGTTTTTCCTCTAATTTTAGACTATTTTACAAGCTTCTTTTTGAGATGTTTAATAAAAGCATACTTCTATTTTTGAAAGCCAATTAATCATGAAATTGATTGAGGATAATAAACACTTAAGTGTGGAGGAATTTTATGTGGCCTTAAAATCAATTGATTTTCCACATATTTTTATTAAGTTTTTAATAATTTAATTACTTATTTTTTATCTTTTAGCTAATTATTTTAAATTTTTTAATTCTATAATTAAATTTATTATTTAATAATTTTTATAACTAATATTGTATATTAATATTTTAAATCATAAATTTTTTCTTTATTTATTTTTCTTTATACTTATAAGTTTTTATTATGCTTTACTTAATAATTATAGATTTGTTCATTTTTATTAATTAATCATTTCATCAATTTATATTCATTTAATTAATTGAATCTTCAATTTATTTTTTTATCTTTTCATTTTTTATTCTTAATGTAATTTAACTTTATTTTAAAAATATAGTATTTAATTTGGTTTTGTTATATAATTTAATTCTTTTAAATTTAATGTTTTAATTCAATTTAAAAATATAAAATTTAAATATTTAATTGCTCTACTTTTTTATTATCATTTCATTTTTAATTTATATTTAGTTTTTAAATTTTAGTTTTTTGTTACTGAATTAGTTAATTAATCAATTGTTTAAATTTTTATTAATTCAATTTTTAATTTATGTTTTATTTATTTAATTAATTGAATTTTATTTTAATTTTTTAATGTTTTAGTTTTATTGTTAATTAATTTTGTACAAGAGTCACCATCAGATTTTCCTTCACTACTGTTTTTGCAAATGACTCACCATTGGGAACCTAACGATGACTTGTTTCATACATTGTCAAATTTTCACTAGAAAGTGCCAGCGGTGAGTCACTACTCACCACCAGACCCTTTTCCATTTTTTCCAAGACACCATTGGACAACCCAATGGTGATTCATTTTTCTCCCCATCACTGATTGAATAATAGTGAGTCCTAGAATCATCGTTGCTGAACCCCTATCCTCAATAATCAGTCTTTTCTCATAGTCTGCTAGCAATTTTTCTCATCACCAGGACATGCCAGCAATGAGTCCCTCACTCACCATTGCAATTCAACCCACCATCACTCACAGACACAACCGGAATTCCACCAGCTACCACCTCCATTTTTCACCGTCATAGACTCAAATCACCATTTTTCACTGTTACCATCTCTACCTTCTCACAGTGCCACCAACCATCATCATCACTGGTATCAATAAAGACCATTATTTCTATGATCTTCTCTGTGAATTAATAATTCATTTTATTTTTTGTTAATTAAATGCTTAATTTATTAAATATGTTGTTTAAGAAGTTGTTACGCAGTTGAAAAGTGGGCACCACCCATTTCTCGTCCACCGACCACGTGTCCACTTAGGGCCTGGCCTTTTGTTTGCAAATATTTTTTAGGGATTCTTGGTGAAACACTTTTCTGGAGGAGGTGTGCATCTTGGATTGCATCAAGAGAGAGAGAGTGGTCAGTGGGGCTCGTCATGCGGAAAGGGGGACGAAGCCATCAGATCTAGCCGGAAGGCAGGCCGAGGGGGGGGGGGGGGGTGGTGGCTCTGCTTTTACATTCATCGGAGGGGATCATCTTCACTCGATTGAATCGAAGGCGACACTAGATTATTCTAATGGATCTCAATAGGCAAGTGGTGACAGTTCTTCTTAGACTGGTGGAGCAGCGATGATCGAGACAATTTTTCTAGTTTCTTGGACCTGGAGGTTGATGATTTTGGTTTCTACAAACTTGACTTCACCAAGAAAGAGGGATTATTCGGGGTCAACTTCATCCAAATCATTCTCATCCCCACGATCTACTCCCAACATCATCTAAATAGGATGAAGAAATCTTGGACATTCCATCCTAATCACCAGAATCCGTGCTCGGTGCCTACAGACACGCTGTCATAGTCCAACGCGAGGCACTTCAGAGAATCACTAGGAAGACTCTGGGGTACTGGGCATTGATGACGTCGATGGAGGGATGTGTGGTGACTAGCAAAAACTACGGCTAAAAGATGATCTACAGTGGAACCGACATGGTCTTAAGGACCAAATGATAGTGACTCGACTGCAACAATCTGCATCTAACTTGAGGCTCTACCATGATGATAAAGGTGAGACCAAGCCCTGGTAAGGGGGTCTCGGTCAATATTTTGGGTAATTGAGACTTGTATCTATTTTAATTTTAAGTTCTGTTTCATGTGTTGGGTTTGTGTTGTGGTGCGGTTTTTCATTGCTTCTGCTTGTATTCTTTTATTTTCCATATTGAAAACCCATGAAATCGCAGCAGATGATGACACATGGATTTTAAAGAAGTTTAGAACCAACCTAAGTTAGTGGAATTAGTGGGTGACCAATTAGAAGTTTAAAAAGATCGTAAAGTTTGAAGTAGTAGTAGTAAACTATGGGATTTTCATTCGACACTTCATCAGTCAGGAGCAGGTGAACTAGAAAACCACTTCTTGGGGACCCGAAAGAGCAGAAGCAGAAAAGAGAACTTCAAAACTTGGGGATCAGGAGTAAAGAAGCAAAATAGGATTTAATGGGAGATTCCATTCCTTTTATTTTAAAATTAATTAATCTTTAATTAGAATATTTCAAATTTTTAATGAATATGATTCTTGGATAAATACATTGAGTTCTGGGAATTTAATTTCTAATGGTATTTTATTCCTAATCTTCACTTGATTCTTTCAAACACAGAACCAAATTCAATTGGAGAATTTGTATCTGATTCTTAAAATTTAAAATTCTTTTTGTGACTCACAAACATAACTTCAGAACTACATGATATTTTCGAGAAAAATATCATGGATACATCTTATCAAATATAATATTCATTTCCACTAGATTAAATTGGTGAGATTTATTCTGGAATCTTCAAATCAATTAATTTCACATTTTTGTGACTCTAGCTATATAGTGAACTTATAGAATCACTTAAAAATGTGATTAATATCCCAATAAGGGAGATTAATTGATAATTTTTTTGAGGTCAGGGATTCAATAATAATTAAGTGAAGATTTTATCCTTATAACTAGTAGTGTTAGATTCTCTGGGCTTGTTTCTTGATTAGAATTTTCTCAGTACTTGTTCTTGTTTCTAGTTCACTGTTATTTCTATTGTTCATCATTACTCTAGTTTAAGAAAGATTTTATTATTCAAACAATGTTTCCTATTACTGTATTCATTAAATATATATATAAAATATAAAAAGGTAAAAAGTAAAAAAATATTTTCACCCACTGTTGACAATAGTGGGATTGTTTTGAAATTTTGTAACTCTAACTCAATTTTAAGCATTCCCTTGGGTTAGACCCTCATTAAGACTTACTATAGATTGTAGGAGTTTTAAAATAATTAAATTTTTACATTTATTCAATTACATACATTTCAATATGTACCAAACCACTTGTAATTAGTGATTTATTATAGTAGAAAATCGGTGAATCAGTCTCTATCCGACCATAGCAAGAAGTAAGTACCCACATTGAGACCGAACCTTGTAAAACAATTTGTGTGCCTTTTGTTTCCTTTATTTTTTTTTCTATTAGGTAAATTTGAGATTTAAATTTTAGTGCATTAAATCCTAACAAATCAAAAAGTTTTTTTCTAAAGAATAAATTTTAAAAGTACCATCGATCCATCCCCCCTCTTAGTGGTATAACCCATTCCTGAGGTATTTAAACTAGGTTTGAGAGCATCATAAAATACCTCTATTTAATAAAAATTATAATTTTGATGGAGATTTTAAATTCTGTTAATAATATAGGCATTCAAACATTCAATGAAAAAAATTATTGTGGTTGGAAGAATAAAATGATTCTATATATTATTTCACTTGAATTTTAAGTCATTAATCATAATACTATGGGATTTCCATCAATTGAGAGAGATAATCCAATTATTTTTGCTGACATGAGAAATATATAGGTATATGGTAATTAAATTAATGTTATACTTGTTTCCTTGTCATTCAAAGTGTACACAAAAGTAACGAGACTTTATATTACTAAAAATATTTGGGACAAAATATAAAACATATTTGAAGGGAATGTGAAGGTTTAAGAAGCAAATATATAGATTTAGAGAAGTAATTAAAAATATGTTAAGATAACTGATAAAAACCCCATTATTGAATATTTTATATGATTCAATGAAATTTTCAGTAATATCATAGGCTACGGAGAAAAATTAGAAGTCTCCACTATTTTCAAGATATTTATGAGGAACTTTATAGATAGATTTGATCCAAAAATATATACATTATAATACATATAATATTTAAATCTTGATGAATTACATAACATTATCATTGCTTATGATATGAGAAAAACTCAAAAATTCAAGAAGATGATCAAGGAGGAGATGACTTTTAAATCCATGAGAAAACACAAAATCAAAAAAATAAAAGGATGATTCCTCAATTGAATATGATGATGATGAATAAACAGATGAATATAATTATTAGAGTATTGGGTATTTACATATAGGTAAACTAGGGGAATCCTATGGGAAAGGATTAGTGGGCTAAGCCCTTATTATGCTTTAATTATTTGATTCCCACACCGGTGGAGGCTACTTGATGTACTATTTGTTTCATCTATAAATAAATAACTCTCTCTATTTATGAGATATGTGATTTTATTCAAACATGGTATTAGATAAGGGAATATAACCTTACCCACTCTTCCCTACCTATTAGATCTCACCCTCCCCATAACTGCCACAATTTCAGCTATCTCCCTCAGATCGATTGTCTTCCATGTGACACCACTACTAACCATCTCCTACGTGATAGTCCCAAGACTGAACGTCCCTCCCACATACTATCCATATGAATACGCACCCCTACTATTCACTTGTCCTAGGACCTCCCCTCAATGCACTGGCCCAAGGCCTACCCCCTATAAGCTACCCCAAGCTATATGGGCCTCCTATGCATGTCCCTACTAGGAGAAACTCATCCAGATTTACCTTATTTCCATACACCCCTCTACCCCCCTATGACTTCTTCGTCTTCCTTTTCCTCTACTAGCCATGTACCCAAGATCAAATCTTTTGTAGGTTCCAACAACCTATTTTTCACAACTATCCATGCCTTTATTCCACTATTTCTATATTATTTTTTATGACTGGTAAAAATATTTTAATACTGTGCAATTTCACCACATATTTTATCTCATTTTTTCACTTTTAGTACCATGTCATCATGTAATGTGATTCTTCAGTACTCTACAACTATCTTGTGATTTTTATTCTTTTATCTACTTCTAGAAACATAATTTACCTTACGAGATACAGTAACAACTTCCTCATGTATTGTGGATGAATGTATCAATTTCTCTAATTTTATCATTTGGATGAATACTATTATTGTCACCTTAAATAGCGTGGGATACTATTGCACTTTGGTTTTATCCCCTGTATATCCCAATGATTCTACATTTAGGAAATGAGAAAAACTAAACAACATGATCTTCTATATGATTCTAAATTCAATAGATCACTCAATTAATCATGTTTCCAAGAATGATAATACTTGTAAGAAATTAAGAGACTCTTTATTACATAAATTTACTGAGATGAACACTCTTTCTCACATATCTGATCATTTTCAGCTTATATTTTCATTTCAAAAGGGAAATCCCTTGATTCCAGCATATTATATTGAGTATTAGTCCATTATTGATGAGATCAATGATTTATGGAAAATTCAACAAAATATTAACAAAGATCACACTCAATGTAATAAAATGCTTTTATTTTCCCTACTGCATAGTCTCAATACAAAGTTATCTGCCACTATTACCGAAATATTGGCCAATCCCACCACTTTATATCCAGCATTGGTTTATAATCGCCTTATTCATGTGAGTATTACTCCTCTATCACTCAACACTAACTACTCTGATCATGATGATTTGATTTCTCATAGTCCCAACCTAGGTGGTTTCCATTCCAAGGGTCATGGTTGAACTGATTCCTATAAAAACTATATGTATTGTGGTATTTATTATCAAATGATTAATATCTATTAGCATTTTCCTATTTGTCCATATGGCTCTCTATCTCAAGGATGATATCATTCTACACAAGCCACTATACTTGACTATATGAATCTATCTTAAATTATCTATAGTGTTTATCTCTATGATAATGAGTATTGATATCTCTAGCCTCAACATGCTTCTACTTTATAAAACACTACTCTTTCTTATGAAAATGTTCTACTTCATGTATATCCTAGTGATCCAACTCATGGGTTCTTGACTCAGGTTCCTCAAAGAACCATGTTGGGAATGTAATAATTCTTTAGTCCTATAGCTCAAATTCAACTAGAGGTAATATTAATATAGATAATAGTCAGATAGCATAAATTACTAATTATGGTAGTTTCCTAATTATGCTTATCTTGGTGCTCTCAACAATTTAACTTGTTACATGATATCCATTTAATTTAAAATCTTTTAGTAAACTTACAACTAAATTATAGTGCCAGACCATATTATAACATAATCAATTTATATTTTAAGATCCTTTAAAGACTCAGATACTTGGAAGTGGAAAAAATTAGGGTTGTGTGAACATGCATGACTTGGCTCCAGCTCTCACTTTTCTTGTTTCTTCTGACTATGTCCTACAACTTCATTATAACCTTAGTCATTCATCTTCACCCATTATTTCGAAGCTTTGGATATAGGTTAAACTTTGTTTTCCTTTTGACTGTGAGTCTTATCATTACACCAAGAATCCTTAGTTTGACTATATTCCTTAAGATATCCATCATATGTTTTGTCCTTTTCATTTGGATCATTTTGATGTTTGGGGACCCATCTCTAGTTCTTATAAACTAGTTCATCGCTATTTTATCACATTCAATGATGTTTTTTCCAATATTACTTTGGCCTATTAATTTAAAACTCATTCTAAAATTTTACAATGTTTCACCCCTATTATCATGAAATCACTACCCAATTTTCTACTGAACTTCACCATTTGAATTCTAAAAATGGTTATGAGTATTTTTTTGTCCTGTTCTAGTATTTTATAGATGAAAATGGAATTATGCATCTAACTTCTTATCCAGATACACCACAAAAAGGTGTTTCTAAACATTAAAACCACCATCTATTAGATGTCTCTCATGTGATTTCATTTTAGATGAAAGTTTAAACTATTTTTTGGGAGATTATACTCTCATGGCCACTTTTCATAACAAAAAAATTTCATCATTCATTTTAAGGGGTAAAATCCATTCCATTATTTATTTCTGAAAATATCACCTCATTCAATGGATCTTCACATTTTTTGGTTGTGTGTTCTCATGATACTTACCCCTCGATTACCACATTTGATCCACGCACTCTCAAATGTATATTTCTTGGTTATTCCTAGAATCATCATATATATCACATATTCTCTCCATATTTGAATGATTGTATTTTCTAGACTAATGTTTACTTTATTGAATCCTTAATATTTTCGATTTTCTATTTCCCACCATCACATGTTGTTATTAATTATGAAGTTACATTGCTATATTATTTTGATCTTCCATCACCACCATATCTTCCTATTGATGTAATTGGATCATGATTTAGCCAAGTCTACCCCGAGGCTTGATGTTTCTATATCACTTGGCCAACTACTGACCCTTCATCGCTGGAGTTACCCATTCCCATTTACAAAGGTCCATGATCATGTCAACAACATCCCATTTCCTCTCATTCTTATTCGAGATCATCTGTGATTGCATCTCTATTTATTGGGATGCTGGATACTTACTTGACATCATGAACTATCACTAAGGTAAACTATCATCCCAATTGGTTAAAGGATATGCATGAAAAACTTGATGCCTTGGATGCCAATCTTACTTGGTTTCTTATCCACCATTTTGGGTAAAAAAGTTGTTAGGTGTAAGTGGATTTATATAGTGTACATCAACATCAATGGATCTCTCAATAATCTCAAATCTAGCCTTATTTCTATGGGTTATGCACATATATATTCCATTGATTATTTCAACATCTTTTCCTTAGTGGAAAATACGACATCAGTTTTCTTACTTATCTCTCTTATCATCAATTATCACTAGCCTCTACATTAGATAGATGCTAATAATGATTTTATTCATGGTTTTATTATTTAATAGGTTTATATAGATCAACTAAATAAGTTTGTTTCTTAGGGGGATTCCTCCAAGGTTTTTCTCTCTTGATCATTGTATGGCCTCAAGTATTCATCTCATTTTTGGTTTGGTCACTTATACACCACTGTGATTAGAATTGGTATGTGTCAAAGTAAGGGATCCTTTTATTTTCTATCATCAATATTTACCAAGAAACATTATTTTAGTAGTATATGTATATGGAATTTTTAATATTGGAAATGATGGTGCTGACATTGGTAAGTTGAAATATTTTCTTTATTAAAATTTTTACACAAAGGATTTGGGTTCTCTATGATATTTCTCTAGGATTGAGGTCTCTAGATATACCAAATGTTTTTTAAATCTCAAAGAAAGTATGTTCTCGATCTACTATAGGTGAATAACATGACTTTACAAAGCTCAGTTGACTCACCACTGAAACCTGGAGAGAAGTTTCTTTACACTGACAATGAAGAATTCCCTTGAAATGGAGGATATATATGACTTATTGAGAATCTTAATTACTTGATGATGACTCAACATGACATTTCTTGTGCAATGAGAAAGGTGAGAAAGTTTATGGAATTTTCAAAAAAACAAAATAGGAGGCCATTATTTTCATTCTTAGATATGTGAAAAAGTAACCATGATTTTTTTCATCTATATTTTGATCATATAAATATTGAAATTGAAGTGTTTTTTGATGTAGTTTTTTAGGGTGTATCTATTCCATGAGAACTAAATCTAGTTTTTGATATTTTTGAGAGTAAATTTGATTTCATATTGAAGCAAGAAGTAGAAAATTATATCCAGATCAAGAGTAGATGTAGAGTATCATGCTATGTTGTATTTGAAAAAAGATTATTTTGGTATAATAGATACTACATGAGATCAGGTATAATATCAAGAAACTAGTGCATATTTGGTGTGGCAATCAAGCTGAAATCAATATTACCACAAATCCAATCTTTCATGAGCAGACAAAACATATTGAAGTTGATTGTCACTTTTTTTGAGAGAATTATGGGAAGAAGATGATCACTTTTGGGCACATTCACAACATTGATTAATGTGAAGATATTCTCACAAAAAGGGTTCCTAGAACACATGTCTAATCATTGTATACCAAGATAATCATGATAAATATATATGTCCTAGATTAAGGGGGATTGAGTATTGGGTATTTACATATGGGTTAATTGGGTCAATCCAATCGGTTAGGATTAGTGGGATAAGATCCTACCACTCTTTAATTATTTGGGTCCCACATCATTGGAGGCAACATGATGTACTCTTTATTTTACCTATAAACAAATAACCCTACATATTTACGAGGTATGTGATTTTATGACAATTATCATAAATGAATTTTATCTCAGACTATAAAGAAATTCAAAAAGGTAATGGAAATATCAAAGAAAAAATCTCACAGCAATGATTTAAATGTAGAGGAGTTGGAAAATCTATAATAAACTATCCAAATAAGAAAGTTGAATAATATTTTGATGATAAGAAAAGGGAAAAACCTTAGTGAAATAAATAGGTTCAAAGATCAAAAGAATTGAAAATACCTACTGAGAACTTTAAAACGTTTCTAAGAAGGAAATTAATCTTGATTCTCAAAGAAGATGAATACTAATCAAGTTCAGTTAGTCATTCTGAAGGAGGCATTTCTAAAAAAATAAAAAAACATCACAGATCATGATAAAAAACATAAAGAAATATCAATCAGTGAAAAATAAAAATTTGAACTAAAATACTTTGTTTATATATTAAAGATTGAACTTGAAACTTGTATTGATCATAATACTAAAATAAAGGATGAGATAAGACTATTAAAGAAATATGATGGAAAGAATAATTAATGAAAATAAGAACTTATCAAAAGTGAAGTTGGTTATACTGAAGAAATTAAGAAGCTTAAGTTAAAGGTCGCTAAACACGACAAAATTGTGAAATATCTTGATAAAATATTTGATCTAAAGGAAATAGAGTCAAATAAGACACAACTAATGTTTTTTAAAGTTGATAAGTCTATGAATAATATGTTGTTGATTTCAAAAAATCATTGGATGACAAATCTATATCAAATAAAGCTACTGAGAATCATAACCCAAAAGGACATGCGAAATCAGCTGCTATTAAAATTTAAAACAAGTCTATTTTTGCTAACATTTAACTTTACAATTCCAAAATAGGGAAAGTTTGTGCCAAGAATTTTTTTTGAGAAATATTATATATAAATTGAAGAAAAAAATATCTCAATAAGAATCACCCCAAGTAAATAAAGATTAAAACAAGTTAAGATAATATTTTTTTTGAAAATGATTCTTATCTATACAGAAGATCAAACTTCAGAGGATATTACTAGTGTTGTGGAATTTATGGGAAAAATACTATTCATATTGGTGAAACTTGTTGTTTCCTTATGGTAGGAATGAATCAAGGGTGAGATACACTAGAAAGAAAATAATAAATTTTAGAATATTAATAGGAAGACAGTTTTGAATAGAAATTTATTAAGTCTAGATACTTAAAACATATTTGAGTGTTTGGTAGAAATGTTTGGAATTTGTGACCAACAAGTTAATTGTGATAAAGATTGTATGACCACACTCTCATGTTATTGTATATATTTTTAAGAATTAAAAGAAGTATAAAAAAGTAAATAATAAAACTCTCTCATAACCAAAATTGCTTTGAAAAATTATAAGAGATATTAACCATGAATTCTTGATAATTTTTTATCTTATCATATGATTGTGGATATAATTTTTTTGAATAATTTCCAATATAACGATAGAGGGTAATTTTTTTGAAATGATAGTTATTTAAAAAGTAGGGGAAATGAAACATCTAAAATTTAATTCTAAAAGCTAATATCCAAATATTTTCTTTTTATTGAAGGGTTTAAATAAAATCTATTAAGTGTGATCCAACTCTATTATAATGGAAATGAGTTTAATTTTCATAAAGACTCATGTGTTATAAAAAAATCAAAGTATAAAAGGATTATCACTCAAAGAAAAAGAACAAAGTGATAATATTTTAAAAATTGGTGATCGCACTAATTCATTTTACCTGAGTGCCAAAGACGAAAATAATCCAAGACACAAAAGTATTAAATGTATTGGTTTAAGAAATATATAACACCTTTTTTTTCAATGGTTATGTTAATGTATTTTCGTAATGTATTAAGTAATGTTTTTGATCCTTGTGGTGGTTTAAACTTGAGTCCGAGATGTATTGGTGTCTGTTGGAATCTTAAAAATGGGTTTTAGACATTTTTAGTCTAAAATGGAAACCCAAAAACCATGGTGCATGTCATGGGGGTCCCTATGTTTCCTCTTTGTATAATGTGAATGGGGGGAAATGGATGGACAAGCTGTGATACTTGAGGAAGTCTCTTATGGTCCATGACTTAGGAGACCTCATCACACCTGTTTTGGAGATTGTGGTGAGGGAAAAGAACATAATTTTATGGAAATTTTATATGGGTTTTTTATTTTTCTCAATGCATTAAGATCACCATGAGAATGGTGTAAGTCATGGTGGATGGAATAGAGATGTCGTTTGGGATTTTTAACAGCCAAAACCACCATCGATCCTCAATGATATTGACTGTTTCAAAGGGGATATGCATGGATCATGAACGAGGGATCTTAAATGTGGTTTTTAGTCAATCATCAACCCTATTAATTGATTCAACCTATTAACTATATTTTTTATTGTTTTCTAGATGAATTTAAAAATGATTTTAAAAACCTAAGTCATAACCTTGCACGAACTTCATTCGAGCTCTAGTTTCTTCCTTGTTTTTATCGATCTTGACTCACCTTGGTTCAATCTAAGGGATCCTTCTATCTTCCATAGTTGGTGCTTCTAATTTGGGGTGATTCAGTGGATAACTCCAATGATTCATTATTGTTCTATCCATATTATTCTATCCTTCTTGAATAATATTGTATTGATGTTATTATAGCTTGGACTATGGTGTTTTGGGTAGTCCATTGAGGTGTTTTCCCCACATCGGTGTAATAACAACCTTTCTTGAGGATCATTGTAATTATAAAACATATCAATGATGTTTCTCTGGGTGAATCTTATTTGGTGAGACTCTTTCTTTATAGCCTTGATGTTTCCCTCCAAAATATTTGTTCTTGAACTCTCATGTGACTTTATATATGGTTCTTAGGCCTTTGGGTGTCAGCTTGATTCAGGTGACTACCTTTTTGGTGAACCTTTACATTGATGTCTATGATCTTGAGGTAGGAATTTCCTTATCACATAAGGCCTTATATATGATGTTCTCACGATTTTTTTATGCATGAATACCATGCTTGATATGTATTTCATGTAGGTGTGTGAGTGTCCCTTGAGTCTCTTCCTTGATATATTTTCTTTTTATTTGTGTGTAGCCTCTTAAGAAATAATTTTGATATTCCCTATGGTTCCTTACTATTATAAATATTGTTTTTTTATTCCATAGCCTAGAGAACCTTGGTTTAGGTATTGGGATAAATAGGTTGCTTAGTATTGGTTAGACAACCCCTTGGAGGGGGATCTTAATGATGCAATAAAGGATATGGACTATGTATTATTTGATGGTATGATTCAGATCACGAACTTTTTAACCAATATGGGAGTATACCATGAAATGGAGTTAAGTATCCTTAAACTATAGATCTATATGGGTGATTACAATGAAGGGGTGATATACATATCAAAAAACTTCAAACATTTTAGGCTAGTAATACCATCATACAAGGATTATAACCAATATCAAGGTGGGGTTTGCAGTGTTCTTGTTAACAAACACCATTAGGGAAGGGTGTTTGGTGCTCTTATTAAGAACCACTATTAGGGTACAATGTGTGGAGTTTGTCGAAGAAGGAACTTAGAAATAGGATTGAAAAGAACAGGGTTTCAACTGATTCCAGGACTTGTAGAACGTCTTGTGATGTGTAGTGATAGACATTAATATCATTATCGACACCATGGTGAAGTAGGAAGGGTTATGGTTCATGGTGTCTTGGTTACTAAATGATTACTTAGTGCATGTGTGGATATATTCTTACTCTTTTATTTACTTTGTATTATAAAAAACACTATTATATATTTATTGGGAACTTGTGTTAAGGACTCATTGGTGGTGTCCTACTAGGTTTATACTCACACCCTAAATGGGAATCTTGATGCATGTGAAGAATTCATGATCAAAGATACAAGAAAGGGAAAGTCCTTGGTGATAGGGAGCTAGGAGATGGAGCATGGTGTTTGGTGGCGGTATTGGGATGGAATCCAAGATGACATTATAGTGGTTTTACTTATATTTCTACAAGTTTATTATACTCTTATTGAGATTATACTTTTGGTTTTTTTGGTTTATTCTTCTGTATTACTAGAGATACTTTCCATACCATTTGTTATGACACTAATTATTTATTACACTATGTTATTAATTATATATTAATTTATTTATACTGAGGTTATAGTCTCATAATTGATGGAATTTAGGCCCTTGTTGTTACTTGGAAACCTCTTGCATACAAGGAGTAATGCACGAGGACACATGGAACTCCATCTCAGACCTAGTGATTTGGTTTGGGGCATTATATATGTGCCTAGATAGTACATGTATGGTTGAAATATGAGTTACCATTGATGGGATTTCTCTTATCTATTTTCCTATTACAATTTTAAGCTAGTTCTAATATATGTTGTGTAGTTATGAGATTAGGTGTGTTCATGCCTCATTCTTAGGTACATGTGATCACATTCTATATATAAACATGTTGTGTTCCATATATTAGTTCTTAATTTAATTCCTTGATTTTTCAATCTATTCAGGATAATCTTATATTCTCTATTGAGTGATATGATTGTGTTCTCTGTTGCTATGATATATTTGTTGGAATTAATAAGTTGAACTTGATCATGTTGTTATGTTTTGTATATAAATGATTATTACTAAGATGATAGTATAGATCACTTGGCTTTGGTTATGGGTAAATATAATATTAATATACCTTGGGTTCTGGGAGACCTCATAGGATAAACTTTATGTGATCCCATAGACTAATTAGGATCTATGTTGAACTAATGGAATCAAAAATATTAAATGTTATTTTTTAAATTAGAGAAATTATCCCACAGAGACATTTGATAAGACCACCGATAGAGGTAGCCCATGATGATATCATTAAGGAGGGAATATCTATACTACAACCAATTGTGTGGTAATATATACCTTAGCATGCACCTGTACCATCTCAAGTGAATTAGGATACAAAACCATTTTAGCTAGGAATTTTTTAGATCGTTCCCTTTCAAGGTGGAAGCATTTACAAGACCATGAACAATCATATGCAAGAAATCCAAATCTAACATCCACCAACCATTGAGGGTATTGGAGGCCTGCATGATGTAGAATAATGGAAAGAAATCATCAAGATCATTTTCGATCTGGTCCAAACTCTCGTGGATGGGTGAGTGATACCGGAGACCTTCATGTTTTAGGGACCTATTAGGAGATGTTGGAATACCATGAATTGGTTTGGAAAATGAGAGTGTCTTACTTACATAACCTTTAAAGAGTTTTTCCTTGAGAAATATTTTCCTAATGTGATGATGTTGGACTGTTCCCAAGAGTTCATATAGTAACAATAAGGATCTACATTGGCCTTTATCTATTATTCTTATTTCATAATTATTCTATTAATATCATCTCTTTTGGATGAAAATGATTCCTTGAAGTCTTAGAAGTTTGAGATAATCCTTCATCCCAAGATAATGTAGAAAAGGAAGATTTTTGAATTTATATCATACTCAGAGGTGTTGCGCAAGGCCCTAACCATCGTGAAGGGTTTAGAGGAGGATAAAGTACCATAATTTTTTATAGACCATAATGGATTAATTATTAAGATTCCTCTCATTACTATACGATCTTATTCCATTAGTAGGAAGAGGAAAGATGACCAAGAATAGAAGAGTAGTAGGTAGACGGGTTGGAGCATGACTTTATTAGTGTCCCCTATGGGAGTTGACCTTATTAGGTGCTTCAATTATAAGAAATGAGGGCATCTTAGAAATTATTATAGGAATCCACATATGGAGTTCCACCAATGTGGAAGGTTTGGTCATTTTCTATGTTTTTTCTAGGGGGATTATTGGAATCATTCTAAGAGATTAGGGTGAGTCGGGGGTGGAGGAACTTAGTAGAGGATACAGATTCCCTAAGCATCAATGAAATAGGGGAAAGGGTGTAGAGTTGAGATATAGATAGTTTTTTTTTGGATCAAGATCTATATGATGATAGTGATGGACTGTATATGGTTATAGGTATGGTCTTGATCACCTCTATGATATCTACCACTTTGTTTGATACCAGTTCTTCCCATTCCTTTATCTCTACTCAAGTGGTAGATTTCCTAGAATTACCGATCAAAATATCTTAAAAATGATTTATATCGACACACCCTTATGGGATACAGTAGACTGTCTTAAGAGGTTACTATAATTCTTTATAGTGATTTCTAACTATGTAAATTTGTGGGATTTTATGATCCTAGATATGACTAGATTTAATTTGATATTTGGGATGGACTAGCTTAAGATATATCATGTATACATTAGATTGTATTGAATACAGGTATCCTTTACCTCACTAAGGGGGAGAATTTGTAATGACTAGTGAGTAGGAGTTGGAAGCTGGTAGAGTTGGCCTAAATTTGAGTCATATTAGAGCTATTATGGTGAAAGTTCCAGGCATATCTCTTTTGGTAGGATCAGTGTTAGCCCCATCATATTTCCCTCTAGTTGTAGATCTTTATCAAGATGTGTTTCTGGAATTATTTAATGGTCAACCTCTAGATATAGGGATTGAGTTTGAAATAGAACTTTTTCTAGGGGCACAACATATATTGATTCTTCCTTATCTTATATATCCAATCGAGTTGAAGGATCTCAAAGTTCATCTTGATAACTTATATAATGGGATTTATAGGAACGAGCATGTCTCTCTAGGGTTCTCCATTATTTTTCACTAGAAATGTGAACTATACTCTTCAACTCTGTGTGGATTACATAATGTTGTACTAGGTGATGTTGAAGAATAGGTAACCTTTGCCTAAGATCAATGATATGTTCGATAAACTGTGATAACATCTTTGGTTTTATAATATTGACCTACATTCAAGCTACCATCAACTACAATTCAGGGAGGAAGACATACCAAAGATGATTTGTAGGAGTAGGTATGTACTATATGAGTTATTATTGATTCATTTTCATTTAATGAATGATCTAGTGGTGTTCATGGCCCTCATGGGAATGATCTTTCACCCATATCTATACTCATTCATTATGGTGTTTGTTAAAGACATTCTCATTTATTTATGGGCCTCAGATTATAATTTCGAGAACCTCAAGATAGTCTTGAGTCCAATTTGAATACATTGAATTTATTACATGTTGTCAAAGTATCACTTTTGGATTTAGGAGGTGTGTTTCTTACGACATGTAGTGTCAAAGGATAAAATTTCAACAGACCCAAAGAAGTTGGAGATGGTAATGCATTTGGATTTTTATTAAAATTTATTCGATATCTAGAGTTTACATGGATTATTAGGGTACTAACGACATTTAATGTAATATTTTTCATGTTTGGAAACACCCATGATAGCTCTAACAAAGAAAAATGGTGAATTTTGACTGGCAGTTCAATTTGAGGAAGTATTTATTGAGTCGAAGAAGAGGTTAAAAATAGCTACGGTGATAAATTTTCTAGAACATGGGATGGGATATGTGGTATTTTATGATGCCTAAAGAGATTTATTGGGAGATATTATGATGCAAGAATATCTAGTAGTAGCTTATAGGTTTCAACAACTATGACCCCATGAGGGGAATTATCCTACCCTTTACCTGGAGCTGAAAGTTTTGGTCCATGTATTAAAATTTTGGTGATACTATCACATTGGAGATAGGTTTTTTGTCTACACAAACAATAAGTGTCTTTTATATATCTTCTTAAGAGAGACCCAAATTTGAGGTCGAGGTGTTGAGTGGAGTATCGACATTCGTTCAAATTCGAGATGGATTCTGCACCAGGTTAGGGTAATGCTATTTCAAATGATCTAAATAAGAAAACACAAGATGCCCAGGAGTATAGAGAGTGGAATTTAGAGGAAGAGTGGCATATAATGTGTTTTTTGGAAGATTGGGGGTTGGATACAACTAATAATAGAGGGAAAATGACATGTTCATATTTGGTTATCACATTAGTTTTAGTGGACTAGGTGAAGGACATATAGGAGTAAGTTTCTAAGTGTGTGGTGGTATGAGAGTGGTTGAAGGGATTTGATCCAGTACTAGGATGATACTTTGAAAATTATGACATGATTTATATCCATGGAAGGGTTTCAGTTCCTACTCCAATAAGGGAAGATCTAATGAGATAATCCCAATCCTCATAGTGGATAGTGTATCTCGATTCGATGAATATGTACCATGACATCATATGATAGTTTTGGTAGCCATGTATTAAGAGAGATATCATTAGTTTTGTTTGATGATGTCTTTCCTACCAATGTGTAAAGGATGAGCATCAATGTCATAGTGCTTCACTCAAGACAATTCTAGTTACCATGTTGAAATATTATGATCTCATGTTGGATATTGTGATAGGTTTATAAAGGACCTCAAAGAATCATGATATTGTATGGGTTATAGTTTATTAGATGAATAAGATATCCTATTTATCACTGACCAGGGAGACTCTTTATATAGATGAGTTGGGAAAGAAATATGTCTGTGAGATTGTACATCTATATAGAGTTACCTCAAGCACTGTATTAGATAGAGACACATGTTTCACATCACTGTTCTAGCAAGGATTGCAGAAGGATTCATGGACTCAGTTCAGATAGAGCATGATATATCACCCACACATAGATGGAAAATCTGAGAGGACAATCCATATTATTAAGGATATTATTTTAGCTTGCATCCTATATTTTAGAGGATTATGGGATGATCATATAGATTGGGTAGAGTTTACTTATAATAATAGTTACCATGATTATATCCATATGAAAACCTATGAGGATCTCTATGGTCAACCTTATCACTCACCATTATGCTGTAATGTGGTGGGTGGGGAAACAATCGTGGGACCGATCTTGGTGCAGGATACTTTAGATTGATTGAAGTTGATTCAGAAGTGTTTGGTCACTAATCATAGTAGATAGAGATTATATTCTGATAATATAAGGGTACCATTGAATATTGCTATTTTGACCAAGTTTTCTTGCATATGACTCATTGGTTGGAGCATCGAAGTCTTCAAAAACAAGGAATTCCATCACTGAGATTTGTTAGACCATTCGAGATCATTGAGTGTATAGGGACAATGGATTACTATTTGGGTCTTCCTCATCATTAACAAGGTATGAATGATGTGTTCCATGTATCTCATCTTCAAATGTACATGCCCAATCCTAAACATCATATAGACAATGATGACATTGAGTTGAAACCAGACACATCTTTTATGGAGCACCGAATTTAGATCATTGATTGGAGTGAGAAATTTTTACGAGGGAAGATGATGCCACTTTTTTAGATCTTATGGGGGAATGAATGGGTCAATGAAGAGACTTGGGAGTAGGATTCTAATGTTTGAGTGAAATAACTTGAGTTATTTACCTTTATTTCAGTTACATAAACTCTTGTTAACTTTACACTTTTGGTGTTATTGGTTTATTTTTTTGTATGACTAGATAGAATTTTGATTCCATTTTTTATATATATTTTTATTTATTCTGATATGTTATTACTTATAATTTCCATTTTTTATACTGAGGATATAGTCTCCACAATAACTACACTCAGATCCTCACTACTAGTTGACAACCTCTTGTGTATAGGGAGGTGTACATGAGGATATGGAAAAATCTGGCTCAGACCTAGATATTAAAGATGAGGTGTTACAAAATAAGATTCAAATATCAAATTTTTATGTGGTAAGTGACTAATCCTAATTTAATATATAGAGAGAGAGAGATGTTGTATATGAAACTTGGTTTAAGGAATTCTAGGAAGAGTGGAGATTCAATCCACTAGACCATTTAAGATTATTCATATAGACTTATGCAGGATTATAAGATAAAGTTATACCAATGATGATCGGAATTTTATTATATTTATTAATTATTTCACCAAAATGACCAATTTATGTCTATAAATAACAAGTTTGATATAGTAGATATGTTCAAAACTTTTAAAAGATAGGTTGAAAAAGACCAGGGGTCTACTTAAAAAAATGAGATATGATTATGGTTAGGTACACACTTTTAAATAATTTGAAAGCTATATTGAAAAGAATAAGATCAAAGAACACTAAATTTAAACCTATACCCCATAGTAGAATATAATTTCAGAAATAAATGATATGATTTTGGTTGAAATGGGAAGAATAATTCCTTTAGAAAATAAACTCACAAATTTTTTCTAGAGAGAATCAACGTGAACTAATATACATAAAAAAATCATATTATTGTTTATACCATAGTTAAAAATGTGTATATAAGATATGTGGTACTATATAAATCCTATAGTGAAGTACATAAAAGATTTTGGTAGTCCATAATACATAAATATCAAAAACAAAAATTTTGGAAAATTTTAATAGAAAGCCGAAGAATGGATCTTCATGGGATAGTTATAAAATAGTATAGGATACATATTTTTAAATAATAAGCTTCATAAAATGGTTGATTATTTTTATGTGAAGATCATTGAAAAAAACATAACATGGTTGTAAAAAATGAAATACATTTTGAGATCATTGAAGCTATAATAGATTTATAGTAAAAAATAAAGAAACAGAATAAAAACCAGTTTCTATTGATGTTGATTTAGATTAAACCAATGATGAGGATGATGATTCATGATATAATAAATAAAAACATAAAATATTTAATAATCATATTCAACAATAAAATATTATTTGAAATTAGGAAGTTACAATGTATACAAGAAGAATATTTATAATTGAAAATCAACCAACTCTCATTTCAAAAATTGAGACACTAACAATTACATATGCAGTTGAGTATGAGGAGTGGATATAACCTATAGATAAAGATATTGACTAGATACAAAATAATTCCACTTGGGAAATAGTTCCACAACTTTATGGAATAAATGTTATAGGTACCAAGTGTGTATTCAAAAGAAAACTAAATAAAAAATGAGAAGTTTCAAGGAATGAGGATTTAATGGTATACATTGGGTATTCACAAATATAAAGTATTTATTTTTAAGATAATTTTACACTACTTGAAATAATTTAATCAAATATAATTTTTCTTGAAGTTGAAATACATAAGCACTATAAGGTTTATCAAATGGATGTGAAATATTCATTTTTAAATAGTGACCTTGATTTAGAAATTTTATTGAAAACCTAAAGGTTTATTTTTTGATAGTGATGGTAGAAATTTATATAATATTAGGTTTTATATGGGCTAAAACAAACCCCTAGATCATTTTGTTATAAATTAAATGGGTATCAGAGTGGAATGAATTTTAAAAAAGTAAAATTTTGTCACCTCTATACTATCTACAACTTGTTTGGTATTGGTGATTCCAATTAATTTATATATACTCTATTGGTATCTTTCCTAGACTTAATGGTCAAGATATATTTGGAAATTATTTCTCTATATACACCCTTAGGGACTAAAGTAGACAATATTCACATGTTTCTAGAATGTCTTGTAGAGATTAATGACTATAGAAATTTGTGGGATTTTATGTTCCTAGAGATAAACAACTTTAATGTGATAATTTGGATAGAATAGATATTGAGATATTATGAACACATCAAATTATATTAGAGATTAATATACTTTACCTCACCTAATGGGGATAAGTTTTTAATGACTTGTGAGTGGAATATGGAAGCTATTAGAGTGGTCCTGGATTTGGGTTATATTGGAGCAATTATAGTGCAAGTTGTGGTCTTAGATCTTTTATAATGATTAGTGTTTGCCCAATAATATTTCACTCTAATTATAGATATTTATCAGGATATGTTTTGAGGAGAATTTATAGGTAAACATCTTGATAGACAGACTTATTTTGAAATATAACTCATGTTAGGGGCACAACCTATATCAATTCATCCTTATCATATGACACTAACTGAGTTGAAGGAACTCAAAGTTCATCTTGATGGATTAGTGAAAAAGGGATTTATCAGATTGAAAACGTCTCCCTAGGGTGATCCAGTATTTTTCACCAAAAATGTTGTTGATACTCTTTATCTCTGTGTGGATTAAAGAAATTTGAACCAATATATAGTGAAGAATATATACCCTTTGCCTTAGATTGATGATTTGTTTGATCAGTTGTAAGGGGATTGTTTATTTTACAAGATCAATATTCATTCAAGATACTATTAACTATGAGTCAGGGAGGAAGAAATACCAAAGATGGTGTTTAGGAGAATGTATGGGTTATATGAGTTATCGAGGATGTTTTATGGTTAAACGAATGCTATAGTAGCATTTATGGACCTCATGAACAATATATTTCACCCAAATCTAGACTCATTTTTTATGATGTTCATTGTTGAAATTATCATTTATTCATAGAACTTAGTGCATAAATCTAGGAATCTTGATATATTATTTAGTATATATTGATTACATAAACTTTATTCCTATTTGTTGAAGTGTCACTTTTAGATTTAGGAGTTGTGTTTCCTATGGCATGTGGTGTTAGAGGCTGAAATTTCTAGGGACCTAGAGAAGGTGGTGGAAATAATGTCTTGGTATTTTCCTTGTAATGTATTTTAGATTAAGATTTTTCTTAGATTAAGAGGTTAATACCAACATTTCATCTTGGATTTTTCACATTTGGTACCCCCCATGAAAATTATGACCAAGAAAATAGGTGAAGCTCGAGTGTTTAGATCAGTGATTGGAAGCATTTCTTGAGCTAAATGGGAGATTAAATACAACTTTGGTGCTAACTTTTCTTGAACATAGGATGGGATAAATGGTATTTTGTGATGGATCAAGAGTTGTATTTGGAGATTTTATAATTCAGGAAGATTGGGTAGTAGCTTATGTGTCTAACCAGCTATGACCCCACAAGAGAATAATTATTCTTCCCATGACCTAGAAATGGCAGATGTGGTCTAGAATTTAAAATATTGGTGAAACTATCACTTTAGAGAGATGTTTTTTTATCTATATAGACCACAATAGTCTCTAATATATATATTTTTATCAATACCTATATTTGAGTCTGGGATGATGAGTGGAGTATATTCATACATTCAACTTAAAGATGGATTATACATCAAGTAAGAGTAATGTTTTTGTAGATAATCTCAACAGGATGACACAAGATGCCCAAAATCATAAAAAGTGGTATTTGGATGAAGAGTGGCATCTGATGTGTTTTTTTGGATAATGAGAGGTTGAATTCCAGTAATTAGTTAGGGGTAGTGGCATATTAACCTTTGATTATCACATCATATTTATAGGACCAAGTGAAGGAAAACTAAGAGTTAGATTCCATGTGTGTGGTGATAAGGTTACCAAGGACAACAAGGAATCAAGATATTGTATGGCTGATAGTGGATTTACTAACTAATGTGGTCCATTTCTTGTTGATATGAGATACTATTTATGTGGATGAGTTGGGAAAGATATATATCCATGAAATTTTACATTTTCACAAAGTTACCTGGGAAAAAATGTTATATAGAGACACACGTTTGACGTCAAGTTTCGAGAAAGTATTATAGAAGGATTTGGGGACTCAACTGAGATTGAGCATGACATATCACCCACAGAAAGATGTATAATCCAACATGATGATCCATATTCTTAAGTATATCCTTCAAGATTTCATCCTAAACTTTTGAGGATTGTGGGATGATTATATATCCTTGTTGGAGTTTTCTGATAATTATAGTTACCAGGAATCTATCCAGATGGAGCCCTACGAGGACCTCTATGGTTGACCTTGTCACCCACTATTATTTTGGCATGAGGTGGGTGGGGTAGATATTGTGGGACCAAGGCTAGTTTAATAGACATTAGATAGAGTTCAACTGATATATAAGTGGTTGATCACCACTTAGAGTTGATAGAGATCATATGCTGACCATAGGAGGAGACCTCTAGAGTTCACTATGGGTGACTGGGTTTTCTTATGGGTGAATCCTTGGTTGTGGAATCAATGTATTCTGACGTAAGTAAATCTAGCACCAAGATATGTTAGACCATTCAAGATCATCGAGTGTATAGGGACAGTGGATTTACATTTGGGTATTCCTCATCATTACCGAGGTATGCATGATGTGTTCAACATATCTCATCTTTATATATACATTCCTGATCCTGAACACGTTATAGACTATGGGGAAATTGAGTTGGAACCAAACGCATTATTTTCATAGCTACTAGTGTGTATCATTTACCAAAGAAATAATGTTTTATAGGGGAAGAAGATGCCAATTTTTTGGATCTTATAGAGGCAAAAACGAGTTTAAGAAGAGACTTTGGAGTGTGATTCTAATGTTTGAGTGCAATGGATTGAGTTATTCAATCTCGACTCAAGAGATACTTCTTGGGGATGAGAAATAGTTATAGGGGGAGAATTGTAACACCATAATTTTCAATTTATATCTTAATGTAAGTTCCAAAACATCTTACGTAATGTTTTTGAGCCTTGTGATGGTTAAAACTTGGGTTCAATATGTTCTGGTGGTTGTTGGTATCTTAAAAAGGGGGTTTAGAACTTTTTTTCCAAAACTGGAAACACCATGACCATGGTAAAATCCATGGTGGTACCTAGATTTCCTCTATATATAATGTAAAGTTGTGTGGGGGGGAATGATTCGCCAATCCATAGTTCTGGGAAAATTTTATCGGTTCTTCACCTTTGGTGACCTCACCATGCCTGTTTTGGGGGCCATGGTGGGGGAAAAATGGTATAATTTTAGGGTTATGCTATAGGGGTTTGGTGTTTTTATTGGTGTGTTAATAACACCATTATCATGGTGTAGGCCATGGTGGAAGGTATATTGACATCTCATGTGTTTTTTAATGGCAAAAAATATGACCGAACCTCTTGGATATTGACTGTTTTCAAGGGTAAACTCATGGATTATTAATAAGGGGCCTTAAACGTAGTTTTAAGTCGATTATTACCACTATTAATTGATTAAAACTTTTCTCTTGATAATTCCTCATTTTCTATATGAATTTATAGATGATTCAGAAAACCTAGGTCCTAACCTTGTGTGACCCTCTTCTAAGCACTTGTTTCTTTCTTATTTTGATCCATCTTTCCTCTCATTGGGTTGATCTATGGGCTCCTTGTATCTATTATTGTTAGTTCATCTGATTTGGGGTGATTCAATGGACAACTTTGGTGGTTCATTATTATTTTTAATATTCTTTTATCCTTCTTAAAATATCTTGGAATAAGGATATTATGGATTATACTATTGTACTTTTATAGTCTAGTGTGGTGTTTTCCAAATATCAGTGTAATAATAACCTTTCTTGATGATCATTGGGATTATATAATGTATTGGTGGTGTTTCCCTTAAATAATCTCCTTTAGCAATTCTCTTTCTTTCTATCCATGATGTTCTACTCTATAATATATATTCTTGAACTCTTATGTGACTTTAGAGATGTTTCTTAGACCTTTGGTTGTGATCTTGATTTGGGTGACTACCTTCTTGGTGAACCATGATGTTGATGTCTAAAATCTTGTGGTAGGAAATTTCTTACCACATAGAGCCTTGTATATGACATTTTCATTATTTGATCATTTATTCTTTAAATCCATTCTTGATATGTGTTTCATGTAGGTTTGTGAGTGGACCTTGAGACCCATCCTTGATATGTGTTCTTATAATTTCTACATTGCCTCTTAACAACTATTCATGATATGCCTTATTATTCAACACTATGATACATATTGTTTTTTGTATTATATAGCATGCAGAACTTTGCTTCAAGTATTATGATGAAAAAGTTTCTCATTATTTGTTAGAATAACCTTTGGATGAGGAGTGTGATGATGTCATAAAGTCTAAAAACTATGGATCGTTTGATGGTATGAGTCAAATCATGGATATGTCAGCCAATATGGGAGTAGACCACACATGGGAGTTAAGTATCCTTCAACTAAAGGGTGATATGAGATATTTCCATATAGGAGTGATGTATACATCCTAATACATTAAACATATTAGGTTGTAATTACCATCATGTGAGGATTATGACCACCATTAGGATGGAGCGTATGGTGTTCTAGTTAAAAACCACCATCAGGGTGGGAAAATTTGGTGAGCTTGTTAATAAAAACCATTAGGGTGGGGGATTTTGGTGTTCTTTCAAGGTGGAACTTGGAAATATTACTAAAATTCATAAGGTTCCAACTGATGTTGGGACTTGTGGAATGTCTTGTGATGTGCAGTGACAGACATTAACATCTTTACCAACATCGTGTCGAAGAAGGTGGAGCTGGGGTTCATGGATGCTTGGTTAACTTAAGATGACTCAGTGAATGTGTGTCTGTATTCTTGCATATTAATTTACGTTATATCATTACATACACTATTGTATCTTTATTGTGAAATTTTGTTAAGGATGCATTGGTGGTATGCCGCTAATTTTATGCTCACTCCCTGCATGAACATCTTGATGCACATACAAACAAAATTATTTGGGATACAGGAAAGGGAAGGCCCCAAAAAAATGGAGTTAAGATATGGAGTATGGTATTCATAGGAAATACTAGGATGGGCACCATGATTATACCATAGTGGTTTAATTTACCTTTTTCTTGGTAGCTTAGACTCTTGTAAATCTACCACTTTGGGGGTCATTAGCTTATTTTTCTATATTAATAGAGATACTTTCCATTGAATTTGTTATAGAATTGTTTATTTATTCTACTATGTTAATAATTATTCTTTCCTTTATTGATACCGAAGGTATAGTCTCCTCGCTAATGGAATTTAGACCCCTGTTGCTATTAAGAAGCGTCTTGCATACATGGAGGCGCACATGAGGACTTGTGCCACTTTGGATTGAGCCTAATGATTTGGACAGAGTTGTTACAAAATAACAGTTAAATATAAAAGTTTGATGTGGTAGGGAACCCACCCCAATTGAATATAGAGAGAGATATATATTGTATGTGAAACTTGGTTTAAGGGATTTATAGAATATTGTAGATTCAATTAACTAGACCATTTTATCTTATTCATATAGACTTATGTAGACCTATAAGAAAAACTTATACTGGTGATTATCATATTTTTATTCAATTTATTAGTTATTTCATTTGAAGGACCAATTTCATGATTATGAAGCACAATTTTGATATATTAGATATGTTCAAAAAATTTAGATGACAGGTTGAAAATGACTAGGGAGTCTACATAAAAAAGATGATATCTGATAATGGATAGGAATAGACTTGTAATGAATTTCAAAGATATATTTAAAATCATGAGATCAAACAATAATAAATTTTACCCTACACTCCCCAGTATAACAAAATTGAAAGAAGAAAGAATATTAGTTTGGTAGAAATATGAAGAATAATGTATTCAGAGCATAAACTCACAAAGTTTTTTTTGAGGAGAATTATTGTGTAATACTATACATATATAGATAATATAATTGTTTATACCATAATAAAATATGGATCCATATGAGATATGGTACCATTAAAATTATTTAGTGAAGTACTTTAATGTTTTTTGGTAGTCCATGCTACATAAAGATAAAAAACACAAATATGGGAAAATTTGAAGAGAAAGATAAATAATGGATCTACATGGGATATGTTTCAAATTGAAGAGGATAAATATTCTAAAACAAGAAGTTTCACAAATTGGTTGATTATTTTTAAATAAAAATAATTGAAAATCAACCTAACATGGTTATGAAAAACAAAATAGATTTTGAGAACATTATTGCTGATAGAAGATTTATAGTAAAGAAAATAAAGAAGATGAATAAAAAATAGCTTTTACTGATTTTGATTTATATTAAAATAATTATGATGATTAACATTATTGATATGAGAAATTGAAACACCAAATATTGAAGAAACATATTTAATTATAAAATATTATTGGAAAACATGAGTCTCCATTACAAATAAGAATAATATTGAGAATTGAAAATCAAATTTCTCTCATTTCATAGATTGAGACAGTAATAATTATAGAATAAATTGAGTTTTAGGAGTGGATACAAGATATTAATGAATATATTGATCAAATAGAGAAGAAATCCACTTGGGAATTAGTTCCCCAACTTGAAGGAAAAAATGTTTCAAATTCAAAGTGGGTATTTTGAAACAAAATAAATGAAATAGGTGACGTGTTATGGAATACAAATAGACTAGTATGAAAATGGTATTCACAAATGGATGATATTAGATTTTATGATGATTTTCACTAGTTTCAAGACTTGAATAAATTATAATGTTTTCTTCCGTTGCAGTATATATGGACTATAAAGTTTATCAAATTGGTGTGAAATCTTATTTTTTAATTGGATACTGAGAAGTTGAAATTTTTATTTAACAACCTAAAGGTTTCATTTTAAAAATTATGGTATTGAGTTAAGAATGCCGATGAAGACTCTATATGGGCTAAAATAGGTCCCTAGATCCATGTATTATAAATTGAATGGATATTGAAGAGAAATGAAGTTTACAAAAGGAAAAGTTGATAGTAATTTGTACATTAAATAGGTTTCCACATGTACCATATCATGGTTTATTTTGATGAAATAATATTTTCAAGTGTCAAAGTGAATATCCATGAGGATTTTTAAAAATAAATGAGGATTCTATTTGAGATGTTAATGCTGGGTGAAATGAGAAACCTTTTGGGATTAAAAATTATAGAAAATGATGATTACATATTCCTATCCCAAGAAAACTATTAGAAAGAATTGTTGAAAAAATTTATGATAGATGATTATAAATAAGTATCAACACTTATAGAAGTTGGAATTTAATTGAGTTAAGATGAAGTAGAAAGAATCATTAATCAGAAAGACTTTAAGTGAATCATTATATGTTTTATTCATTTAATAACATCAAGACCAGACATACTATATGTAGTGACTCTTTAATAAAGATATCAAAGTTATCTTAAGGAGTCTCACATGATAACAAAAAAAATATTTCTTATATGTGTGTAGGGTATTTAGTTTTGGTATACTATATAGAAACAATATAGAACTAAATCTTATAGTTTTTGTAGATAAAGTTTGGACTGTAGATTTCACTGAGAAAAAATATAATCCAAGTAGAAAATTATTTTTAGATTAAAGTTTTGAATTACAATTTTAATAATCAGAGTTAAGTTATTTTGAGTACAACATAGGTTTAATATATAACTTAAAATCATTCTTGTACAAAAATTTTGTGGAATAAATTGTAGTTGAAAGGCTTGGAAGTCAAATTTGTGAAGCCTGTGATAATTTTTTGTAACAATCATAGTACAATTAATCTTTCAAAGAACAAAGTAAAATACTCAATATTAAAACTTATTAATATGAAATATAATTTCATTAAAGAAAAAGTGAAAATTGGGGATTTTATATCAGAATACATTAGTGAAAAGCACTAAATTGAAAATGTGTTTACAAAAGAAAATCTAAGAGAGAGGTTTACTGAGTTAAGGATAAAAATTTATATTCAACCTTCCTCACTCACTTTAGAATGTTTGAGATGTACCCCCCATAATTATTTGGATTTTGTTGTTAAATGGGGAGATTAATACAACCCTTTCTTTGTATATTATCAATATAAATCTATGGTTATTATAAATAAGGGGGAGAAAAGTCAACTGAGATCATGGATTGATGAGGAGAATATCTAAATCACTTGGCTAAATATTTCCAGTCATCAAGAGATGAAATTATTTTGAAAAAAATTCCTCATTAGTAAATTTTCTATCAAAACATTTCTTATTTATAAATGACTATAATTTAATGATTCTTTGATGTGATTTTTTTGAGATTAATAGAGAATTGTTAAATTTGAAAATAACTAAAAAGGGGAAGATTGAAGAACCCATTGGAATTATTAAAGTGTTTTAGTTATTGTTGACCATTTATTGAAATAAATGTAAGGTATTAGGGGTGGGTATCTAAGTTTTTTGAATGTTTTTGAGATGACTTAAGGATTTTGGAACAACCATGAGATGATTTAAATAAGTTTTGAGTTAATCCATACAAGTTCCAAAATTACTGAAATTGCATATCAGTGGAAATTTCACAAGTCTAAATTCATAAGAGTAATCCTAATACTCATAATCTCATTTTTTAAAAGGAAGTAGATTTCATTAGAGTCAATTTAAATTTCATAAGAGTCATATGTAATTTTTTAAGGGACATCTAAAAACCATAATGATCATTGATCCAATTTCATAAGAGTCATTTTCAGATTTTTTATGGAAAAATTTAGAAAAGGAATGAAGATCCTTGATACTCATAAGGGTCATTGAAATTTTATAAGGGTTATGGAAATTTTTTGAGGGTCATTTCCAATGTTTATAAGGTTCATTACTTAATTTTTTAAGGTTCATTACCTAAGTTTGTAAGAGTCAGTTGGAGAAAACCATAAGATTCATTTACTCTTATAAGAAATCATTTGATTCTAGAAAAATCAAAAAAATCATAGATTCACCCTACATTTCATAAGAGTAATTTTGTTAATACAATAAGTTTTTTAAGGATAAAATACTTAGTATAATGTTGAGAAGAAGATGAATTTACAAACAATACTTTTGGAAGTTAACTAGGATAATGTCATGATATTCTTAAATTCAAAAATCACAAGCCGTTGATTATGTTTTAATTCAAGATGGTCTCATAAAAATTGTGTATGCCCAATATTTACTTTATTTATTTAATAGGGTAAGGTTGAGATTTCATTTTGAGTGGACCATATTCTAAAAGATCAAAAAAATTTATTTCTTAAGGAGAAATTGAAAAATAATTAGCACTAATTCAAACCACCTTCTCAATGGTACAACCTAATTAGTAGGTATTTCACCATGTATTTTAAATTAAAAATCTACTATTATCTTGGGTTTAGTATCATATATCTTAATCTATAAATAGAACAACTCAAACTCACTTATGAGGTACTATTTATGGTTTTAAATTTTCTAAACATACCATATGATAATTAAAGTTAGAATTAGTGTTAATGTCAACTAACTATCTCTATAGCTCCTTGAATCTTTGTTCACATGTTTCCCCCCTTAAAAATCTGATCACTTAAGGTTGAGACTTTTAATATGTTCTAATATCCTGGTGAAATGATGAAATGTTTGTAATATCCAATTAATCCCAATAAACTATGGATCTTAGGAAATTTCATTTTGGATCACAAATAACAGACACTTTCAACTTAGATAGATCCATCCATAATCCATTATTCTACACTACATGGATAAGAATCACATTATGATTGAACCAGAACTTCCACATTTTGTTCTTGGTATATAATTTTTTGTCTCTCAATGTTTCTTTTAAGAGTCTTTCCTTTGTTTTGATTTATTATGTACCACATCCTCTTGAAGTTTGGAACCCAATTATCAGATTCTTGACATGCTTTTTTGCTATTGGTGAGTTAATTAAACAAAAGGGAATCTCAAGAAACTCAATCATGCATGTACCTATTATGAAACAATATCTTGGAAAAATTCTTTTCCCTTACCTTAATTCTGTGATATCCCAACCTCAGACAGATCATTGAAAATATTGTGGTGAGTATCAACTGATTGAAAAATCATTAATCCTCAAGAGAATGTACTTATTACTGATATAAAATCAGTTCTATTACTAATAATCAATACACATATGCATACTCCTATCCTTTTTTCTTCACAAAAATAATATATGTTCCCACATAGATACACTTGGGCATACAAATCCCTCATAAGAAATAATATGAATTTAGAGTGATGGAGAGAGAACTAGTGATTTCTATGAGTAATAGAGAACCTAATAGCAGTAGAATAGTAGTAGAAGAAGAAATAAAGTAAATAACCTCTATGGGACACTCCCAAAAATTTAAGCTTATATCATCCCTAGTCATATGGATTTGAATTCTAAAAAAAATATCCCCACCCCCTCTATAATCTTCCCCTTCCATATTTAATATTTTCTAAACAACTAAGAACTCTCAAAATTAATATTTAAAATAATTAAAAGATTACCCTTGTTAGTTACCTAACCCAGCATTCCCACATAACTAGAGCCCCACATCCCATAATACATGACCAACCCATCCCTTAATTATCCCTCTTGTATAGCCTCTATCCCACTTTACTATAGTGACCATATCTTTTTACACATATCATTACATTATTTTTAGAATAATAAAAAAAATCATATTACAAGACAAGGATCATAAAGTCTAGTGTCTTGGAAGACTAGGTACATAAAACTAAAAACATGGGGCTAAATAAAACATTTATTTATTTAATATTCATAAAGAGATCCTAACTTCCATTTTTATCATACATCTTCATATGATAACCTGGGTATAACATTGACAAAGGGATAAGCTAAAATCCTAGTAAGGAAATAAGTATAATAATAAAGCTTTAGCCCATGGGTTAGAAAACATGACATAATGATATAAAAATTCATGGAACATATGGAATCATGACATATAAACATGAATTAATAATGACGTGAAAACAATATAAAACATGAATTTAGCATGAGTCAAGGTTCATTGCACATAGAGGAGCACAAGTCAAGGTTAACCACCAAGACCGTTGCACATGGTAGAACGAGTCTAGGCTAACCGCCAAGACAGTTACACATAATGTCTCATGAGACTCAACATTACCTAATGAATTCAAAAAATATCTAGGAGAAACCATCATAACATGTTCATGAATATTATTTTCACATATATAATCATACATAATCAATCATACACAAACATAAGGGTACCCATGGAAAGAGATGGGTATCATAATCTTGTCATAAAGCATAATAAATGGTCATATCATACAAGTGTCCATAAAATAAAAGAATTAAAACATATATGTAAATTAAAAAGTGAAAATAGGCATATATCATGGTAGGTGATTTCAAACATAAGTTACTACATGTAATAAGAGAATTTAATAAATTTATTCATTAAAACAATTTAGTGTAGTTTTAAGGAAAATACTAAAGAGTATTTAAAATAGAAAAGGGAATAATATTTTATATAAAAACAGAAGTGAAGAAGAAAGGTTTTAATAATAAAAATAATTGTGGCTTAAAACAGATGATAGAGTTCATTTGAAATTGGTTAAGAATTTGGGAAGTTCCCTTAAAACGAGTTTGCTTATCGAGAAGTATTGAGGAGTGAATCATTTAAAAAAATGTATATCCCTAAAAGAAAATAATAGATGGATCTTGATACAAAAGTTTTGAGAATAAAAAAAATTAGAATATGTACATAAAAATAAAAGATAACTCCATTTGGGTAGATAGAAAGATAGAGAAACCTGAAGGAATAAAGGAGGTTTAGGTAGAATCCCTTACCTTAAGTCTGAAGGTGTTCTTACCTTGATCTTAATGTTCAAGATAACCAAATTAAATTAATTAATTAATATTTAATGAACCTATTATTCATGTAATTTATTTATTATAATCTTATTAAGTTCATTCAATACCTTTTTCATGGGTTAAGAGGTTCTATTTCATTGTTTGGGAGCGTTTGTTTCCTTGGTTTTCAGGATTGGTTTACTTATATATGTGTAAGGATAAATATGTAATGTTGGTCGGAGTGGATACTCAAGAGGGGGGTGGATTGAGTTCCAATTAAAATTTCTGTTTTAAAAACCTTTACCAAATTCCCCCAATTTAAAATACAAATTGAATTGTAGTAAATTTGAACTAAAGAAAACTTTTAGCTAGGTTCTCAAGGGATTGACTAATTCCCAGTTAATCTAATCAAAGGATCAGATTAACTTTTGAAACTAACTTACCGATTTACAAATAATGCAAACACTTGCTAATTCAATTATCAGAGTAACTTTAAAAACAGTTTAGGTTTTAAAGCACTTTGCAGTGGAATAAAAGGTTTTAGATAAAACTAAATAAAGAACAACAGATATAACCAAGAGGTTCAGTCTCAAGCCAAGACTTAGTCCTCTCAACAATTTATCTAAATTGGATCCACACCCTGGATTGGGGTTCTTAACAGTTTACAAATGTCCAGGTCAAAGACCTCTACCACAGTTCTTCATGGGAAACAAAACAACAGCAAATACAACTGTCCAGGTCACAAACGACCTCTACCACTATCCAAAGTGGGAAATAAAATATGTAAGGAGTTTGAGTGAGGATATACAGATCCTCCAGTTAAGGTTCAGGAGACAGTGTGTGTACAAATTAATGCAGATGATACACACTGCTCGTAATGTAAATAATAAATCACTGAGTAAGATATAGAGTTTAGAATGTCTCTAGTGATTGCAGTGTATCTCTGGACTCATTCAAATTTGATTAGAAATGATTCTGAGTCCTCTTCTGGTTTCTGTCTGGAAAACAGAGTGTCATCTTCTTGACATCTAGGTTTAGATATAGTGAAAATGTAGTCGATGAAGTTCTTCAAAATCCTCATGAAAGTAAGGAACTCTTCTTGAGTAGGCTTGAGTGTGTATGAGCTTATGTGTCTTCCTGGTCATGCATGAATATATGTATGAGCTCTGTATATTCCTTGTATGTTCTTAGTGTCTTGTATATTTTTCCATTGTATCTCTCCGTGTCTATGCAGCAACAGGGACTTCTTGTATTTATGGCACGAGCTCCGGCAAAAGAAGTAATTTCTTTTTGCAGGTATGAGGTACGATTTCCTGACATCCAAAAACCTTTATTAAATAAATGACATAGCATTAAAATATACCTAATATGGCCGTTGGATAGATTAAATAAAGATAAAGAAATTAAGACAGCGTCAGATTCTCTGTAATGGTAGCTTGGGATATCGGGAGCCTTGTGTATCGGTAGCCTCTTGTATAACGGTAGCCTTTCTATCAGTAGACTTCATGTCTGTCGGTAGATTTGATCAGTAGCAGTAGACTTAGTGTACCAGTGACCTTTCATGTAACGGTAGCCATCATGTACCGGTAGCTTCCTTAGAGTATCGATAGACTTGCATAACAGTGACTTGTCTGTAACGGTGATGTATCAGTGACCTTCACATATCAGTAGGCTTTGTTGTACCAGAGATCTTCTCGTAATCGGTAGACTTGTTTGTATCGGTAGGATTTCACTTAACGGTAGACTTGATGTAACGGTGACCTTCACGTATCGGTAGACTTGATGTAACAGTGACTTTCACGTATCGGTAGACTTGATGTAACGGTGACCTTGATCGGTAACTTGTCTGTATCAGTAGGCTTGTCTGTAACGGTAACTTTCACATATCAGTAGGCTTCGCATATCAGTGACCTTCACGTATCAATAGCCTTTTCATAACGGTAGCCTTGTTCTGTAACGGTGACCACTTTTCTGTTTAAGCATTTTATTGGCAGAATGGGTCATGTTAGAATATATATCCATTTAGTAACCTAATTCTCTGAAGATAATATAAACATTATAATGTATAAATATGTGCATGGTGTACAAAAATACTGAAATAAGTAATTAAGCATTAATCAATATATAATTGAGATTATCAAAATATAATTGAGCATAATGAAGATATGATTGATAAGAGTTGAGATTATCAAAATATAAATTCAACTAATTTTCCTAGAGGGCTCAACAATCTCCCCCTTTTTGATAATCACAACCTATCACAACTTATGCCAAAGTATGTAAGAAAATTAAATTAATATCAGAGGAAAAATTTCCTAAGAAAAACATGTAAAACAAATTTCTCATTTGGTGCATTGTCTCTCCCATTTTTCGCCTTTGGTGAAATTTCTCCCCCTTTGTGATTAACAAAAATAAGGGTAGAATTAGAGAAATGTAGAGACAAAAAGAGAATAGAAGGCAAGGGAACAGAAACACAGTAAATTGGAGAATGTAAGAGTAAATTTCCATTAGGGTACAAAAGGTACAAACTGAGAAAGCCAGTATTAGAAAAAAAATACAAGGGAATCCTATCAAAAACATCCAGAAACACTCAATAATCCTCTTGAACAGGACTCTTTCCCTTAGGATCAGAAGAGGGTGTAGGTTCAGATTTAGTAGATGGCTTGGGAATAGCTGAAAGAAAAACGGGAGGGTCAGCCACAGAAACTATACCGGATCTGAAATCTGTTCTCTTCTGTGAGATCATAGGTTTCAGGCTTCGAATAGCCTGAATTGGAGTCAACTGAGGTGTACTCCCAGAGGTAGAGGCAGGAAGGGAAAGTGGGACAATCACAGGTCTGTCATCCACAGGCAATAATGGTAGCAACAGGTTCCTAAAATCCATAATAATATTGCCTCCTCTCTCCATTGCTGACACAAAATCATCTCGATTTTCAATGAATTTATCCAAGGTAGGAGTAAGCTCCCTGAGCTTACTAACCTGTTCTCTGAAAGATTGAGTCACTAGAGGAAACTTCATATTCTCCATTAAAATCTTGAAATGGTTGGTCATTTGATTCTTGGTGTAGACTTTCTCAAAATAAGCATCCACCTTATTTTTAATTGCCTCTTGAGAAGCAGTAGCTGCCCATAGGTGATCAAGAACAAAACTACTAACTTCCCTAGTGGTAGCAAGGATCTGAGTATCCGAGGAGCCACTAGTACTGGCCTTAGCCAACTCTTCCTGAATAATAGATCTGATCTGGTCAAGGTTCACAGTGGAACTGGATGAGGGAAGAGGTTTCACTGAAAAATCTACTGTCTCCTTGAAAGATTGTGTCAGATTACTAACCACCTTCTGAACAAGTTCATATTGACTGTGAAGATGTTCTTTGACTGATTTCTTAAAAACCTCAAACACTTCCACAAACTGTTTGAATACTTCTTTGATATATCTGATATCAGTATGCACTTGGGTTTGAGAACTGTTTAAAGCAGTCAATGAAGCAATTGATTGTCTAAGAGCAACCACATCTCCTGTCCAACTCTCAATTTGAGTATGTCACACCTTAACTTCATCCATATTTTCCTTTACTGGGCTAGAAACAGCACATCCTAGAGATAGCTCTAGGGATTTCTCCACACTTCTCATCTCTTCAACCAGACTTGTCTTCAAATCTTCCACTGATTCTCTCAGTGTTTCTTTCAATTCAGCCTTTAAGGACTCAAGGTCCTCCTTGGTTGCCACATTTTCAGCCACTGCAGGTGGGGTAACAGATTCCTTTTGGGGCTGGTCTTCCTCATCCCAATCTCCAAAGGAAAGTCCAAGAACCATATATCCTAGGTCTGATGTCCAACCTTCAATGTCATACAAAACAGATACTGAACCAAGATGCTCCCCCTCACTTAGAACATTCTCTTGAGGAATCTCCTTTAACTGTTCTTCTTGATGTAGTTCTATAATTTCCTCTACAACTGCAGCAGATTCAATAGCAAGTTGCTCTGAGTCATCAATGACTCTCTCAACAACATATGTTTCTTCTGCTTCCTGATCCAGCACCGTCCTGACTGTACTAACTATCAGAGGGATGAAACTGAGTTCTTCTTCTTCATTTTCCTCATCATTTGCTTCACCAACAGCCTCCTTTTCTCCATTAATAACACAATCAGATTCAGTTGCCTCCTACTCTTTAGAGGTGTCCTTAACAACATACTGACATGCTTCTTCTTCTTCTTCTGTAGTCTCAGTATCATTGTCCTTCAAAACAGTTTCTCTCCTTGGTAGTTCTTTTGGAGGGCTAGCTGCTCCATAAGAAATATTTTGAGGCATAGGACTAGGAGGTAAATCAGGGTCTCCTCCTTCCTCAACTGATGTCTCTTCCTCTTTAGCATCATCATCACTGTAGACCGGTTCTGGCTCATCTGGTCCAAGACCAGGATCCCTCACATCCTTTGGTCTAGAAGGATGATCCACCAGAGTATACTTTTCATAGATTTTTCCATCATCATTAATCCATGATTTCTTCCAAGGGTTCCAGCTGACTTTCATAAACTTACAGACAGTCCCAGTGAGGCAAAAATTATCCTTAACTAAAACAGTGTCATCTTGAGGTCCAACTACCTTTTTTGCCTTCAACATAATAGAAATTAACTTAGAAAAGAAAAGTGCATTGGACTTAGACTTCGGTCTAGTCATCTCCTCAATCTGAATCATAAGCAATCTGCATAAATTCACCTTTACTCCATGCTTTAACAGGTACAACAAATAAATATCTTGAAATATGAGAGTAGCAAAATCTTCTCTCCTTGGACTAATCACATGCTAAATAAACTTGAAAAGTAGTTTATCCTCCCCTGCCATCTCTGCAGCAATGACCTTTCTAGGAGTTCCATTCCCTATCAACTCTAACAAGGCATCCTCATAATTGAAAAAGTCACTGGCAGTAGGTATGGATTTTGAATAAAATCCATAATCACCTTCATGAAGAAATTTAAGGTTCTCAGCCCATTCAACTGATGAAAACAAAAACGTTTGACTATTCACAAAGGAAATCGTCCTATTTTCCTCCTATGATGTCTCAAAATAGACAAAATCATAAAAATATTTTACCAGAGTTGGATAATATGGTCCATTATTGTTCATGAAGCATTCGAGACATCCTTGTTCTTGTAGAACCTTCAGAATCAAGGATTTTCTTTCCAGCAGCCATTCAACACACAATTCTCGTTCCACTACAATTTCTTGCTTCGATAAATGTGGATTCATGGGATTCCTTCGAACATCATCTCTACTGCTTCCACTGACACCAGCATTCATTACTTTCTACTTCTTAGCTTGCGGTGAATCACTTCCTTCATCCACTGAGGATCACTTCACACAAGCCATTTCAGATTCTGAGGCTTAGGGTTTTGTGAGCTTAAGAGGTTTAGGTAGGAGGGATTCGAACAGACGGGTTCGCGGTGATTGAGTGATGTCTAGAGTCGGGTTTAATATCATTTAGGATTCAAATATAAAATAAATCTCATATTAAAAATAATTTTAAAGTCTCAGCCTTAATACGAAAATTTAAAACAGTGCGAGAGATGTACCAGTGAGGTGTCCTTAAACGACAAGGTTCATCTAACGATGAGGTTTCTCTAACGGTGAGGTTTCTCTAAAGGAGAGGTTTCTCCTAACGGTGAGGTTTCTCCTAATGGTGAGGTTTCTCCTAATGGTGAGGTTTCTCCTAACAGTGAGGTTTCTCCTAACAGTGAGGTTTCTCCTAACAGTGAGGTTTCTCCTAACAGTGAGGTTTCTCCTAACAGTGAGGTTTCTCCTAATGGTGAGGTTTCTCCTAACGGTGAGGTTTCTCCTAACAGTGAGGTTTCTCCTAACAGTGAGGTCTCTCCTAACAGTGAGGTTTCTCCTAACGGTGAGGTTTCTCCTAACAGTGAGGTTTCTCCTAATAGTTTAAGAGTAAGTTATCATTCCTAATTTGTGTCTAATGAAACTTAATCTTTCTGAACTTAAAGGCTTAGTGAACATATCAGCTAATTGGAGTTCAGTGCCTATAAATTCAAGAGTTATATAACCTCTTTGATAATGATCTCTTAGAAAGTGGTGTCTAACATCAATGTGTTTGGTTCTAGAATGAGACACATGGTTCTTTGAGATGTTGATCTCACTAGTGTTGTCACAGTTAATTGAAACATGTTTAAACTCAAATCCATAGTTCAATAGAGTGTGTTTCATCCACATAATCTGTGCACAGCAACTACCAGTAGCTATATACTCTGCTTCAGCAGTAGATAATGCAACTGAGTTCTGTTTCTTACTACACCATGATACTAGGGACTTTCCAAGAAAATGACATGTTCCAGATGTTCTCTTTCCATCTAACTTGCATCCAGCAAAGTCAGCATCTGAATAACTTATTAAATCAAATGATTGTTCTTTTGGGTAAAACAGTCCCAAATTAGCAGTATTTTTAAGATATTTGAAAATCCTTTTAACAGCAAGTAAGTGTGACTCGTTAGGGTCAACTTGAAATCTAGCACACATACATACACTAAACATAATATCAGGTCGACTTGCAGTAAGATAAAGTAAACTCCCAATCATACCTCTGTAATTGGTTTGATCCACTGGTTTCCCAGTTTCATCAATATCCAATTTACAGTTGGTACTTATAGGTGTATCACTTCCCTTAATACTATGCAAACCAAAACATTTTAATAAATCCTTAGTATATTTACTCTGATTTAAAATAATACCATCTTTAGTTTGAAAGATTTGAAATCCAAGAAAGTACATAAACTCTCCCATTAAGCTCATTTCAAACTCATTTTGCATAATCTTTGAAAAACCAGTACATAAAGAATTATTAGAGGATCCAAAAATAATATCATCAACATAGATTTGTACTATTAAAACATCTTTTGAGATTGTTTTTATAAAAAGAGTGGGATCAGCAATTCCTTTTGTAAATCCTTTTGAGATAAGAAAATTTGTAAGTCTTTCATACCAAGCTCTTGGAGCTTGTTTTAAACCATATAAAGATTTAGATAGTTTAAAAACATGATTTTGAAAGTGGGGATTTGAAAAACCAGGTGGTTGTTCCACAAAAACATATTCAACAATAAAACCATTTAGAAAAGCGCTTTTCACATCCATTTGATATAACTTTAAATTCAGATGTGATGAAAAGGAAAGTAAGATCTTAATTGCCTCTAATCTAGCTACATGTGCATAGGTTTCCTCATAGTCAATTCCTTATTCTTGATTGTAACCTTGTGCAACTAGTCTAGCTTTATTTCTAATGATGTTTCCAGATTCATCAACTTTGTTTCTAAACACCCACTTTGTGCCTATGGTCAAAGTGTCTTTAGGTCTTTCTACTAGTTCCCAGACTTTATTTCTTTCAAATTGATTTAGTTCTTCTTGCATAGCTATTACCCAAAATTCATCATTAATAGCATCATTGATATTTTTAGGTTCTAACAGTGAAAGAAAAGCTTGATGTTCAACCTGATTTCTTAGAGAAGCTCTATCCTATGTTCCTCTATCTAGATTACCTACAACAACATCTAAGGGATGGTTCTTCAGAATCCTAGTTGGTCTCGAAAAGGTAGGGATAGAAATTTCATGTTCATCAATAGGTTGGGAGTCAACAGAAGCAGGTTCTGGAAAATTTCCAGAACTGGATGTTTTAACTATAGGTCCACTTTCTTTATCATTAAGGTTCAAACCAGAGAGATCATCTTCAAGATTTTCAAGAGAGGTCTTAGGTTCATGTGGATCAGTTTCATCAAATTTGATGTGAATAGATTCCTCCACACATTTGGTTCTCTTATTGAAGACTCTATAGGCTTTACTAGAAATAGAGTAACCTAGAAAAATTGCTTCATCACTATTGGATGCAAACTTGTCAAGATTATATTTTGTATTAAGAATAAAGACTTTGCATCCAAAAACTTTGAAGTAGTTAACCTTAGGTTTCCTATGGTTCCACAACTCATAAGGGGTCTTCTTAAGAACAGGTCTGATCAAGACTCTATTGATAATATAACAAGCTATATTGACATCTTTAGCCCAAAAATAAACAGGTAGGTCATACTCATTGATCATGGTTCTGGAAATTTCCTGAAGGGTTCTATTCCTCCTCTCTACTACAACATTTTACTGAGGGGTCCTAGGGGCAGAGAAATTGTGACTATAGCAATTGTGTGAGAAGTAGGATTCAAACTCATGATTTTCAAACTCACGACCATGATCACTTCTCAAGGTTTTAATCTTAAGTCCACTAAGGTTATCTACAGACTTATAATATTTAACAAAGTAAGAACAAGCTTCACTTTTTTGAGCTAGAAAATATACCCAAGTATACCTAGAATAGTCATCTACTAGAACATAGACATAGTGCTTCCCATTTAAACTAGAAACTCTGGAAGGTACAAACAAATCCATGTGAACCAACTCGAGAGGTTGAGAAGTTGACACTTCTTTCTTTGATTTGAAGGAAGTTTTATGTTTCTTTCCCTTTTGACAGGGATTACAAACTTTATCTTCTGGGAACTCATGTTTTTGTAGGTCTCTAACTAAGTTCTACCTAGTAAGTTTTCTAAGTGAATGTACATTGCAGTGTCCTAATATTCTGTACCAAAGGAAAGAATATTTATGAAAATAATTTAAACAAGTAATATTTTTCATAGCTAAAGAATTTAAATCAACAGCATAAACATTTTCATTTCACAGGGTAGAAAATACTAAAGAATTTTTAGAATTAAAAATATTGCAAGAATCATTTTCAAATTTAACATTAAAACCATCATCACATAACAGAGAAATAATTAACAGATTTTATTTAAGTCCATCAATGAATAAAACTTTAGAAATTAATACTGAGTCAGTGTTACCAATCTGGCCTGATCCAATGATTTTCTCTTTAGAATTATCGCCAAAAGTGACAAAACCTCCATCAACTCTAACTAAGATTTTAAAGGACGAGAAGTCTCCTGACATATGTCTTGAACATCCACTGTCCAAGTACTAAGTATTCCTACAGGAGCTCTTTAAGAAGGTTTCCTACAAAACAGATTTAGATAGGAAATGATTTTGGTACCCAGATTTTCTTGGGTCCAGACAGGTTAGCCAATAGAACTTTAGGTACCCAAATTTGTCTTATGGGTTTCATAAGGTTTGCAGAATCAATAGATTTAGACAGATAAAACTTATTAGATCCGTAACTATGAATATAAGTAGTTGAAGCATATGAACTTCCAGAACTATAACTATCTACATTCTGTCCAGATTTAGGAACAAATCGAGATTTGGTAATTTTTCTTTGTCCAGGTTGGTATCCTATACCAGTAGTATATCTAGGTGCAATCTGCTTACCTATAATTTGAGTAAGAGTATCTTTTCCATTTGTGAACTTTTCTAAATCCTTCCTCAGTTTCTCATTTTACAATTTTAGTTCAGTGTTTTCTTTAAATAACTAAGCATTCTTTTCTATTTCTATGTCAAGATCAGATTTATGTTTAAAAGTTAAAGCATATTGTTTCTTTAAACCTTTGTATTTGTCTTTCAGCTCATTACATGTTTCTTCCAACATACCACAATATTCAAATAGTTCAGATTTTTACAAATTTTCAGATTCAGAATCATCTCCAGAATAATAGGTATTTAAAGCAGGAGTTTCAGATGTTACCTCGGAAGTGTTTGTCATAAAACACATGTTTTCCTTATTTCTGATTTCAGTTTCAGAAGCTTCAGATTCACTGGAGCTATCCTCAGAATCACTCCAAGTAGCCTTCATAGCCTTTTTGTATTTACTGTCCCTGTAATCATATTTCTTCTTGAATTTGATCTTTGGGCAGTCTGCTTTAATATGTCCTTTTCTTTTGCACTCATAACAGACAACTTCATCACTTTTATCTGGATTTTTCCAATCCTTATTCCAATGTCCCTTATTGTCATACATTCCTTTTTAATTTGATTTTCTGAATAATTTATTCTTCCTATAAAATTTCTTAAACCTTCTGGCTATGTGATCCATTTCCGCATCACTGTCCGATGCACTATCACTTTCTTTACAGCTTGAGCTATCACTTACACCTTGAAGTTTCTCCTTATCCTTATTCTTTGAAGTAGATGTCTTGAAGGCAACTGACTTCCTTTTTGGTTCATCTTCTTCTTCTTTGTTTACCTTGAGTTATTCTTTATACATCATCAACTTACCGATAAGTTACTTGACTGGCAGTTGACCAATATCACAAGATTCTCTGATTGAAATAGAAGTGCCCCTCCATCTTTCAGGTAGGCATCTCAGAATTCTCATGATCTGCTTCTTTGATGAAATGTCCTTTCCCAGTGAGATCATTGTATTCAAAATTTCGTTAAACCTTAGATACATATCAGAAATGGGTTCATCATGCTTCATCTTAAAATTATCATATTTAATAGTATAGGTGTTCAATCTCATTTTCTTAACATTAGTTGTTCCTTCATGAGAAACACTTAAAGTATCCCAAATTTCATATGTAGTCTTACAAGAAGATATTATATTAAATTACTCATCTCCTAGAGCACAATACAGAGCATTAATAGCTTTGTAATTATTATTTTAGGATGTCTTAGTAGATCCGTTCCAAGTATATCTAACAATATTAGGAAGTTTATATTCTGATTCTATGGCAGTCCAAATATCAAAACCCATGCTTTCTAAATGAATTTTCATCTTAATATTCCACTAAGAAAAGTTGTTTCCATTGAAAAATGGTGGTCTATTATTAGCAACACCTTCAAGTCTGTTATCCATGATAACTAGGTTTAAATAGAAATTTTAAAGCGATAAAAATTTAGAAATAACAGAAATTTTAAGAACTTAAAAATACAACTAAAATCACAGTTGAAAAATAGAGTACTTCAGAAAATATTTTAAACACCTTTGATACCAAATGTTGGTCGGAGTGGATACTCAAGAGGGGATGTGAATTGAGTTCCAATTAAAATTTCTATTTTAAAAACCTTTACCAAATTCCCCCAATTTAAAATACAAATTGAATTGTAGTGAATTTGAAATAAAGCAAACTTTCAGCTAGGTTCTAAAGGGATTGATTAATTCCCAGTTAATCTAATCAAAGGATCAGATTAGATTTTGAAACTAACTTAATGATTTACAAATAATGCAAACACTTACTAATTCAATTATCAGAGTAACTTTAAAAACAGTTTAGGTTTTAAAGCACTTGGCAGCAGAATAAAAGGTTTTAGATAAAACTAAATAACGCACAATAGATATAACCAAGAGGTTCAGTCTGAAGCCAAGGCTTAGTCCTCTCAACAATTTATCTAAATTGGATCCACACCCTGGATTGGGGTTCTCAACAGTTTACAACTATCCAGGTCAAAGACCTCTACCACAGTTCTTCGTGGGAAACAAAACAATAGAAAATACAGCTGTCCAGGTCACACACGACCTGTACCACTATCCATAGTGTGAAATAAAAGATGTAAGGAGTTTGAGTGAGGATATATAGATCCTCCAGTTAAGGTTCAGGAGACAGTGTGTGTACAACATAATACATATGATACACACTGATCGTAATGTAAATAATAAATCACTGAGTAAGATATAGAGTTTAGAATGTCTCTAGTGATTGCAGTGTATATCTGGACTCATTCAAATTTGATCAGAAATGATTCTGAGTCCTCTTCTGGTTTCTGTTTGGAAAAAAGAGCATCATCTGCTTGACATCCAGGTTCAGAGATAGTGAAAATGTAGTCGATGAAGTTCTTCAAAATCCTCATGAAAGTAAGGAACTCTTCTTGAGTAGGCTTGAGTGTGTATGAGCTTCTGTGTATTCCTGATCGTGCATGAATATCTGTATGAGCTCTGTATATTCCTTGTATGTTCTTAGTGTCTTGTATATTTTTCCTTTATCTCTCTCCATGTCTATGCAGCAATAGAGACTTCTTGTATTTTTGGCATGAGCTCCAGCAAAAGAAGTAATTTCTTTTTCCAGGTACGAGGTACGGTTTCCTGACATCCAACAACCTTTATTAAATAAATGATAGAGCATTAAAATATTCCTGATATGACCGTTGGTTAGATTAAATAAAGATAAACAAATTAAGACAACGTCGAATTCTCTGTAACGGTAGCTTTGGATATCGGTAGCCTTGTGTATCAGTAGCCTCTTGTATAACAGTAGCCTTTCTATCGGTAGACTTCATGTCTATCGGTAGATTTGATCAGTAGTGGTATACTTAGTGTACCGGTGACCTTTCATGTAATGGTAGCCATTATGTACCGGTAGCTTCCTTGGTGTATCGGTAGACTTGCATAACGGTGACTTGTTTGTATCGGTGATGTATCGATGACCTTCACATATCGGTAGGCTTTGTTGTACCAGAGATCTTCTCGTAATCGGTAGACTTTTTCGTATCGGTAGGCTTTCACTTAACGGTATACTTGATGTAATGGTGACCTTCACGTATCGGTAGACTTGATGTAATGGTGACCTTCACATATCGGTAGACTTGATGTAACAGTGACATTGATCAGTAACTTGTCTGTATCAGTAGGCTTGTCTGTAATGGTAACTTTCCCATATCGGTAGGCTTCACATATCGGTGACCTTCACGTATCGGTAGCCTTTTCATAATGGTATCCTTGTTCTGTAACAGTGACCACTTGTCTGTTTAAGCAATCTATTGGCAGAATGGGTCAAGTTAGAATATATATCCATTTAGTAACCGAATTATCTAAAGATAATATAAAAATTATAATGTATAAATATGTTCATGGTGTACAGAAATACTCAAATAAGTAATTAAGCATTAATCAATATATAATTGAGATTATCAAAATATAATTGAGCATAATGAAGATATGGTTGAGCAGAGTTGGGATTATCAAAATATAAGTTCAACTAATTTTCCCAGAGGGCTCAACATGTAAGATGAAAATGGTTGTCCAGAATTTAAGTTTTATTTTATTAGTGAAGATACAAAATATTACATGGTTATAAAATTGATTTGGTTATTTGGAGTGAAGATGAATCATTATATAAAACATTAATGATAACCTTTTTGGTTAATTGGCAGTTTCTGATCACATCAAACACATTTTGCTTTATAAATTAATATAATGTGTAAAAAATATTTAAAAAAACTTAAATTATACATAATACATATATTATAGTCTATTTCAACCATAAAAATGGATTCATGACCATAATTGAAAACTCGTTGTCCTTGAATGTGATAAATTAACACATCTCGGATGGTGTTTTCATTTCTAGTATAAAAGGAGGGGAAATAAGAGATTTTGATGAATTATTCCATTATCATAAAAAAAATTTAGTACATTTAAATTACTATAGTTATCATAACATTTGGATGAAATTAGGCGAGGCAACAAAAAGAAAAGATTGGAACTTGAAAGAAAATAAAAGAAATTAAAATAAGAATTTACATCTTGAATATATCTTCTTGAGAACCTATTTAGGGGAGATGATTTTGTCTTTTGAAGAGAACAAGGGATTTTGGACATGGGATAGGGGCTTAGGGAGATATTTGAGCAGAATTTGTACTAGGAACAAGGCTTGAGAGGAGTGAAGAGAAGAGGGGAGTGAGGATGATTTTTATAATGGCAGAGAGGAGGGGTTTTCCATTATTTTAATCATTAGTTTAATATTTTTTCCCAAGACTATGAATAGTCTTGATTATAGTAACAAAAAATAGTGAATTTATCATGTGATTTCAAACCAATGTCCATTTACATCATCCATGACTCAATCATGTTGTAGAAATTCATTTATTTAGCATTTATAGTAAATTATTGTATTTATTATTCACCAAAGATTCAAGTATTTTAGAAAATTCTAAAAAAATCACCCCAAATTTTATTTGATATTTATAATTAATAAATGAACTCCATTTTATCAAAATAATTTTCTAAATATGATTAATTTAATTTTTTAATTAAAATCATAATTTACTTGAAAAATACAGATTTTATAATTAAAACTTCTTTTCTAACACTTTGAAAAATTAATTATGGTCTATTAAAATTATATTATAATCATAATTCATCAAAAATAATTATTTATGAATACAATTTTTGAAAATAAATTTTATTTTAAATTATGAAATTAATCATAAAATTTTAATTAAATATACATGACTTACAAAAATACCAAAACTTAATTAATAAATTTTAAAATATATACTTACTTATACTATGATATATTTATGTCATATTTTCACTTATAATATGGGTAAATTTTATTTTTACTTTAATTAGTGAGGTTACTATTCAATTAGCTGGTTTACTATTCATAAGGGTCACATTACTATTCCGATGGTCAAGTTACTATTTCCTTGGTATACATTCCTTAACTTCTAAAGATACCTTTTGTTTCACTCAATATTCATTTATAAGTCTTGTATTATTTTCTATATGTAATGTTATATGATTATACTATAAGATATAATTATATGAAGGGAATTTCATTGATAAAACATTGGGTCGTTACAATCTTCACCTCTTATGAAATTTCACCCTTGAAATTTTGTTTTACATTCTAAGTTGTAAACAGGTGTGCTTACTTTTCCTTTATTAAATCCTCCAGTTCCCATGTTTCCTCTTCATACTTATGATTCCTCCATAGTACTTTGACCAGGTGAGTAGTCTTGTTTCCTCACAATTTATCTTTATAATCCAAGATCTTCACAAGCTGCTCCTCATAAGAAAGATCATTCTCCAACTGTACCACATCTGAAGAGAGTACATGTGAAGGGTATAGTATTTACATCTTTTTAAGGGATATGTGGAATACATTGTGTACTTTAGACATGGTAGGTGGATGTTCTAGTCAATAGGAAAAAACTCAAACATGATCAAGAATCTTTAAGGGGATGATGTACCTAGGACGTAGCTTTCCTTTCTTCACAAATCTCATGACCTTATTCCATAGAGATATGCATATGAATACCATGTCTCTAACTTTAAACTCAAGGTCTCATTGAATATTTTCTGCATAAATATTTTGTTGACTTTGAGATGCCTTGATATGCTGCTGAATGGTTTTCACCTACTCCACCATTTCTCCAACCATTTTAGGTCCTAGCAGCTTATGCTCACTGACTTCATCCCAACACACCAGTGTTTTGTACCTTTTCCAATAAATGGATTCATATGGTTCCATTTAGATATTGGAGAGGAAACTATTGTTATAGGATAATTTGTCGAGTGGTAAATGTTGGTACCATCCTCCTTTGAAGTCCTTATAACTTTATCTCAACATATATTCGAGTGTCTAAATAGTTTAATCAGATAGGCCATCGATTTGAGGATGATAGGCCATACTGAAGTTCAACTCAGTTCTTAGAGCATGTTGGGGAATTTTCCAGAACTTCAAGGTGAATCTCAGATCTCGATCAGATACAATCAATAGTGGTACTCCATGTAAACTTACCACCTATTTGATATATATCTGTACAAGTTTATCCCTTAATAATTCCTCTCAAATTATAATAAAGTGAGGTGTATTTGTAAGAGACGCCATAATGACCCATATAGCATTTTTTTCTCTCGATGTCCTTAGATCCCCAGTGAAAAAGTCCATTGTAATGTTCACACACTTCCATGTTGGTATGGATAGTGGTTGCATCATTCCCTTATACTTTTGTCTTTCAATCTTCACTTGCTGACATACCAGGCACTTTGATTTATACTCAGTGATATCTTTCTTCATATTGTCCCACCAATAGCTCTCTCTAATATTTTGATATATCTTTGTGCTCCCTATGTGAATTGAGAAGGTTGATCTATGTGCGTCATTCAAAAGATACTTCTTTGTCTCTGGATCAGATGATACACATAATCATGAACCAAATATTATAACTCCTTCCTCATTAATCTTGAACTCAGAGGATTTCTAATTTCTAATAGCTTCCACGCTTTTCAGAATTTCCACATAATTTCTTTAAGCATCCTTTATTTTCTCCATGAGGGATGGTTGAGCAATCATTTGAGAAAGTATTGATTATGTTTCTCCCTTAATAATTCTCATTTCAATCCTATGAAAATTTGAGAATATTGGATCCTTTTCAATTCTCATCATTGATAAAGATACATGACCCTTTCTACTTAGAGCATCCACTACATTATTTACCTTAACAGGATGGTATTGGATTGAGTAGTCATAATCCTTGATGATATCTAACCATCTTTACTGGCACATATTAAGCTCTTTCTATGTGAATATATATTTGAGACTCTTTTGATCATTATTTAACTCACACTTCTCCCTATATACATAATGCCACCAGATTTTCAACACAAAGATCATACCCGCCAACTCTAGATCAAGCGTGGGATAGTTTTGCTCATGGATTTTCAGTTTCCTTGAGGCGTAGGATATAAATTTATTATTTTTCATCAGCACACATCCTAATACATTTTTGAAGCATCAATGTACACCACAAAGAGTTCTCCACTTATTAGGAGTGTGAGTACTGGTGTAGTGATAAGCCTCTTTTTGAGATCCTTAAATCTTTCCTCACATTCTTGAGTCCAGAAGAACTTTAATACCTTCTGTTTTAGCTTGGTAATTGAGTTTTACAACCATGAAAAGTTCTTCAATTTTTTTTAGTAAAACCTATCTTGACCAAGGAAGCTATGGATCTCTGTTACAAATGTTTTCCTGGGCCACCCTTCAATTGACTTTGTCTTTGAAGGGTCTTCATATATCCCTTTTCTAGTGATAACATGCACCAAGAATGATACTTCCTTCATCCAGAACTCACATTTACTGTAATTTTCATATAATTTCTCCCTTCACAAAGTCTTTATCACAGTATTCAAATGCCTGTCATGTTCCTCCTTACTCTTAGAGTATATTAGAATATCATTGATAAAGACTACCACAAATTTGTCGTGTTAATCTATAAAGACTTTATTCATTATATATATGAAATTTTTTGGAGAATTAGTGAGTTCAAAGGGCATCACTATGAACTCATAGTGTCCATACCTCATTTGAAAGGTAGTGTAGGGAATATCTTCCTTCCCCACCTTTAATTGGTGATATTCCGACTGAAGGTCCACCTTAGAGAAATAACTTACCCCATGAAGCTGATCAAAAAAGTCATATATATGAGGCATGTGATACTTGTTATTAATCATGATTTTGTTGATCTCATGATAATAAATATAGAGGAACATTGAACCATCCTTCTTCTTGAAAAAGAGTACTTGCGCTCCCCATAGTGAAGCACTCGGGCATATTAAACCCTTCTATAGATTCTCTTGTAATTGTTTCTTCAGCTCTTCTAGCTCAATGATGTCCATTCTATAAGGTGTCTTTGATATAGGTAGGCATATAGGAATACGTTCAATTGAGATCTCAAACTCTCAATTAGTATGAATACAAGGCAATTCTTTAGGGAATAAATCAGCGTAATCCCTCATGATGGGTATGTCTCCGAGCATGATTCTCTCCTTTGTATCAATAATTTTAACTAGACATGATTTCTCATAAGGAAGTAATATCCACACTTGAGACAATGATTCCAAAGGAGATTTATCTTCCTCCTTACACTTGTACAGGATTAGAGGATACTATGGGATGCGAAGAGTGATCTCCCTTTCTAGATAGTTAATGTTGTATTTGTATAAAGATAGGCAATCCACGCCCAAAATAGCATCAAACTACAACAATAAAAGTATGACACGATTTTATGGGAGGTTTAGTCCACAAACATTTACCGGGGAGGAGTTATGAACCTTGGACACAATAATTTCCCCATTCTCTATTCTCATAGATAACTCAACCTCAAAATTTTGAGGTGGTGTTTGAATAGTTATACTAAACTTGCAACACATGAAAGAATGCGTAGAACCCGAATCAAATAGTACATTCACTATTCTAGAATGAATAACTAGCGTACCTGTCACCACATCATTTTTTGGTTCCACATTAGTAGTAGTGATAACGTGAGACGTTTAATGTTTCCTTGGAGGTTGTTTTTAATTTCCTCCAATAACCCTTGGCTTAGGGAAATTGTTCGCATAATTCCCATGTTCCTTGAAGTTGAAACACTGCACTACAAGCTGAGTGTTGAAATAAACCTTCTTTTCTTATTCCACATTAGTGGGATTCTTCATATCCCTTCATAAGTTCTTTTCCAGATGTCCCACATTTTCAAATTTGAGTCAATTCCTGGTTCCCTTTAGATAGATCCCAGGATTCCTCTACCCACTATTTTGACACATGGGATGTTAGATTTTTTTCCTTCATGGGATTTATTTTCCGAACCACCCATATTAGACTCCATTTTCCCTTTTTTTTCTATGGGAACATGAGACCATTGAGAGCCTCCGATCTCTATTTCAACATTGAGGGTAAAATAGACAATCTCCTTATAACTGTTGAATTCTCAAATCCCCAACACTTTTTGTACTCTAGGATTTAGTCCACTAAAGAAGTGATCCACCTTTCTTTTGGTGTTCATGACAAATCCAGAGGTTTATCTTGAAATCATTGTGAAGTTTGCTTCATATTCCACGATGGACTCATCTTCCTTATGCTTAAGTTTGAGGAAATCTCTTTATATCTTGAGATAGAGGGTTCAGGGAAAATATTTACTGAATTTTTTTTCTTGAATTCCTCCCAATCCATGGAATAAATTTCCTCCTAGGAATTCATATTCTTGATCAGTTTCCACCACTAACCACTTTCCCCTTCAAACTGATAAACCGCCAATATGACTATCTGATCTTATGAGAACTGGAGGATAGATAATATCTTTTCAATAGAGTTAATACACTATTTCGTGAGAAGGGGATCAGAATATCCACTAAACATGGGAGGCCTTTACTGATGAAGTATTCGATAAAAACTTTCTATTTACTTAGAGGAGGAGGGTGTTCCACGTGATTCAAGTTATTATTCACAACTTTAGCCAGTTGAGAAAGTACTATCATAAAGTTTTGAGCAACCATTCCCATCATATTTGGCATATCATTAGGGAAATCATCACATTTACTATCAAATTTATTTTTTGAACATGTTCTTCTATTTCACACCATTAACTAAGAAAAATAACGTACAATTAGGGGGATTGAAGACTTAGCTAATAAGAATAAAAGGAAACTTTGAACATAAAAGGATAAACTTGTAAAGGAAAACTATATCCTAACTTGTGATTTGATAGGTTTAAATCTAGGTTATCCTTGATTTGTTTCTTAACTTATATTCTTATGGGCTATTTTTTTGTTCCCTTAATAATAGTTTGTATTAAGATTATGAATTTACCAAATCATTTCCCCTGGGAGTGTTAATCCAAGAGTGCAACAAGGCCCATTATTGTGCACTAGTTCCCATTCGAGTCTAGTTCAGAGCAGTGTTTTCAAGTTTTACACCTAGATACACCTAATCTAGAGCCACATCAAATTGTTCATATCCAGATTGAGATGCATTTTCTTGATAAACCACTTACTCTATACTTACCAAAATTTAGGGATGTTTTCTTATACTTAGTCTCATCCATAAGGTTCTTACTAAAGTTATCTATTATTAATCTCCATAAAATAACTAGACCATCCTATGATACCAACTATATAAACCATATCCTTTTACACATATCATTACATGATTTTAAGAATGATAAAAAATCATACTACAAGACAAGGATCGTAAAATCTAGTGTCTTGGAAGACTAGGAACACAAAACTGAAAACATGGGAAAAAAATAAAACATTTATTTATTTAATCTTCATAATGATCTCTTAACTTCAATTGTTCTCATACATATTCATAGGATAACTTGGGGATAACATGAAAATAGGGTTGAACTAAAATCCGAGTAAGGGAATAAGTATAATAATAAAGCTGTATCACATGAGTTAGAAAGCATGACATAATGATATAAAAAGGTGTGGAACATATGAAATAATAACAAAAAAACATGGAGTCATAATGATGTGGTAGCAACATAAAACATGACTTTAGTATGAGTCAAGGTTTTTTGCACATAGAGGAGCACAAGTCAAGGTTAACCACCAAGACCGTTTCACATGGTAGCATGAGTCTAGGATAGCCGCTAAGACCATTTCACATAATGTATCACGAGAATCAACTTTACCAAATGTATTGGAGCCCTATCTAGACACACCCATCATAACATGTTCATGAATATTCTTTCCACATAAAGAATCATACATAATCAATCATATATAAACAAAAGGCTCCCCATGGAAAGAAATGGGTATCATAATCATGTTATAAAGCATAATAAATGGGTGTATCATAAAAGTGTCCATGAAATAAAGGAATTAAATAATACATGGAAATTCATATGGTAAAATAGTCTTATATCATGGTAAGTGATTTAAAAAAAGTGACAACATGTAAGAAGAGTATTTATGAAATTTCAGCATTAAAATAGTTAGTGCGGTTTTAAGGAAAATACTAAAGAGCATTTAAAATAGAAAAGGGAATAATATTTTATATATAAACAAAATTTACTAAAGAAGGTTTACATAATAAAAATTATGATTTTATAAAAACAATGATGGCTTAAAATAGATGACAGAGTGCACTTGAAATTGGTTAAGAATTAGATAAGTTCTCTTAAAACATGTTTGCTTATCAGAAAGTATTGAGAGGAGAATCATTTAAAAAAATTTATATCCACAAAAGAGAATAATGGTTGGATATTGATTCATGATTTTGGAGAATATAAACATAATTTATAATATTTAAATGAAAATAAAATATAACTTCATTTGGGTATACATAAAGATAGAGCAACCCGAAGGAATAAAGGAGGTTTGTGTAGAATATCTTACCTTAAGTCTAGAGGTGTTCTTACCTTGATCTTAATGGAATGGATAACCAAATTAAATTAATTAATTAATATTTAAATAACCTCTTATTCATGTAATTTATTTATTATAACCTTATTAAGTTCATTCATGACATTTTTGATGGGTTAAGAGGTTCAATTTCATTGTTTGGGAGTGTTTGTTTCTTTGGTTTTCATGATTGGTTTACTTATATACATGTAATATGTAAGATGAGAATGGTTGTCTAGAATTGAATTTTTATGTTATTAGTAGACATACAAAATATTTCATGGTTATAAAATTCATTTGGTTAATTAGAGTGAATATGAATAATTATATAAAATATTTAATGATAATCGTTTTTGTTAATTGGCGGTTTTTGATCACATCGAACACATTTTTCTTTATAAATTAATATAATTTTCACAAAAGATTACAAAACCTTACATTAGACAATATATATATATATATATTATATTCTTGTTCAATATTAAAAATGGTTTCATGACCAGAATTGAAAACCCGTTATCCTTGAATGTGATAAATTAACACATCTTGGATGGTGTTTTAATTTCAGGTATAAAAGGAGGATAAATGATAGATGATGATGAATTATTCCATTATCATAAAAAATTCCATTTCATGTAATGTACTAGATTTATCATAACATTTGGATTAAATGATTTGAGGAAAGAAAAAGAAAAGAATAGAACTTGAAAGAAAATAAAAGAAATGAAAATGGTAATTTACCTCTTGAATATGTCATCCTTAAGAATCTCTTTAGGGGAGAGGATTTGGTACTTTTAAGAGACCAAGAGATATTAGATGTGGTATTGTAAAACCCCAAGCTTCCACGATACACTTCTCTTTGAATAATACAGTAGCGTGTGTTGTACGCAACTTTGAGTTATAACACACACCACAACCAATCAAATTAGCCATTTTGAACAGTACGATTCTATGTTTTGAATTTGGTAAAATAGACATCATTTTTGGATTCTGAATATCAAAATTATCCTAGGGTGAATTTTTGGTATTTTTCTGAAAACTTTCAATTTTTGATGAATAGTGAAAAACACTGAGTTATTGTTTAAGACCGGCTTTTTATTTAAATAATTATTTATTTTATTTAAATTTGTTTTAGGTCAAAATAGATACATAATACCAATATAAATTCAATGTAATTCAATGGAGTCAGTTTATAATAATTTTAGATATATAAAAATTTTATTGAACTTTTTCACTGTCTTTTACCCACCTCCTAGGAGAATTTGTAAATTCACATAAAACATAATTTTACTGCTTCTGTGAGTTTAATTTCAAAAATTTGAGAGACATGGTTAATATCAAGGAGTAAAATTTGGTTCAATAAGATAAAAATAATTTTTGGTGAATAATAACTTTTTACTTTTATTTACCACGATTAAAAGTAAATAGGGAAATTAAGGGTAAAAATGATATTAATATTACCCTAACAAATTTCATAATTCTATTGGACAAGTGTATCTCGACCAAAAAAACCTTAGGAATAAAATATTATCATTTAGGTCCACTTGGATTAGATTAGGACATTTATTACTATTTAATTCAAAGAAGAGTTAAAAGAGTTAAAATCAAAGTTTAATAACTAAAACATTTTTAATATAGGGTTATTAATAAGATAAATTCGATTATAAATATTAATTAGAAATATAAAAATATTTCCTACATCATGGTATTTTATTTATAATTTTTAGACATTAAATAAATAAATTTATTTATGACACAATGATGATGCAGTAATTACCTTATTCATGAAAGAATCAAATAAATGGTATTATAAATATTAAAATAAATATAATTTCAATTTTTTTATGAAATAAACGAATTTTCTAGGTGAGTATGACATGATAGGGATGATTCAATGTATCTTGTTCGAAGTTATAAAGTTGTGATGACTTTCACAAAAACAATATACCAAATAGAGTCAAAATTGACATAAATTAATATTTAAAACAAATATTTTATTATTAATTGATATTCTCTTCCTAAAAATATATGGTTGGGCCAAAGGACTTATATAATGATAGGTGTATCATTAATGGACCACTTGGGGGTCTCTTGGAACTATATAGTATGTTTATTAACTATATAATATAAAACTACAAAGTGACATGGTAAATGTCAAACTAATTAACTAAGAGTTAAAACTAAAAGATAAGGTTAATATAATGACTCAAACCTGTATAAAATCTATTGGTTTAAAGTAGTTCGACCTATCCCCACCTTATACTTTTAATAATCCACTTTGGAGACATTATAAATCAAATATTAATTTATTATAAATTAATACTTTCTGTTTTTCCTAAAGAGCCCCTCCTCCCCCTTATAAAAGGACACCACTTATAACCAATTATTCATACCTTCAAAGCCTTTTGGATCGGCCAATATCTGACCAAATATCCTCCCAACTTCCCTCAATTCAACCTAGAGGCCTTATTTTGTTCATAAATCCAACTGAATGATCCCTTTTGATCAAATCAAAAGGAAGAACCCGAAGAAGAGGTAATAATTTCACCACCCTCTTTCAAGTTCTTTTCTTATTCCACTTCTTCTTTCTTTGTTATTTCCATTATAAAATAATAAATCAAGTATATTATATATATTGTGATGTTATTGTAAATATGGCACAAATTTATTCATTATTCTATCCATCTTATGAATGATAATGTCACCATGCGTGCGTATGTACGGCTTACCGTCTCCACACCGTTGTGTAATTTGTTATTCAATACTATGTTATTTGGATGGATATAATGATGAGTAATATGTATATAAATAATGAAAATAACATGATAATGTCTCTTTAACATTAATATACCATCCAATTCCACACCTTTAAGGGAATGATATTGTCGCTCGTGCGTATGTACGGATTACCGTCTCCACGACGTGATGAGATTCATTTCCACATTCACCATTCATCTAAAATTATAAAAATATATATATTACTAATAAGTATGTAATATATGACATAATAATGCTACTATATATATATATATATACTTACATATATCTTATTCACTTAGTTCCATTCAATACGCTATGAAAACAGAAACAATGTTTATGCGTACGTATGGACTACTGTCTCCATAAACGGTGTTTTTCATTTCATATATATGTCTATTATACATATTTATATTCTATATATATATATGTTATATAAATCAGGTTTTATATTCTGTATGTATTTAAATCTTGGTCTAAGTGATACAATCAAGAGTAACAAGTTAAAACACGTACGATAAAGAAAGCGATTATTACCCGAAATGTTAATTTAATATGGAAATTATTATTAAATGGGTAGTATAAAGTCATAAATGAATCTTGTATGATATTATAAATATTAATATGGTTCTGGTATAATTTAATAACATACTATGATCTTCATATAGGAGGTTAAACGTACCCTCGACCAAAGGAAAGTGCAAGGTAAGGGTTAATTCCTCAATCTCATTATTATCCGAGATTGTTTATGTGTAAGTATTTACTGGTACATTTTTATCATCCATATACATTTTTCATAAAAATGATTTCAAAATGAATATTGTAAGGATTTGTGAAAGGTACTCTTTATCAAGATTGGAATTTTAAATGTTTGTCTTTCTAAATCATTTTAATTAATGTCCATGTTTTCAAAATGATTTTAAGGATTTATTTATATGGACATGAATGTTTTGAAATGATAATTCTTTTCAAAATTTTCAAAGTGGTATGGGAAACTTTGATTTAAAAATATCTTTTAAATTACTTCCTTTATAAATGTGTGACTTTTAAATGATTTTACAAAAATGATATTTCTCTCAAAAAGTTTTACTAATCATTTTCAACTATGTCAGCATCCTTTACTGGATATTATTTTTGATTGAGGTTGATTTATTATAATACAATATTCCATGTTGTATTGAATGAGTTATGATATGTTTGACTGTGGATGTTCTATTTTTATACCATTAATGGTTTATGGTTAATGTAATGACATTTCGTATGCTATTTTTAATACGAATGTTTATGTTATATTTCAAAATTTTCATATAAGGAATGCAGTGGACTTAGTAAGTGACGGGTGGAGCCCGCTATAACTCCTCGATGCATTGGTAGGTCTCATGAGACAAAATAGTGTCTTGGCATAAGGCCTTGACAAAAATTTTATTTGTAGTCTTGGCACGAGGCCTTGATTATGTGGTAATGATGTCCGATATTAGGCATTCCCTCATTGTGAAATTAGTTAATACATGTGATTATTCGACTAGTAGAATATCCATTTTCGTGTTTATATGGTAATGTTTCATTTATTTTTACCATATTATGTTCAAGTTTATGTTTAAAAGGATTTTTTTATTACACATCTTGCCTTAAAATTTTATAGCTTCCACTAAATTATTTACCCTTACTGAGCATCTGAGCTCAACCCTTTCTTATGTTTTATTTTCCCAGGATTCCAAGAAGTGTATTAATATTGATATGTAGGGTTAAGATAAAGTAAAAAATGGAATTCTCAAAGAACTATATATGCTGTGTTTTATGTTTCAAATCTTAATGTAAATTTAATGTGTGTAATCTATTTTCCAATACTGCTAAACTGATCAGTCCTTCAGGACTTTATTCCTTGTAATCGTGCCAATGTATTAAAATAATGCACCGGATCTGGGTAATTGGGGTTGGGGAATTACAGGGATAGTGTCTTAGGGAGATATTTGAGTAGAATTTGGATTAGGCACAAGGCTTGAGAGGAGTAAAGAAAAGAGGGGGTGAGGGTGGTTTTTATAATGAAGGAGAGGAGGGGTTTCACATTATTTTAATCATTAATTTAATATTTTTGCTCAAGAATATGAATAGACTTGATTATTGTGACAAAAAATAGTAACTTGGTCATTCTAGTTCAATCCAATGGCCATTTATATCATCCATGACTCAAGAATGATGTATAAATTCATTTATTTAGCCATTATAGTAAATTATCGTATTTTACTATTCACAAAAATTCATGTATTTTTGAAAAATCCCAAAAATTCACCCTAACCATTTATCAATTTTTAGAATTAAAAAATAAACTCCATTTTATGAAAATAATTTTCTAAATATGAGAAATTTACTTTTTATTTAAAATCATAATCTACTTGAAAAATACAAATTTTAAAATTAAAACTACTTTTCTAACACTTTGAAAAATTAATTAAGGTATATTAAAATTATCTTATAATCATAATTAATCAAAATAATTATTTATGAATTCATTTTATGAAAATAAATTTTCTTTTAAATTATTAAATTAATCATAAAATTTTAATTAAATATACATGACTTACAAAAATACCAACACTTAATTAATAATTTTTAAAATATTTACTTACTTATACTATGATATATTTATATCATATTCTCACTTATAAGATGGATAAATTTTATTTATACTTTCTTTACTAAGGCTACTATTTAATTGGCCAGTTTACTATTCATAAGGGTTACATTACTATTCCAATGGTCAAGTTACTATTTCATCGGCAAATGTTCCTTAACTTCTAGTGATACATTTTGTTTCAATAAATCTTCATTTATAAGGCTTGTATTGTGTTCTATAGTAATATTATATAATTATACTATAAGTCTTAATCATAAGAATATAATTTCATTGATAAAACATTGGATCGTTATATCTACTATCATTCCTAACTACTTGAAAACCACATGGTCCTAAAGGTGGGAATTCATGTTTTCGTGCCCCATACCAATGCCCATACTGTTAATCTGTAGTAAACTACCTCCCGACTAACTATTTTGGAGAAACCTCATTGGCTTATATTTTCTGAACTCACTCATGATATTCTAGACTGTCATATTTAATGGTGTTACAGTAAATCCCATACCTCATAAATAGGTATGGTTATTTAATTATAGATGAAATAAGGATACTAAAATAATTATAATCCAACCCATTTACACAATAAAACATTGAATATTGACTCTTAAATAAATATATAAATATTTTAACACTCCCTATAAATATGATACATATATATTTATCGTGCCCAGATTGTTACACAAAAATTGAACACATGTCTTAGGAACCCATTTTGTGATAGTATTCTCAAGTTGATCAGAGGTTATCATGTGACTAAAGGTGATCCCGTTATTCTCATAATTCTCTCAAATGAAGTGATAATAAACTTCAATATTCTCCATTTTCTCATAGAGTCCATAGTTGTGGTAATCTTGATAACAACTTGATTGAAATAGTTGATATGTACTAGTTTCTTGATAGTATACCTAATATCATGTAATATCTGTTGTGCCCAAATAATATATATAATCACATACAACATAACATAATATTATGACTCTACACTTGATAAAGGGATATCTATCTACTTTTTAAATTTCCATGTGATCAAATTACCTCTAAAAAATTCTAAAAAAACCAGATAGAGATCTCCTAGAAGATAGACATCCCACATAATTTGCATCACAAAATGCTTTAATTTATGTATGTCCATGATCAAAATATATAAGAACTATACCCAATTCCTTTTTAAAATATTTAAAAATGTGATGCTCAACATCCCATAGTGTTTTCTTTTGGGATTTCATAAGCTGACACACTTTTCTAACCACAAAAGCACTGCTAGGTCAAGTGATTATGAAATAGTTAAGCTTCCCAACAATTTATCTATATCTATTAAGTGAAGAGAATGCTTCCCTATTAGTGTGAAGTGAATTATTTTCAAGTTCCAAAGTGAGTTAACCGAGTTATATCGGTTCATGGAAATATCCTATAGTAGATCAATTTAATACTTTCTATGAGATAGAAAAATTCATTTGTTAAATCTAGAGACCTCAATTATTAATAAATAGTATAGTGGACCCACATATTTTTTTGTGAAAAATTTAATGAAGGAAAGACTTGAGTTGACCAATTCTAGCACCATCACTGCCTGTAATAACAATTTTATCCACAAAGAATGCCAAAAGAATAATTATTTTTATAGATTAGTGATATAAAATAGAGGAATCCTTAATTCATTAACCCATGACCAAGCTAAACATAATAATGAAAAAAGACCAAAACAAGAATGAGGTGACTGATTGAGTCTATCAAAAAATCGATGAAGTTAAAAAATCTTGGGGTACTCCCTCTGAGAAAAATTTGGGTGGTTTCTCTATATAAACTTCTTCATCATTAAAACTATGAAGAAATACATTTTTATTATCCAACTAATGGAGAGGCTGGTGATAAGTGGTGGAAAGAGAGATAAATAGGTGAACTGATGTCATATTTTTCATTAAAAAAACATACTAAAGTAATAAATTCCATATGTTTGTGCATAAAATTTGGAAACAAGGTAATCCTTGATATGATTAAGAGATCCATTAACATTTATGTGCATTGTATAGATCCATTTTCAACTAACCACTTACTTTCCCAAAGGGAGAGGTATAAGATCCCAAGTACGGTTGGTGTACAGAGCCTAAAGTTCATCTTGTATAGCCTATAACAAGCCAGAATAAGATTTATCCTTGGTGACAGTGTAAGATGTTAAGTACAAATCCATCATCTCAATAACCCAGGAGGTATCCACATATAATCCCATATAATAATGACATGAGTATAAACCTTTGTGAAGGGAAATAGGCAACTCTGGTTATAGAGTATTATGAGAAGGTGTGTAATTAGGTGTAGTCATAGTATTATGATCTAGGGTGGCTGGTGTAAGAGTTCAGTGAGTATAGACCTAGCCAAACTATGATCCAATTTCATCACTAAGAAGACATTGTGGTGGGGGTCTATTGAGAGAATATGGTAAAGTAAATTTGAAATTAGGAACAAAAAATGATGGTTGAAAATTAAGAAAAAATAGAGGATTCAATAAATTAAACATCATCTGAGATAACATATTGATGAAAATATAGAGATAAATAATGATATATGTGCTAAGTTTGAGAATAACCATTAAGGAGGCATTTGAGACTGTGCACATCAAACTTCATAACTAAGGGAATAATATCATGAACCTAACAAAAAAACCACAAATGTGAATAGGTAGGGAATATTGTGATGTTATAATAAACATAGAATGAAATGTTTTTCTCACTAAAGGATAGACTATGGAAGTCTATTGAGAAGATATGTGACTTTGAGAATAGAATAACCCAAAAAATGTATGAAACTTTATTTTGAAATAAAAATACATGAGAAACAACCAATAGATAGTGGTTCTTACGTTCAACAACACCATTTTATTGAGGTTTATCTAGACATGCTGTCTAGTGGATAATGACATTGTTATAAAAAATGACTAAAACGGTCTAGATAAATAATCATGACCATTTTTAGAATAGAAAAATAGAATTTTAGTGGAAAAATATGTAGTGATTTCCTGATAATAAGAGTGAAACACTATAAAAATATTAGAATAAGCTTTCAACAAATAAACCCAAGTCATATGTGAAAAATCATCAATGAAAGTGTAAAAATAGAAATAAACTAATTTTTATGGACTAATAATTGGTCCTCATATGTTAGAATAAACCAAATAAAATGGAGTAGATGCATGAGGGATTACCTGGGGAATATATTTTCCCTAATGATGCTTTAAGTAATATTAATACTCACAATTAAAAGGAATAATTTGAACCAAATATAGATAATTTGAATGTAGACTGGGGGTATTTTGATAAACAAGGTGATATTAAATCTATGAGTCATGATCAGAAGATATAGGACATGAAAGAATTGGAATCGATTCAGACATATAGACACTGCCATGAAGTAATACACTACCAAGCACTTGAGTTATTGAAGGATCCTGAAAGATAAACTAAGTAGATGAAAATATGTCCTGACACTATAAATCAGCTATAATTTTACTAATATATAGTAAATTAAAGGGAAAACATAGAAAAAAGGATACTACATAGAGAATTAATCTAGGCTTAATAAAAAACTCCCATAACCAGTAATTGAAACTGTCTGACCATCAACCACAGTAATATTATTTTCAATCAAAGTTGAGTGATAGGATTGAATAATTCCTACAATAATAGTTATGGGATCTGTGGAAGTAGATTCAAGAACCCATAATGTGGACCATCGGGATAGACAATCCATGGGTGCATCACCATGAGCAATATAAGTTATGGATAAAATTGAAAAATGTTGATACTAGATACACCGATACTCATCATAAAAGATATCAATAGAATGGAGAACATTTGATGGAGTTTTATAGTTAGGCCTTGAGGTTTTCATGAGTTTTTAAGATGCATATAATGTGATGAAAAAGTGATAAAAGTGTGCAATCGATAGATAACATGTTCTGAATGTGCACACCTGGAACACTTAATTACCAATCATGGGAAAGAATAAGCAACCATAGTAGAGGAATAAATGTCATTCAATAAGTATATATAAGTGTTTGGATTAAAAAAGAAGGCATTGTGGGGTAGGGGACAATAGATGTTGTTTTTCCTGGGGTAAAATTTTAGGGGAGGGCCTGATGTTAGTGACCGGGAGGGACATGCAATCCTTGAATGAGGGTATAGGAGGAGTGCATGATTTGCAATGTTAGGACTTCTGGATTGGGGGGGAACTGTGATGGGGGTGGTGATGTCATATCTTTTTTATAGGGAGGGGGTTTATTGCAAGAGTAGGGGGATCATGAGGGTGGGGGTGTTTCTAGGGTGGAGGAGGGTGTCATGAGGACGGGAGGGTTATGTAACCTACTTTGATATAATAATACAAAAAATACCATAACTCATAAATATGTTTGATTCTTTATTTATAGATGAATCAAATATGAGAACATAAACATAAGTCAACCCATTTATTTGGTCAAACATTGACTATAAAATATTACATAAATATCTAAATATTCGAACAAAATGGAATATTTTTTACATAAATAAACTTGAATTGACTTTATTCTTTAACTGAAAAAAATTATTCAGGTGCCCCCCTTATATCTTTATTCACATGTATTGTATTATCAGCTAGATAAGTAGTAAGAATTTGTGTATGACTTTAATTAAGAACTAGGCTCCAAAAGTTACCCTATCCCAAACTATAGGCTAAAAATAGTGATGAAGAAAACATAATTATTTGAATTTCCCCATAGGAAAAAGATACTATTTCCTATCTATCCAATGCAGTGAGTTGAGAAGGAATAAATAGATTCTCTACATATTCATAGCCAAAGTGACCACCCCCACTGTGGCCCATGAAGGTTCCAATGACAAAAAAATGAAAAGGATAAACATATTCAATAACCAACAAATGGATGGAAATGAATGGAAATGGATTTTCAAAACTGTTAAGGAATAATTGTTCCATTCCTTTGATAAAATTAATATATCTAAAAGGAACAAGACCATCCATTTGAACTATTTCCTTATTAATCTTATCTTCTCTTCCAAGAATACTTCAACATGGGGAACTATATCTAATCGCAACAACATTTGTTATATAACAAATAAGATAGGATCTGCATATGGTATTCCACTAATACCTCACTCCATCATTACATCTTACAATATTGATAATTGTTTCAGACTCGTACAAATGAAAATAGCCCCATTCTTTGATTTTTTTGAATTCAAGCATACTAAGTGGGAGAAATTTTTTAATAAAGTCATGAATTCTTGAGAACCTCATATGGTAATAAAAATTTAAAGAATATTGAAATATAATTTTCTTTGGAACACTTATCAAGAATCCAAATACTCTTAACTCTATTCTTAGGAACCTCAGTTCTTTGGTAATGCATAGAAATTACAAAATCTAGTACTTGGAAATGTTGGTGAAATATAAGTTCTAGATTTATATACAATGAAAAAATACCATTCTTATATAGTATTTGTTTATTCTCAATCATACTAACATAAATTGAAGCATGTTTCTCCCCAAACAATGATGGTTTTCTTGAATGAAAGCGAGAAAGTGATAATTTTAAAAGAAACATTACATTTTCTACACATGTTATACATTGACCCAACTAGTATGTCATACATACCTGGTTCCTCTGCTATAATCTTTTTAAATCATCTCTCTAACCATAGATGAGGCTTGAGTAGGCTTTGGTTGAATAATCACTTTGCCAAGTTCCAATGCATGTATAACTGCACTTCACGTACCACTCTCAAATTTCTCCTAACTATGTTCACCTCAATTCGGTCTGATTACCACAAGATAAAAAATGCATGGTATGTCCACATCTAGAGGATCTGAAAATCAAGATAAAGGTTATCAATTGGAATGTTTTGTTAAAGCACACATATATGATTTCATGAACTACTACAATTCACTATGCTTACGCTCAACCACTTCATGATGAACTGATTTTGTATACTCTTCCTTCTAAAATTATTTTCAATCAATTGGAAACTATTCATCCTATATAGTAAGTGAAACTCCCATACTCATTTCTATCATAGATAAAGGTTTGTAAGGAAGAAGCAGATATTGTGGAGCACAATATTAATATTTAACCATAATGTATTTATACTCACAACATAAATTCTCTTGAATTTTCTTCTCATTTTCATATGAAAAATTTTGAATTTGAAATATTTCAACCCTCTCTACATCCCTCAAAAACATTTTCATTTTTAATCACAAAATAGATTCATTATCATGTGACGTTACTTATATAACTCTCTATTTTATTTAGCATATTCTTCTCTCTCAGTGGATAGTTCTTGCAAGGATTATTTCAGATTCTACTATATGGAAGAGACATGAATTTCTATCCTGATCACCATCCACGAAAGAACTAAGAACCCAAATTTCTATGATCCCCACACTCAAATGACAATATCTTCTCAATAAAATCTCTAATTTTATAGGAAAATAAAGATATAGACAAAGAAACAGTGATTCCTATTAACAGTAGTGATCCTAGTTACAAAAAAAATTAATAGAAGAGGAAGAAATAAAGAGAAGACTCTCCATGGGACACTCTCTCTAAGCTAGGGTCATAACCTCCTTAGTAAGATAGAGATAAATTCTAAACAAAATATCCTTTAACCCCTCTATAATTTAACCACTACTATATTTAATATTCCCCTAACAAATAACAACTCCCACAAAAACTTTTTACAATAATTATAGGATTTCCCCTGGTAGTTACCTAAACCAACAACCATACATAGATATAATCCCACATTCCATAATACCTGAACTACCCCTCCCTTGGGAAACCCACTTAGAAAACTTTTATCTCACTCTCCTACCAAAAATGATATTGAGATAGATTCTGAACATCTTTAACTCCCTCAGTTCCATACTACAATACATGCTACCTTTTATATCAACCAAGTCTTTGATATAAAATAATTTAAAATCTGTGTTCCATGTTTTGGTTGTAAGTTAGTTTACTTCTCAAAAAATATATGTATTCAAATCCCTATACCATTGGATATTTTTGATAAATTTATCACCACTAATAAATTTCACTACAACTTCTAGGAATCCTATATATTCACAATCCATAAGAAAATATATCCATCCTTAAGAAAACCATTTCATAACATATCGTCAAAACTAAGGTTCAAATTCATGGTATCCTAAAATAAGAACTCCACTACAATAGGTTTTGATAAATCATAACATACTAACCTTTGAAAAAAAATATAGAGTCTCCATGCTTTGCAACATAGCCAATTCTAAAGATAATATCAAATTTAAATAAAAATAACATAGTCAAAACCATGGGAGAAGTCCCATATCCCAAATCTAGTTAGACAATATCTAATGAACCAATCTGCATATGATGGGTGTAGAAACCCACAATAGGTATCCTTGGAGATTTTGTGTTTGAATTAGACTCCTAGTAAATAGGGGTTACAAAAATGAGTTAGTAATCCCAAGCTTTACTAAATGTTATTTTGAAAAATAGGATATGGTTCCCGGTCTAGTATCAATATATTTGAATATTTCTATCATGTCACTTATAGTTTGATTTTTTTTTCATATATCCCAAGTCTTGTATCTCATGATTTTTATTCACAAATAGAGTTATGACCTCATTCAAGAGGCACTATTTCTGGTTCTATTATTTCTACATGGTATCGGATCTAGATGAAATTGAGGGTCTCTCTATTCATCCCCCATCTCTCAATCAAGTGAAACTATTCCTAACATTGAGGTTCTCCTAGATATAGGATTTATGGACTCATTATTGATGAGGGAACCTTCACTTCCTCATGATGTACTAGTCTCTCTATTTCCTATCTATGAATTGGTGCATCAATGCCTTTATTCTCTAAGTGACCTTTTACTGTATAATCAAGAATCATTATAGGTGTGAAAAACAAATCCTTATACCATTATAGCATGTATTTTTTATGATCACACATGGATAGGAATTCCTAAACATGTTCCTTCTGCTAGCACCTCCCACATGAACATTTTCTCTAATCATACCCACTATTCATGTGCTTGGGCCCCGTGACTCCTCTGTTAAATGCACCTCTCCAGGGTAAGACATACTTCCCTAGGGAATATCTATTTCCCAAGGCAGAAATGGATCCAAATTACTCTTCTTCCAATATTATCTATTTTTTCCAGATGGAATCCACCTTTTCCAAGTCTGCCTACCTTCACTAGGTCCTCTTCTACCTCGACACTACCCAAGGACACATGCCACTTGTGTAAGGCAGGTGTGTCCCACTCATTTAGGGGTTTTATAATATGTCGTGTCATAAAATACACCAATCAATAAAATCTATAGGATTATCTTACCTAAGGGAACTCAATGCCATATTAAAACATCTTTTTTTTTTCTAACTTGATATATTTGTTGGATCTTCCGAACAAAAATACCAATAAGGGGAGATACTTTACAATACAATTATATAGACAAGATTTTTTCTCCTTCAGATCTACTTCATACTATCAATTTCTATATATTCTCCTCTTTGTTGCTACTAAGATACCTCTATTCAGACAGTGCTCGACATCGAGTCTCAACATGAATGCCCTGTGACATGTTACTACTCCATAAACTTGTTAGGACAATTTCTTATTTCCCAACTATTACCTATCCACTTCTCTTCTATATATCCTCATCTTCCACTCTTATGATTACTAGATATGAGGTTGTATATTATTTCTAGAATATATTTGAAGATTTTTCATTATACTTTAGAAGTGTCATCTTCTTGAATATCTTTTCTAGTTTTCCTCCACCAAATATCCCATTCCATGAATCTTCTCCTTTATTATTCCATAAATTTATCTTTGATGAATAAGATAATCTTAAATCCACATGACTCATAGAAGTGCACCTCCCATGATAGTTCTGATATTGTATCTTCTATTTTCACATGGCCTAGTTCATCAATACTGCTATTTCTTTATCTCTTCAACCTTGAATTTGCATATCAAGCTAGAAATATGTTAAAGTTTTAAGGGGAGTTCTAGTATTTAAATAATTAAGATATGGGTCTAGATAGTATTGGTTTATTTACATATTTCTATCTTATCATTTTCCCTCTAGTTTTTTTTTATTTTCTATCTATCCCAAGTCATATATTTCATTATCCGTCTCTATAAATAATGACCTCTAAACTAAATCAAGAAGAACCATTTATATTATTTCTAAAATAAACATGATCTAGTAAAACATAGATGAGAATACTATCTAAATTAGTATAGTCATCGGATTTAGTGGTAACCTGGTCCACCACATACACCTCCCCATGATCCATGGCTTGTTTCCATATATTTAGAGCTCCTCCATACTCTATTGGTCTCAAAACCTTCTTTCCATTCAGAAAATCATATGAAAAGTGAAAATTTATTACTTGTAAATGAAACCATTATTTATTCACTGAGTACATGGTCAATTATTATGTTCCTTTCTGTACTTCTCACACACAACTTTGATAGAGTCTAAGACCAGAAATAAGTAGTGGGTTTATATAGCATGGGTAAAAGTGTCATTGTAATGGGGGAATTCTATATTTGGGGGCCAATTTGTGTCCATGTATAAGAAAAGGGAGGGGTTAGAGTCTTTTTTAATAAGGTGTGAGGGTGGGAGGAATAAGTGGTATGGAATTCAATTTGTGATAATCAGATATTGGGATTGTTTAGGAGATTCCATGGGAATTTCTCAAGTGTTTAATATATCTGTATTACATCTTATTTTTTCCTCATAATTTGTATTTTTGTAATCATATATTGAAAATATATTGAAGATATTCCTCTATTTTTAATTTTGGATGAAGAGTCTTATCACTTAGTTTGATTTTACGATCTTCATCACTTTCTATCAACTAAATTCATCACACCCAGAAGAAGCATGTAATATCAGAGCTATTTTTGAAGAGGTTTTCACAATCCATTGATATAAACTGCCATTATTCTCTAGAAAATACCCTACAAACCCACTATACCCTGATATTTTCACCCAATACCACTATGAATTCCAAAATTTCTATAGTCCCCCAATGCTTCAAGGCCTTGTCTCCTGACATGGAAGATTGGCACCAAGCTAAACTGGATATCCTAGAGTAACACCTTGGATGATTCAAAACAACATTGAATCATTTGGTTTCCAACCAATAATTAATAGAATAAGATCAAAAGTGATGCGATAAATATGTAAATGATCAAGCTAAGTTCCACTGATTTATGATGTGGTATATGGAGAAGAAACTTCTACATGATGAACTTTAGTTTATAGTGGTGAAAAAAAACATCAAGACAACTATATAATACTCTTAAGGACTTGAACAAACCACTGTAAGGAGCTATGGATGTACGTATTCTCATAGTAAATCCTATATTTTTTCACAATGAGTCATTCTACCTTTATTTATTGGAACCTATCTATAAGGATGGATCACCATAGCTGAGATTTACTTTCACATTCATCAGAATTATAATACTTAAAAACTCTTCCTCACTTAATATAGCATGGAAGGAATCATCATTTATTGGTTTATGGTGTTAGGGGAAGTTCTTTTTAATGTCACCTGGCTGGTTTTCAAGTAGGAGTTAATGACCCGATTCAGTGGTCTTGAGAACTAAAATCGTTATGAAGAACTCAACACATTAGAATTGTTCCATTTTAGAATATATTGAGAAATTTGAGTATTTATCTTCCTTAGTTTCTCAGAATCACGATCCACAATATGTGGGGTAATTTTTTACATGGATTATGAGAATAAATCCATAGTTATATATGATTCAATAATGCAACCACTCAACTATAGGTAGTGTGAATCACTCACCATGTTGATCAAATTTTCATAGGAGGTGAAGGACCTTAGCTCCATGGAGGTGGGTTCTAGAATTTTAATAGGGTTTGTGGAGAAAAAACATGGTATCCACTAGACCATCTAGGGACACAATTTTGCAATTGGGACCACTCCAAAACTAGTTATATGGATGGTGTTTGTTATGTATGAAGTTCTACGAGAGGTTCCAAGTCCAATAATCTTGGACGGTCAAGGATTTCGGCACCCGATTCCATTGGAGTGGGAGGATAGACAATGCAAGGGCCTATGTTATAGGTACATGCTTCCTAATAGCCCCATGCATAATTTTACCAATCTAAACCTGAGAGTTATACTACTTGGATAGGTGATTATGGAACTATGGGTTGGGACTCTAAGGGGTGAAAGGAAGCAATTAGCGAAAATAAATAACTGACCCACCTCATTATTCTTAAGGATAAGACTGTTTTTAGGGTGAGGTGAGTGATAGAGTCCGAGACCTAGAATAGGAAGAGGGTTTATATAGTAGGGGTAAAAGTGTCATTGTAATGGGGTAATTATATTTGTGGGGGATTTTTTTCACAACCCCCCTCCAAAGATACCCCATAGGTTGGAAATTAAGAAAGGGAGATCATGACCCTAGATCCCCAACTCCAGTAGGCCTCAGGTTGGCGACTAGCTTTGAGGGTATAAGGATCTCACAATATGGGAGACATTACCCTTGATAATAAAAACATATTGGGAGATAAGATGAATAAATCTAAAAAAACTATATGACATAATATAAAATAAATCCAATCCATCAAATGATGCATGTATAAATAAAAACTGATACACAAAAAATTCTCCAAATGAAATCCCACAAGAATAAAATCTAAAGAAACAGAACAACACCAGCTTTAAAGGCCCAATGTAGAAATGTACTTCATGGTACAAAAAGTCCTCCTGGGATCCTAAAAATAGTTTATATATATATAGGATGAGAATACAAGTATACTTAGTAGGAAAACCAAATTGTCTCGTGCATATGTGAAAAGTTCATACTAATGAACCATGTGAAAGTGGTAGAACCAAACATCAACTAAACTTGTAAACTAAACAAAATCCTAACCTCACTAAGGCACACTCAATAAATAATGAATCCAAGTACAATAATATATAATATGAAGCACATAAATGATAGGGTACCCCGCACCACTTTCCCACTAATTAGCCAATCTCACACCCAAATAGAAAATTTCATGGAACTCCCACATCTTTTGAATAGATCAAATCACATCCTACCCAAACACACATGGGCCATCACAACACATCACATACCGCCCACACACACCTAGGCCATCACAACATATCACATCCTATACGTACACACCTGGGCTATCAAAACACATTACATTCCACCCACATACACCTAAGCCATCACAACACATCTCATCCCGAAGACACCTAAGACCACAAAACACATCTCATTTTGAAGACACCTAGTACAACACCCAAAATATCATACCCAAGACACCTAGTTCGACACATCAAAACTCTTTCAAAGACACCCGGTCCATCACAACCACCATCTAATTCACTAAAATCCCTCCGGCCATCACATCCTATGCAATACGTACCTCTCATGGATAAGGGAGTTGGGAAGAGCGGGTGACCAACCATCCATCCTACCACCATGATGTTTGGGAAAGACATCCTCCTACATGAATATGTAGGTGTCAGCATATAGTTCTCAACACGGGTGGGGTGAATATAGAAATAACAAGAACATACATTGTATATGCATATATAGTTAAAACACACAAGTCCATCTTATGGGTTTGTAATAAGAACTAACAATCTCATTGAATCTAGAAAAACACTTCCACCTCTAAATTAAAAAAATCACACAAGCAAAATAGTAGACATAATTCATATCTTAGTCATTAATCCATTTTCCAAAGTCTCTGTTTTATCAATAAATTCCACTTTATTAGCCACTTTGATTAGTGTAATAGACATTCATTAGAAAACCCATTTCATTCAGAAGGACATCATATTTCATATTTCCAATCCATTAGTATATATATATAGACATTGACTAGTTAAACAACACAACCCATCATCGGTTTACTCATTAAACATTCCCATTTGAAATTATTAACATGCAATATTAATTATATTAATACTTGGGTAGATATAACAGATTCCACCACATAACATATGCACAACACCACAACTCAACTTCCACATCCACATCACTTTACAGCCACATCTAGTTTCATAGCCCCACTGCTTAACCATACCACACCCATCACAACCCCACTATAAAACCACATGTCATGCACTTCCACCCCACACATAAAAATATATCTAATGAACATTACATTAATACCACACACACAAACCACAAAAATTCCACAAATCACATTATATATCACAAAAAAATACATATAGGTTTAGAAAACAAGTCTCTTATTCAATTTCACTTTTTTATTTAAGGGTGTTATCATAGAATATATAAGATCCTAGGGAATCTATTTAATTAATCAAATATATGTGGTCAATCATTTAATTATTTATGATGATACCATTCAATCAAAGAAAATAGAGGATTTAAAAAAGGAAGTTACTGCATCATTATATTTCCACAAATAGACATAATTTTTATCAAGATATTTCACCCATATGATAATAATATCAGATCAAATCAAATTAAATCAACAAAGGGTATAACATCAAAATTCACACCCCACCCCTTTAAATTTAATTTAAATAGATTAATTATATTTATTAATCTAGTTGAAACCATTTTCATAAGATTTAACAATAATAAACCCAACCCACATGATACACATAATGAGAAATGAAGGAAAAACATATTTGGAAGGAAGAATCCTTTTTCCCAGACTTACTGCACCAAAACAGGGGCTGCGTACTGGAGGAAACAGTTTCAGAGTGGGGGTGGGGGTGATCGAACAAACTATAACACCTCATTCTAAGACTCATAGGGGAATAATTATTTGGTATTCTTGGTCTCAAGAGAAGGAATAAGAAATAAAGTAAGGTAAGTTTTCTACCATAGAAGGATTATATTTGGAACTAATGGGATTTGAAACATATTTGAATTTCCATTAAAGGTGGATCTCAATAAAACCACATAGTTTGAACTTTTAAAATACTCCAGACAATGAAGAAAATTAATATATTATTGATAGCCTCTAAAACGACTTTAAAACCATTAATTATATCATTTAACTCATTTATCCTCAAAAGAGACGTAAAAAGGGTAAAACTAGAAAAACTGGAAAATTATGGAAATTTGGAAAACTATTGACATGAGTCACCACCACCACTAGATGAGTCACCACCAAGGAGTCACTTCTAGTGATTCACCACTAGTGAGCCAACACTAGATGAGTCACTACAAGTGATTCACCACCAGTGAGTCACCGCCAAACGAGTCACCGCTAGCAAGTCACCGCTAGATGAGTCACCGCCAGGATGAGCTACCACCAGGATGAGCTACTACCAGGATGAGCTACTTCTAGGATGAGAAACACTAGGAAAAGATACCACAAGGATAATCTACTATTGGAATACCTAAAATTTGACAAAATATTGAAATGAGTCACTTTTGGAATGACTCACATGTTTGAAAAATACCCCAGACTACCCTCGGACACATCAAACATCATATTTATGGGAAAGTAACAGGCCGGAAGGTCTGAACCATTAAATAATATACCTGTAAAACTATTCTATTCCTTGATAATTCAAAACAAATCCTAAAGAAAAGAGATTAAGGGTCCGAACATCCATCCCTTGAGATACCTGTCAAGGATCTCATTACACTTGAAACGCCACCACCAACCAAATATTCTATCCCAAACTCCCTGAATAACTAATAAAAAATGTATTTCCACAAAAATAGAAATCAGGGAATTTTATCCTCCATGTCTAGATATTATCTATTGTGGGCTATACTAACTCACCCACATGAGTTTAATTGTATCGTAGTAAAATGCATCTTGATTAGGAATTATGTATTCAATTTTTCTCATGTCGGAACATTATCACACATCACATAGAACATATCACATCAGGGGGGAAACATATTTCATAAATCCCCAAGGTATGAATAGTATATTACAAAGAAAAAATGGGAAACTCAAAACAACTCTGGGTACTGGGCTTGAATCTACGTCTCACTCCCCTGAGTACTCTCCTCCTAGTCACCATGCCTCCACAACACTCAAACTAAGGGAATGGTTCATCCTCAATAATCTAGAAAAAACTAGAATGAAAGATAATGGTGGTATGAACAAACAAACCATGAAATATCTCTCAAGTTTCTTGATATATTTAGAACACATTAACTATAAGGGAAAATAATTCTAAATCTAGAGAATACCTTAAAACAATATCTTTGGGGAGATACCTCCCAAATAGAACAAGACCATATAAATGGTCATAACAAACAAATCAAGCAATAAATACTAAGAAATTATGATTAAGACATTCTTTTCAACATAATTCATCATTAATAGTTTTAAACAAGTACATTACTTTAAAAAACACTCTTTATTTAAAATCAAATCACTTTTTATTGTAAGAAACTTTTATTCCACCCAATATTTTCAAATCCTTTAAAAGTTTTATTTCACAAATCCATGTCATTTATTTAAAAAATATATATAAATTATTGTTTTTGAAAAACCATTCCACTCATTTCAAATCATCTAAACTCAACTCATAAAACATTTCACACCCTTTTCATTTTATCAATATTCTACTTCAAATCTTCATTTCAACTCAAGAAAATTTTCCAAAAAATAAATAATTTTTATTTGTTTTCATTAAGTCATTATCAAGGATTTTCATCATATATGAAATTTCTTTTAAAATCATTTTTACGTGTCTCAAATTTGACATTTGACATGAAATATAAAAAAATAAATCACAATGTTGGAATAATCCTTTTTTCCAGTTGAAAAATTTCCCAAGTTTTATAATGAAACGTTATTCACCAGGAGCACATAAATAACAAAAATTTCATAAAATTTTACAACTAGAACAAGAACTCATACTAATATAGAAATAACTACCAAAATCATAAGAAGCAAAGAAACCCATCCACCACACCATGATATTTTCCTCTTTGGGTGGCACCAACTCACCCGCTTGGTTTTAAAACATGTCATAATATAATGCGTCCTGATGTGGGAAAGAGTTTCCCTATCTTTATATATTTTAGGTCATAACCCATGCCATAGAAATAACATCAATCACAAAAAACCCAACTTATAAGATAATAGTCAAACCATCTCATAAATTCCTTTATAACAAGATTTATACATGGGAGGAAAGTCCATCTTCATAAACTTTCAAGATGACCATTTTTTTATTATGAATTTTGAGTGACTAACCTTTTTATGGGTGATGAGGTATTCCATAAACATAATCACATTATAATAAATAAAAAGTAATCTGACCACAATAACCACACATCTATTCCACCACACATCACTACCATTGCACAACACAACCACTTGACAAAACTACTATCCAATGAAAAAGTTCACCATACATTCCACACAGCCACATCACTACACCACCTTACCATCCATAGGCAACCACCAATTTTCTCAAAACCTCTTTCACCATCTCATACTATGTATTTAAAAAACCAACTATCACCATTATCATCACGCACAAATCCCCAAACACACAAATTAAAGAATCCACTTTCCCATGTTGAGATATTATCTGATTTGGGCTATACTTACTCACTTGTATGGTTTCAATCATGTAAAAGTATAACACAACTCAATTAATGATCATGTTCCAACCCATTAATGTTATTGAATTTTTAAATCATATTTCACATAAGGATTAACAAAAAGAAAAACCACACATAACAACATCACATTCTATCTCCCAGAACTATTTATGGGATTACATTATTTCATCTCATTATTTTGCATGAGTTCTTTCAAAAAAATTTAAAATTTTCTAGGGAATCGGTTCATTATCCATACATAAGTGATTATCATTTTAAGTCATGGTGATCTTAAACAAGAAGTCATGTCAAGGGTATCATAATATACAACAATAAAATCCCAAACAAGGTTTCCAAAAATTACTATTTTCATCAAGGAATATCAACACATAAATGCAATGATAACAATGAAACCAAAAAAAAACAATAAACATTTCCAGGTTATTTCTAGTGAAACCTCATGTATTACATTTAAATGGCTCTAACATGCATCCAAGTTAAAGAAAAATCTTCACACGTGTTATATCACACACCATGTTTAATATGGTTAAACAAGACATTTAGGTTTCATATTATTATCAAGGAAATACACTTCCAACTTCATTTGAAAAAAATTCAACATTCCATGTTCTTGTGTTCAATTAAAATACTACATTACATAAATGACATGATATCATAATCATATAAGTATAATGCGTTTTCTGATAAAAAATAATTAAAACTACACATGTTACATTACAATGTTTCATGCTTTATCATTCTTGAATTAAACATTATTTAATCATTTCATGGCTTAAGAAAACATGATTTCTGATAAAAAAATTAAAACTACACTTGTTGTATTACTATTTTTCATGATTTATCATTCTCAAACTAAACATTCTTTAATCATTTCATGGATCAAGAAAACATTCTTTCGAAAAAAAATTAAAACTGCACATGTTATATTGCTATATTTCATGATTTATCATGATCAGGATAAACATTATTTAATCATTTTATAGCTCAAGAAAATGTGATTATATATTGAAGTAATGATAACATGATTCTAATTACATATTCAAATGTAACATATTAAACATGCTACATGTGTAGGTCTCTTATACTAGAATTTACCTAGTTACCACACCAATGATTTTAACTTTAGTCATGCTTACCATAACAAACTACTAATGACTTAACATGTGAGGTAAGTTTATTTCAGTACTTAAAATTTCTTATTTTTCATAAAATAAAATTTTTAATCATTTAAACAGTTTTAAGTATCAACAAGTTACCATAAGGCATGCTTATCATTTTCATAAATTTATAAATAAATTTCACAACTATTTCTACACTAACACATTCTTACAATATATGGTTATATCAATACAGTATAAATGAAATTAAGAAAAATTAAGGAGAAAGTTATTCTTTTCAAGGTTTCAAAATTCAATGAATTATCAATAATCAAGATGGTCATTTTCATAAATTTTCAGAATTTAAATGTTAAAACCAAAATTTATAATCGTTTCATAACACATGCTCCTAAAAAATTATAAATAGAAAATAAAAAGAAGACATATTATCTCACATGGAAAGTAGAATAATTCTAATAATTGTTTCAAAATAATTTATTTTATCATTCCAGTGTGAAATCTAATTCGAGGTTACATGCTTCATAAGTTTTTTCAAAAATAAATATTGGATATTAATAAAATACACTAAGCATGTTTCTCTAAAAAATTCATACATTAAAAAAACTAGATGGCATTTTATAGATTTCTAAAAAGTAAGAAAATTCCAATTTATTAAGAATAATGCTATAATAATAAAGGAAAAAATACATTCAATCCTCAAGAAGATTTCAATAAAAACAATTCAATCCATTTAACCATCATATTACTCTTTCCTTTTGGTTATAAGATTAATTTAGAAAAAAATTAATAAATTTATTTGAAATAAAAGAATGGAAAAAGTCATAGAAAATAACATAAAATTTAATGATTCATTTAATCCATTTTAAATTCACAAAATTAAACAATTCAACTTATAAAACATGTCATCATAATGCATGTACCTATTCTAGGTCTCTACCCTATAAGCAGTGCCTCATCACTTGGTCATTCGGTAGGCTCAGAGTCTGTACACTGGATCTTGGGGGGCCTAAAATCCCATGTCCTAGCTAGTCTCCCTAGCCTATTTCATGCACCATGGTCAACTGACTCTGTTTCCATACCAACCCATGCATTCCTTGTTATGCCTCACTCTGAAATCCACCCTATATCACATCCATCAGCTCTGATACAACTCTATCACGACCCCGTCCCTCCAAAGATACCTCATTGGGATGAAAATGATGAAAGGAAGATAATTACCCCTGAGTCCCACCTCCAATAGGCCCCATGTTGATGACTAGAACTGAGGGTATAAAGTTCTTACAATATGGGAGGCATTAACCTTTATAAGAAAACAAGATCAGAAGATAGAATGAATCAACCACAAAAAATCCATGAAATAATATAAAATACATCCAAACCATCCCATGATACATGTATAAATAAAAACTAATACATGTTAGTCTCTAAATGAAATCCCAAAAGAATAAAAGATAAGGCAATGACACAACAAAATCTCCAAAGGACCAAACTAGAAATGTATAACACGCTTCAAAAAGTCCTCCTGGGATCTTGAAAAATAGTTTTTATATATGTAGTGTGAGCATACAATTATACTCAGTAGAAAAAAAAAAGTCTCTCATGCACATGTGAAAAGAGAATACCAATGCACTCATTTGAAATTGGTAGAACCAAACAACACCTAAATAGGTATACTAATAAAAAAACTAACCTCACAAAGACTCAATCACCAAAAAACACATCCAAGTACAATAATATATAATATGAAGCACATCCATGGTAGGGTGCCCTACACCAATTTCCCACTGATTAACCGCTCTCACACCCCAATGGAAAATGTCCTGGTTCTCCCACCTCTTCTGAATATATCACCTCACATCCCACCCATACACAATTGGGCCATCACAACACATCACATCCCTCCCATACACACCTGGTCCATCACAACACATCACATCCCACCCACACACACATGGGATATCACAACACATTACATTCCACCCACATACACCTAGTCCATCAAAACACATCTCATCCTAAAGAAACCTGGAACAACACAACACATATCATCCCGAAGAAACATGGGACATCAAGCACACCACATCTCGAAGACACTTAAGACCACACATCACATGTTTCTTGAAGATACCTGGTCCATCAAAATCAAAATCTAATGCACTAAAAGGCCTCCAGCCATCACAAACTTTGAAATACCTATCTCTATTAGAAGAGGTATTAGGGAAGAGTAGGTGGCCATCCATCCATCCTCCCACTGGGATGTTTGGGAAAGACACCCTCCTGTATTACTATGTGGGTGTCAGCACATAATTCTCAGCAAGTGTGGGGTGTGTGTAGAAATAAAAATAATATATATTGTATAAACATATAGAGTAACAACACACAAGACCATCCTATGGGTTTATAACAAGAACTAACCATCTCACAAAATCCACATAATCATTTCCACCTATAAATGGAAAAAATCACACAATAAAAATAGAAGACATAATTCATATCTTAGTCTTTAATCCATTTTCCACAGTCTCTATTTTATAAATAAATTCCAATTTATCAACCACTTTGATTTTTGAAAGAAGTCTTCATTATAAAACCTATTTCATTTTAGAAAGACATCATGTTACATATTTCCAACCCATTAGTTTATATATATACATTAACTAGTTAAACAACATAGCCCATTCAATTTACTTATTAAACATTCCCATTTGAAGTTATTAACATACAATATTAATTCTATTAATACTTAAGAGATATAACAGAACCAACCAGACAACATTAGCAAAACGCCACATCCCTACATCCATATCCACATCACTTTATATCCACATCTAGTTTCATATCCCCACTGTATAACCTTACAAAACCCATCACATCCCCACTATACAACCACATATCATACACTTCCCCCACCCACACATAACAATATAGAAAATTCATGTTACATTAATCCCACAACATAAAATACAACAATTACACACATCACATCATATATCACAACACAACACATTCAGGTTTAGCAAAGGGGGATCTTATTCAATTTCACTTCTTTATTTACGGGTGTTCTCATAGAATCTATATGATCTTGGGGAATCCATTTAATTAACCGAATATATGTGGTTAATCATTTAATTATTTATGATGATACCATTCAATCACAAAAATAGAGTATTTCAAAAATGAATTTACTATAGAATAATCGTTCCACAAACAACCATAGTTTTTATCAAGGAATTACAACCATATGATAATAATATAAAGTCAGATCAAGTCAAATCAACAAAGTCTATAACATCAAAATTCGCATTCCCCCACCCCCTTTAAATTCTATTTAAACCGACTCATTATCTTTATTAATTTGGTTGAAACCATGTTCCTAAGGGTTAACAAAAAAGGATTTGGTATGTCCGGTCTGAAGAGAAGGAAAAAGTAATGAATGAAGGCAATGTCTCCACCTTAGAAGGAATAGATCTAGAACTAATGGGATTTGAAATGGATTATAATTTCCATTAAAGGAATATCTCAATGAAACCCCATAGTTTGACCATTTAAAAGCCTGTAGACATTATAGATATTTAATATATGATTAATAGCCTTTGAAAAAGCTTTAAAAACCATTAATTATGTCATTTAACTCATTTATCATCAAAATAGATGTAAAAAGAGAAAACTTGAAAAATGGGAAATTATGGAAATTTGGAAATATGTTGAAACTAGTCACTGCCACTGCCAGACGAGTCATCGCCAATGAGTCACTGCCAGTGATTCACAACCGTGAGCCACCACCAGACAAGTCACTGCTAGTAAGTCACCACCAATGAGTCACCACCGGAGGAGTCCCCGCCAGTGAGTCACTACCGGCAAGTCACTACCAGACAAGTAATCATTAGTGAGTCATGACCATAGGAGTCATCGCCAGCGATTCACCGCTATATGAGTCACCACCAGCGAGTCACTATCAGATGAGTCACCTCCAGGATGACCTATCACTAGGATGAGATACCTCTAGGATAATCTACTTCTAAGATTATCTACAATTAGAAAAATTGAAATTAGAAAAATAGTTTAAATGACTCACCATTGGAATGACTCACATCTCTAAAAAACACTCAAGACTACCCCATGATACATCAAACATCAGATTTTTGGAAAAGTAATTGGCCGAAATGTCTAGGACATTACTATTTGGGTCTATATGTAAGAAAATATAAGGGGTAGAGCTTGTTATAAGAATGTGTGAGGGTGGGATAAAGAAGACTCGGGGAATTCATTTAGTGAGAATCGACCATTGGGATTGGTTGGGAGATTCCTGGGAAATTTTTTATGTGTATTCTCTCTCTATATTACTTATTCTTCTTCCTTAACATATATCTTTACATTATAATATAATGAAGATATATTGAAGGAATTCCACCATTGGGACTACTAGATCGAGAGTCTTATCATACTCCCTTTATTTTAGCATCATTAAATTTATTTACAAGAACAAATTCATTTTTTCTCCACTTTTCCCCATAGATGATGGTTATTCTTACCTATAGATTTAAAATTAGCATGGTCAATCTATTGGTAATATAACATCCTATTTTACTATACCTTCTAATATTGATCTATCATATTACTATACTAGGTGATAGAAAACATAACTAGATGACTGTATATGACTGATGGATTCTCATAAATAAATCTATTCTGGTAAAAGTAAAACACATCTCATACACATATACATACATGGATCTCTATAATTGTTTCATCAAATATATCATTTATTACCATTGAAAACATTATTTAACATACTTCTATAAGAAAATTTTAGTAATGAGATCCCAATTTACGATGTAACATCCCATTCCAAATGTTAACCATAACACCAATCATAATAAAAAAATTATTAATCAATAGAGAGAGATCAATAGGGGTTACAAATGGGATCTTTAATCCTTTATTAAGGAAAATAACTTAGAACTTTGTGTTCAATACTCATATACAAACAATAATTCCTACTATTAAAATATTGTTAATATTAGATATTTTAGATATGGATATTTGAAAGAAACTTTATGCATTTTTATTTTTAAATATCAAATATCCTCTCATCTTAAGATTGTATCTCAAATATCCACTTATAAAACCTAACAGTACAATAGAGGTATGGTTTTTGGTATTCACTTCTCTCATGGTATCAATCTACACACCTTTTAGTCCTTCTCAATGGTTTCCCCCTCCTATATTCTATCCCCTTCATTTCCTTCTCCTGGTGCCACAACCCACACTGCCTCCTATTAGGTGACCTGACCCTCCTTTCAAATCGAAGAATTACTCCCTCCTCTCATCAATATAAAACACCACCCTTATCCTAGGGCTGTTAAATGACTACCCTAGTCTACCTCTCCCAAGAAATACAACCCATATCACCTCTCCGGGGTACGTTGACCTAATCACCCAGGCTCACAAGGCACCTCTCTCTCAGGAAATGTCGGATCCCCTACTAAGTGCAACTCTTCCTTCTCTAGACATGTACATATCCCAAGATTTCTCCTATTATAGACTTTATAACAACACACGATTATTTTTTATTCATGATTTATCATGTGTTTTTTATTAAATTTCTTGTCTCTATTTTATAAAATATTTACTTCCCTTTTTGTGTTTTTATGTCTATTACTTCCTCTGTTATTCTAGATTCATCTACTGCACCTCTACTAAAGATTATCAAAGCTTCTATGTTCCATATATATGAATGTATCAATTTTAATAAATTCACTATATGTAATAAGTTGATGAGTATTTCTATTATTTGGTTAGGAATACCATTTTCTAGTTAGGTTACAAATACTTCAAAAGGAGATGTTCTAGAAGTGAATCTTTATAATGTTGGATGGACGTAAAAAAAATGAAAAAGAAAAATCCTTGACATGTTGAATATATATTATAAATCTATTATATTGAAACCTCTTAGTCCATTAATTTATGATTTTTTGGTGATGGAGGTTTTGAGGGGGAGTTTGGAGCTGTTCTAGAGGTGAAGGATGGGTTTTAACCTTTTAGAGGATCACTATGCCATGGTGGTGGGAATGGTGGAGTCTATGGTCTAATAGTTTTGAGCGTGGTGTGTGGGAGATTTTCTGTTTTGGAGCTTTGGCCATTTAGCTTGGTTTTTGGGTGCTTGGTGCACCACGAGTAGTGAAATTCTCATGGTAGAGGGAGTTTTTCATGGGTGAATTCCTTGTGTGAAATGATGGATGTGAATTATGCCTAGTAATGGGTGTGGTCTCTATAGTAATTCAGTGAATCTAAGTGAAAACTAAAACACCATAGAACTGGGTGCTTTGGTAGGCATGGAGACTAATGTTATTGGGTGAGTTTCCTCGAGGGAAACATGAAGGCTATGATGAGAGGTGATTTATGGTACTGGTGCAAGGTGAGGAGGATGAATTTTTAGAAATAGATGGAGTAGTCTCCCTATACCATGGTGGTGGAAATTTTTTCTTGAGAGTTCCCCTATAGAAAACATAGAGAGGAAATACACCCATAGTGAAAGGTGTAGCGGTTTTATTTTTTAGTTAGTTTCCCTGAGAGAAATGGTATGTCCAAAATGATGAGGGTTGATCCATGGAACTACTGCAAGGTATGGAGGACGAGCTATTGGAAATGACTAGAGTAGTCTCCCTGCACTATGTTGATGGATGTTTTCTTAGAAGAGATTCCCTAGGGGAAATGGGGAGAGGAAACACACCCATAGAGAATTTCATGGAGTTATCATGTGTTTGGAACTCTCCTTGTGTTTGGATAGGATGTTACCAAACCATAGAGGTGGTCGTTTTAATAGATGTAGTGGATTTTTTTGTTTGGAACATCTCCCTGTTATAAATGGTGATATCAAAATGGATGTAGTTCAAGCCATAGTGGTGCTGTGTTATGAGGGAGTTTATCAGGGGTCATTCTGTGTAGGTGATCTAGAAAATAGTGAGCCAAAAGTCACTATGCCATAGTGCTAATCACGGTGGGTTAAAACATCAAGGAGGATTTCTCCATGATATATAGGATCCCGTGATAGTGGTAAAACCATTTAAAATAGATGTAATGACCATTTTATGACATGGGGAGTTATTTATTCTGATTACATGGATCTTGGTTCTAACTTTGATCGAGACCCACCATGACTGTAGTGGAAGTCTCTATGCCATAGTGGGGGCGTGGGATTGGACAAGTTCTCCTATAAGTAGGAGGTCATCCATTTATTTTCATCCAACATTATCTCTTTCTTTTAATCCTTATATAATCTTAGAACCTATATTAGGATAATTTAGTTATCCTTTCAAGGATCTTTCTCATCTCAATTCATGTCATTGATCCTTCTTTGATTTGAGTTTAATTTTTCATCAATTTTCCTTCATTCTTCTTATTTCTTCCATAAGGATGTTAGAAATAATATTATTGTTCAGTTTTGGTGGATTTTGATTGGTTTTTTTGATCCTATAAGAGATGATTATAGGCTATAGAAATGTTTTATGGAATCATGGTAACATGGATTAGTTTCCTTGTATTGGTGTTTATTCGATTTGTTGACGTAGGGGATTTTTTATCTTACTTTTATCTTCTAAAATATCATGTTTCTTGATATGTTGTGGAACAATTTAAGTTACCTTCTAAACATGAAAGCCTTTATTTTCTATCACCTTGAATTGAATAGCTAGAACTATCTTAATTTATTTTCTATTTCTATCCACTTCACATGAATGTTTGGTGTCACTAACATTCTCTTATTTAAATCCCACCCATTTATCCTCGGATCTAATTCCATGCATAGCTACATCCATTAGTAATCCACTCATACTTGTGATGCCTTTAGAGATAGTAAGTCTAAATCACCCCTTGTTATTGGTGTTGTGGTGGAGATATGGTATTGGGGAAGGGTCGATCTAACATTATGCATTTCATCCCATAAATCTCTCTTCATACTCAATTTTGTGGAGATATGGTCTAATGGGAGAGGTTTCTATTATCATATTACTTTTTATTCTATGAATCTTATCTTAGTCCCATTGTTCAATAATTTAACCTAACGGAAGGGGATTTTATAGGCCTTATCCATGTATAGTTTGGTTTGTAATTCCATCCTTTCTTTTTATAGTTTATGTTCTAGTTTTCTTCAATACATATTATTATAAGTGTTAATATTAAAACTATTTGGTAGCTGGCATGAGATAGTTTAAAACCTGGTAATGGAAAGGTGATCAAGTTGGATGAACCTCTTTATTTCTATAAGATATGATTGTTTAATTCTATTTATTATGTTTCCTCTTTGATATTGATTATTGGGATGAAATCTATATCAAATATTGGGAAATTTATGAGAATGTGAGTCTATAATTGAATTAATAAATGGAAGGTATCTGTATGATAAGAATATAATGGTAAGGTAATATGAAATTAGAATTGTAAAGAATAATAAACCTGAAAATAGAATTATAATAAAGTATGTATCCTAAAATTTATATTAAAAGGTGTTGAATCCATTTTTTTCTTTACATTTATAGTGTTAGGGTGTCTTTGATGTTGCTTGAGTTCTTGTATCCTTTGTTGTTTCTATACCTTATGAGAGTTTTGGGTTAGGATATTAGTTCTTTACTTTCAGTGTTTATAGTTCAGTCTAGGATGGTTATAACCCATATATATGATAGATAAATAATCCAATTAGTCTCCCTTAATGTGGAACCTACCATGCGAGTTTTCTATTTCCTTTGAATGGTTCTTGGAACCCTTGGTTATATTGTGTGGAACTAGATGAATTTTAGGAAATATGGTGTAATGTTCCTTCCTAGAGGGTGATGATGGTATATGTGAGATGAGTTAGTGATTGGAATGGTATGGTTCAAGTAAAGGAATTTTATAGGACTTCTTTGAAATGTTATTTTGTAATTGGGAAGTTATGAGCCAAAACGTATAGTTTCTTGAGTGTTTCCAAGGTGAGATATTTAGTTGGGGTAAATGTCTTGGTTACCAAGTTATGGTTTGATGCTTAAGTTAATATAATAATTAGTATAACTAGGATTTTTATAGCTTATTATAAATAAATTAATTAGTAACTGGGATATAGATTAGAATATTGATAAATATTTATGATTGATTACACGATGTTGATTAAATGGATTAATTGAATCCTTTACTTTGTGATAATTTTATGTTAGTGACATGGTGAGGATAAATATGGATGAATATTTATTAGTAATAATAAATTATAAATAGGATTTAAGTTCAAGACATGGATGGAAATATGAGTGTACTAACAGGATGAATGGATGATAATGACATGAATCATGATTAAATAGAGCGAGTAAGTGATATGTAAACTAATAATAATAGAACATCCCCATTAATGATAGTAATTCCTCGATATAGATATCTATTGGCATTTATCGGGTGCCTATCCATTTTATAGTTTGAGTTTTGAACACTACTTATTAATTATTATGATTATTAAATTATGTGTGGTAATGTATTTATGATGTGATTCCTGAAAATGGGTTGTAATGGGCTAGAGACCAGTTTGAAATGGGAAGATGATAGTGGATGTGATGGTTACATGAGATGTAGGTTATGATGTGGTTATAATGGCTATAAAGGGTATATGATGTGATGTTAATATGATGAAATAATGTATGATGTATTAGTGATTGTCATTTACTACCTAAATGTATGATCTTTTTATGAGAGATCCTCCTACCAGGTATTTCTTGGTTGAATGGACGGACCACAGTTGACATGTAAGAGCCTCAAGATTATATTTTTTGATCCCCATTTCTTTAATTATATACTATTATTATTTTACTTGGTACTTTATAGCTATGTTATTTTTGGAAATGGGATGGTTATAGGGAAAGTTAAAAAAAGTGGAAATTATTGTGATTCATGATATGAAACACCTATATTATATTATGACAGTCTAGGTTAGGGACACTTGTTTTTTATATGGGAAATTAGTGGAATTTGGTGATTACAAGTGATTCTAATGGAAGTGGAAATCATGGTTATTCTTAGTTATATTTTATTATCCTAATTCTTATTTCCATTATTGTCTTACTAAGTTGTTTCCACACATATATATCCCAACACATTGATTTCACATGGATTGTTTTCTATTAAAATGTTATCCCACTGATTAATCCTAATTTCTCACTCCTCTACAATGCACTTGAGTTATTTTTCATGATAGTTCAAGGAAGATTGAGCAATGTTACTATTCAAGTAGCAGGTGTGAAGCTTATGAGATTGTCATTGCATTATATTTGGTTGTTCAAATCTTGTTTCCTATAGTTTTAGCTAGGATTTGGAAATGTCAATTATTACATTATAACAATGGGGTGTATTGGTGGATCTTATTTATTTTATTGGATTATGTAATGAGGGTATTTCCTCCGATAATTGTAAAAAACACCATTGGTTCTAGTCTCCACTATGTGGCCTTTTAGACATGGTCTTCAAGTTTCATCCCCATATTTACTACCATCTCAGGAGGGGTAATTTTCGGGGGAGGGGTTTTAACCAAATGATATAAAATCTGATGGTTGGGTAATAGGATGATGTTTGAAGTTAGAGAAAAGTGAATATTTCATGGGTATGGTGGGTAAATAATGTTATTCAAACCTAACATATGATATAAGCAGAGGAGGCTGACTATGAAAAAGGTATTTACCACCTCCATGATCCTAAAAAAACCATTTTGGCCTAATAAACATGTTTATGTGGGAATTCACTGATTATGGGTAGAAATTTAAGAATATATCATGCATCATTCTCATAAATTTCATTCTAAGATAATATCTTTATGTATTATTATGAATAATATGTTTATTTATAATTATTTATTTATATATTATATATTCCTTATAATAATGTTGTTTTTTCTTTTATTATGATATTATAACATTTTTTTATACATGTTTTCCTTAGTATTCCATGTTTATTTATAACCAAATGTTTGATGTATGTAAATTTGTGAACCTTTAGAAGTATGCTCAAAATTAAAGGTGTAGTTTTTCCTTAATAACGAAGCATGACCTTGATGAATACCTATATTAAATTTTTTATAGAAATGTTTTGGTATCATATTTTATATTTAACATTATTAATATTAAATATCATTTCATATGATACATATAAACCATGATTTATGAAGTTATTATATTTAAATTCAAGTTGTGTATAAGATTCCTTTAATTTTAAAGACTTATAAAATTAAGCATCCCCATTGCATAAAATCTGTGATATATTAGAGTATTAATCACGCCTAAATTTATTAAAAGTCATTCAATCATGCTATAGTAAATGAACCCTTACTATGGATGATTTAATGGAATACCATGACATGTTCTTATTATGTTCTTAGAAGGAATTAATGACAAATGATTAAATTAATAAGTAGTGTGTGATTATTATAGCCAACATGTCCAAGATTTATAAATTCTTTAATTCAATTAATATACAAGAAGGATATAATATATGAAATGTTTATCATTATTTATTCCATTTTGGGAATTATTTTCTTAAGTTATACAATGTAATAAGAATTCTATATTCTAATTCAAAAATAATATATGAAATCAAAGCCCATTATAATTTTATATTAGCTAATGAAGCATTCTAAGATGTTTCTACTGATCATATGATTCCATTAATATGATTCCCTTCTAGATAAGAACTTGATTATTCCATGTGTTCCCCCACCAAATTCTCTTTTATCATCACATTCTAGATACTTTCCTTTTTTAATTGAATGTATATCGATGATGTGTTCCATAATGCTTCTTTTTAAAATAATTATTAATTGATTACTTATGCTTTGGTGACAGTGGAAAAAATGAATTATTGTGATATTTCTATTGATATCCCTATTGTGTTATTATATGATAATATGTGGTAAAGGTATTTATGATGGAATAATATGATCGATGGTGCAGAAAGGTGTTGAGGATGAAATTAGGATGGTTGGGTGGATGAAAATTGTATTTTCATATGTTCCCTTTTTGTGATAATTAGAAGTATTATAGTGATGATTATGTTTATATAATGTATTTTTGGTCAGTGAAGATGTTTTCATTCTTTATACATTATTCTTTTTGATGATGTTGTGATTTATGTGGTTCTATATAACTTATTTTCTTAGTGTTGAAGATATTCCATCAAAACATCATCGAGGCGTTGCACAAGGGAAGGAGAAATAGGAATATTAGGGTGAAGCTTTGCTGAATTTTCAATGGCAGGAAGTACCGAAGTTCCTTAGTGGTACTCTAATCCATGAGGATAACTAATAGATATAAGAGCTTTAAATTTCTTCCTAATTGGTGAATAACACAATTTTTTTTTAAATTCACCCTAGTGGTTTTATTAATTTGGAATGTTGCTCAAAGATAGTGGAAGATAATCCTTGGAAACCTAGACGAGATTCCTTATGAAGAGTTTCTTGGGATTTATAAGAAAGATTTTATCTATCGTATTCAGATGGATATTCATGTGAAGGATCTCAAAGAGATCTAGAAAGGGAATAATAACATGAAATAATTTGGAAAGCATTATATGGAACTATTTAGCTAGTTTCTATATTTTTATGCCTGTGGAGTAGGTCAAGCGTATCATTTTGTGTCCAAATTTAGGATAGATATTCAATGATATGTTGTGTCATTCCTATAAAAGTCTTGGGAAGTTGTGAGAGATCATACAGAGGCCATGGAGAGATGACTTTCCATGAAATAAATTTTCTTCAAAGGGCCTTCACCAATTTATAGATATTTTGAGGTCAATGTTTTGAGTTGTAAACCTAAAGTTTCAAGGAAAAATAAGGTGAGGTAACATTATAGAGTTATAGAATGACTTCAATCCCTATGTTTCTGTAAATCAAGGTTCCCTTCACTAGGTAAGTTAATCTATTTTCATTTTAATGCTATGGGGAATTGAGAATATGATTTCCCTAAGGGGAAGCACACTTCTCATTCCTTAGTGGGCTGTCAACGGTAGTATGAGGGAGTAGATCTTGTTCTAATGTATTTTTGATAGTACACCCATTATATATGAAAGGAATAACCCAGTAAAAATTATTTTTAGGGATTTTATAACTTATATTTCCTTGTATTTCCTAAATATGGATGGTGAAATTGCATTTAATATGATGTTTGGGTTCCTTATTTATCTTTATAAGAGTTTTTGTTCTTCTCTAAGTTTTTTTTTTAATTTTGAAGGAAGATAATTGTTTTAATGGTATCTAATGTAACATCCTATATCCTCCCACTCAATTATATTGTGATTTTTAGTTGTTTTAGGTGTTGATAGGGAGTTTAGATGTGTTTTTGAGGTAATATATGACTTTTTTATCATCTATAGAGTCATCGTACCATGATGATTGGTGTGGTGGAGTATATGGTTCAATGGTTTTGATCATGATCTATAGGAGATCATGTATTTTGGAGTTTTTTCTATATAGATTGGTGTTTGGGTTTTTGGTGCAGCATGGGTAGTGAAACAAATATTATGGAGGGTATTTTTCATGAGGGAATTCCTAATTTGTAATGAGGGAAGTGAATTTTGTCATGATGATCTTTGTGGTATTTATTGGCATTCAGTGGATCTATGTAAAGACCACCACAACATAAAATTGGGGGTTTTGTAAAGTGGGGTGGATACATTTTGATGGTTAGTTTCCTTAAGGGAACATGAAGGAAAAAATAGCGAGTGGTGAGCTATGGAACTACTGTGAGGTGGGGGGGGGGGACGAGTTGTTAAAAATGGATGGATTATTATCTCTACACCATGATGGTGGATGTTTTTGCTGGAGAGTCTACATATTGAAAAAAAGGAGAGGCATTATGTCCATAGGGAAGGGTGTGGTGTCATTGTGCATCTGGAGCTAGCCTTCTGTTTGGAGAGGATGCTGCAATTCCATAAAGGTGACTATTTTAGAAGGAATAATGGATTACTTTGTTTGGAGAATATCCCGTTGGGAAGTGGGGATATTGAAATGGTTGCAGTGCAATCCATGGAAGTGTTGTGTTATGAGGGAGTCTGATAGGGGTTAGTATGTATGATAAATCGTTAAAATGATGATCTAATGGTCACCACACCATTGTGTTGGGAATGGTTGGATGAAACAGATATGTGGATTTCTCTACACCATAGAGAAGAATATGGTGGTATTAAAAACCATTATAAAAGCATGAAATGACTTTTATAAGAAGGGAGAGTTGGTTGTTTTGACTATGGGGATCTCAGATCTAACTTTGACTGAGACCCACCATGATCATAGTGGAAGTCTCCTTGTCTTAGTGGGGTGCAGGGGGTCACCCAAGTTATTTTATAAATTTGTGGTCATCCATTCATATTTTACTGACTTTATCTCTTTATTTTTAGCATTGGACAATCCTATAACCTCTCTTAGGAGAATTTAGTCACCCTTTTAAGGATATTGGTCTTCAAAATTTGGTTTGTTTATCCTTATTCAATCCAAGGTTCCCTTTTCATCTCTTTTCATACTTTCTTCTTATTTATTCCTTAAGGATGGAAGAAAAAATGTTTATATTCGTTTATAGTTTATTATGATTAATGTTTTTATCCTATATGTGAATATTATAGGCTGGTGAAAGATATTTCAGAATCTTAGGTTCTTATATTGTTTTCATAACCTTGGTGTTTCTCAGTTTTTTTGATGTAGGGTATTTCTAGGATTAATTTCATATTCTAAAATTAAATTTTTGTTGATTTATTTCATACCCATATAAGTTACATTTTTAATATTAAATACTTTGTTTGATATCCCCTTGAATCGGATGATTGTAACTATCATCATTTCTCTTTGATTCTAAGCTACTTCACTTGAATTCTTGGTATCACCAATATTCTATTTTTTTGAAACCCAAACCTTATTCCAATGATCAAATTTCTTATTCATCTTAAACATTTATTAATCCCACTATACTTGTGATGTATTTAGAGATGGTAAGTATAACTCATCCCTCAGGCCTAGTGTTATAGAAGAGATGTGGTCTAGGATAAGGGTTATTATGACCTTATGTAATTACTTATACAACTCTCTCCTTATGATTGGTGTTGTTGAAATATGGACATAGGGTAGGGGTTGTTGTTTTTATATGAATTTACTTTTTATAACTCTTCTCTTGAGCTCAATTTTGTAGAATTTATCATAGGGGAATGAGATTTTGTATAACTTCTCATTGTATTGTTTAGTTGGTGATTCTATAATTTTTTTTATAATTTCAATTATATTTTTAACCCATATATGTTTTTATATGTGTTCCTATTAAAGTTGATTGTCTAGTGGTATGAGATATTTTATAAAACTATTAATGAAAGGGTGATCAGGTTGGGTGGACCTCTTTATTTCCACAAGATATGATTATTAAATTCTTTTCATTATGATTATTATTTGATATTGATAGTTGTGTTAAAATATACATGAAATATTATGAAATGGATGATCATGTAAATATGGAATTGAATTAAAAAATAAATAGTATCTCTATGATAAGTATATTAATGTAAGGTAATCTAAAATTATAATTATAACGACTAAGGTCCTTGAAAATGGAATTATGACAAAGGGGGTGACCTAGAACTTATATAAAAGGTGTTTAATGTTTTTATTTTCTTTAAAATTATTTTTTTGGAGTCTCAATGAAAATTTTTGTGTTCTTTTATCATTTTAGTTTTCTATACCTTGGGAGATTTTTGGGATGGTATGTTTGTTATTTCCTTTCGGTATTGATAGGTTAATATAGGATAATTTTAACCCTCAGTTAGGATGGAGAATGCTTATGATTAGTCTCTCTTAGTGTGAATGCTACCTTTTGAGTCTTCCCTTTCCTTTGGATGGTGTTTGGAACCTTTTGTGGTAATGTGAGGTACTAGGGGAATTTTAGAAAATGTGGTGTAGTGTTTTTTGAGGGTAATCCTGGTATAAGTGAGATGAGTAGGTGTTGGGAATGGGATGGTTGATACAAAGGACTTGTATGAGAATTCTTTGAAATAGTAGTTTAGGCTTGGAATGTTATGAGGATGCAATTTTAGTTTCTTAAGTGTTTCTAGGGTGAGATATTTAGTTGGGGTGTATGTCCTGCTTCCATATATGTGGTTTGATACTTAAATTAATTTAATAATTTGGATAACAAGTTTTTTTATAACTTAGTATGAATAAATAAATTATTAACTGAGATATATATTTTAATATTGGTAAATATTTTTTTTGTATTACATGAATACGACTAAATGGATTATTTAATCCTTATCTTTTTGATAAGTTTATGTTAATGATATGATGATGATAAATATGAGTGAAGGTTTTTAGTAAGAATAAATTATAAAGGGAATTGCTGTTAAAGACATGAATGAAAATATTTGAGTACTAATAAGATGAATGAATGATAACTGGATAAATAATGATTAAATGATAGAGTGAGTAAGTGATTAGTAATATTTTAAGAAAAAATCCCTATTGATGATTGTGATTCTTAGATATTTATGTATATTAGTATTTTACAGTTACTTTCCCATTTTACTGTTTGAATTTTGAAAACTTATTAGGCATGATTATGACCATTAGGTTATGTGTGGAAATGTATTTATGATGTGATGACTATAACTTGGTGATGTTTGGAAAACAAATGTAATGTGATAAAGGCCAGTTTTACATTTCTAGATAATGGTGGCTAGGATGGTCGCATGGGGTGCGTGGTATGATGTGGTTCTGATGGATATATGAGGTGTAGGATGTGATATTAATATGATGAAATGATAGTTGTTGTATAAGTGAATTTCATTTACTACCTAGATTTATGATCATTTTGTTAGGGTTCATCCTACCAGGCCGCATCTAGTTTAACGGGTGGTCTATAGTTGACAAGTACGAGCCTTGGGATTAAATTTATAGCTCCCTTTTCTTTAATTATATACTATTATTATTTCAATTGGTTCTTGATGTTTATGTTATGTAGGCAATGGGATAATTATAGGTAAAGTTAAAAACATCGTAAATTATAGTGATTCGTTATCTGGATTATCTCTCTTTGATTATGATAGTCTAGGATGTGGAAATTTATTTATAATATTTGAAATAATTATAATTTGGTGATTGTAGGTGATGCTAATAGAAGTGATGATTTTGGTCATTCTCTCTTAGCTATGTTTTATTATCCTTATTATTGTTTCCATCCTTATCTTACTTAGTTGTTCCCATGCATATCTATCCATAAAGGTTGATTTCACCTGGATGTTGTTTTTATTTTAAAATATGATTATAAAGATTACTCTTAAGTTCTCACCCCTCTATATAATTCTTCAGTTGTTTTTCTAGATAATTTGAGATGATTGGGAAATATCGATGTTTGAGTAGCAAGATTGGATCTTAGTTATAGAGAAACAGGATTATCATACATGGATATTACATATTTTTAGATGAATATTAATTAAATTATAAAAACAAACACCTTATTTCCATAATAGTTTTTTGCCTTTGGAAACATATAATTCAATCTTCTTAATTCATGAAAGATCTTCAATGTCTCCCACAATGATATTCCCATTTGATAATCCTATATAAAAACCACTCTTCATAACCTAGGGAAAGTAAACATAAGAAAGGGTGAACATAGATGCTCAGTAAGTGTAATCAAGTGAGATATGCAATCATGACCTGAGAATATGGGTATTAGAACATGATCTTAAAATTTTAAAACCATACCCTACATACCAAATATCATAATATTGAATCATGGCATAAATACTAGTAGTTTATAAGACATCAATCATAAGGTAATCAAATAAAATGATACATGAGATTATAAAATTAGCATGAGACATAGAATTTTGGTATATAGATAATCATAGATAATATTATGTCAAGGATACCAACCAAGACATTCATAACGTGTTAGGCTTGGTTTGACCAACCGTGTAACTAATTCAGGTTTGGGCTAACCACCTATGTACCCTATTTCATAGGCTTGGTCTAACCACCTATGTAGAATCCTTTTCTATCTTAGTATAACCACCCATGTACCCCTTGATCTCATAGAACATTTATCATTATTAAATGCATTTTAAGTAAATATAGGTCCCACCCATTACATAATTAAAATTATACACATGTGTGCCAAAAGATCATAAAAAATTCATCATATCATAACCCATGAAATGATAAGGGTTTCATAAACATTTCATCTTATCGTAACTTATGGAAAAGAGAAAAGTTTCATAATCATTTCATCATTTCATCATATAATAGCCCATGGAAAAATAAGAAAGTTTCACAAGAATTTTATCATGGTATAACCTATGGATGAGAAACAGGTTTCATAAACATCTTTTCATCATAAACATAAACCATTTATAGAGATAATAAGAACGGTATCTTAGGATAATAACCCCACTGAATCATAATTAACAGAAAAGTATGTCATATTATATGGAAAATTATTTTGAAATGTCACTTGGAACATTTATTCGATGAAAAATAGATTTTCTCTAAAAATCAATTTTTAAATCATAAAACATTTTTGAAATCCTTTTCTTTGAAAATAATATTTAAAACATATAAATTTATATTTAGAAATAATTTAAGAAATTTCTTCAGGAAAATATATTTTCCACTTTGAAAACACTTTTTAAAACATAAAAAATTTTGAAAACTTTTTTAGAAAACATGTTTTTTGAAGAAAACATATTTCTGACTGAAGAGAGAAATAAAGTCTGATTTTCATAAAAAAATTCGTACTTATCTTAAGTACCAAAGAGTGAATAAATGGTACTATTACTTAGAAATATCATGAAAAACAATAGAATAAAATTCAATATTTCTTTGATATATGTATCATAAAATTTTATCATTGGAAACATAATCATAAAAAATATCGATAAACAATGATACTGTAACAAAAAAATCATTACCACTTTGGTATCTCTGAATCATAATCCCCATGAAAGAATAAAGTTAAATGAAACTTAAAATATCATGAGAATAAATAAATTCATGATATTAAATGTATAAGGGGATGTATATACACCTCATAAAATTAGATAGGCTCATAACATAATATATCTCTCAAATACGGAAAATTGAGACAAAAATCCTTTACAGATTTAGTAATATTTTTAATCATAACCCCCAATAAATAATAACATCAAATGAATCTTTAAATATCATGAAAATACTGGGATTCATGATATAACATGTCAATGGGAAAGTGTATACACCACAAAAAAATAATAATTAGTGAATTTTTATATTTCTCCTAAAAATAAAATAGATACTAGTAATCCCTTACCACAAGTCTCTAATTCCTACACACATGTTCAAACCTCATCCTCTTTAGGTATACTCCTTAGGTTTTCACAAAAAGCCTTCCTAGGTTGGCTTTATGTCCAAACCAAGGATTCTAGGGTGAGAGGATGGAAGTTGGGAAGTGTTTTGGGTAGATATTGGCTAAACTAAAAGGGTTTGAAGGTGTGAAGAAGTAAAGGGTGATAATTTCCTTTTATAAGTGTGGGAAAATAACCCACATGGGACCTATTTGTAAATTTCCTAATATACTCCAAAATAATTAAGTCATTCCCAAGAAAAAAGATTCTAAATGGAACTAGATTCTGAATTGGTAAGTATAAGATAGAAATATGTATATAAAATAAGATTTAGACATGTGTTGGGTAATTTTTATCTTATATCATTTTAGTTTAACCCCTCATAAACTCTTTTTTACCTTAACTGTGGTAAATATTTTTTCACTATTTTCACTATTCATTTTGTTAAAAAAATAATTTTTCTTTATTAGATATTATAAATTATTCTGATTCCAAATATGGAATCTATCTTTCCAAATTCCATTCTTATAAGTTAACAAATTTAATTTAAAACTAATCCCACATACGTGGCAAGAAAGCTGGTTCTTAAAGAGAAAATGTTCAAAAGTTGACACAGTTCTTATATCAAAATTTAATATGAAATTGCTTAAAATGTTATAAATTGAATTAATGTATGTATAGTTGGACTAATTTTAATTTAAAACCAATTTAAAATTTAATTTAATATTATAAATAAATTAAAAAAATTCCATTTTAAATTAAAAATCAGTATTTTTTCACTATTTATAAAAAAATGAAACTTTTCAAAAAAATCCCAAAAATACACCATAAGATAACTTGGAAATATTAATTCAAAAAATGATCTTTATTTTTTAAAATTGTGCAAAATTCATTTAAAATAATTGTGAAAAAATATGACAACACTGTTTTTTAGAAAAATACAGTTTTTAAGCCTAAAATTTGATTTATTATTATCTCTTATCTGGAAAACACATAAGAAGAATTTTAAATATTTGATTGAATATTTAATATATAAATTTCCTTAAAATAATTCACCAAAAGTGGTTTGTTTAATTTATTTGAGGAAAAACATGTTTTTGAGCATAAAAATAGTTTTTCATAATTTTATTTATTTATTTTCAAATAATTTTAATTTTCATTTATAATTAATTTTTTTTACCAAAGAATTAATTTTATATACATTTTTGAAAAATATATTTAGTTAACCCTATTCATACCTGTCTATTCCAATGGTTAGGTGATAATTATCATAATAATATTTTAATAATATGCCACATTTCATTTAAACTTAGTATGACATGTAATGCAAGCCAAACATAGTATTATGTGTAATGAAAGATAAACTCATTGTTGCATATAACACAAGATATAAATAATAATTATAAAATAAATTAATTTTAAATAAATATATTTCATAAAATCTTTGGATGTTACATTAAGCACTTGGTCTTGCATTATCTTTAGTCGCATTGCATCTTGTTTCTTGTAGTTATAGTCAAGATTGAGTAATGAAAAATCTTCCATTATAAGTACGAGGTATATTGGTGGATATTATCTCTCTTATTAAATTATATAAAGAGGATAATGCCTCCCATAATTTTGAAAAGACCCTTTGTTCCAGTCACCACCCTGTGGCCTATTAGAAGTGGGATTTGTTGGTCATCCTCATTGTCACTGCCACCCAAGAGGGAAACTAATGGTGTTGGGGGGGGGGGGGTGTGGTAGATCAGATAATGATAGTTGGATTATGTAATAAGAATTTAGTGCCTTGATAAGTCTAAAGGTATTTTGGAAGATTCAATGAAATTTCCTGAGATAAACTTTAGATATGTAAGAGTATTCCCATATAATTTTTAGAAGTGGGAAACTCTGTATTAGAAGATGAAGTTTAGGTAGAGAGTATGCTTAAATTAATTGAGGGATTCCTATATAGATCAAAGTAATTTAAATTAACTCACATAAATATTAGAATATGATGAAAAAACAGATGAACCAAATGAAATTTATAGTAAATAAGAGGGTATATCAATTGTTCTTCACATTAATTGAATTGTAATCATCTTTTGATTACTTGAAAAAATTTTCATGAAATTATAACCATGGATTAGGACTCATGTTTGAACCATTTAAATGTTTTTTTGTTCTTTTTTATTTCATTATTTTAATCATTATGTTGGAATTATTGTCTACAATCATTAGAAAGTTAGCGTTTTTATGTAGTGTCTTAAGTACGATGTGTATTTACCCACATATATACCAGTAAATTTTCTGAGGGAATTTTAATTTGTGCTCTCGGAGTAGCAAATTTATTGAGAATTGGGATTTAGATTAGTATTATGAGATTTGGAACATCTCAAGGAGATTGATTCATTCCTTCTATGGGGTTTGGAAAAAGAATATTTCTAAAAAAATTTCCTAGTGCAACATAGTGGATAATAAAGGTTGTATCACTTGAGGAGATTCAAAATTTGTTCACATACTAAATTAAATTCAGCTAAGAACTATTTATTTTTATTATTTTTAATACTTTTTGAAAAAAATAAAATTAATTTTTTGGTTTTTTCTCTAAAATTCAAAATGTTATGAAAAAATTAAACCACCATGAAATGAAAAAATGTGGTTAACAGAGAAATAAATTGGCCTTTATTGTTTGGTTAATGGGTTCCATCATTATTCTTCTTATTGTTTAATTTTATTTTGATAATCCAATTATGATACATCATGAATTAATTACGATTCTTTTATTTATTGGGTGTGAAATATTTAATTATTAATGAAAACTGAATTCCGCCTCTTGTAATCAAGGTTGATGGAACACCTCACTCCAAAGTGTTACATTTTTAGGAACCGACTCCATCATATTCCGTATCATCTACTGAATAGTTTAAATACATTGTAGGAAGAGATTATTTCTAGTAGAAGGGAGGGAAAATATTTAAATAAAATCATATGAATGAGCATGAGTTTAGTGTCATGGTGGAAGACTACCACACCCATTCATTTCACCCTCACTCACTACAAAAATAAATAAAACATTAAGAATTTAAGTGTAGAATTATAAAAAAAACACTTAACCCCACTGGGGAAATCCTTGAGTTAGCACCTAATTATCAAGGGTAAGTGGTCTTGGTGGAGAGAATAAATAAAGTAGAATAAGAAGAGAAAATAAATAAAATAAAAAATGATGAGAAAATAGAAGTGTTAGAGAGAGAAAATAAAATAAAATAAAATAAAATAAGAAATGAAAATAAAAGGACATAATGATAAATTGAGAAGAATAAGAATAATAATAAGAAGAAGAATAAGGAAGGTTGGAACTTGAATAATAAAATGCATTAATTATCTTAAAGAAATAAAATTTACATAACAATGAAATAAAAAATAAAAAAAAAAGAACAAGTGTAGAAACCATGCTTCTCCTCCAATGGGTGTGTCGAACATTCCTTGGTAGTGCAACAAGCACCTATTTGTATTGGTAAAAAATGATATCTTGGAATTAATGAGGATCTTATTGATCTTAAATACCTCAATTAATTATTTAGAAATATTATTCTCTATTTTAATAGAGATTCAAATGTACCCCATAGATAATGGGGTTTCCATATTTTAGGTAGCGTGAAAGAAATCCACACAAGGCAGTGGGTGTGGAAAATGTGGAAGCATGGATTCCTGGTCATTCCTGAAAGACATGGTAGAGTTGAAGGCATAGGAAGCACTAACAATGCTTCCAAAACCCCTCTATCCTTCACGTTGGCCAAAGGGGGCTCTTGTCTATGTGTAAGGCATCATCCCCTTTGAAAAGTGATTCATGATGATCATAATTGGCCTCCAAGGGGATCTATGGTGGTACTCAGCCTTAGCAGTGGCCAACGGCTCGAGATCAAGCTCTCTATATGGGTGACCATGGAAGTCCTAGGATGTTTCAATGGTGGCAGTGGTGGTGTCAAACGGTAGTAGCGACAGTGGATAGTGGCAAGATGGGTTCAAGGATGGGGCATACAGATGTGGAGTGGGATGAAGTTATTTTTGTTATGATAAACAATAACTGAGGGCAACCATACCACATTTAAATAGAATTGGGGAACCATGATTTTTTAAATATAAAATCACTACATATTAGTGAAAATTAAATTTTCTAGGAGTCATATAACCCCCACCACCATCATAGACTACCCCATTAGGATGAGACACTCCTCCCCTCAGTATGTGGGCTTGAACACTACACGTTGGAACTCACATAAGACTTGGCCTAGATATGCATGAAATGGGATCCCCCTATGGGATCAACCCACCTCTATCACCTCAACAAGGCTCTCTTGATGTTGTGTTTATCCAGTTGGCCTCTTCAAGAGGCTAGCTATGTAGCTTTTGGGTTTCCTGGTTAAGGGTTGGCCCATGGAAAGACCATTTTTTCACTAAACTCCTAAAAAAATGAGAAACAAAATAAGTAAACTCAATCATAATTTCCACAAAAATAACATTTAATAAGATAAACCATTAAAAACCCATATTTATATTCATTTTACTTATTTAATTATAAATCCCCATATATTACTAAAACATTGGAATTAATAGAATTATTCATTGAAAATAAATGAAAAATAATAGAATTTTTTATAATAATTGGATGAAAATATTAGTGTGGAAAATACCCCCATACTTAAATTGTTCTTGTCCTCAAGAATAAAATCTTAACATTGAATTCAAGAGGGTACCAATTTTACCATTATTCAAATATCAAAAAAATTTAATAAAATGGTTATCAATGTTAAAAAAACATTCAAAAATACACATAAAATATCAATTTAATTTCTCAATTTTCTAAGAAATAAATAAATCAAAGAATTTAACGTTTTCCATTTAAAAATTATGTAATTTATCGATTTATTCAATAATTTTCCTCAACTTATTATTATTAAACATGCTATATCACAATTTACCTCACATTTGAATATTTTCTCTCATCACTCAGGATATAATTCAAGTAGATTTATGCTCATATCATGAGAACATGCTCCTTTTCCATAGTCTTATAAAGTAACTAATTTATCCACCTTATAAAGATAGGAGTCACTTAAAATCATGAGGAATTTTTAATAAAGGTTCTATTGACTCTGAGTCTTAAGGTTGGTAGGAATTAATGTCTTAAAAATTAAGGTTATAACAGGAGGTTTATCTATAAATTACAGTTCATGATATCAAAAGTAAAATATCAATGATTTTCTCCACTTTAAATTGCTACAAATCCAATTTTCTTCAAACTTAAAGTAAATTTCATGATCAAATATAACATAATGGATGATTTTCTACTTCATAAATTTTTTCCAATTTAATTTTTTTCTTTTTATTTTTTTACTTTTTCAAAAGTTATGATTAGAATGTATCTCATATCTACCACCTAACCACACATTATAAAAATCATTGGTATGGGGATGGTGATTTTTTATGCTCTGAAGTCACAACCCACATTTTTTTTATTTTTTTTCATTTTCATTTTTTTAAGAAGGGAAAACTATAAAAGCAAAGTAAATGAATCAATAAACCTTTCCCAATACCTAAGATAACACTACAAACTTTTACCTTACAATGTAAATCATCCCTTCCACCATGACTACATTCACCCCCACATTTCATCTTTAAAATATCATGAAAAAATACTAAGAGAAGGGTAGAAGTGGATAAAAAACAGGAAACATAGATCAGTCCTAACAAGGGAATTTATGGTCTCTATGGGTAAAATAAGGGTATATGTAATGGTGGTATCAAGGATAAGTGATTTCTAAAATATTTATTAATCATTTTAAATGTGTTTATTTAAATTAATTGATTTTAAAAGATCAAATTAAAGTTCTAGTGGGTGGAATTCCAAAAGATCACTCAATAAATATGCTCAAGATAAAATAGGAAATATTTATTCTAGAAATACTCTTGTAAATGGGACATATGATATTAGAAAATTAATCATGGCATGACTAATAATAAAAAATAAATTCATATAAATTTCAAAAATTCAATGTGTGAAAAATGGTAGAGAAAACAAATTTACCTGAATCAACTAATTCCCTTAAATCATGAGTCCTCATTTTAATATCCTTACTTCACTATAATAATTAAATTCTCTACCTTAATCATTAAATCTTATTATCATTGAAATACAAAACATGGAATCATGGGATTACTGAAAATTTAAAGTCTCTTAGAGAAGTCAAGTAAATAAAATATTCAATTATGAGCATACAATTTTTAGTTTAAAGCTCAAAAAAAGTTTTTAAACAAAAATATTGAGAGTATAACAGTTAAAAATTAAAAGTAAACTCCCTTATATCATGAAGTTTCAATCATCTTCCTCAACTTTTTATGGTCTTCCTTGTGTCATCATAGTCCCACAAAAGATAAATTAATTAATTAATAACAATGATAATGTTATTAAAGCTCAAAAAGAATAGGAGGAATGAGATGCATGATGGGCTAATCCCAAGAATGAAATTAAAATTCCTAAAAAGAAAGTAAAGATAAATCATGGTACTATCCCCCAAGTGGGCCATATTGTTTTTTACTTCCTCCCGAGGGTAGTACCATCTATTATCAATAATCTGATGGTGGTTAGATCTTCTTGTATTTTAACCACCATATGTGACTTTTCCCATCTTTCATTTCTTATTTTTTGGTGAGGAATGATCCATGGATATAGTATACCTGATCCACCACCATCATAACTAGGTATATCTTACATGGTAGTGTAGGATGAATTATGGATCATTAAACATGTTGTCATAACATGTCAGATTGATTATGATTTTAAGGTTGATTGGTAGTCTAGGGAATACCCTAGGTTATCTTTCAAGGAGAATTCATGGGTTTAGAGTGTCTCTTTTTAATAAGAAGTACTAAAAGAGGGGTGGTTTTAAAGCAGTTTAAAGAAAATGACTTGACTTAAAAAGTTTAATAGTTAATAAATAAAAATGATGTTTTAGAATTATGAGATAAGGAGATCATTTCATGTTCACTATACATCTTGATTAGTTCATCATTCTGAAAAATACACATGGTTTAATGGAATCCTTTGGTTGAGGGTTGTCAAGATCTCAACTTCCCTCTTACCTCTTAAACGATGCTCAAAGAACCACCCCTTGACACAAAAATCATGTTGTCATGTTTTGGGTACCAATAATAGAGAAGAAAGGCTTCCAAATCATACTTAAATTTAATGTATGTGTGAGATAAAGGGGATCCTTGGGTTGTCCAATCAGAACAACTCAAGATTCCCACTTGAATCTTAACCCAATCGGTGTTGAAATAAAAAGTGTTTCACTTAATTTTAACAATAGAAATGAAATCATAGGAGAAGCATGTCAAGATAATAAATAAGTGAAATATTTAGCAAAAAAATTACACAAAACCAGTATAATAAAAAGTTATGGAACTCCCTCCCAAGTGTGTTTAGCTCCCTCAAAATGATTGTCCACCGTTTAGCTCGACATCAGGAGGAGGAGGAAGCTCGGGTGGAACTTCCCCTTCATCCTTGATCCCCCTATGAGGATAGGGGCCTCAAAAACTTCTTGGATTATGAGAGGACTAATTTGGGTCTCCAAAATACTAGAGTTTTTTCTTTTGGAAAAACTTTCAAATGAGGAGCCCAATCTTCCATTTTATAGGCAAAGTGGAAGGTGGTTTTGGGCACAAAAATTGTGTAAAACCACTTGGACCGTGGTTTTCAACCATTTTACAGTTGAATATTTATTTGGAAAAAACTTGACACATGTTTACATACCTCTTTAATATCTCCACCAAAGTTTTGGCATAATTTGGACAACTACAACCCTAGATATTGATAAAATAAAGAATACCACATTTGACTTTGTGCATATTTGATTATTTGAACATATTTGTTCGGATGGGCATTGTATATTCCAAATGAGGCTTCAGTTACTTAAAAGGAAATGTATACTATTAATGTTTGGACTAGCCCAAAAAATTTCAGCCCATTTCGATTTACTGTTTAGTAGAAATATGCATTTGAATCCACTGGTGTGCATGAATCATGCGCAGTTTGGCCCATTTTTCTTGGACATCATCATGATCCCTCCAAATTACCTCCACCTTCAATGACATTATCAAAAAAGTATCATTTCCCTTTTTAAAAGTAATAAATGAAAAATAATTTAATAAAATGTGAAGTAAAATTTTTTATTATTTTTTAAATTTTCAGTACGAAACCAGTTTAGCGTAGTCGTGTAGGGGTGAAAATGAAATAGTGAATCGTAGTGTGATCACTCCCCCACACCTAAACATTTTCACTCCTGGGAAAAGTCATAATTCGAAAAAATATGCATGTAGATATATGCAAATTCATAAATATTTAACATTCAATGAAAATTTAATTCCTGATAGAAAAGTGATAAAATAAAAAAATCACACTAAGCAGTTATTCTCAATGATCATTGAAAAAGACGTCTAAAAAATTGTATCCAAATGAAATTACAAGATATGCATGATACCAATAAAAGAAAATAATTTAAAAGTTAATCATGTCACTAATTCTCCAGGTGTGTGTGTAACAACTATTTCATGCTATTATTTCCACTTTCTATTGAGTAAATATAAGTTTTTTCAATAATTCTCTACTTACAAGATCCTTTACACCAAACTTGCTCCACATATTTTGCTATAAAATTTCAAGATCCACTCACTTAAGAATTCTTAGTAGTCAATCCATAATATCTTGACCTAGATATCCCTATATTCTATACATTTCATCACTCCCCTCATTTATTATATATTTTTTAAAAAAGTTGCAATTGGAAAAAATCTCACACTATTCTCCCAACCCTTGTTTGATCTCCTCACAACACTAATTTTAATAGTTATAACAAGATCAAAGGTAGAAAAATCGAGATTTTTTACCTGCCCAATATACATCCCTTTATTTTCTTGAGGTCATACAATAATCTAATAACAGGTACACACAAATAAGTCAATCTGGTATAGTAATGAAATAGATCGGAAAAGGAACGAATGTAAGGAAAAATGATTTTGGAAAGTAGTGAAAAATCAACCTAACTTATATTTACCTTACATTAAGTAAGAAATTTTCACACAACATGGTTGGGTGAAAAAAATTGTGTAGAGATATTAAGTCACACAATTTCTTTTAAACTATTCATAAAAAAGGTCACCATTCTTCTCAAAGGTTTCAAAATAATACAACCATTTATATCATCGACATAGAACTAAATTTCAAAAGAAATTCACACCATAGTATTGAATTCTTGCTGAAATGCACATTTTATCAGATTTTTTTTGAATTTTAAAAAAACATGAAATAAATACATCCCACATGAATTTTCAACAACTTCCATGATTAAATAAACATCATTTTCCATGATAAAGTGGGAATAGAAAAGAGTAATATTCCGGCACAAAAGTGAGTGGGAGGGAAATTGGGGAAAGTAATAGTACTATTCAGCAAGCTAAAAGGAGAGGAAAGGGGGGAAAGTAGAAGTACTATTCAGCATGCTAAAAAGAGAAAAAGAAGAAAGGTGATGAAAATTCCTAAAGAACACAGGAATATACCCATACACCCACACCTAGAGTGTGCAGTGTCCTCACTATAATAAAATAGAATATGGTAAGGAAGGATAAAAAGAGGTGGGTGTTATTCGTAGGATGCTTCTTGAACACAGAGTTCCTCCATCAGGGAATCTAGAAGGGCTTCATGGAAGTGCTTCAGCCGTTTCCCATTGAGAGTGAATGTTTTCTTGGTTTCTTCATTTTGAACCTAGACAACACCAAATAAAGAGACATTAGTAAAAGTTTATGGTCCACACGAGCAGGAATGAATCTTTCCTGGATGAAACTTCAGCCTTGCATTATAGAGGAGGACCTTATTCCCAATGTGTAAATGAAAATGAAGGATGATATGGTTGTGGGTATCCATGGTTCATTCCTTATAAATCCTAGAGTTCTCATATGCATCTCTTCTCATTTCCTCCAGCTCCTAAATCTGTAACTTCCTCTGAGAACTTGCACCAGAATGGTTAGAATTTCATTTTTTAATGTCCTAGTAGGCCCGGTGCTCAATCTCAATAGGTAGGTGACAAATCCTTCCAAACACAAGATGATAGGGTAACATTCCAATTGGAGTTTTGAAAGCAGTACGGTCGGCCCATAATGAATTATCAAGTCGAATACTCCAATATTTTCTTTTGGGTTGAACCATTTTTTACAGAATCTATTTTACTTCTCTATTTGAAACCTCAGCTTGACTATTGGTTTGTGGGTGATATGTAGTAGACACTCCATTCCTGACCCCATACTGACACAAAAGTGATTGCATTGTTTGGTTGTAGAAATGAGAACCCTAGTCACTAATGATGAACCTAGGTATTCCAAACCTAAAAAAGATCTGAGTTATCAAAAATTTCACAACTGTTTTGGAATCATCTGTCCTTGTGGCTCGAGCCTCTACCCATTTTGACACATAATAAAATGCTAGAAGAATGTACAAGTTACCAAAGGAATTGGGAAATGGACCCATAAAGTCAATTCCCCATACATAAAAAATGTCATGAAAGATAAATGATCGTTGTGGTATTTAATTTATTTTAGAGACATTCCCTATTCTTTGACAATGGGGAAAATATTTTCAAAAATCATGGGCATCCCGAAAATGTTTTTTCTAAAAGAGACTAGAATCAAGGACCATGCGAGCAGTCCATTGGGGACCAAAGTGGCTCCCACAAGCAAGAGTGTGGTAGAATCTAAGGACAAATTGGAACTCAATATCGGGAACACAATGCCCAAGGAATTGATCACTATAGGTGCACCAAAGGTAGGGGTCATCCCAAATTTACCAACGTGACTCATTTTTTAGACGGTCGGCCTGGTTTTTGTTAAAATCAGTAGGAATGAAAGATTCTACAAAATAATATACAATTTCATCATACCAAGGGATATCATCTTGCACTCAGTAAAATTGATCATCGGGAAACATATCATTAAAAGGAATACATGGGGATGATTCAATGTCCTAGGATGGGGTAATCCTACTGATATGGTCATCAACCACATTCTATTCTCCCTTTTTTATCTCTAATTTATAGATTGAATTCTTGAAGGAAGAGCATCTAATGAATGAGATGTGATTGGCTCCTAGTTTCTTAAGGAGATACTGGAGGGATGCATGGTCTGAGAAAACAATGAATTTAGACCCTAAAAGATATGACCTAAAATTTTCCAAGGAAAAAACAATGGAAAGGAATTATTTTTCAGTTGTGGTGTAGTTTGTTTGCGTAGGGTCCAGTGTACGTGAGTCATAGGCAATGACATGTGGAGCTCGATCGACCCTTTGTGATAAGACTTCCCCAACTGTATAGTTAGAGGTATCACACATGAGATCAAATGATAAATCCCACCATGGTGGTTGGATTACCAGGGGTGATGTGAGACTCCATTTTAACTTATTAAAAGCTTCCTCACATTCATTATCAAAAATAGATTATTTTTCTTTTTAGAGTAATTGGGAGATGGGAAGTGCAATTTTACTAAAGTTAGAAAATGAAACGATGGTAAAATCTAGCATGAACCTAGGAAATACTGCACATCCCACACATTTTTTGGGAATGTTAAGGAGTGAATGAAAACCAATTTTGATTTATCTACTTGGATGCCATCCCCAGAAATGAAATGTCCCAAAACTATACCTTGTCGCACCATGAAATGACATTTCTCATAATTTAATCCAATATTCTTTTCAATACAGTGATGTAAGACTGAAGCAAGACTACTCAAACATTCATCAAAAGAAGATCCATAAATAGTGAAATCATACATGAATACTTCCATACAATTCTCTAGGTAATCTGAAAAAATAGTAACCATGCATTGTTGGAAAGTACCCGAAGCATTGCACTGACTGAATGACATCCTCCTATATGTAAATGTGCCAAAGGGACAAGTGAAGGTAGTCTTTTCTTGGTCGTCATGGGAAATATGAATCTGAAAGTATCCAGAATACATATCAAGGAAATAATAGTGGGACTTAACCTCTAGCCTCTCTAGAATTTGGTCAATGAATGGAAAAGGGAAATGGTCCTTCCTAATGTGTTGGTTTAGTCAGTGGTAGTATCTGTAGACACACCAACTATTCTGCACACTAGTTAGAACCAATTCATTATTTATATTTTTAATTACTGTAAGGCCAGTTTTTTTAGGAACTACTTGAACGAGACTGACCCATTGGCTGTCAAATATGGGGTAAATGATTCCAACAACCAATAATTTTGTTACCTATTTTTTCACAACTTCTTGGAGGTTTGGGTTTAGTTGAGGTTGTTCCTACCTCATAGGTTTAGCCTCATCATTTATTAAAATATGGTGTGTTCAAATTGATGGGATAATACCAAGAATGTCAGCAAGTTTCCATCCCAAAACTTATTTATACTCCCTAAAAAGTTCAATCAGTCACAATTCATGATCAATAGGGTGTGAACTAGCAATGATAACGTGAAAATTATTTCTATTCTCAAGATATGAATATTTTAAATATCGAGGTAGTTGTTTTAGTTCCAATTCAGGTTTATTTTTGATTGATGGAAGTGTGTGTGAAAGTGAGAGGTCACTGATCTCATCTAACTGCTCAACGGTATCATCCTCAATAGAGGAATGAGCTCTTACAAGCATTGTAGTATCATCGATGGTCATTAGATCCTCATTGTTCAAGAAATTATCAATTAATAAACATGCATGGAACTTTTATAGACCACTACAACAATCAATCCATGATTCATTACCAATAAATTCAATCAAGGATGAAAAATTAGAAAGGGGGTCAAGGGAATGAAAAGAAGCATTTTCAGAAGAAGGGAGTACATCAATTGAATTTACTGAGATAGAGTAATGTTCTTATAAGGGGTGATTCATGGAATCAAGGATGTTGAAATGAACTATGACACCACCAAATTCCATACATAATGTACCATATAGACATTAAATATGTTTTTTTTTCTGTTTTCAAGAAGGGTCTCCCTAATATAATCGGGGCATGTCCATTCATCCTATCATCCTCCATTTTAAGCACATAAAAGTCAACAGGAAAAAATAAAGTTTTAACCCTCACAAGAACATCGTCTAATACACCAGAGGGGTGTACGGTACTCCGGTTATCCAATTGAAAAACAATTATAGTGGGATTCAGTTCCCCAACCTGCAATTTAGAGTAAATTGAGTGATATATCACATTTATAGAAGAACCTAAATCAAGCATTACATTAGAAAAAGAATACTCCCCTATGGTGCAGGGAATTGAGAATGTTCCAGGATTGTTCCACTTGGTGGGAATTGATTACTCTATCAATACTGAAACATTCTTCCCTAAGCTCACCTTATCATCACCTTGAAGTCACCTTCACTGTGTACACATCTCCTTTAGAAACATGTCATATCATAGAATTTGCTTCGCGACATCAATCAAGGAAATGATAACCTTCACTTTTTTGAATGTTTCCAATATTTCCTTATCAAGTTCCATTTTCTTTTGTTTTCTAGGTTGGGTGTACCTTTAGGGAAATGGAAGATGAATGGTTGGGATATGAGACCCATCAACATACACACTCTTTCCTTTGGATAAACTTATCTCCAGACAAGTATTTTCTTCTCATGAATCATTTTTAGTAGTGGTTGGGATGGTGGTTTCCTCAGGAGGGGATGACTCTATTAGTGGTGTCATTTGTCTTTGAAGATGATTTCCACTCCTAAGGGTGATGGCACTAACATTTCCTTTATCATTAGGGTTAACTTGTAACGCCCCAACCCTAGTTACCTAGAGACGGTGCATTATTACATAACATTGGAATGATCACAAGAAAGATCAAATCTCGAAAGACCGATTGGTTTAGTAGCCTTGGAAACACAAGATATATTCATAAGTTTTACATTACATCATAAAGTGAAAAACTAATATGACAACATAATGTCTCCACAGTCCACACTATTATCCCCTCATAATATCCCTGCAGGTCATTCATAACTTACTTTTTCACATCCTGGAAAAAATAAAACATAGAAAAGGGGTAAGCTCAAATGCCCATTAAGGATAACAATATAGCGGAACATTCAAAAATAAGCATAAACATTTAAGGCAATGCATTACTAAAACAAAATCCTTTTAAACTTGAACTTCAACATAGTATGGCAAAAGTAAAATGAAATAATGCCATTTACTTATTCACATGGATATTCTACTAATCGAATAATCACATTCAATATCAATAACCACTTTCATAATGTCGGAATGCATAATGCTGAACTTTAATTTCTTTGTCAAGGCCTCGTCCCAAGACCTAGGGGCTAACTGTAACCGGAACCCAACCCGGAGTGCCTCTAATAACCGGACACCAACCCGGAGTGCCTCTAATAACCGGACACCAACCCGGAGTTCCTCTAATAACCGGAGACCAAACCGAAGTTCCTCTAATAACCGAAGACCAAACCGGAGGGCTTACTTTTACCGGTCCCCAACCCGGAACATACTTGTCTAACACATTAATCTGAATGAAAGGTTGAAATATAACATAAAAATTCGGATTACAAATAACTTATGAAATGTAAATACTCTAAAAAAAACAAGAGTGACATAAGAATAACTTATCCACAGTCAAAAATATCGCAAAACCTTCAATAAAATATGGATGTTTTGTATCATAATAAATCAACTTCAAATAAGCTTAAAAGCCATCAAAGGATGTTGACATAGATGAAATCAAAACTATTTTAGAGAAATAACTCTTTTTTTGAAATCATTTTAAAATTAACATAATTATAAAATAATACATTCAATTAGAAAATATTCCTATAAGCTTGTAAGGAAGCTTCGACGATTTTATAACGGCGGAAAATAACCGCACCTGCCGTATATGTTAAAAAAAACATTCTTACCTTGATTCTGTCAAAAAGGTTAAAAATCACCTTGTTTGGAAAACGACGGAACGATTCCTTTATAAACCACATATAAAAAGTAAAACAAGGGTATAAATGACTTTTACCCATATTCTTGTAAATATTAAAAATGATTTAAAATACATTTTGAAGAAACATGGATGTGGATGATAAAGAGATCCCAGTAGATTATTACGTATAAACAACCTCGGATAATGAAGAGATTGTGAAATAACCCTTACCAATTTGGTAACTTATGAAACATACAACCCATGAAAGAGGTATCATACAATGAATATGTAAATACACATAAATTAGAGTGTATTATACAAAGAATATAATTATGGGCAGTACATACACCACACAAAAGGTGATGGTGGCAATATGGCATGAATCTCACGGGAATAAGGAGTGAGATGAAAACCCCTTACCTTGTACTTTTCCTTGGTTAGGGTAGGTTAACCTCCTGTATAATGGTGAAATAATTGTTATAAAATTATACAAGAATCATATACATTAATATGATATCATATATGATCTTTTAATATTGATTTGATAATAATATCTTAGTATTATCGTTGTTTCGGGTGTTAACTTACTTGTTTTCTTTTATATGTTTTGTTACATAAGCCATGTTTGTAATGGATAGGTTGTATTTTATTCATATCCAGAATGATATCAAGTCCTTAAACATCATTTTTAAATCATCAAATGATAATTATACTTGAATGGATACGATAGAGAATGAATCTCATCGCGTTCGTGGAGACGGTAGTCCGTACGTACGCACGAGCGACAATATCATTCTTTTGAAATAATATATAAATGGTTGTTATATCATATATACAGAATAATTAACATGTTATATTTATTATTTACATGAGTTACATATCATTATTATACCCATCCAAATAATAATATATTGAATAACAATTACACCACGATGTGGAGACGGTAAGCCGTACGTACGCACGTATGGTGACATGTTATTCAAAGGGTGGATAGAATACTGAATATGGTTGTACCATATTTATAATAACATCACAGTATATATATGATACTGGAGTTATTATTTTAGAATGATAATAACAAAGGAAGAAGAAGTGGAAGAAGAAAGGAACTTGGAAAAGGGTGGTGGAATCATTACCTCTTCTTCGGGTTCTTCCTTTTTATTTGATCAAAAGGGCTCCTTAGGTTGGCTTTATGATCAAACTAAGGCCTCTAGGTTGTAGTGAGGGAAGTTTGGAGAGTATTTGGGTGGAGTTTTTCCGAACCAAAAGGTTTTGAAGGTGTGAAGAAATGAGAAGGAGGAGTTCCCTTTTATAAGAGGGGTGAGGGGCACCTTTGGAAAAGCTAGAAATATTAGTTTATAATAAATTCATATTCGGTTTCTAATGGCTCCAAAGTTTATTATTTAAATTTTAAGGTGGGGATGGGTCGAAAAAAACTCAACCAATAGAATTTAGACAGGTTTGGGTACTTATATTAACCTTATCGTTAAGTATTAACTCTAAGTTAATTAGTTTCACTTTTACAATGTCTCTTTGTATTTTTATATAATATGGTTAATAAACTTACTATATACATCCAAGAGACCCCCAAGTGGTTCATTAATGATGAACCTATCATGATATAAGTCTATTGGCTGAACCTTAGATTTTTAGGAATTTAATATCAATTAATAATATAATATTTGTTTTAAGAACTCTTTTATGTCAATTTTGACACTATTCAATAGTTGATTTTTGTGAAACTAATAACAGATTGATTACTTAGAAAAAAGTCAACTAAATCAATCCTAATTTTTCATATTATCCTAGAAAATTAGTTTAATTCATTAAAAGTTTCATATTATATTTATTTGGGTATTTATAATATCAATTATTTTAATTTTTCACTATTATAGTAATTAATTGATCATCATTGTTTCATAAATAAATTAAATTATATAATGTCTAAAAATTATAAATAAAATATAATTATGTAGGAAATATTTTTATCTTTCTAATTAATATTTATAATCTAAAATCCAAAATATATAACCCTATGTAAATTTTTTTTTTCTAAAACATATATGCTTGTGTCATTTTTGTATTCATTTTAACTTAATTAAAATAAAGTGTCCCTATCACCTACAAGTGGCACCATGGGGTCCCAAAATCGACCCAAAGATGCCTATGGTCGAACATGTATCAACCAATAAGGCTAGGACATGTTTTAGGGTAATTTAGTATTATTATAATATTATTTTTTAACCCTTATTTACCGGATTTACCCTTAACCATGGTAAATAAAATATTTACCGCAATAATTATTCAAAATGTCTAAAAATAAAAGTTACCTATTTACACAATTTGAACATCCTGATTCCAAATATGGAATCCATTTTTCTAAATTTCAAAACACATAAGTGGCAAAAATTAATTTAAAATTAATTCCCGCTGTCAAAACAAAAAGCGTGTTTTTAAGAGATAATAACTATCAAAAGATTGACACTTGATTATGTTCGGTTTAATTGTAAAATTATGTCCAATGACCAATATTAAATTAAATTGTACAAATATATTATAAATATACTTTAAAACCACTCAAATTCATAATTTATCACTATTAATTATTTTGATTAAAAAAGTTGTTTTTAATTAAAATTTAGTAATTTTCACTATTCATCAAAATATGAAAGTTATCCGAAAAGTACCAAAATTTCACCTTAGGATAAATTCGATACTCCGAATCCAAAAATGAAGTCCATTTTGAGAGATAAAATTTCTAAAATTTTTAAAGGTAGGTATTACTATTCATAACGACTAGTTTGATTGGTTGTGGTGTGTTAGAACTCGAAGTTGCGTACAACACACGCTACTGTATTATTCAAAGGAAAGCGTACCGTGGAAGCTTGGGATGTTTCATTTTAAATTTTTTGATGTCCCCATTTAGTTAAAAAGTTTAAAATATTGTATTTAAAAAGGTTTCACTATTAAAAGTTGATAAAAGTGCAATACTGAAAATGAATCTGTTCTTACATTATGTCTAAGAAACTCATAATATGGATTCTAAAATTATAAGGATTATATAAAGTTTAAAATTTAGTTAATACTATTCATAACCTCTTTTGAATGGATTTTTTTTTGGTAAGTCATGGTGTGATTGAACTCGGTGTTGCGTGTAGTGCAAGTTATTGAATTATTTTGGAGAAATAACACACTATGAAATCTTGGGGTGTTACATTATCCCCTCCTTCAATAAATTTCGTCCTCACAATTTGAAATTGTTCTTCGAAAATAAAAGGTTGAAAATAGAAAATATATTTTTGGGAAAACCCACATCGGAAATTAGGTTACTAAAATTTAGTCTTAATATGAGGAAAAGAGAAATGAAAGGGTCACCACCAAATTATGATCTCGATTAGGAGAACATTGGTGGCAATTAGAGACATATAATTGGAGGAAAAACGTAAATATTTATAGGTAGTGATTGAGGTCATTAATCACAAACAAGTATAAAATTGAGGTCCTTAAACTCATCAATATATGATGATTTGAAATACCATCAGTTCAACAAAACATAGGGTATTGGGATAACACATTTTTGATGTTTCAAAATATATTAGTTGAAATCCCACATCGAAAAATGAATTAATGAGGCCTCTATTTAAAATAAAGAGTGGAAAGTATGAAGATTACCGAAAATAACACATACTAGGGTTCTATGTAGGAAAATATGGATATGGAAGAGAAATCTAACCATCAATTATCTTATGGAGAGTGGTAGAGAACATGGATATGAAAATGCCAACAATCTCAAAGCCATAAATTAGTGATGATTTAAGGTACCATCTAGGACAACATTTTTGTTCTAAGTTCCTTTTATTAATGTTGAGGAATTTATTTATGAGATTGGATAAGATCATAAGGAGATATACTTACTTTATAATTAGAGTTTTATCCATTAATAAATTTCTACCACAAACTCATCTTTCACTCTAAAAGATAATAGAACGTAATTTTTTTTTCAATTTATACTATTCGTACAGGGTTCCAAAATAAATGAATTTATAATTCATCTATCAGATCTTTTAAAAAAACTACATTATTTAATCCAGGACATCTCGTGGGCCAGTGGTAGGTGATACACCCTTGTCGCCCTTCGGTTGCGGGTTCAAGTCTCGCAGCCTTGCCGAACGCGACGGGTTGCCGCCCGACCTCCAGGTTGTCCTTTTATGGCAATCCAAAATAATCCAAACAAGAACTATCCAAAATACTTCTGTCCAAACTCACAGTCCAACATTTATAAGGAAGGTAAACATAATGTAGATCCTTTTTACCCTGTAATAGCATATGAATACCTTCATCATGTATTCTTTTAATACACTGAAACATCCTGAATTACCAAATTCCGTATTGATTACATTCATGCTCCCTTATTCCATATAGAATGCTGGATATACTTCATCAATCCAAAAATGTTTTAAACCCCAACAATGATGGAATATACAAATCATTAATCAGTTCCAAGGTAGTCATGAATATCCAATATAATTTATCCAAAACAATCATGTATTATTTTAAAATCACTACCTCGGTATCAGAACTATATTATGGTTTATCATTTTCTCAACCATATATTTTCAAAAAATTTATCCTGCTATTGAGTCACTTTTCTTTGTTCCACACAATCTCAAGTCCTTAATGAAATAGTACTGCAGTACAATCCTTATATACTCCATAATTATTATAACAAGTACATTGTTGATACAACACTCAATTGACATAATCAACATAAGAACTCAATCATTCCTCTTCATCTGTGGTAGTATCATAACTTGATTATTATCTAATATCATCATTTGCGGCATAGTCTGATGACTGGGAAATAGGTTCGCGTAGTGTCCAAACTCCTTGCAAATGAAGCATTGTACATTTGAAACCATTTTCTTACCCTTGCAGTCACGTACTTTGTGCCCTTTTCTTCCACACTTATAACAAACTCCCATTCCTTTTAGGAAAGTTCCAGGGTGTTTCTTCCCACAGTTATCACATATGGGAAAATTCTTCTTTTCCCTCTTCCCTTTATCCATCTTTCTCTCTTCCATCCTTTTCTTCTCTTGCTTCCCTTCAAAGCCATAGGACTCAGTAAACTCTTTACTTATCTTATCAACACATGATATTATTTCTTCATATGATGATAATACATGCGAGACTATTTCTATTGTAAATTATGGCTTAAGACCATAAAATATATGATCCTTATTTCTCTTTGTATCATGTGCATTGCTAGAGTTCTCATTCCTTCTACTGGGTGCCATTTCTAAACAATGGCATACATTAGATTAGTTTATGAATAACAATACCTAATCCCAAACTTTTAAAACACATAACATAAATTAAATACTTTATGGATATAATCCATAATCATAAAAATGTCTCCTTTGAGGAAGTATATACTCATAAACCCTTCATAATGATTTGTAAAGAAAATGAGAGTTATCCTAAGAATATCCCCCGGGAGTGTCGTAACCAAGAGTGCAGCAAGGCCCGTTGTCGTGCACTAGTTCCCGTTCGAGTATATCTCAAAGCAGTGTTTTCGGGTTTTACCCCTAGTTACATCTGTGCCAGAGCCGCCTCTACCTGCTCGTATCCAGACAGGGACGTATTGCTCGAAAAACTCACAAAATCTCTACAATACCAAAATTCTAGGAAGTTCTTCTATACTAATCCTCAAAATTCATCTTAAATCTATGTGCTCAAATCAGAGTTTATCTAAATCTAGCTTCCAAGGTTTGTACTAAACTTCCTCTGATACCAATTGTAATGCCCCTACCTTAGTTACCCAGAGTCGGTGCATTATTACATAACATTGGCATGATCACAAGAAAGATCAAATCTCGAAAGACCGATTGGTTTAGTAGCCTTGGAAACACTAGATATATTCATAAGTTTTACATTACATCATAAAGTGAAAAACTAATATGACAACATAATGTCTCCACAGTCCACACTATTATCCCCTCATAATATCCCTGCAGGTCATTCATAACTTACTTCTTCACATCCTGGGAAAAATAAAACATAGAAAAGGGGTGATCTCAAATTCCCAGTAAGGATAACAATATAGCAGAACATTCAAAAATAAGCATAAACATTTAAGGCAATGCATTACTAAAACAAAAGACTTTTAAACTTGAACTTCAACATAGTATGGAAAAAGTAAAATGAAATAATGTCATTTACTTATTCACATGGATATTATACTAATAGAATAATCACATGAAATATCAATAACCACTTTCATAATGTCGGAATGCATAATTCTGAACTTTAATTTCTTTTTCAAGGCCTCGTCCCAAGACCTAGGGGCTAACTGTAACCGGAACCCAACCCCGAGTGCCTCTAATAACCGGACACCAACCCGGAGTGCCTCTAATAACCAGACACCAACCCGGAGTTCCTCTAATAACCGGAGACCAAACCGGAGTTCCTCTAATAACCGGAGACCAAACCGGAGGGCTTACTTTTACCGGTCCCCAACCTGGAACATACTTGTCTAACACATTCATCTGAATGAAAGGTTGAAATACAACATAAACATTCGGATTACAAATAACTTATGAAATGTCAATACTCTAAACAAAAACCATGAGTGACATAAGAATAACTTATCCACAGTCAAAAATATCGCAAAACCTTCAATAAAATATGGATGTTTTGTATCATAATAAATCAACTTCAAATAAGCTTAAAAGCCATCAAAGGATGTTGACATAGATGAAATCAAAACTATTTTAGGGAAATATCTCTTTTTTTGAAATCATTTTAAAAGTAACATAATTATAAAATAATACATTCAATTAGAAAATATTCCTATAAGCTTGTAATGAAGCTTTGATGATTTTATAAAGGCGAAAAATAACCGCACCCGCCGTATAAGTTAAAAAAAAATTCTTACCTTAATTCTGTCGAAAAGGTTAAAAACCACCTTGTTTGGAAAACGACAGAAATATTCCTTTATAAACCAGATATAAAAAGTCAAACAAGGGTATAAATAACTTTTACCCATATTCTTGTAAATATTAAAAATGTTTTAAAATACATTTTGAAGAAACATGGATGTGGATGATAAAGAGATCCCAGTAGATTATTACGTATAAACAACCTCAAATAATGAAGAGATTGTGAAATAACCCTTACCAATTTGGTAACTTATGAAACATACAACCCATGAAAGAGGTATCATACAATTAATATGCAAATACATATAAAATTAGAGTGTATTACACAAAGAATATAATTATGGGCAGCACATACACCACACAAAAGGTGATGGTGGCAATATGGCATGAATCTCACGGGAATAAGGAGTGAGATGAAAACCCCTTACCTTGTACTTTTCCTTGTTTGGGGTAGGTTAACCTCCTGTATAATGGTGAAATAATTGTTATTAAATTATAAAAGAATCATATACATTAATATGATATCATATATGATCTTTTAATATTGATTTGATAATAATATCTTAGTATTATCGTTGTTTCGGGTGTTAACTTACTTGTTTTCTTTTATATGTTTTGTTACATAAGACATGTTTGTAATGGATAGTTTGTATTTTATTCATATCCAGAATGATATCAAGTCCTTAAACATCATTTTTAAATCATCAAATGATAATTATACTTGAATGGAGACGATGGAGAATGAATCTCATCGCGTTCGTGGAGACAGTAGTCCGTACGTACGCACGAGCGACAATATCATTATTTTGAAATAATATATAAATGGTTGTTATATAATATATACAGAATCATTAACATGTTATATTTATTATTTATATGAGTTACATATCATTATTATACCCATCCAAATAATAATATATTGAATAACAATTACACCACGACGTGGAGACGGTAAGCCGCACGTACGCACGTATGGTGAAATGTCATTCAAAGGGTGGATAGAATACTGAATATGGTTGTAACATATTTATAATAACATCACAGTATATATATGATACTGGAGTTATTATTTTAGAATGGTAATAACAAAGGAAGAAGAAGTGGAAGAAGAAAGGAACTTGGAAAAGGGTGGTGGAATCATTACCTCTTCTTCGGGTTCTTCCTTTTGATTTGATCAAAAGGGATCCTTAGGTTGGATTTATGATCAAACTAAGGCCTCTAGGTTGTATTGAGGGAAGTTGGGAGAGTATTTGGGCAGTGTTTTTTCGAACCAAAAGGTCTCTAAGGTGTGATGAAATGAGAAGGAGGAGTTCCCTTTTATAAGAGGGGTGAGGGGCACCTTTGGAAAAGCTAGAAATATTAGTTTATAATAAATTCATATTCGGTTTCTAATGGCTCCGAATTTGATTATTTAAATGTTAAGGTGGGATTGGGTCGAAAAAAACTCAACAAATAGAATTTAGACTGGTTTGGGTACTTATATTAACCTTATCTTTAAGTATTAACTCTAAGTTAATTAGTTTCACTTTTACAATGTCTCTTTGTATTTTTTTATAATATGGTTAATAAACTTACTATAGACATCCAAGAGACCCCCAAGTGGTCCATTAATGATGAACCTATCATTATATAAGTCTATTGGCCTAACCTTATATTTTTAGGAATTTAATATCAATTAATAATATAATATTTGTTTTAAGAACTCTTTTATGTCAATTTTGACACTATTCAATAGTTGATTTTTGTGAAACTCATAACAGATTGATTACTTAGAAAAAAGTGAATTAAATCAATCCTAATTTATCATATTATACTATAAAATTAGTTTAATTCATTAAAAGTTTCATATTATATTTACTTGGGTATTTATAATATCAATTATTTTAATTTTTCACTATTATAGTAATTAATTCATCATCATTGTGTCATAAATAAATTAAATTATATAATGTCTAAAAATTATACATAAAATATCATTATGTATGAAATATTTTTATCTTTATAATGAATATTTATAATCTAAAATCCAACATATATAACCCTATGTAAAAATTGTTTTGCTAAAAGATATATGCTTGTGTCATTTTTGTATTCATTTTAACTTAATTAAAATAAAGTGTCCCTATCACCTACAAGTGGAACCATGGGGTCCCAAAATCGACCCAAAGATGCCTATGGTAGAACATGTATCAACCAATAAGTCTAGGACACGTTTTATGGTAATTTAGTATTATTATAATATTATTTTTTAACCCTTATTTACCGGATTTACCCTTAACCATTGTAAATAAAATATTTACCGCAGTAATTATTCAAAATGTCTAAAAATAAAAGTTACCTATTTACACAATTTGAACATCATGATTCCAAATATGGAATCAATTTTTCTAAATTTCAAAACACAGAAGTGGCAGAAATTAATTTAAAATTAATTCCCGCTGTCAAAACAAAAAACGTGTTTTTAAGAGATAATAACTATCAAAAGATTGACACTTGTTTATGTTCGGTTTAATTGTAAAATTATGTCCAATGACCAATATTATATTAAATGGTAAAAATATATTCTAAATATACTTTAAAACCACTCAAATTCATAATTTATCACTATTAATTATTTTGATTAAAAAAGTTGTTTTTAATTAAAATTTAGTAATTTTCACTATTCATCAAAATATGAAAGTTATCCAAAAAGTACCAAAATTTCACCTTAGGCTAAATTCGATACTCCGAATCCAAAAATGAAGTCCATTTTGAGAGATAACATTTTTAAAATTTTAAAAGGTAGGTATTACTATTCATAATGGCTAGTTTGATTGGTTGTGGTGTGTTAGAACTCGAAGTTGTGTACAACACACGCTACTATATTATTCAAAGGAAAGCGTACCGTGGAAGCTTGTGATGTTTCATTTTAAATTTTTTGATGTCCCCATTTTGTTAAAAAGTTTAAAATATTGTATTTAAAAATGTTTCACTATTAAAAGTTGATAAAAGTGCAATACTGAAAATGAATTTGTTCTTGCATTATGTCTAAGAAACTCATAATATGGATTCTAAAATTATAAGGATTATATAAAGTTTAAAATTTAGTTAATACTATTCATAACCTCTTTTGAATGGCTTTTTTTTGTAAGTCATGGTGTGATTGAACTCGGTGTTGCGTGTAGTGCAAGTTATTGAATTATTTTGGAGAAATAACACACTATGAAATCTTGGGGTGTTACATAACTACTGGTTGATAAGGTAGTTTACCTGACCCATGACTGTGAATTTCCCCCACTGAGTTAGCTAGTTGGCCTAATTGGGTTTTTAGGTCTTGAATGGTAGCTTGGGTTGTTTTTTGGAATTGGATATTATTGGAAGCCATTTGTTTCATCATATCTTCTATGATAGGCTCTATTTTAGGAGGGGGTGGTTGGAAAGGCATTTGGAGAGTTTGAGGATTTCTGGGTGGTGGTGGTGGATGACTACTCTACCCTGTTGGTTCCATGGTTGTTGAGGTTGGTTTGAATACCCCCTTGCCTATAGTTTTGGTTTTCTTTCCACCTAGGATTGGATGGATATTATGGTTCTTTCCTAAAGGGTTGGTTATAGGGGAGGCCTAAAAATATTGTATCACAACTCTGGGGAGTTTCTCTCAATTTGGGGGAATTGGCCAGAATAATGGGTGTTAGAAGAGAAGACTCCACAATGGATGGGAGGAGAAGATTGAGATTTACCTTTGGAAAGAGCAAGTTACTGAAGAAGGGTGCTTACCTCTTCAAACATTGTGCCCACCTTCTTCTAAAACTTAGTACTTTGCACCTCATGGATACCTAGAACGGGTACATTGGACCTTGTACCAAATTGTTGAGTGTTTTGTGCCATGTTATCAATCACGATTCTTGCAGAAATTGGGGTCTTATCCACTAGTGCACCACCTATAGCAACATCAGTCATGTTATGATCAATTGGTATTAAAACTTAATAAAAATACTCTATTAGAAGTTGATCGCTTATTTGGTGGTGTGGAAAACTTGAACATAATATTTTAAATATTTTCAAATATTCATGAAGTTTTTCCCCTTGAGATTGTCTTATCCCACAAATTTCTTTCCATATTGTTGCAGTTTGATAGGTTGGGAAATATTTTTCAAGGAAAAGGCGTTTTATGTCCGCCCAACCTCTTATTGGTGAATTAACACAGTACAACCAATCTTTCATAGTGTCTTATAAATAAAATGGAATGATCAAAGCTTTACATGTTCCTCATCCACATTAGTAGGTGTTAATTTTGAATAAACAATATGAAATTCTTTAAAGTGCTTGTGTGGATCCTCTCCAGGAAGTCCATGGAATCTTGGTAATAGATGAATTAGAAAGTATTTTTGTTTAAAATTGGTTGCCTTGCATTGTAATTGAATATATGTGGTCTAGATATCAACATAAGGTGAGGTTAGTTCTTTTAGTCTTATATTTTTATCATACACGTTATTCACATTAATTTTAGTTTTAATGTGGGTTCTTGAATAAGAAGAAGAAGAAGGGTCAAGATAAGCGTTGATGTTTTGTGCGTCCTCCTTCAAATGTTCCTCTTGTGTATCTCAGGGTTGCTAATGTAGGATCCTGTCTGGTTTGGGTTAGAAAGGTTTTAACTCTCTCAGAGTAGAACATGTCATACACAGAACCTACACAAGAAATAAATTATAACACTAAAAAAATTTAAAGGTAGAAGATAAAACAAACAATCATTCACAAAATTTAAAAAAACAATTTATAAAAAACACGCACTAAAACCAAAGCGCTCCCTAGAAATGGTGAAAAAAAATTGAACGCGTTTTCATGACACGTCAAATTGATTATGATTTTAAGGTTGATTTATAATCTAGGAAATACCCTAGGTCATCTCTCAAGGAGCATTCTTGGGTTTAGAGTGTGTGTTTTTAATGAGAAGTAATAAAAGAGGAGTGGTTTTAAAATAGTTTAAAGAAAATGACTTGATTTAAATTGTTTAATATTTGATAAATAAAAGTTATGTTTTAGAATTAGGAGATAAGAAGATCATTTCAAGTTCACTACACATCTTGGTGTGTTCATCATTCTAAAAAATACACATGGTTTAATTGAATCCTTTGGTTGAGGGTTGTTAAGATCTCAACTTCCCTCTTCCCTCTTAAACGATGCTCAAAGAACCACCCCTGGTCACAACAATAATTTTGTCAAGGTTTGGGTATCAATCATAGAGAAGAAAGTCTACCAAAGAATACTGAAATCTTATGTATGTGTGAGAGAAAGTGGATCATTGTGTTGTCCAATCAGAACAACTCAATATTCCCACTTGAATCTCAACCCAATAGATGTTAAAATAAAAAACGTTTAACTTAATTTTAACAATAGAAATAAAATCATAGAATAATCATGTCAGTATAAGAAATAAGTGAAATATTTTGCTCATTAATTACACAAAAATAGTATAAGAAAAAGTTCCATAACTCACTCCCAATTGTGTGTAGCTCCCTCGAAATGACCATCCACCGTTTAGCTCGACATCAGGAGGAGGAGGAAGCTCATGTGGAACTTGACCTTCATCCTTGAACCCTTAAGAGGATATGGGAATACATAACTACTTGTATGATGAGAGTACTACTTTGGGTCTCCAAAATATCATATATTTTCCTTCTGGCCGAACTTTGAAATGAGGAGCCCAAGCTTCCATTTTATAGGCAAAGTGGAAGGTGGTTTTGGGGACACAGATTGTGTAAAACCAATTGGACCATGATTTTTGACCACTTTATAGAAAAATCTATCTTTGTAACAAACTAGAAACATCTTTTCCCACATCTTGACTCTATCCACCGAATGTTTGGAACACTTTGGACAACTACAACATTGGATATTTATAAAATAAAGAAAAATTCATCTGACTTTGTGTAGATTTGATTATTTGGAAAGATTCATTCGTATGGGAATTTTAGAGGTCTAATGAGTCTTTAGTTACTTAATATTAAATTTATCCCATTAAATATTGGACCATCCCACAAACTATCAACCCATTTGGATTCACGGTTTAGTAGAAATATGTGGTTGAGTCCACTGGTGTGCATGGATCATGCGTAGTTTGACCCATTTTTCTTGGACATAATCATGGGCCCTCCAAATCACCTCCACCTTCAATGAAATTAAACAAATAAGTATCATTGAACTTATAAAAATTAATAAATACAAAATAATTGAATAAAAAATGAAGTGAAATTTGTTATTATTTTTATAATTTTCAATACAAAACTAGTTTAGCATAGTCATGTAAGGGTGAAAATAAAACAGAGAATCGTAGTGCGATCAATCATCCTTCTTCTTGGTTGATACTTTTTCAACCTCCTCTTGATTTTATAGTGGTGGATCAATGTGGGTTTCATGAATTTAATATTTAAAGGGAATGTGAGAAGGTATTTTTTTATTTAATAAAATTAAAACATGAACTATTATAAATATTATCCCTTTTGATATGAGAAGCCTCTATCTTAATTTTCTTCAGCCCAACCACTTGGAATTGTTTGTGTGTTTTGTCAAATTCATGTTCATAAAAACTAGGGATCTCCATGTGTTCTTCTAATGGTGCATGCACTTCTTCTTCACTTCCTTATATGTAATACCATGGATTAGAAAAATATGAAAATGTAAAGCAGTTAGGAATGACACTCAAGTTAGATTGAATAGAATCGGAAAAGAAAGAGTTTAAATTAAGATAATATCCTTGTCTTAGTTCTGGATCAATCTCTTTCTCAGTGGTAAGGGCCTTTTGAAAGTGAGTCTCACTTGATAAAGGTAGGTAGTTGGGATCCTCCATATTTTCTTCAAATTATACCATTTTGGTGGACTCTTATTCTTTAATTGATAGAGAGATAGGAAATGGTGCTAGATCTTGTACTTTTTAATAAATGGGTAGATCAAGTTTCACCTCACACTCAATCGAGAAGTCATACAGATCTTATTGATCTCCCACACATATCTCAATATGAAACTCTTCATCATCATGAATCCAATCTATCTCACCATGGTCATCTTAGTTCTATCTCCTCTAATGGTTGGGATATTGATGTTCCTTGAGTGTGGACTCAAATTATTGGATATCTTTAGAAAAATTAAGGAAAACTAAGGGTACTTATTCTAGTCTAGGTTTAGGTTTCTTGAGTGATACATCAAAATACTCAGTTAGCCAATCCATTTTGTCCTACAAATCTTGTACCTTCCATCATTCTTCTTCTTGTTGTTTAATTTTAGTTTGAAAATAAAATTTTGAGATCTAATGCATGAATTAATATTCTTTTATTTTTTGGTTTTTAAATCTTTAATATTTAATTAAAACTAAATTCCACCACCTATTTTAATCAAGGTTAATGGAACACCTCAATCGAGTGGGTGGAATCTTCTAGGATCTGACTCCATCATATATTGTTTCATCTACTGAATGGATGAAATCTGTCATATGAAGAGATACCGTCTAGTATAAGTGAGAAAAAATATTTAAATAAAATCATATTAATGAGTTTGAGTTTAGTCTCATGTTGAAAAATCACAACACCCGTGAACCTCACACTCTCACACCACAAACATAAATAAAACATTAAAAATTTAAGCACAGAATTATGAAAACACCACTTACCTCCTCCAGGTCATGCCTTGGGTTAGCCCCTAATTATTGAGGGTAAGAGGTCATTGTAGGGAGAATTAAGAAATTATATAAATAAGATAAAAGAAATAAAAAATGATGAGGCGATGTAAGATAGAGAGAGAGAAATAAAATAAAATAAAATGAGAAAATAAAATAAAAAGGTAGACTATTAAAATGAGAATAATAATAAGAAAAAGAAGAAGGTTGAATGAAAATTTAATTAAAAAATTCCTGAAATTCCTTAATTAAATAAAAATTATATAATAATATAATAAAAAAATAATAATAATAAGTGCAAAAACTGATTTTCTCCTCTAGTAGGTGTGTCAATCTCTCTTTGGTAGTGCAACAAGCTCCTATTTTTATAGGAAAACCAAGGATCAATTGGACATCATGAGGATATTATGGATATTAAAATCCTAGGTCCATCATTTAAAACTATTTTTCAATATTTTAATAGGGATTCAAATACACCCCATAGATAATTTGATTTCCATAATTTTTGTAGTGTAGAATAAATCCACATGGGGTAGCTGGTGTTGGAAATGTGGCTACATAGGCTCATGGTCATACATAGATGATGTGGGAGAAGTGATGGCATATGTAGTGGATAATGGTGATTTATCAACCACTCTAGCCTTCACAATGACTGTAGGGGGATCTTGTCGATGTGCATGGCATTGACCCCTTCGAAAAGGGATTCATGGTGACCAAAAAAAGCTTATAAGGTAATCTAGAGTAGTATTTGACCTTGTAAGTGGCCTCCATCTCAAGATCAAATTCTTTGGGTGGCTAGCCATGGTAGTCCTGGGATGTTGCAGTGGTGAAAATGGTGACATAAAACAATAAAAGTGGTGGAGGATGGTGGGAGGATGTATCCAAGGGCAGAGTGCATGAAAGTGGAGTGGGAAGACACCATTTTTTATGATTAGTAATAACTGAGGGAATTTGTCCCACATCAGAAGAGGACAGGGGCACGACAATTGTTTAAATATCAAGGCACAACAACTCAATGGAAATAAAGTTAGATGGGGGTCGGAAGACCCCCACTACCACCATGGACTACCCCATCCTGGTGAGACTCTCCTCCCATTACTATATGGGATTGACCACCACATTACATCACTAACATGGAACTTGAGACAACTATGCATGCTGCAATCTCATCATGTGGGCTAACATGTAGTCCTTCCACCTTGGGTAGGCTCTCCTAGTGGCCTTATTGGCTAACTGAACTCTTAAAGAGGCTTTCTATGTGGCTTTCAAGTTTCCTGGTTAAGGGGTATCCTATGTATGACCCAATTTTTCACTAAACACCTAAAAACTTTAGAATAAAATAACTAAAATAAAATATAATTTCTAAAAAATAACCTTTAATAAGATAAATTATCAAAAACCCGTATTTAGATTCATTTTAATTATTTAATTATAAATTCCCATATATTATTAAAACATTGTAATTCATGAAAATATTCATTAAAAATTATTTACAAATAAATGAATTTGTTAAAATAATTTCATGAAAATATCAGTGTGTTAGAGATGTTTTGGACATGGATCAAGTATTAGTAAGTGTTTCGGGTGCTCGTGTTATTGTCCGAGTGGGGTTGTGGAAACCCCCTCTACTAATTTTATCCATAGGAAGCCTATTTCTCCATGATGGGTGAGGGTCACACTACAGCGAGCACTGAGAGGGTGATGATGGAATCATAGTCAATGGATTTGTGCAGTGGTGAGATATTTTGAAGGTTTTTTGATAGGGGAATGAACCTTATGAAAATGGTCTTTCACTATAACCTATAGGAGTTTCACAAAGATAGTGAACCTTATGAGATTTTTTGAGTACTCATATGATATGGATTTTGTGATTTTCATAGATAAAAGACTAGTCAAACCACAATATCATGCAATGAACAATGTCATGAATAAGAGCATGAAGGAGGAATTGTGATAAGGGAGGAGATTCCCTAGGGTTTGGATCTTTACTGGGTTAGGTTTTCTATTCCACAACCCATAGGGGTGACACCATGGTAGAGGCTATCTAGGTGGTCATGCCCTCTAGTATGGGGTGGTCACACCATGAACTAGAGGGGTCGTGCTGCAATCTTCCCTTTTCCTTGTTTTTTAGGTAGTGTAGACCAATCATTTATTAGCCAATCCCCTTCATGATTTAGGATGAGAGAGGAATCAAGATAAGTATATTCATGTGTCTCTCCCCCTTCCCCCCTTATCCCCTCTTAATATGGGGTGGATTCTTAGGATATTCTATGAAAATTTAGAGTGAATCTCTCCCTCAATTTATCTCCATTATTATTTACCTTTTAAGACTTATGATTTGGTGTGATTTTGGGCTAAGGTTTGGAATCTATTCCCCCAATTCATAGTGGAATCAAATAGATCCAAGGGGTTTTTTCATTCCTTGGATATAGGGGATCCTGAGAAGAAGAAAACATGATGTTTTTTTCAGTTTTGGTGATACGAGGATGACCTTTGATTTTTTATGTGATTATGCCTCTTTGGATTAAACTGAATAATTAATTATTAAATATTATAATTAATTATTTTGGGGTGTATGGATTGAGATAGAATCTCAAGTGGTGGTAAGATCTTGTAAGAGGCATCATGGGTTTTAATGATGATAAGAAGTGCATCGCGATGATGGTACTCTATGTTCAATATATGTAGTCCATTTAGTACAAAATTATATGCTTGTTTATGCATTATTTTGAATGTTTTCCTGGAAGTGGGTAAATGGATAGGGGCTGAGAGTGACCTTAAGAAATATATAGGATGAAATTGAATCTTCAAGAGGTGGAGTAAGTTCTCCTCAGTCCTTTGGGTAACTTAAGATCACTTGAAGACTATGCTTCCAAGGGGAAGAGGTTCTAGATGTGTTAGAAAGAGAACTTGGGGTGGTCAGAGGATATGATATGAGTCCTCTAGGGATAATAATAGTGTGATGGATATGGGTTTCTTTTGAGTGATTGGTTGATAATTATACTAAGGGTGATGTGCGATGAGACATAGTTGTGGGTCATGGGAGTTATTGGATAGATTGGAATCAAATTTACAAGGGGTTTATAGTGGGATATCAGGATGATACCTAGGTAGTGGGATGTGGTTGTGACCTGAGAATTAGATGTGGATGTGACTAGAATTTTTGTCTAGGCTCTGCAAGGGACTAAGGTATGAGAAAACATAAAGGGTTGTTAGATGTAGTTTGGTGCTGGTGAGCTAAGATTAAATTGGGTCTGGAGGACCCTAGTGGATGCCCTGATAGTCAAGGTGATTATTTTGAGAGAACTATAATTTTGTTCTTATATGACTGATATTATCTTTAAGGTATTACCCAACAAGGAGGGATATATGATGAGATGTTCCCAAACAAACCTTATGTTTTATTTATAACTTGATCCTAGTTTGTGTAGTGTATCAGGCTAGGGTATCTCAACAAAGTGCTAGATACTTAGATGAGGTGAGTCTTAGGGATGGTGGTAGAATCTACTTTTCTATTTTTTTGTTTATTTTTTAAATTATATTCTCAGTGGATAGTTGTAAAGGAACATGATTTAGTAAGAAAAAAAGGCATATTAGGTTTGTGGTGAAAGGTATTACGTGAATTGAACACCAATTAAAACTAAGATGCATCCCATGACATAATTAATTATATATAGTCTTCAATAATATTTTAAATTAAAAAGAAAAAACCTTAAATCAAAATGATCAAATTTAAAGTGCATAATAATATTGTTAATCCAAACCAAATGAAAATAACCAATCCTTGATAACATAAACATAAAAATAATTATCAATGGAAGTTTATTCATTAATAAAAGCTTTATCATAACTTCTACAACCATTATTTGAATATATTCCTCTAAATATTCCTCTTTAAAATCATTTATTTCATTGAAAAGTATTAGGACTTATTTGGAATGCTTTAATGAATTTTTAGGAAAAATTAAATGGAAATGGAATTAGAAATATAATTGGAAACATAATGGAAACTAGGGGAAAACAAGTTTTTTAAGAAATTATATTTTACAATGGTAGAGGCATCAGAATATATGAAAGGTAAAAAATATCCTCATCCTCATATTCCATCATATCTCCCTACTTCAATGAAAATATTCATCACATGTTCTAACACTACTTTTTTTCAAAACCCCTATAAAGAGAATTTTTTGTTTCCCCTATAACATAAATCATTTGTAGTCCCTCTATAATATTATCCTCATCAAAGAAACACATTGAAACCCCTCATCCATAACCACCTTTCCCCTCTCCAAATATCACATGTCGTAGATATGATGTATCCCATTAACTAGAGATCCCATATCACAACCCCTCGTAGGATATTCCATGATATAGATGAAGATGTGGTAATTTGAAGATGAATCATATGAAGTAGTGGGGAAATATGACATGCTGAAACAGTTGGGTGGAAGGGTGAAGGGGAATAGGTGGTGTTGTAGGGGGGGTTGAGCATAGTGAGTTAGAAGTGGGAAAATAGATGTTGAGGGGAGAAGCATTGAAGGGTTGGTAAAAAAATATATGGTGGATGATGGGATTAGTCTTTCCACCTAATTTAGTGGGAAACCCCAAGTCCATTGTATGGTCAAATTTGGGATTCCTTAGAATCCTATTATAGCATACCAAACAGAAAAAATGGATTCCATTTCCCATTCCTCTTCCTAGTCCTCATTTTAATCATACTATAAAAAGGATTTGCTGTGTATTTTTTTATGACACAAAATGTCCTACCCAGGTTGTGTTTTCACTATGAAGTCAATTTTTTAGAGACTAGTTTGCAATATTATTTTATTAACTCATTAAATTATTTTTTGACCAAGGAGTTGGACAACCTATATTTTCCTAGGATATGTTGTCTATTTTTTTGGAGTATGATGTAACATATATATTTTTTATTTTTTTATTAAATGATATTTTTATCAAGGATCCCCAACCCCACTTTTTATAGAACCTTTTTGAAAAATGATACCCCTATTTTTTAAGGGGTGTGACTTTACTACACCTGGTTCCTTAACACATTTTGTAATGGTGCAAGAGGAACACACCCTATTCACTCACTGTAGTGCCTCTTGTTAAGGAATGAACCTTTATAAACAAGGGTATGATGAGAAATTGGTGGGATATATGACTCTATTATTATGTATTCATTGATATAGAATTTATATTTTCATTTATTTTGAATATTATTTATTCCCTCACTGATGTCTTTGGAATACAAGGATTCATGCATGATTCCATGTGGTAGCTCTAATAGGGACACTGATGAGTGATTTAGGGTTGTAACATTAGAAAAATATATTATATTGTTTTTTATTATCTTACTATTTAAGATATGGTTGGCATGGAATAAGAATGTGTCAAATATTGTGATGGACCTTGGATTGGTGCATTATCAAAAAAAATATAAGGGAATTCCAGGTTACCAATGTTAAGTGATTTTTGTTATTGGTTTTCATTTTAATGGTTGAGATGTTCACTGAAATATGGTGCATTTATTAATAGTTATTATTTATGGTTTTGGATCTTATCTCATTGAAAATAGGCTTGTGTAAATGAATCATATTTGGAACATAGGATTCACATGATAAATATATTCTGGTGTGTAATTGATTTTTATAATTATTGGTGGTTCAACTATTTCAAGTGTCAATAACAACTTATATGACCTTTTACCATATAACTTGTTGGTGAAATTCTACTATGATGAATCATGGTATTTTTTTATGATGATTTATCATTGTATCTTATGACTATATTTTCTCTAAGGATGTATATAAATCCCCTTTGTGAAAGGGATGTATAGTCACCCTTGGTGAATCAGTATAGGCATTGGATTCCTTAGATATGATAAGAGGATGGGCATCAGTTTCCTTGTAGATGTGGAACCCCTTGTGGGGGTTAAGTAAAGGCATGTGGAAATGTCTTGGGTTCTTAGTATGTGAAGTGTTTATAGTGCTTTTGGTATTGGGGTCAGGTTTTATAAGGTAGGATCAGTTGGATTCCTAGACCTGTTGAATCATGAACTTAGATGGTTGGATAAAGGAAGGATATAGCATGGGTAGAAGCTTCTGGTTTTAGAACTATGCATGTGTGTTAGGTGATTGTGTGGTGGGTTGTGTAATGAGTGAGATGCCTTGGGATTATTAGGAAGAAATCATCATGGATTGATTTGGATGGAAGATATTAAAATTAAATAGGACCATTGTTAGTTGTTTAGGTGTGTAAGCCTAGGTTCAATGGTATGCGACTCATGGGAACATGAGTTAGGTGTTGTGATTGGGTGGTAAGGGACTATACACAAATTATCTTTGTATGGGATCAAGATAGATAGTAGGTAAGGAACCATGATAGGGTTCTTATAGGTTCTTTCTTCATGGTAAGAGGAAAGTGAGTGTTGGAATGGATTTTTGGGGTAAATCCTTGATGTATGTGGGAAATTGTGCAATGGTTACACCTGGTTCCTATTGAGTTTTGGGTTAGTGAGAGACCATGTATAGGATGAGGATCAAAGGATTAAATGAGATGTATGCAGGAAAGGTAGCCCAATTTTCAGGCATAGGATTAAATATTTTTCTTTGAAATAGATGGTGATATAATGGGTGAATCTAAGTACCATGGTTTGTTCGATCCGATCTTAATCCTTGGTAGGGATTGTCAATATGGGTGAGTGTGAATCATGATGATTGATACATGTGTGGTATAGTTCATTTTGAGCATTGCACTCAATGGGAAGTTTAAAGGACAACATATGGTGAGGATCTCACCACTAACTATTGGAAAGTGTGACCCTCATCATGGGTGGATTTTGGTGGATGTTGAGGATAACGTTGCAAGTGAGCCAATAATGGGAAATGATTAATGTTTTGAGTTGGTTCTTGGGTATTATCGAGATGAACACATCCAGTTATTATATGTGATATTGGTCTGATCATAGACTATGTAGATTAATAATTTCAGTTTAGAAGGGTGGTGATAAGGATAGTCCTATTGTAGGGAATATATTTTCAGTTATAGAGGAATGAACGTCATGTTAGGTGGGTTATGGATGTTGTGAGACTAGTTAGTGGAAAGTCTTGATGACATTGGGATACCTATGTGTAGGTAGCTTTATTTTCTCTAGTTCCATGCTAAATACTAGATTTGTTATTTATACTTAGTACTAGGTAAAGTATGAGTATTGGTATTAGGATCAAGATGGAGTTGGTGTGATCTAAGAGTGATTCAGATTAGTAGTGTTTTAATTCTCATGGATAGAATATGATGATTGGTTTGGTTGGTTGAGGATCCAACTACCAGATTCCATTTAGGGTTAGGTTTGGAATTCAATGTGGGTGTTTGGATGATTATATGATTCCTATGAGAGTTAATGCATCATGATTGGGTGATGGGATAGTGCGATGATGGTTATGACTGATCGTTTTTAGGGAAAGTCAGGTAGAGGAGGAATAAATAGTGTTTTGTGTGGAGATGGGTGCAGTAAGGTGAAAACCACATCAAGAATGTTGCTGGACCATTGTAAGTGCATGTTTAAAGATGATTCCTATAGCGGGGGGCACCATGACCCCAAATCAGTCTTTGTGAGTAGAGTCTTATAGTGGGGAGCACCATATGATTAATATTGAATAAGTTGATGACACTTCAATGTTTTAGGAAATATTGGTGCAGTTGAGCACCATCTTGGTGTTGGTGATGGTGATGAACATGTAGCTTATTTTTTGGATGAATAGTGTGCTATGGTGTTTAGAGTTTAACAGTGGAATATCATTTGACATTCAAGGATAGAACATGATGGGTTAGTGATGAATTGATGAATGAGGTAGGTTGAGAAACATGGTTGGGGGACCATTGTGTATTCTTGAGGATAAGAAGCATTATAGTGGGGTGTTTTCACTGACCCAAATATTTACAGATTATTGTCTGATAAGAGAATTTAAAATAGTGGTCTTGAAGCTGGGTACATTTTGAGAAGATATATTTGGATCAACACTATGTGAGTTTGAAAATATTAAGGAGATTTTTTTAGATGTGGATCTAAACCTTTCAAGTGTTTTCAGTGTTGCAGGGTTTTGAAAACTCTTCAAAGGGAAGGAGAATACTCCCGCAAGTTGGGAAGTGACATGAAATACAAATTGGATTGAAAATTTAAGAAGAAACATTCATAAATCATATTTTTCAAAGGGTTCTAGGATGAATTCATACCATCACAAGGAAATGATTGTGGGGTGCATAAACCGAGAACCGCCGGTGCGTGGAAGAACCCGCGAGGCACTGGCCTGTCGGGTGATGTCTAGTAAGCCCTAGACGCTACGAACTGTGCCGTTGGAAGAATCAAATGGAGAAATTCCACCACATACTATCCTTTGTGACTAATAAGTTCACAGGTGAAGCAAGCCGACGAGTTCTTCAAACCACATGTCGCGAACCAAAACCTCCAAACAACCCAGTTTACTAAGTCTTCTGTGGGTTAAGTTATATCTTCATGGGATTCTGCAAATGGTGTCGCATGCCCAAATATATGATTTCCCTAGTACCCTATAAAAGGATCCCAAGGGGAGTTGGGAAAAGGATCATATTTTTAGGGAGAGTTGGGATTCTATGGACGAAATACTTCAAATGAAAAAATTTGGTGAAGTACAGAGCCACAAATGGTTTCTAGCAGGTATAAATATGCCACGAACCATAAAATGTAGAACTCATAATAACATGGGTAAAACTGTGAACCTAAAAGTTGAGCCAAGAACCACACTCCCTTCACAGATGAACTTCCCATGAGCAAGACTAATTCCCCTTCTTCAATATAACGTACCACGTAGCGTAACCCTATGTGGATGAAACCCTTCCTGGCATATCATTTCACTACATAGATGGACACCAGTGCCACATACCATCATGGTACGTGAATGGAGCCTGAGGTCACCTACCACCTCGGTATGCAGATCATATCCCAATCTGTTCACCATCTCGGTACACAAACCATGCCCAAATTTTCATACCACTTCGGTATGTGGATAACCCATCCACCCATATAGTAAAACACTATACGAAAGGTACCACACCCCGCATGAAAAAAATGGTATGAGGAGTTGGGTATATTCAGGATTTCCCACCACTGGTATAGATAATGCCCTTCCATATCCATCCCATCCTATGAATCCCTGCAACAATCCAGTCCATCAACATCAGGCCAAAGCCTCTTCCAAAGACACCAGACTGGTATGAATGGAACATCGGGTGAATCAACGTGCCCCTATGAGTCTACATACCCATGGTAAGAGGAGTTATGAAAGTAATCCTCGCATTAGTATGGGGCCCACGAATGTTTTTAAGTCTACATTCATAGGGTAATCCAGATTCCTACCTTGGGATACTAAAACGAACCTCCCTATCCTATTGTTACCAGGATACATAGGATACCTATACAAGGATTTAGCTCAAGGGACGTTCTCCTCAAAAATCATTCCAAAGAAAATGTTCCCTCAAATTAAAAAGGGCTCTATCCTAGGTATAAGTCTAGATAACTGAAATACATGGTATCTGATTTCTCTCAAAAGGATACGTAGGAAGCACATCTTATAGGCCTAACCCCAACATCATACCACCTTCCATCTCTCCTGGATGACGATAAACTCCATAGCGCCTCATTGCATGGCTTAATTCAGCATTGTCTCCATAGTGTCGAATCCATGTATATCCATGACAATCCTGCAACTCGGGGGTAACCCGTGGATACAATATTTGGGAATTAACTGATGATTAACAAACATATGAATATTTCTTAAATCTATAAGAGAGTATTGGAGTAGGCAATAATTCCCCCAAAAGGGTGTGATGAGTTAGACCTCCCATCCTCTCAACCATTGGAGTCCTAAAGTGTCGTTGGCAAAATCTTCATCCAAAAAACAACTTCCTTTAGAAAGCAGGTCCATAAATCATGGATAGAAGGGTCGTTGGGTGTTTCTAGATCATGAATAAACCCATTGGAAACCATCTGAGGAAATCATATCCTAAGAGGACTGATTTCAAAAATACTTAACCCCATGCAATCACCCACCGAGAACATTTGATTGTGGCACCTACATCACAATATAAAAAGGACAAACTACCCAGTTACCACAGGGTCAATTCAATCCACCCTAAAGGATAACAACACGAATTCAGTCGAAACAAAAATTGTGAACCTGATATGAAATTCTTTATAATAACAGAAAAATGCTTGTCATCCATCATACCATTTTTTTATCCCCAAATTCTCACCCCGAGTAGAAATAAAAATGGTAAACCTAATGTCAAATTATCTATAAAAACAAAAAAATTATCTTCACCCATTGGATCATTTTTTTATCCCCAAACACTCACCTCAATTTGAAAAAAAATGGGGAACCCAATGTGAAATTCTCTATAATAATAGAAAAATTATTATTACCCGTCGAACCATTTTGTTATCCCCAAATGCTCACCTCGGGTCAAAACAAAAATGGTGAACCTGACGTGAATCCTCAACTAAGGTAGCAGTTATACCCCACTCAAGACCATTCACCTCATAAGAAGGAAGGGGGATAAGATGAATCTTCAATTATGAATGTGATCAAGAGATGCTACTTTGACCTGGTTTTTTTCTGTATATGTCATATATAAATATTACAGGTTTCCAGAGCAACCTTCAATCCAAATAACATCTTGAAAACCAAAGAATACATGCACATTATCGACCCATCATCTTCAATAATAGGTATCCAACACGCTGATTAGAGAGTACCACAAAAACCACACTCTCCCTACAGTGGAGGCCACAAGACAAGACCTCCAATCTAAAACTTGCTAGCTACCTCCCCATCTATGGCCGACACCCCAGTATAGGGTGTCCCAACTAGATGTCTACAACCAATTCAAGAGTCTGTCCCCAGAATGTGATAAAAAGTACCTCCCTTATCTCATGGAGGTATATAAATTCATTGCTGATGACTTCATCCCTGCTGTACATGGGTATTACTCACTGGCCCCTATCAGAGAGTGTCTCCACCAATGTCAGGAGACCTAGTATCCTTGATTTAAAGAGGATATCATGCTGAGGTCACCAGATAAAGTCCAAAGGACATGGGCCCCTCGGTCCACTCGCTGAGGGAGGTAAACATATAACCCGAAGTGGGTAATCATCCTGATTCCTAAGGAGGAAACCTATCATACAAACAAGGCGACATTCCATGGGTAGACATACAACTCTGCCCTCACCACCCAAACCCACCATAGAATTAGGGTGGAATAATAAAAGCACATGAACATTCCTTCCAAAGAGTAGCGAATGAAAGGGCAATGAATTAGGGTGGAACAATACAAGCACATGCAGATTCCATGTGCACATGCACATGCACATTCCAGAGTGGATTCCATCGTGCTGAAAGAGAAGTGAATTATAGGTAGATACAAATATATACCGATGAAAAAGAATCCCATCATCCAAATAGGACATAAACTAGCTATTGGTAGGCACAAAACCTACTAATTTGTATCAATCCCACCATCCAAATATGGTTGAAAAAAAAATGATCAGAGTCAAATTCATGAAGATTCATACAAATCCTATGATAAAAATAAAGTGACAAGCAAGCTGATTCAAATTCCGGCTCATAAATATGAATCCCTCCAGTCAAATGTGATGGAAAACAGAGAATATAGCTAATGAAAGACTCGTTCCTCTTCCCTAGCATAGGAGAACTACCAGTATCCACTAGAAACATATGGAGTAATGGAGCAGGAAAAACTCCTTATATGACATCGGAATGGGCCTTCCTACCCGTTCCATTCAAAGATGTATCTCAACACATCCTGTAAATGATGGAAGTTTAGATGTTGATTCTAGATCATATCCTCATGACATGTCAATACATCATTGCATCGGTGATAAAAGTGAGGTACCAGGCCCACAACCTAGTTTCCTCGAACAAAAGGACTCACCCACAAAATGGGTTGGTCACTCTAGAGAAGTTATACATCTCGACTCTAGTCTAGAAGGGTCGATGAAAATATCCCATGATATACGGACAATCATATCATGAACAAATACCTATTCCAACTCAGGGACGTCGGTCCAACATAGTGGCCACTCCATGGTAGGCATATATCCCTGCCAAAACTCAAGATTTCTGTCAGTGTATCCCAATGAAATCTTGGGAACCAACAAAATAGGAACCCATATATGAAGGCCGTTACTAATAGCAGATGACCCCAGTTTCCCATAAGAGAGCACCCAAAGATGAAATGCACCAAAGGAAACCAAAACATGAAGAATATATTCATGATTATACTCTACTAAAAGCTGGATTTCTTAATTAAATCAAGCATATATAAATATAAAATCATGATCCTATAAGTCCATTACCAAATTATAGAAGTGGCAGTAGAAGTTGTGAAGGCCCTTCCCACAATGTCGCTGCCAGCAGCTCTAAAGAGCCCACAAGGGCTTACTCCATGGTCCAGGAATGATCGATCATGAGAGCCTATCTTCTGATTCATGTTGGGGCATCCCTCCCCTTGAATAGAAGATCAAACATCAAGAAATACATCCCCATTCTATTGTCTGCCATGATGGTCCTCCCCAGGGTATACAATATAGATATGCTTCTCCTTGTAGTCAGACATCAAGCCATGATGGTAGTCCTCACCTTGATGGCAGCCACTACGAAGGCCCTACTCACAATGGTAGTTTCTATAAAGGCCTTACCCATAGAAACATAAATCAATGAGAAGGTACTCCCCTCACTATAGTACATCATGAAGGCCCTCCCCATAATATACACTACATAAATTCTCCCTACAGCCAGATATCGTGCTGTGATAGTATTCTTTTCCATCATAGTAGTCATCAAGACGGTCATCCCCTTAGTGACATCAAGCAACAAGAAGGTCCTCGTACTACTACAAGCCGCCCTGAAGATCCTACCCAGGGTATATTCCATAGGGACATTCTCTGTGGTTAGACATCAAGTTATAATGGTAGGCCTCACCATTGTAGCACTGATTGTGAAGGTCCTCCCCACATTCAAAATTCACACTAGCAAGAAGGCCCTCCCCTTGCCATGACAAATGTGAGGAAGCTGTCCTATGTTGAGGCACTCAAAAATATGGAGTTAATCATGTCGGACAATCTTTCTATGATGAGTGATACCCTTTCTCAACCCGAAGACGACTCAAGGCCATGCCCATCTTCTGAGCCACCCCCATGCCACTTGCATATCAAAGAGTCTCCTATTATCCCCAATTATCAAAATGAAATTAAGCAGAATTCAAGTTGGGTAGACTAAGAGGAGGAGTCTCAAGATGATCAACAACATGATATGTTTCTCCTGAGAAGACAACCATCTAGGGATGACATACTAGTTATGTATTGGACCATGAACACTTCTCAAATCGACATACCTATAAGGTTTTCATAATAATGTACACATAAAATTCCCCTAAATATATGGACAACTCTCCTCTAGATAAAGAAAAAAAATTCCCTATGAGGGATATGCAGGCCATGTCAGCATACTAGGAGAACTTCATTTTCTTATTGACTTGGAATCTCTCCCGTCTGCATGACGATCACAATCATAGAGGCGATGGAAAGATCTCAAATTTTCCCACCTCCATGTGCTGCACAAGTTGTGTTACCTTATCAACAACACCCCATATGAAGTTCACATTCGAAGATGGGGAGAGGATGAAGATTTACACTTAACCCCACGTCCTGTTCACAAGAACTCACTGGAAGTGACATCTTACAATTTCATTACCCAAAGAAAGAAATCAAATGGAATCTACACTCAGGAAAGGTGGAACTCTCAATAAGAACTGACATTGAGTAATTCTCAAAAGCATTAGGACCAATGAGAGAAAGCCAATGAGTAGCTTCTAAGCTAGGAAACTGAGAATATCCGGAAAGATTCTCACCTAAGGGAATCCAACCAACGATTAATGCTCATGTCCTCAGAAGAATATAAATCCCATGCAAATATAGTGCCATAATCATCTCACTCACACGTGGGAGTGAGTGAAATCAAGAAGTTGAAAATAGCAGCATCTACTTCCACAATATGGGAAAAGTCCCAACCCATTGGGTTGGGGTCATTTTTAACTCAAAATTCCCCTATAAGACCAATGAATTTGAGCCATAACACATCAATGAAGGAACAACAGTAACCCCAGCCCACAGGGTTAGGGGCATTTTTACCTCAAATTCCCACACAGTGGAAATATTTCTTATCCTGTCTGTGAAGAATGATGAGAAGAGGGGTCACCAATTCAGTCCTATCTCAAGGTTCATACCCCCATGAGATGAAGGCATATTGCGATTTCAGATCAGGTCTCCCTTTGGGTCGATATTCTATAAGAAATCCAAAGAATACCAAAGAATGGAAGGAGAAAGTCCAACAAAGGATGCAAAATTCTCTCCTACCATTTGGAACTGGGTAAACTGCCTCCAATGTGGTATACATCAGTGAATGTGGTGGACGTCAATCACACTAAACTCATAGGAAATTATAAAAATTAAGAGGATGCAAGAGCAAATGGTTCCCTCCTAGAGGGGGTCCACACCGAGCCTGAGGGTGTTCATACCTAAAACCAAATAGATGCCCTAAATTTGGGCACACCCTCATCAAACCCATCACTACCTCCCTCATGAATCCCGAAAATGTAGAAGAATAACTCCAAGGTCATATATGACCTACCTACTCCCCCTCGAGAAAATTATTCCCTTACGCTCAAGGAAAGATTCACCAAGCAGGAGGAAGAAATGAAAGAGATCAGGTGAATTGATGTAAAGCTATATTGAGAAAGCTATCTTTCCAGGTGTGTTCCTTAAGTAGAATGCCAACAGATTCTTCTAGAAGAGGTGCCTCTGCCACATGAACTCATCCCAGTAAATTAAACTAGACTTGGATTTTACTCCAATCCAGATCTAGGACTATTAGTTTACTTAAATACAACCCCAGAAGGATATCAAGACCTCCTTTCATTAGGGAAACAACGAGAAAAAATTCAGGGGAACCCAAAAAGGATTCCCCTATCTAGGTATCCACCCCACATTATTTTAGTGTTGACACGTCCAGTTTTTTCCCTTGCTGCACCCACCCAAGATCAAGTCCAGTAGGATATGAATCAAGGGATCTGGAATACCTTCATGCAATTAACAGCTCAACTGGAAGCCATAGAAGGGCGGTGCTCTCTGATAAAACCAAAATCCAAACCTTATCCTGATTGGGTGAGAAATGTTCCTCCACATACAAACTTCAGGAACCCCATATTCCGGGTGTTCAATGGTTCAGGAGACCCGTAGTATCATATAATGAACTATGTATCTTAATATGACCCCATGATGGGAACCCTAGAGAAACAAGAAGCAGTGAAACTTAAGTGTTTCATGTAAACTCTACAGGGTTCATCCATCTAGTGGTATACTAGTTTTCTAGCTAACTCAATCATAGGTGGAGAGGACCTCTGAAGATAGTTTCTCTTACTGTTCAGTCTGACATTGCCTAAGACAACAAACAACAATCTCATTATTTTTAAGCATCAATAGAATGAAAGAGTTACAAACTTCATTTCCATATGGAAAGGCCTAGCTTACTCCCTGAACTGGCCACTCCCCTAGGATGAAATTCTCACTATGTGAATCAATAATCTATGTGATAAATTCAGGACACCACTTATCTCAGTAAAGTACACAAGTTGGTTCTGAGATTTATTCATCATTTCCCAAAGGATATAAGACTCCTTGAAGTAGAACAATCTCGAGTCCCAAGTGGCCCCATCAGCCCCAGAAAAAATTATGGGAAAAGCTAAAGAAACTTATTTTATGTTTAAGACACCCCGACACTAGATCCAGTTGTGAGGCCTCCACAAAACCGTGTATGAACCCCTATAATCCAACAAACACCACTACCTTGGCATGATGACCAAAGGGGTGACAAAAGAAATCAGTTTAAGGAATGAAGAAATAAATTTTACTTATTCTAAGATGACCAAGTCCATGGATACTTCATAGATTCTATGAATTGAAACATTCGCCTACTACCAGAGCCAAAGAGAGCTGATGAAGTGGGTCTCAATGACTATACAAATTATTGTCCCAACAACTGGATACTTGGAAAAACCATCCAAGAGTGATTCATCTTCAAGGATATCCTACAAATTATGGGGGATTTTGGACAATTCAAGTTAGGACCACAACTAGCAAAAGTGGTGTATGTTTCTACCTTAGACCCAAGTGAGGAAAGGGTGTAGAAAATACTCACCAGCAAAAAAGAAAAAAAATTATAGTTGGGTGACTCAGAAAATAGTAATCTAAGCTCATGGAATCCTCCAGGTGCAGTTGAAGCAACCAAAATTTCCCCCAATAGCTCCTGATGCAATAAAACCATCGTCATCAGCCCCACAAACCTCAAAGGGTCAGCCGTCTAGGATAAAGTCTGACTAGAAAGATAGAAAGTAGGAGAAAGACGATGAACCTACACTAAGAACAAATTCAAACTTGACACTTTTATAATTAATGCTAGTATAATTGAAAGCACGAGTACGATCCCTCCAAATTAAACCATCAGAAGAAGACATTTAGACAGAATCATTTTTGTATCAAGAACTGATCTTCAGATCCATTAATGTTAATCACTTAATGGACCCCTTATTTGATGGAGACTATTGCTACCAAACTGAATTCCCCACATCCAACCAAAATGTCGAAGGAAGAGGCCATAGAGGCCGAGGGTATCCAGGAAGGTGTGGTCATGGTAGGATTCAAATTATTGGCCACACCTTAAGCCAAACAATTAATGTTGTAGAAACTCGTAGAAGTACCCTCCAGTAGACACAACATTAACTAGAGTGTTTCTCTACCCCTTCTAGAAGAAATCCTATCCCAATCATCTTGGAGTATACATTGGAGGGAGAGAAGATGTCTAATCAATAAAATAATGCAATCCAACAAGTCCAAACAAATATAAAGAGCATGGGAGCACCCTCAGTTCCCATCCCAGAGTTTGGCCAACCCACCTCGGGGGCTCAAGTCCCAAAAGAGCTTATGAAAGAGTATCCCCAAGTCGGGAAGTGCTGACCTTTAGAGAAGAAATATGATAGTATGAAGCAGTTAGCCTCAGTACCAGAAAAGATATAGATCCTAGGTGTGATGAATCTATCACCAGACCTTAGAGAGGTTCTCATCGAAGCTTTACTAAGTCCTTAGAAATCCGAGGCAAAGTTGCATCTCCTGAAGTCTATCGGGCAGAGACCAACCCCATAGAATGCCATGTTGTCACCTCCTTCATAGATTAGGATGAAGATTCCATCACGCAGGGACACATATAACCATTATGTGTTTCTGGAAAGTTAAATGGAATTGATTTCTGGAAAATTTTCATTGACAATGGCTCTGTATTTAACCTCCTCCCACTGCGAACACTTCTTCATGGGGTTATGATGAGGACGATCTAACACCCTGCACCACAAATCTACAGGGATATGAAAAAAGTGAGAAGAATCTATTGGGTTGAATTAAGCTTAAAACTTGGATGGGTGATATCTTGTCTGATTCATATTTTCTAGAAGTGTGAAAAAATACGTCCTTCAACGTCCTGTTGGTGAGGCCCTGGCTGTATCAACACACTGCAATCCCCTCATCAAACCATCATTGCATCAAATATTATGATAATGGGAAGAATGGGAAATTTCATGTTGATAAATCCCAATTTGAATCTTGAGAGTCACATTATATCGATGCATGGTTCTATGAACTGAAAGATAAGTAGTCTTTGGTCGATGATGTTGATTGGATCACCACCCAAAATGGATTGGAAATGGCTCCTACCGATCAACTCAAACGGCTTGGGTAAGAGAATGTATTACCCATCAATTATGTTGAGTTAATAAGCTCAATATTATATTTGGACTCAGCTATCTGCATGATATCCGTTATGGCCACTGAGTGCAAGGACACTGAAAAATGTGCTAACCCCCATGATGACGGTGAGTGCTCAAACAGAAATGTTCCCAGCCCTTCCTCAGGGATATAGAAAGTTCTTACCTTACTCACTAAGGAAGAATATAATGTCTTAACACTAAAATAAATCATGGATACTCCTCCACCCCCATTACATCCTCTTCAGAAAATTCCCCATAGTCAGCCAGGGAAAAAGGAACTGTTTCAATTTCTAGAAATCAGAGTTGTGACTCATCTACAGACACTAGAGAGTTCATCTTGAGAATCATATCTCCACTTGAGGAGGAATAATATAAAAAAGAGGATCATGAAGTATAAGAAGAAGAAGAAGAACTAAAAGATTCCCTATCGCGTTTGAAGAAGGCGTCTCCTCCACAATTGATGAACTTAAGGAGATAAAACTGGGCATCAAAGACAACCCACGACCCACTGTGACTAGTGTGGCTATGAATTTCAAGGAGAAAGATGAATATACATCCTTCCTAAATATGAATTGAGTTGTTTTTTCCTGGAACTACATAGAAATTCTAGGCCTTGATCCTGAGGTTGCAACTCATCACATGAGTCTATCGGAAGACCATCATGGTTACAAGATGACTGCCATAAGGACCCACCCGAAACATGATTCCAAAATAGAGGCTAAAGTTGAAAAGATAATAAAAGATAACTTCATTAATGAAGTCCAATATCTAATATGGTTGCAAAAAATAGTCCCTTTGAAAAAGAATAATGGACAGATTAGAGTCTACATTGACTTTAGGGACCTCAATTGGCACTACCCAAAAGATGATTTCCTAATCCAGATCATGGAATTGCTGATCGATGAGACTGCCTAATATGAGGCTCTCTCTTTCATGGATGACTAATCTAGATACTATCAGATATTAATGGCCTAAGAAGATGAAGAATCCAATGCCTTCAAGGACCCCTAGGGAGTATTCTTCTAAATGTGATTCCCTTCAGTCTGAAAAATTCCAGCACCACATATTAGAGAGCTATGTATCACATTTTCAATACCTTATTGGGAAAATTCATTGATTGCTACGTCAATGGCCTGGTGATTAAATCAAACTGCGCTCAAACCAACTGAATAATATTGAATTTGTCTTCAATAAACTGCAACAACACAGTCTAATGATAAATCCCCTCATGTGTGCTTTCATTATTACCACTCAGAAATTCCTTGGCTTCATCATATGCCATCATGGCATCAAAGTCGACCCTGAGAAGACAAAATCCATCCTTGTAATGTCACCACCTCACAACCTCACTGAGTTGAGGGGTATCTAGGGGAACCTAACCAACATTCAAGGCTTTATATCCATCACTGAAGGTAAGTGTTTGAATTTAACCTGGTTGATGAAGAAAGGGGTCGCATACCAGTGGGATAATTATTTTCAAGAAGCATTTGAAAATATTAAAAGGTATCTATTAATACCACTAGTGCTAATGCCCCTTGTTGAGGTAAAACCACTCATTATGTACATGACTAACTTGGAATGGTCACTAGGAGATTTCCCCACATAGAGGCAGCGATAATAATCTCTATTACCTCATCCAAACAATGATCGATGCTAAGAATTAATATTCAAATATCAAAAAGAGATGCCTATCCCTAATCATTGTGTTCACAAACTTAGGAATTACCTAAAGCACCATGAGTTCCATCTGGTCTCCCACTACAACCTGCTCAAGTATATCCGCATTCTTCCTATGTTAAATAGATGCCTATCATGGTGGGAAGTCATCCTACAATTATTTGACATACGGTATGTTCCGCAAAAATCCATCAAAGGTCGGGCATTAGAAGATTTCCTAGAAGATCTCCCCTCGATTGAAATGACCCCATTGGATACTGAACTTCTCGACGAAGAAGTATTCTCTATCCAAGAAGGCTCCTAGGTATGGGAAATGTACTCAACAGTGCCTCGAGAATCCCAACAGGGAAAGGGATGGAGGACCCCAAGATCAAAAAAGTGGGGCTGGTATTTATACTCATATCTCTTGAAAATTCCATCTTACCCTACTCATTCCTTCATTCAGAGGGATTCACAAATAATGAAGTAGAATACTAGGCCCTCATTGTAAGCCTGGAGATGGAACTTCATGCAAAAGATAAGAACCTAAAGAGAAAAGGTGATTCAGATCCGGTCATTGTAACATCCCCAAATGATAAAGGGTTAACTGACTAAATCATATGACTCATGTCAACAAGGTGCACCTTCCTTTTCGGGATCCTATCTGATTAGAACTCCACAATTAAGCATGATTGGCATGGAGTAGTGATCAGGATGGGTGACCTTCTGGGAAGTTTCCCAGGGTGTGTGTGAGTGAGGAAAAAGCACACTGGAAAGGACATGTGTTGGCCTGTGGGGACTATCATTAGTCAGATGACCCGTTCGGGCATGTGGGTGGACCCTAGGGTGGGCCCCACGTGTCTGCGGGGCAACTGGTGGTACCTGGTGGGCCAAGACCCGACGACCATGTTAAGGCGAGGTGGTTGTGCTGTCACCGGGACCCAGTTGTCACATTTGGTATCAGAGGAGGAACCCAGCCTTAAGTGCGCGGTGCACTGCCTAGGTTGATATGTAGGGCTCACAACGAGGGTGTTGTGCTCTAAAGGGGGGTGATTGTAACATCCCCAAATGATAAAGGGTTAACTGACTAAATGATATGCCTCATGTCAACAAGGTGCACCTTCCTTTTCGGGAGCCTATCTGATTAGAACTCCACAGTTAAGCGTGCTTGGAATGGAGTAGTGATCAGGATGGGTGACCTTATGGGATGTTTCCCAGGGTGTGTGTGAGTGAGGACAAAGCACACTGGAAAGGACATGTGTTGGCCTGTGGGGACTATCATTAGTCAGATGACCCGTTCGGGCATGTGGGTGGACCCTAGGGTGGGCCCCACGTGTCTGCGGGGCAATTGGTGGTACCTGGTGGGCCAGGACCCGGTGACCATGTTAAGGCGGGGTGGCTGTGCTATCACCGGGACCCAGTTGTCACAGTTATTATGCAAGTCAATGGTGACTATGACATTAAGAATGAAGTATTGGTTCCTTTGATGAACCATTTCATAGATCTAATGATAGAATTCCCATTAGAACCAATACTGACTTATGTCCCCTGGTCACAAAATTCTCAATCTAATGCATTATAAAATGTAGCCATAACCCTGGATAATCCAAACCAAGATGAAATAGTCATCATCATTTCCCACTGTCAAATGGTCTTTCTATTTATTTAGAACAAAATGGAAGAAATTGCTAATATTAGTCCCATTTCTGACCCTTACATTCACACCATCAAATAGATGAATACTATTGAAAATTAACTCTGGAGGGGGGAACTCCCACCAAATAGGGATAGAAGAGAATAAATTCAGAGGCAGGCATTCAATTTTGTTTTTGTATAAGGGAGAAAACCAAGAAAAGGTTCCCTACAAGAGTGGCCTTGACAGAGTCCTTCTCAAGTGCATTGATGGAGAAGAGACTGTTATCATCATGAAAGAAGTGCATGCCAGAACTTGTGAAGCACACCAATCAGTATCCATGCTCTTTAATAAAATTTAAAGGTTTCGATACTATTGGACCACTATGATATAGGATTGTTCCACATTCACCATTAAGTACCATTCCTACCAAGTTCATGCCAATTTCATCCACCAACCCCCTTAACTGCTTCACACAACTAAGTACTTCTGGCCATTTTTTGTATGGGGGATGAATGTTGTTGGACCATATCCTCCCTCCATAGCTAGAAAATTCATGTTTATTCTCATAGAAAATGACTTATTTTACAAATGGGATGAAGCTATACCCATTAAATAGGTTGGGGAAAGAATCATTTTTAGCCTTGTGAAAGCGAACATCATTACCATATTTGGTGTCCCTCATACCATATTGATGGATAATGGAACCGAATTCTTCTCTGCTAAGTCGAACAAATTATACCAGGAGTATGGAATCAAAGATAACCATTCATCCCTTTACCATGATGTGTCCAATAAATATATAGAGGATTTAAATAAGACTCTATCAAACATACTCCAGAAGATGGTAGAAAAAGACAATAAATCATGGTCGGACAAGCTCCTCCATGATTTATGGGATTACCAGAGCACGAACTACACTACTACATAGACAACCCTGTACTCACTAGTATATGAGACATAGGTAGTTTTTCGCATCTAAGTTCAAGTTATATCACTTCGTATATCAATTTGTGATCAATTTTCCATAGATGAGAAATCTCAGAAATGGTTTTATGAGTTGGAGTATCTAGATGAGAAAAGGCTTCACATTTTGCACTATTTGTATGTCTATCAGAATCAGATCGCACGATCCTTCAATGAAAAGGTTCACCTTCAGTATTTCCTCAAAGGAGAGATGGTGTTGGTCCTCAAACCCCCAGATGATACTCAGGATAAAACCCCTAAAGAATGATCCAAAATTGGAGGGAATGTATGTCATACATAAGCTTTACTTCAATGGGGAATATTCCTTGATATCTATGGATGGAAAAATCATCATAGATCAAACCAATGAAAGTTTCAAAAAGAAATACTTTGTCTAATAGTGACATATACATCTTAGCAGCAAGTCATTAAATTGTGTAGAGATAAATTTGTCCTAGTCGCATGATGATAAACTGCATGATAGATAAATTCATCACTGCATGACATTAAACTAAATGGTTGATATTTTATTCTAGATATAAATCCATTGTGTATAATCCAAATTCATGCAAGGAAAATATAGTATTACCCTCCACCTTTCCTATGCAAAGGTCATACTGACATAGGGAGGGGCCTTTAGAACTACGTGTGGCTTGCTTCCTTCCCTTAAAGGATACATAGAGACGCTCAGATCCTACATCCTAGTATAGACACCATCATTATAACAAATTCCCCTCCTTCATGTGTATGGACCAGATCAATAGAGAGGGAACCTTTAGAACCATGTGTGGCTTGATTCCTATTTCCATGGGATACGTAGTGACAACCTGACCCCAGATCATGGTCCAGCCACCAGTAACAAAAATTCCCCTTCCCCCTGTGCATAGACTAGACCTATGTAGGGGAGATATTTTCAGAACTACACATGGCTTGATTACTTCCCTCGTATAATACGCAGTGGCAATCCAATTTTACATCTTGGTCCAGACACAAAATAAAAATATTCCCTCTTGTTTCCCTGTCCATGGAACAAACCTCTATAGGGAACTCCTTGATCTATGTAAGGCTTGATTCCTATATAAATGGGATATGTAGGGATACCTCGACTCAAAGGTCTTGTCCTAGCCACTATACAATGTGAAATTCCTCCATTATATCATCTATTTCTTTTACAATGGCCGGGGGAATCATTTTCACTCCTTATTTCTCACACAGAGTATAACTCATGTGAGCTTAAGAATGATATTAAGGGATTCCCTCCATAGACAAGGCATAAAGGGATATGCTGAAGCCGTAATCCGTAGAGGATGAAACTGACATTCCCTCTTCCCTATGTATGGAATGGACATATATAGGGAATGTAATGTAAAAAACTACATGCGGCTTAATTCCCATTTAGAAATGGGATATGTAGTGACACAAGAATTATATACCTAGGTACAACAACAAACATCATATAAAAATTCCCTTCTTCCCTATTCATGGGCCTGACTAGTTCAAGGGAATATGTTCTTTATTACTATGTATGGCTTGATTTCTTCCCTTGTAGGATACATAATAACACTGAGATTCTATGTTGTAGTCCAGCTGCTATCCCAAATCAGATATCTACCTTTAATATATGTGTAGGTCATACTTTCACGGAATATTCCCAATAAAGTCCTCACCGTACAATGTTAAACTACAAAGCATCTCAAGAGTTGTGTGCGACTTTATTTTTGGTGTGATGAGATATGTAGTGACACTCAAGATGAAAGTTCTGAGTTTTTCTACACAGAATAAGGGAAAATGCCCCCAATTCCCCCCACATGACATACCAACCTATGAAAGAGATAATTTTAACTCCTATGGTAAAAAGGTGTTGAAATATTATGCCCCGTGTAGGTACACCTTTTCCATTTTACAAACTCCATGCCTTATAAAGTATTGGATCTTCATAATCATCCACAACCATTGGAAATGGAAGGCCAGTGTCATGGGGAAACATTTGTTTGACTATGCACATCATGTACCAATGGATCTTCATATGTTTCCTACAAAACAAATGTCAACTGAAGGTAAATTCGCCTTCAGGAGAGTCCTTTCCTACCCTTGTCTACTAAATGGCTCCCAATCCCTATGCCATTCCTTATGATCTTAGGGCTCCTAGGAACATGGTTTACCCTTTATACCCTCTTTCATTCCTAGGGTATGACAAAATATCCCAAACATGATCAACCCATAGTTATTTATGTTCTTTATGACAATTGTTCTCAACAATATGATGATAAACTGTGCTACCAATTTCCTTACCACACGACGTTAAACTGCAAGGACAGAAGTGTCCCAAATGCATGAAATTAGACTACACCACACAATGGAAATGCTTAGATTATTATCTTGACTTGGCCTCACCAAAAAAATTCCTTTTCTCCCTATGTATACACTAGACCTATGCAAGTAATTATCATTGGGAATCCTGCATGACTTAGTTTCCCCTACTGATATTCATGGTGATACTCAAATCCTATGATCTGGACTCAGCCATAGAAAGTCTTAAAATATCCCCATCTCTATGCAAAAATTGAGTCAAAGAAGAGAATCCCAGAACAACTCCTATTTACAGGGCCGCTCAAGGGTAATCATATTTCCATTCTTTCACATTGGGATTATGCGACGTCCACCCCACATGATGATAAATTTTGTGGAATTCTTCCTTGTTCCATGACGTTAAACTACACAACATTGGTCTAATCATAAAATGATCCTTTACAATTATTATTTCATTCTTAAGTGGTGACCCTAAATCCTTGTCATCCCTTATTTCTCACACTGGGCATAGCTCGCGTGGGATTAAGGACCTCAGTAGGGTATTCACCATGTCATTATAGAAAATCAACCTAGTATTTTGGTCCCAACAACATGACCCTAAAGGGAACTACAAAGATGGAACAGATGCCTCACCCTACAAATGATCCAGATCTATGTAGGGGATTACTTGATCCCATGGGTGAATCACAACTCATACATTTTTGATGTATTTGGATACAGTCCTTCCACACATCAAACTCTCTGCTTTGAGTAATCATGGATCCCCATAATCCTCCATGGACATTTGTTATGGAAGGATATTTTTATGAAGACACCTTTTTTTGACTATACACATCATGCCCTGGTGGTTCTGCAAATATTTTTTATAATTTGACCATTAACCAAAGGCAAATCCATCTTCTGGAGAGTCTTTTCCTACCTCGGTATGCCTAACAGTTCCCATGCTCCATAACACACCTCCTGATTCAAGAACCCCCAAAGTTATTGTTTACATTCTATTTTCAACCATAGCCCTAGATATGTCAAAAAAATTTGGCCCAATTTACCTCCAGATACTCAAGGATTCAGAAAAATAAAGATTCCCCATCCACATGTGGGAACTTAATCCATGTACATGTAAAAAATGCGCCCACTTATTTTCGGGTTTCCCAGTGAAGTTCAACCTGAAATGATACCCTTAAAGTTTACATGCACCCCCTTTTCATAATACATACTTCATGTTTAGAAAGTTTCAAATCCATATAATCTTCCACAACCAATTGAAATGGAAGGCCAGTGTCTTGCAGACACCTTTGTTTGACTATGAACATCATGACCTAGTGGCTTTGCATATGTTTCCTAAAAAATGACTATCAACCAAATCAAAATTCATCCTCAAGAGAGTCCTTTCCTATTTCTATATGCCCATATTAAATTTATGTCCCATCTCACTCCCCAGATTCGGAAACCCCCTAGATTACGGTTTACATATTTCCTATTTCAAATGCCTGAAGATGAAAAGCATTTATAGTTGAACTGATAAATCATTTACTCTCTCTTAGTTAGAGTAGAATTATCTCCCATAATAAGTTTTAGGTATCTTGGTTTTATGATTTTAAGCTATACCATTTACCTGTTCTCCTTTACATAAGATAAATTTGTGTGGGAGCAGTTTCTCATATAAATCTGATATAAATGCTCTTGTCACTTTTAGATATCACTCTCTTAATAGGAAACTTCTCTGTTATTCAAACCAAAAAACAAATCCAAAATTTATATAAATCTCCCAGGGCATCAGAAATGGATGGCCAGTGTCCTTAGAGTACCTTTTTTGACTATGCACATCATTCCCCAGTGGTTCTACATATGTTTCTGACAAAATGATCATCAACCAAGGGAAAATTCATCCTCAGGAGAGTCCATTCCTACCCCCATACACCTGAAATGGAACCCATTCTCCATATACACCAAAAACATGCAAAGTCAGGGTCAAGAAAACCCCCCCATTCATGTATGAAATTTATTAAGACATTCCCGGATGATGAATCCCAAATTAGGGCCCCTACGCCATCTATTTTGATCAAATCTATTTGACCTAAAACATCATTAATACATATGATTGGAAAGACAATAAACTATCAATGGAAAAGATGCAATACTTTCCAGAGTGAAAACCCGCAAAGGGCACCCCAAGATAAAAGTTGGGTACAAGATCATTAAACCTATACTTTGTATAGTTTAGGAAAAAATTTCAAGCAATCAAATATTCAAAAGAGGCATAAAGATTATTAGGTTGAAAACTCGCAAAGGGCGGTCTAAGAAAAAGTCAAGTTATGCTCGATATGCTTGTACCAAATTAGGCTTAGGAAAAAATTAGGGCAATAATGAAAAAGCAACACAGTTCGTGGGGTTTTTTATATAACCCTTGCAATATTAAAACTATGTTCACTGAGTCACTTGGCTCAGGTATAAAATTAAAGCATTATCTGATCATTCAGTTCAAGAACACTTTATACATCAGAATAACCTCATCTTCGTTCTGATAAAATCCCATTATAATGGGGGGAATTTGTAGGGTCTTGAAAACTCTACAAAGGGAATGAAAATATTCCCAAAAATTTGGGAAGAGAAAATAAATACAAATTGGTTTGAAAATCTAAAAAGAAACATGAAGAAATAAAATTTTGAAAAGTGTTTAGGCTAACTGCGTACTATCATTGGTAAAGGTTTACAGGGCGTATAAACTATGAACCATCAGTACGTGGAAGAACCCGCAAGGCACTGGCCCATGGGGTGATGGCCAGTAATTCTAGGACACCGTGAATCATGCCATTGGATGAATTGAATGGAAGAAAATAGTTCATGGGTGAAGAAAGGTGGCAAGTTCCGCAAACCATGTCTCACAAACCACAACCTCCTCAAACTCTGGATGACTGAGTCTTCCAAGGGTTGAGTTATATCTTCACAGTCTTCCAAAAATGGAGTCGTATTCCCACAAATATGATTTCCCCAGTGCCCTGTAAAAGTATCCCAAGGGGATCTGGGAAAAGGATCCAAATGGGAACTAGGAAAAGGATCAGATTTTTGGGGAGAGCTAGGATTCTACAGAAGGAAGGCTTCACAGGAAAAAATTAGTGATGTATAGAGCCACGAACTATTTCTAGAAGGTATAAATATGCCTCAAACCATAAAAATAAGAATGTATAATAACATGGGTAAAACCATGAACCTAAAAGGTGAAATGAGAAAAACACTCCCTTTGAATATGAACATCCCATGATCAAGACTAATGCCACTTCTTCAATCCGGCGTACTACATAGCATAACCCTATGCGAATGAAACCCTGCCTAGTGTAGCATTCCACCACATGGAGGGACTCTAGCACCGCATACCATCATGGTATGCGAATTGAGCCTAAGGCTGCATACCACACCAGTACACAAATCATATCCTGATCCACATACAATCCTAGTACATAGACCACACCGAGATCTGCATACCACTTCGATACATGGAATACTCATCCACCCACATAGAAAAACAATATGTAGAAGGAACCCCACCCCTCATGAACAAATGGTACATAGAGTAGGGTATCATTGGACTTTCCAACCTCTAGTAATGATCATACCCTTCCATCTCCATCCCATCCTCTGAAACCCCTCCATAATCCATTCAATTGACGTCAAGATAAAGACTCTTATAAAGCCACCAGATGTGTATGAATGGACCATCAAGTGCATCAGTACACCCCTATGAGTCTACATACCCATGGTAAGAGAAGTCATGAAAGTAATATCTACTTCGGTATGAGATATAGGAATGTCCTTAAGTCAACATTCCCATGATAACCTAGAGTACAACCTTGGGATACTGACATGAACCGCTCCATTCTAGGGATCAAGGATGCTCACTTACTTTTCCATTCAATAAGATACAATGATCAATCAAAGTAATCATGATCACTTTTCCTTTTGATGAGAAGAAAAATTCATCCCCTTTCCAAGAACACATTCTAAGGAACTCCCACCAAGGTAACCCCCTAGCCTTCCGAGAGACAAACCACATGAATTTCAATGTCATTCCACTTTGAAAGGTTCATTTCTTCGTACCCTCACCCACCTTCGGCTCAATAAGGGACCAATTGAGGGAATTGACACAACCAATGTTATTTCCCTATCCTATTGGGATTGTAGCCATCTCCTCTTCCAGTGTTGTCATACTCATTTTCCATAAGCGGGGAAGAGAATTTGTGCCCTTATTAAATATTTTACATCCTCTTGTTTCTAACACCGAGCATGACTCACATGGTCTTAGAGGTCTGTGATGATAGGAAATTGGAAAATCCCATCAATGTACTATGAGAACTCTGATTCCCATCATAATTGGGATATGTAGGACACCTACTTAAGGCCTGATATTAAATAGGTACTCTTTTTCAAAAATATCACCCCAAAATATCCCCAAAACAGGGCATCCTCTTGAGGAATAAGTCTTGATTCGATTATCTCAGATGAATTTCCCCCATGCGTAATCCCCAATCAAGTCAAAACCCATCAACTAACTATGAGAAATCTTATTCCTGCTCTAACTAGGATACGTATGATGCCTGTCCAAGGCTCGAGATCATGGGAGGTTCTCCTCATAAGTCAGTCCCGATAAAATGTTCCCCCAAATTCAAAAGGGATCCCTCCTAGGTGTAAGTCCTAGTAACCGAACTATGTGGGCTCTGATTCCGCTCATGAGGATATGCAGGAACCCAATCTTATGGGTCTGAACCCAACATAAAACCACCTTTTGTTCCTCCTAAATGAAGATAAACTCTATATAACCTCATTACATGGCTTAAGTCATCATTATCTCTATAGTGTAAAATCCATGTATATCCATGATGATCCTGAAATCTGGGGATAACTTATAGATAAAATCTTCTGAAATGAACTGAGGATTCATGAACATATGAACATGGACTAAATACATAAGATATTCCTAGAGTAGGAAATAATTCCCCCCAAAAGGGTGTGATGATCCCAACCTCCCATCCTCTTGACCAATGGAGTCCAGAAGTTTCATTGGCCAAATCGTCATCCAAAGAGCACCTAACATTGGAAATAAGGTCCATGAATCATGGATATAAGGGTTGTTGGGTGTTTCTATCTCCACAAATAAACCTATTGGAGACTATCTGAGGAAATCATATCATAAGAGTACTGACTGTACAAATACTTAACTCCCTGAAATCACTCACTAGGGCCATTTTATTGTGGCAGCTCCTTCATAGTATAAAAAGGATAAAATTCCCAGTCCCCACAAGGTCAATCAAATTCCCCATAAAGGATAACAATGCGAATCAGTTTGAAACAAAAATGGTGGACCCAACGTGAAATTTTTTATAATAACAGACAAATTCGTGTCAACCATCAGACCATTTTGTTATCCCCAAATAGTCAACTTAGGTCGAAACAGGTTCCTACGCAAAGATTGGAGTGGGGTTAGGGTATCCCCATCTATTTATTTTTTCTATTGGTGACAAATCACACTATTGTGGGTGAGGTTCACATTGTGATAAGCATTAAGAAGGTGACGATTGTGGCATAACTGAGGGCTTCATGGCATGGTGATTTTTTTTGTGTTTTTATCTAATGGAAATACCCTTTTAAAAAGTGTGTCACATTATGACCCCTAGGATTTTCACTATGATAGTTAACCTTTCAAAAAATTGGGGATGAATATGATATAACCTTTGTGATTTTTCATTGGTAAAATAACAATCATTCCATGATTGATTTCTGTGAGGGATGTCATAGTCGGGAGCATGAAGGCCACATTTTGAGAGGGGAGGTAGTGTCTTGGGGGTTTGTGCCTCAGATGAGTGACCTATTCCATGCCATGAATCATAGGGGTCATGTCACAATAGAGGATATCCTGGGTTCCCGAACCACTACCTAGGGGTATTCATTCCATGACTTAGAGGGATCACACCATGATCTTCTATCTTCCCTATTTTTTCAAAAGGGGAAGACTAGTCATTTACCGATTGTCCCCCTTCATGATTTAGTGTGAGAGAGGAAATCAAAGAGTGTCATTTAACTAAATATCACCCTTCCTTCTTCCCCATTACCCCTTGACAAGGGGTGTTTTTAGGTGATTCTATAATGTTTTAAGGTGATTCTCACCATTCATTTATCTCTTTTCTTGTTTCTATTTAAAACTTTTTGGTTTAGGGTAATTTATGGATAGGTTTTTGAATCAATTCCTCCATGGGTGGGAAATAATTGGAATTTTTATAATCTTGGATATAGGGGATTCCAAGAGGATGAACACATAAGGTTTTATAGGAAATTTGTGACATGGGGATGCCCGACATGTTTTTTTTAAAAATTATGCCTCTTTGGATTGAATAAAATAATTATTTATAAAATGTTATAACTAATTATTTGGGATGTATAGGACAATATAAGAGATTGGGTGTTTGTATGATCTTGGATTAGGCATCATGGGATTGGGTGAGGGGGAGAAGAGCATCATGAGGATAGTAACTCCATGTTTGGGGTTGGTCTCCCCTTTAACAGAGAACTATATGCTTGTTTATGCATGAGTGTCCATGCCTACATGTTTTCATGTAACTAGGTAATGGGACATGGATTGATAGATCTATAGAGAAAGAGATATAATGAAATTGTGTCTTTTAGAGATAATGTAAGTACTCTTTAGAACTTTTGGTAACATAGGATTTCAAAAAATCTATGCATCGAAGGGGAGAGGGTTCCAAATGAGTTGGAAAGAGACATGATGTAGGTCTTAAGATACAAGATGTGTCCTTTGAGACTATGCAAAGTGTGACCGATAGGGGTTCTCTATGAGTTCTAGTTTGAGATATTTCTTAGGTAAGATGTATTAAAAGACATAAGTGTGTGTACTAGGAGCTTTTGAACAATATAGAATTAGATTTAATTGGGTTTTAGAGTGGGATAGAGGGACAGTCCCTGGGTAGTGGGACTAGGTTGTGTTGAAAGAGGATGTGACATAACATTGTGTCTAGGTTCAGGAAGAGCCTATGGGATGAGAAAAAATTGAGGAGTCTTAGATATATATTAGTTCTAATGATATGAGACTGGGATGGGTCTAGAGGAATCTAGTGGAAACCCTATTAGGTTGGATAAGAATACTGATAGGACTGGAAATTTTTTCTTTTGTGACTGAGATAATGTTGTGGGGATTATCCAATGAAGCCCAATATATGATGTGATGTTCACATGCATACATTGTGTCTAATTTACTGGTTGAGCACAATTTGTATAATGGATTTTCCTAGGGTATCTCTAATAGTTATTGGATAATGGGATGAGGTGAGGCTCAGGGATAGTAGCAGAGCCTCCTTGTGTATATTTATTTTAATTATTTGGTATAAAATAGATTTATTTATTTATTCTGAATACATTGAGGTTTGTTGTGGAATTTTTAGTTATTCTTGATATTTTTTTATTCTAATTTGAGGGAATAATCTACCTAATGTACTATTTAGGGTCATGTTACTAGTCGATAGCCTCTAGAATATGGGGATTCATAATTTAGTCCATGAGATAGCTATGGTAGGGAAATTTTTGAGTGGTCCTGAGCCTGGGAATCACATGGTGTGTCTTATATGTTCTAGAACATCATACCGTGGGGAAAAATCTAGTACTTTGTTCCACCCAGAAATTCCCAGTGGAAATATTTCATGGCATTAGAATAAGATAGTTGTGATCCCAAAAAGTGGTATCAGAGCTTTGGTTGATGAGTTTCAGATGACTAGACCCTGGTGAAGTTAATTCTGAGCTTGGTTTAATAGTGTTATTCCACCCTTTTTTACTCATAGTAGAGTTTTAGTAAGTAGTTCCAAATACCTATTATGTGTTCCAGAATTTAATTAGTCTTCATTAATTTTTAAAGAAATGTAATTTTATGAGGGTAAGGTCTATGTGGATATGACACAAATTTTGAATTTTGGAGAATGTAGATAGAATATAGTTTTCCATAAAATGATCTTCATCTACCATTGGTGAGTACCAATACATGTGTGATGAAGAAGGAAAAAATGGGAAAGACTAGATAAGAAAATACTTGGGTTGATTCAAATATCATTATCCTAAAATTCATATTATAACATCCATGAAGTAAAAACCATTTTGTAAATTTTGGAGACTCTCACTATCATGAATGAGAAGTCAACAACAATGAATAATATGTTCCTTTTGTATATTTTGTTTGAGATGAGGATGTTCAAAGGTAAAACAATGAAAAATCACACCAATGAATTCAATATGATAAAGAGTTAGTGATGGTGAACTTTAAATATCTAGAGGGGAAACTCTGTTACTTATCACTCCCATAATCACTGGACATGATGATGACCATAATGAGTAACCCAAGGAAAAAAAAATACTAACTTGGTTTTTACAAAAATTAGGGACCTAATATTGAATAAATAATTTTATGGAATGGAGATCCAAGAATCTACTATAAATTATTACAATGAGTAAGAAAGTGTACAACCTATATCCTTGAAGCGTTAGAGATAAAAAAGCAGGAAGCGAAGATGAAGTTGGATTATCATGGAAAAAGGTCCTATGTATTGGAATTTTGAGAAGAATTATATATTGAAGAAGGATCGCAATGAGTGGAGAGTAAATTATAGAAGATATGATTCTAGAAGTGGATAAGAAAATATTTTATAAGAAGATATGGGAGGTATAATGTTGAGTGCTTCCAACTCACTTGAGTTTTGGATTATAGACCATGGAGCTACATTTCACTCAAAATATAAGAGGAGTATGAAGAACTATACTTCTAGAAGATTAATCAAGGTATATATTGTGGATGATAAAGCTATTGAGATTGTGGTGATGCGTCATATTTTCATTCAAATAAGGAATACAAATTTGGTGGAGTTATATGGGGTGTTTTACATATTAGGATTAAGGGAAAACACAATTTCTAGTGAATAGTTAGATAATTTAGGTTTCTATACAACATTTGATAATGGAGTGTAATTTTTTAAACCATTATATGGTGGTGAATAAAGGAGTTAAGGATGAAACTTTGTACCTAACATTAGTATAAAAATCTGTAATTCATGCTAGAGAACTAGATTTTTTAATTTTATGGAAAGATCATCTAAGTCACTTAAGTGAAAAAGGGATGGGGTTCCTCACTATTAAAGTAATACTAAAGATCCCAAGCATGGAGTATGGGACATGTGAAGATTTTATCTTTGAAAAAAAATAGAATATGTCCTTCCAAAATGATGGTAAGTAATTTAAGAACCAAGATTTAGAGTTAGTACATATTTATTTATAGGGTGTTTCACAAAAAGTGTTGGTGTTATTTCTCAATAACAAGTCTAAAGTATTCCAAACCTTTCTTCAATAGAGATCCATGGTACAAAAGGATACTAGTTTTAAGTCTAAGTGATTAAGGTCTAATAATGGTGTGGGGTACATAAGATGAGTGTTCTAAAGGTTTTTATAGAGGAAGGACATACAGTTTTAAAAGACTATACTAGGTACTATAGAACATAATAGTGTCATGAAGAGGATGAATCAGACATTAGTTGAAAAGGAAATGTGTATGAGAATTAATATGGGTTTCCAAAAGGTGTTTTGGAGTATGTTTTAAATTTTGTTTCATAATTGATCAATATGAATAACTCTTCTTTATTGTGGTAAAAACTTCTAGAAGTATTTTTGTCCTAAATAAGGTTGATTTCACCCATCTCAAAGTCTTTAGTTCACTCACCTATATCCATGTTGATACTGAGGAGAGGTAAGTGTTGGAACCAAGGATACTCTTTACTATAAATGGAGTATGTTGTTTATTTCTTGTTAATGCTCACATGAAATATCAGGGAGTTTACAAAGGAATGGATGTTATAGTTCAAGATGTCTATAATTTTGAAGGTGGTGTTATCTCCCAGTGATTTCCAAATTTTTGGGATCAAAATATGGAGGAAGGGATAACATAATGAAAGGGTTTTTTATGGAATCAAATCTTCATAAATATTAAAAATTCATGGGTTTCATAAATACTAAGTTGAGGATCACGAAGATGTGGAATAGGAAAAATGGATACATAGATCTTCATGATTATGAGAAGTGAAGAATCATTACTACACGATGTGTTGACAATGATTTCCCCAACTACATCAAATCTTCATGGAGAATAATGAGGGTTGGAGTGATGCGTAGATGTTTTTTGTAGATTAAAAAAAACTAGAGGTGGTGGAGCATTGCAAATGGTTATTCCTATAAATATAAGGCCACCACTCTTTGTTACAGAAGATTTTTTTCAATTAAAATTCAGAATTGCATTGGTTTTACAAAGCTAGGGGAGCTCCATGAATATGATTTTCTATGTGAGCTTGAGCATCGTCAAAAGATGTGTTTAGTCTTAAATGATGCCAAAGATTCAATGTAAAGGGAGTTTCATGATGATGTGGTATTTTGCATTGAATCACTGTGCTTCATGAAGGCAGTTTGTTACATGAAGGTTGTTAGCTTCATGAAGGTAGTGAGCTTTGTGAAAAAGATTTGAAAAATATAGTTTTGAACATCAATTTTCTAGTGAATATTTATCTCAGAGTGCATCAACGTAGGAATACGGTGAAATCAGAGTCTCATTATAGAAAGGAACACATAATTTAATGTAAATCCATTGAAGTTAACTACAAGTTGATAAACTATGTTAGAATTCTCTCAAAGCAGTGAGCTTCAGGGAGTCAATGAAAGTGTTCCAAGGGACGCAGTGTGCTATCACTAAAATATTGTAAAGGTAGTGTTTTTAGAATAAAGTGAATGTGTATAAACTCTTGTATTACAAAACTAGTTAAGAATACTAGATTTATGTATTACTGACACACTATATGCGTATTCTCCTTATACTAGCCCTAAGTGGTGAACCAAGTAAAATTTTTGTGTGATCACTTCGCATGTGGTTGTTTGTTTTGTTTACCGTCCCCTTAGAAAGGTTTAACTAGTTCCTACCAATGTGGGAAAAAGATCCAATACTTTTGACTCTAGTATGAGAACCTTCATAAGGTTCACAAAATCCAAAATATTTTCTTCAATGAAGGGATATTGTGGAAGGATCAGTACCAGGTATAGAATTCAGATGAAATAAAATTATCATTAGAATATTATGTTAAACTAAATTTATGACCAAAATCTATAAATTATTTGAATAATTAAGGGTTTACATCAGTATTGGAATCACCATGTAGTCTAGAGGATGTTCAAGAAGTGAGTCTAGTTCTGATAATGTTTTTGAGGAAAGAAGTACGAAAAAGCTCTAGGAATGAAAAATCTTGGTGTAGAGTTTTAGAAACAAGAGATCAAAATTATTAATATATAAAAGTTATATTATTGAAAGTATTTGAGATACAGAGGGTGTTAAAGAGGTATACTAGATTAAGACACCAATTATAGAGGTATGAGAGTGATATTCATTACCTGCTACTCATAAATGATGGAGCTCCTGAGCTTGAAAGAAGCTGGAAGACTAAAATTATCAAATTAGTTGGAGGTGACCATGAAATATGAGATTGATTCCCTCTATCTGTTTAGAATGTGGGAGGAAATAGAAAGGCCTTCTAAGAATAGGTTTCTTTAAAAAATGAGTGTATTGGCCAAAGGAAGAATTTGACTGTATATGAAGGTATAATGTGTGACTAGTTGTAAAGGGGTTTAAAAAATTGGAAGGTGTGAATTTATCTAAGATATATTCACCATTAGTTAAATATATGACCATATAGATGGTACTTATGGTTTTCATAGAGGGGTTTTATATGGAATAGTCTGATGTGAATAAGATGTTCATTCATAGGACTTAGACAGGAAAATATACATGGAGTAGTCAGTTGGTTTCATGGAGAATTGAAACTAGGACCTATTGTATAAGCTAAACAAGATACATTACGAATTAATGTAGGCACCAAGGTAGTGTAACTATACGTTTTACACTTTCACATTTGAGTGGAATTTTATTCAGAGAAATACTAATCACTTTTGTTACCAGAAGGTGTTTTGTGATGGTCGATTCATCATCTTACATTTCTATGTTGACAACATGTTTATTGTTGGTCTGATAAAGGAAAGGATTGATGATATAAAGATTGAATTGTATAAAATATTTGAGATGAAGGATTTCATTCCATCTAAATTTATTTTTGGTATATGTATTATGAGAGAATTAAGTTCCATTACTTTTTACCTGCTCAGTTAAATTACATCTAGAAGTTAGTAGAGTGCTTTAGGATGAGTGAAGTGAAATTGTTTACCACAATAGTAGCTATACATTTCATGTCGATCAAGGATAAGACACCAAAAATAGAAGTTTAGGTAGAGTACATGGATAAGGTTCCATATAAATCAATAGTGTAAATCTCATTTCATGATATATTTTTTACTCGGCTGGACATTTCAAAAGAAATAAGAGTAGTTAGCATATACATGTTAAATTTCAGAAGATAACATTGAGAGGATATGAAGTGGATTCTCTGATGCATAAAGGGTTTTGAAAAATTGCACTGTGTTTCAGAATAGACAAGTCATTAGTGAGGTTTTTTTGATAAGTTTTGAAACTCTCTCTCTAAGACTTTTGTGAGAAATTTAGACACATAGAAGATCACTATTAGATATGTGTTCACTTTTTATGGGATGGATGAGAGATGGATATTGAGGTTTTTACCATTAATTTCTCTCTCAATAAAAAAATAGAGCACATTATTTTAATGGAAGTTGAGACAGATTTGATCTAGATAAAAGGTATTTTATAATATCTCTGAAGAAGAAAAGATGATGTGATGCTATTATGTGACTCACAAAGTATGATTAACTTGTAAAAAATAAAACATTTCATTTCAATATGAACCACACTCAGCTAAAATATCACTTCATCGAGAAGTTCATAGATTATATAATTTTGTATCTATGGAAGATAACAGGAGCTTAAAATACGATAGATATACTGATGATGGATATATTTTGGAATGTACTAAGGCATGGGTGCACCTCAGAGGAGATGGTATGACTAGATGCATGGTAGAGGAACCATGGAACTGTAATTAATTTTTTGTATTGGAATAAGTTTTGTGAAATTTTATAGAGGATTTGGTGATGAATTCTGGAAAATGATTCTCAAGTGGGGGATTTTTAGGCCCAAATATGAAAACCATCTTCTACCTACGTTGTAATAATTTCTAGAAGGAGAAGTTTTGGAAGTATAACTTTCAAATACTGGATATAGATAATGGAAGCAAAAATTAAAAGGTCAATAAATTTGAAATATTTAAAGACCTGATGATGACATTCAGATGATGTAATTAGAAGTTACCCCCATAACCAGTCAGAAGGTAGTGTGGAAGATGTAAAGGACTTGTGGGAGAGTAACTCTAGATACCTAAGAGTCTTATTGTGTAATATGTAGAAGCATAAAATGAGTACCGAAATATGGATTTGAGGTGGTTGATATCCTTTAAGGAATGGAAGGATTCCCTTATAGATCGTAGTAATGTGGAGTCACATGAAGATCAAAAAGTGATGGTGACATGACACAAAAAATGGATTTTAATATAATTAATAGCCAAGATCAATTGTTATATACACCAAGTGCACTGTAAATATATTTTCATTTCTTAAATAAAAGTTTTATTCTATCCCCCATAGATTAGGATTCACATTGGAACCATGTAAAATCAAGCACTTTTATTTTTATTATTTGAATCATTGTATTTCAATATTCTTATCTATCTTCATTCATAAGTAATCATTGTGGAAAAGGATCATAGGTGCGGTGTGTCTTCTAATTTTTGACACATCATATCTTGGGGATTAATTCTGTACTTTTTTCAATTTATTATGCTTTGATGAACATCTTCCATGGGATTAGTGGAAGATAAACATGATCCTATGAGTTTCTTTAAAAGGAATTGGTCACATTTCCTATCTAGTGAATTATAATTTAGATCCCAAGGGATATGAATTTTATACATGGGAGTAACAAGTCACCAATATATTTTCACTCATCAACTACATGGGTAATCCTACTAAGCATGTCACTAAAAAAACTACTATCAAGGATCTTTGGAAGCCTTTGTTTCTTACGTGTTCTAAGAATGATAATTTATCACATGCTTCAGATCTATCATAGAAGCACTTCTCCATTCATCAGGGATTCCACTTGATTAAAAAATATTATAATGAATGAAAGTAAACTTTGGATAATATCCATGACTTATGGATAGTCCCTTAGGCTCTTTATGAGATAAAAAATCTAGGAGAACCATTTTTTTCTCCCTAATAGGGACTAAATCTAGAATTTTACATTATTAATACTAATATGCTTGATATTCCTAGTGGGTATCCATCCATCCTTAATGTATAAACATCTCATTTGAGAAAATTTTCCTTCCAACTTCACTTCCTTGTGGTATTATTCAGATTATAGTGCCCTTATTTTACATGGTGGAGGATGTTTTATTCAATCACCTGATGGGGGCCACAGTCATCCTCACCATTAGTGTACTCATTATGGATGATTTTCTCATTCCATTTCAAAATGTTGTCAGCACCAATGTCATACTTATCATCTACAACCTTCTCTATTCTCTAAACCTATTAAAATAGTGGTGATTAATTCTATGGAACCTCTTTTTGATCATCACCATACTAGTGTTATTTAACAAGGAGTATCACATTCTACAGTCCCGCTACATTGAAAATACCTCTTCTAATGCTTGTGTATCTCAATCATAGTAAAATTATTCTTGTTTACCTGAGTAACATATAAAAGAGTTATAATATTTTAGTACTTCTGATCATGTCATTGAATTTACAAGTATTCTTTTGTCTTTTTTTTATCTTAGAGGATAATATTATTAGCGTGTTTAATAGATTCCTCAATCACTGTTGTTGGTTTTGGAACCTATAATGCCACTAATAAAATTACACTATCCTCAGTGTATTATGTTTCATGTATCCCATTTAGTATATTTTCAATCAATAAGCTTACTCATTATTTATACTCCACTACTACATTATCACCCATGAATATTCCTTTTAAGGAGCTCTGGATGAAATAGTAACTTGGTAGAGACCATTTTTATGGATGGGTGTATATGCTAGACTCATCCCCTTACCTTTATTATTCCTATTCATCCACCCATGAACATGAGCTTCATTTATAACATGGACATCCATCTAAACCTATTCTATACAATTTTTTCCAGTGTTGGACCCTTTTTTAGATATCAATTTTGAGTTATCTCATCTTTCTAAACATCATTAGATCATTTATCTTCCTTTATCATATAACTGAATATCGAGTCTTTTTATGATAATTCTTTCTAATTCATGGGTTACCAAGATAGTTACTAGTAATTTAGACTACCACTCTTACATGTATTTCATTGAATATATCTCCTGAATATCCTATATTTTCTTATTAAAAAGTTATGTTGATTTATTCTCTATTTTTTCTCCTTTTATCAGGAAATCACAAATAAATTATCATCCTCCATAATGTTTTTCTCTAATAATTGTTTTGAATTCTTTTTTAACTATTTTACACTTCATTTAATGACAATGGGATCATACATCAGATATCGTGACCTATTACATCTAAAAAAATAGTGTTTCTGAGCACAAACATCAACATCTATAGGATACTTCCCGAGCCCTTCCGTTTCCTATGCACGTTACCACTACCTTATGGGGTGATTCTATTATAAAACAAACATACCTTATAAAACATCTTCCATATTCATCTCATGAGAGGGAGACTCCATATCACATACTCTATCTATCCTATCCACTATATACATTACTGACATGGATTTTTAACAGTTTGTGTTATGTTCAAGATATTCATCCCACTCATACCAAGTTTGATTCCCATTATCTTTAGTATATTTTTATCAATTATTCTCATAACCAACATGAATATTGGTTCCATTCTTGATATTTGCGCTAATACATTGTCTCTAGTAATGTTTCCTTTATTGAGTAATCCTGATTTCCTTCTCTTTTCGCTTCACCAACCACTATAACTCTCGACCTCAATGATTTTTACCCTTCACTCTCACTATTTTACCTATTTTCCACCAATTCTTCATCCTGAGGATGGTAGTATTCAATACAGTATCATACCCATGATACCACCTACCTATCCACCTACTCTAATATTTGGTTCTTCCTAATTTAGTTCGGTCTATAACCACCACATGTTTAACACCTCTCATAAAGTTCATGCAGACACCGCCTTCCCTAATTTTTCATCAACTCCACCATCCACCACTGAGGATCTATTGATTTACTTGTTGAAAGGTACTCCCAATTTCCAAGAAAATATCATATAATCTCATTCTTTCGATGGATTATTTGCATAAACCACCACTTTTAATGACACTTAGTCCATGAAAAATGTACCTCATACTCTCAATGAGTCCAAATACTATTTGGGTTAGTTATAGGATGATAATTTTAATAACTGTTTTTACTGTTTTGATAATTAAATGCATTGATTCTGATGATTTTTATTTTCAATACCTTTTATTCACCTAATGTTTTCATTTTTTTTCAGGATACTATAAGTCATGGGATATGAGAATAATATGTGGAAATGATCATCATATCCACATAAAAGAAGTTTTTCCACAAAAAAAGATGATCATGGAAAACTCTTATGGAAAAAATCGAAGAACAAAGGGAAAAGAAGCCTTTTATAGCTTAAAAGTTTCATTAAACATCATGTACCTATTACACATTGTGAACGGATTCAAGTCATGAATGTAATAAACATTATGAAGTGGAGGAAATAATATTGAAGTAAAATTGACATGTCTCACTACATTACATAAATGTGTCATTCTGTGAAACTTGTGAAGTATGCTCAAAAAGCCTACAAGTCAAGATTTACATACATGTGGTTTAATATTTACACATAGTGTAATCACTACATAATGTGTAATGTTCAGGGTGAGACAAAAAATAACCATATTTGTAATATCTTTATGTTTTAACAGGTTTTTAGACCCAAGACCCACCAAGGAACACCTTTTGACCAATAATTAATTCCATTCATTTTTGAATGTTCCCATATATAGTCTATTAATAGAGTCCCAGGATACTGCTACCCTGGACACCCTAGATACCAATGCTTGGAGTGAGAAGCTATGATTTATAGGGTCCTCACTAGTTCATCTATGTTTTCTCATTATTATTTATTTTTTTCTTCAGTGCATATTATTCTTTCATTATTAGTGTGAGATGATAAACTCACCTTGTGTTAGGGTTTTGTAGCTGAAGGGGGAAGGTGTCGTTGGATTTAATCCTATTTATTTAGTCATGTATTTTAGTATTCAACAATTTTTTGAATCAATTTACAATATTTTTATTTTACATTTACCATGATCATTTGTATTTTAATCTAAAATAAGCATTATTAATTATGAAATTAGTAACCCTAAATCAAGGAAAGAATGTTTTCACATTTAGAGAAATGAGTTTTAAAAATGGTATTGAGACAAACTCAGTTCCTCAAAACCCTAAATCACTGACATAAAGGTAAATAGGGGATTCCCACGTCAAGGTGGGGATACTATTAAAATTTGATCTCCCTCATCTTGAATCCGACATGAAACATTGATTAATCAATTTTTTTTTTATAAAAATACAATTTCACTAAAACCCTAAAACTACAAAACCTTGGTACACCTTTCAAATCTAATTTAAAACTAATAAATCTTGTTGAATTTTATATTTTTTTTTATTAAAATCAATGAAACCTTTTTTATTCTCCTCTTGATTCTGTCAAAATTAATTAATTATTTTGAAAACCTAATTAAAATAATTAACCATCTCTGTGGGTTTGACCTTGAACTTTACTTATACTAAATTTAAATTAATTGAGAAGCATTGTTTGAGTCTTCATAATTTTTGTATTTTGATTAGAACTGAGGGAAATAAAGACACCATTTGGGCCTGTCAAAAATGGAACCATTTCAAGGGATGGTTACACGTTAGTTTTTGGGATTTTAATTTTAATTTTTTTTATTTCAATTTCTCTTTTTACTACACTGGGTATTTTTGGTTGTGAGGTTAGGGATGAAAGGTATGATGACTACCAAGGATAGGTTCACCTTCTTTATTGAAGATATGGAAAAACTACTCAATGAAGTTAGAATAATGAAAAATCAATCTAATGAGGGACCACAACCATACACAAGAATTTAATACACAATACCCCATATCATGGATACCAAATTCAAATAGGGGAATAATAAGAAAATAATCTTGGAAAATTAAGAAGAGGTAAGTACCACTTTCAAAGTTGAATTAAATCCTAACCACGATTCTCTCAACTTTTTAGGATCAGATGATGAAGAAGGTAACCGTTCAATAGATATTTAGTGTGATGAAACACAATTTAGTAAACAACAATAATAAAAAGAAATAGAAGAAAAAGGTAACTCAATTGATTATTTTCTAAAAATCTTTTTTGCAAAACTAGGACCACAACCAAATGGAAAAGAAGAAGAATGAGAATGAGTTTCACCTTGTGATGAATACACGGAGGAACAAAAAGAAGAATAAATAATAGAAGAAGTTGTGGAGATGGATATAGAACCATAAGTGATCATTGAAGAAACAAAACCCAGGTATCTAGCCACTAAAACAAATGAATTTTACTAAGTTTGGACAGATGCTGAGATCCTATTGGTTGTCTTCAGACTATGGTCACCACCTCCGAGTTCCATGCCAATTTCATGAGGAGAAGATGATCTGAGTTGGGTTGATTTCAAATTAAATATTGGGTGAATAATATATGGTTAGAATTATACCACACTCTAATCAGATAACCTAGGTATGGTTAAGCTAAATGACTGTTAATAAAAAGCAGCTTTTGAGTGGAATCCTGAGTTTTTTGTTTCTCTTTATTTATTTTTTGTTTTTATGTGCACATGCTACTGATTAAAATATTTAAAAATTCATTGATAATGGAATGTGCTTCCACCTATTTATTTTCAAATTTTAGGAGCATCAATACCCAATCCTATGATAAGTATTTAGAAACACAGGAAGATGTTGTATGGAAATTACAAATCATGAGACAAGTAAAATTATTGAACCGATATGGGAATAACATGTACAAAAAACTTTAAATAATAATTCAAAATGGGAGTAAGAGTTTCAATATTTAATATTTACACTATATTACCTACATTCAACTATTTTAGATCTTTAACTGTCAATTACATTCCTACTCCTGATTCATTATTATATCAATAGAATTAGGAGACATAAAATACCTAGGATAATTATCATTCCATGAGTTTAAATTTAATTGTTAGTAAATTTGAATGAGAAAATGGGGAAAAGGATTAGTAATGATAATAATGTGGATTAGGATTCGAAAATTCATGATTTATAGATAATTTTAATTCTTGTAAATGATATTTTAATGAGATTTGTCCATGCTTTGAATTTATGATATTTTCATTCATTGATTTGACTATTCACATGAATTTCCATGAGTGATTTTCCCAAACTCCATCTCATTACTAAGACGTACTCTGAGCTAATATTTTACATTCTTTCTATAGTATATTTCTTATGAAACTTGGAAATTTTCTCTTCTGGAAATTTACTTTTTATCTGATCAAAACTGTGACTAAAAAAACAACTTTTAATTTGATTGAGGCATATTTTTTTTATCCCTTATCTTGAGAACCACCTTACGTTAATATATCATCAATCACATAGAAGTCATAAACAACATTTATAGGGAATATTTGTGTTACAAATCCTTCTTTTCCATTCCATAATTTCTCTAAATATTTTTCATGATTATCTAACATAAGAGTGGGGTAGATGGAGACTAGTGTAAGAGATTCATATTTTGTAATGAATAAGTTTGGGGGAAATTTAATGGGATTTGGGGAAGGCACATTCATTATATTTATTGCACATTCTCTTTTAAAAAATATGTTATTTCTAGGTAAATTTAAGAATCACCATTTCTTGACTGGGGATATTGTTATAACTTGTAAAGACCCATAAAATTCAAGGGAAATTTTTTCTTAATTTTCTTTGGGATTTTACAAGAATTCAGTTTCTGACGGCACCTGATTCTGAGGCCCGGTGTGCCCAGAATCAATTTCTGAAGTTTAGCTCGAGTACGTTCAACAAACGAATGAGTGGGTTTTTCTAACTTTTGAATCGATGCTCGGAATCGAAATCTGAGGGCACCGATGAAACTGCAGTGCCAGTAATTGCTTAAGAACACCTTTTCTGGAGTTGCGTTTGCTCAGGTGATGTTTTTAATTAAATGGGTTAACTATAGAATAAAATAAAATGTTGTGCTACAAATTTTATTTCTATTCTAGGTAGTTTAAACCTATGCTTGGTGGTTGGAGTGGGACCCACTAATATCCTAACTCCACTAGGTAGGATATTAGTGAAGTGGATCCCACACAAGCCCCACCCTCTCAACTTCCTCAAACCTCCATTAATTGTGTAACACACCCGCACCGCCCTTTAATGAAAAGTCAACTCTCTTAATTAATTAATTGATTAAGTTATTCAATGTAATTAATTCGGTAATTCATTTCGAATTTCAAATTGAACGTTGAATTGTGTGTGTTAATTAAATAAGACAAAGTCTTATTTCTTTAAGGGTTAGTTTCGTTGTGCGAGAAGGATTGGGAGAGGATTTTCTCAAAGCCTTCGAATCTTCATCTTCTTCGTTGGAGAATGCGAAGAATGACGAAGAATGCCGGCCTCTGACGGAAGATGATGAAGAACGCTAGTTCCCCGGAGATCGACGAAGCAACGCCGTGTACCGCGACGCCAACGATCCTCTTCTCCACGACGCCGATGACGCTTACGGAGCCTTCTTCCGTGACTTCCTTTTCCCGCGTCCAACCTTCGTTCATCAACACTTTAAGGTTGGGGTTAATTGTTTTTTCCCGTGAATTATTTCTTTGTCGTTCATCGACTTCTATTTGGGCCGCTTGTTATCATAATAATGGGAGAAGGTCAGACCGCACGAACACGGCTGACCCTCCTCCCCCTTTGATGATTGTGTTTGTCGCGGCACAAACAAAGGTAGCACGGTACAACGACACTGAGCGGAAACAAGGAAGAACGGGCGAAGAAGCGCGGCGCCGTCGTGCCGAGACGTTGAGGCCGAACGAAACTACGGCCGGAGTCGGGCCGCAGAGCTGATTCAAAGACCCCGCATATTTTTTATTTGACGTGCGGATCGACGGGTGATGACGGAATGGGCCGCAGAGGCGATTTGATGATTCCGTAGTAAAGTACGGGACCCGAGATGAACACCGGCACATACAGAATTAAAAATGGACCACCGGAGCAACTACTGTGGCCCGTGGACATCACCGGAAGCACGGGTCGCCGGTGTGGAGGCACCAGTGGCCGGAGGCGGCGGCGCCCCTGCGCGCCGCCAGGAGGAACCGCCGGGGCTTCAGCCGCGGCGGCAGGCAGCCGGATCCCGCGGCCATGCATGATCCGGGGGAGCTGGACGCGGCGCTCGTCGCGTCTGCGGAGCGCAAAGGTCGCGGGGGACTGCGTCCCCCACTCGGCTCATTGGCTGGGTCGCGCCCAGCCGGGTGGGACCCGGACCCGGGTCGGGTCGACCAGGTTCAAGCCGACCCAGGGGTTTGGGCCGGGTCGGACCGGGCCCAGACCCCCCATTTTCGGATCACTTTCGGTCTTTTTCCCATATCTTGGGATACAGACCTATGATCGACGCACTGTCAGTTGCGATATGATCTTTGGATCGAGACGGTCGTTTCGGTATATTACACTCAAGGTTTTGGAGAACTTTGGGTATGGCCTGGTTGGTTCGAACACGAAACCAACCGGGCCCTCGGAGCGGAAACGCTTATAACTTGAGCTCCAGACGTCCGATTGACGTGCCATCGACTTTGTTGGATTCCTCTTAGTAAGACAGACCTTTTGGATTACTCCTCTCAAGGTTTGGATGCAGTTGGAGTGCGGTCGGGATGGTTTTGACTTAAAAACCAACCGGGCCCCTGGAACGAAAAAGCCAATAACTCTCAGACCGGGCGTCCGATTGACGTGCCGTCTGTCACGTTGAGTTCCTTTTGTTGAGACAGAACTTTGTGATGCATCAACTCCGGACTACGTTTCAGATGATGTATCGAACACCCTTTGGCTCATGGAGTGGACCCTCCCGGAAACGAGCATGCTGAGTGCAGGAACCCTAGAGCTGGCTGCGACTGTGAAGACCGTACAGAAATCCTCCATGGGTTCGACAGCGATGAAGACTGCACTGAAATCCTCCGGGGGCTCAGCAGTGATGAAGACCGTACTAAAATCCTCTGTGGGTTTGATGACGATGAAGACTGCACTGAAATCCTCTGTGGGTTTGGCAGTGATGAACACCGTACTGAAATCCTCCGTGTGTTCGACGACGATGACTCTGTTCTTGCTATCCTACGTGGGTCTGGCAGAGTAGCTGGTCTGTATCCTATGTGGGTCCGACAACTTAGCTGGTTTAGTATCCTACGTGAGTCCCAGATTAGATGAATCAGTGGCTATATATGATCATCTCTATCACCTTACGAAGAAGTATACCTGTGTGAGCTGAGTCTTGACCTTCAATCAAAATATTCGATATGATTGACTTGCTTTCCTATGTGGATTGAGTTGTGTTATCCTGTGTGGATTGGGTTGCACTCCTATGTGGATGTGATCGAACTTGGGCTCGGATGTTGGAGCCGACTGGAATTGATGACTTAGGTATATGTATGGGCATATACCTAAGTAGTGTTGGATGTTACTTTGTGATTGTATCTTTCCTTTGTGGATTATCCTTTGTGGATTCTGGGAGACCTTCGGGGGTCTTGGGGTACCTAATGAGTAGCTTATACTCACCCCTGCACGGGCTATGCCTGCACTATGTTGTGTTGGATGCAGACGACAGACAACGCTGATCTTGGTTGAGACTTGTGGAGCAGGTCGGTACCTGGAGGTGGACCACTGGGCGGGACGTACACGGAGCAGACGGCTGGACCCGAGGAGCTGAGGTGGCTATCTGTACCCACCCTTTAGGTGGGACTTCCAGTGGACGGCTCGACGTTGCTGCTTTACTTTCATTTGTTGTACTTTCTTTCCATTTGTACTTTACTTTCAGTTTGGGTTTGTATTCTCGCCCATTTACTTTCTGCACTTACTTTTGTACCCAGTTTTACTTAGTGTTTACTTCTACTGGCTTACTCTGTGGTGTTTGTTTACTTTATAAAGGCAATTCCTTCCCCTTTTTGTCGAGATTTATGCCTTGGTGCTAGTCTCCAGCCCCTGGTCTATGGGAGGCGGGCTTGGGTTAGTCATGGCATGGGCCCCGAGGATGGGTCGTGACAAATTGGTATCAGTGGAGTTCAGTTCTACCGTAGAACTCAGGACTCTGATCTTTCTTCTATGTGAAGAAATAGTGTTAAGGGTATTGACTGTGGTTATCAGTCAATGGAGTCCAGTTTTTGTGCGGCGGCTGATGTATCCGTACACCAGTACCCTGACTTCTGATTTCTGCCTCAATGCATGAAAACATTGATTGCATGTGTGTTTGAAAAGTTTTCTTTGTGATTACTTTGTGTTAGCTCACCAGGTATACTGTTTGACCGTGGCACACCTATTTCTTTTCAGAATGGCCCCACGACGGCAGCCAGCTAGGGTTCCGAGCTTTGTACGAGACGACAGCCCACCGAGCAACGAGGCCTCGGTGCAGGGCCCCTTTTCAGCAGAGGCACCGGAGGTACCTCTACCCGCCGAGCCACCGATGCCACCAGCCCCTGCCGCTGAGAGTGCACGTCGCCTTAGTGCACTGCACACATTTCAGCATCAGAGAAAGCCCAGGTTCCACGAGGAGATGGACCCTAAGGTAGCCGAGGATTGACTGGAGGCAGTTCTGCGAGTTTTCAGTTTAGTGGGGAAACCATCGGACCTCATGGTGATCCTTGCAGCGAGCCTCCTGCATGAGGCAGTAGGAAGATGTTGGAGCTTGATGCTCTAGGTGCACGACGAGGCATGTCTCCTCTGGAAGGACTTTGAGAGCCTCTTTCTCTCGGAGTTCGTCCCAGCCACCCTCCGTGCGGTGTGCATTCAGGAGCTACTACAGCTGCAGCAGGGCAGCATGACGGTCACCCAGTACTCGGTGAGATTTACCGATCTCTCGCGCTATTCGACGGACATGGTACAAGACCCATTCTTCCGGGCTCAGACCTTCGAGTAGGGACTAAGGCATGAGATCAGGGAATCAATGATCTCCTTCAGCATTCCAACATAGGCAGGAGTACTAGAGCAAGCTCTTCTCATAGATACCTTTCTTGCTTAGCCTACACCAGCAGCGAGACCTACTGCAGGGCGGCACGTAGCAGAGTCGTCTGCAGCTGGAAGTCGACAGATGTCACAGGGGTCCAGGCGGACCGGACCATCAGGAAGATGACCTGAGGACATTGGCTCAGAGGTGCGGGGCACATGGCGCAGAGCCAGCCTTCTGAGGAGCAGGCAGTGCTACGCATGCGGCGGGCAGGGCCACATGACTCGTGACTGCCCGACCCACCGTGGAGAGGAGCAGCAGACGGTTGAGGGGCCACCCAGGCAGAGGTAGAGGGTCGACCGTGGTGGTCCGCCGAGAGTAGGCAGATGAGGCAGGGGAGCTGGCCGAGCAGTAGGTGGTGGGTGACGCTTTGAGGCTTTACCACCACCACCACCAGGAGGTCCACCCCGACCATAGGGAGCTGGCGGGCAGAGACAGGCTCAACTTCAGGCAGTAGAGGCCTACGACCACGGTGCGCCAGAGATGATTCGAGGTACTATCTGTGTCTACTCCACCCTTGCTGCAGTTCTTATAGACACAGGAGTGAGTCATTCTTTTATTGCTTCTGCCCTTGTTCGAAGCTCGGATATTCTGACGGAGCCGTTGGCTCGATCCTTACGGCTAGAGACTCATACGGGAGAAGACTCGACGATTACACACTGGTTCTGGCAGTGTGAGCGTACTCTAGGAGGCGAGATCTTCGGCTGGTATCTTCTTGTAGCGGCATTGAGGCCTTACGACATCATCTTGGGCATGTCTTGGTTATCTACAGTCCATGCTTAGATCGATTGTATTAGGTGCAAGGTGTGGAATATACGCACCGACAGGAATAGGTTCACCTTCACCGGTGAGAAGGGAGCCTTTGCAGTGAAGGATGGACTCACACAGAGGAGAGGACATCCCATCACTCATTAGTTGGCTAGCCTCATCCTAGGAGAAGTTGACATGCGGAGTCCTAGTTTTCCTGCAGTGGTGGATCAGTATGCGGACGTTTTCCCTGATGACGTTCCAGGACTACCTCCTCATAGAGAGGTAGACTTTTATATTGACCTGTACCCTGGGACAGCCCCGATATCCACCCCAACATATCGGATGGCTCCTGATGAGCTTCGAGAGATATGGGTACAGCTGGAGGACTTACAGGGAAAAGGATTCATCCGACCCAGTGTTTCACCCTGGGCTTCCCCAATATTGTTTTCCAAGAAGGCGGATGGGAGCTTGCGATTGTGTGTCGATTATCGTCGCCTGAACCAGGTGATCGTGAGGAACAAGTATCTGCTACCGAGGATTGAAGACCTCTTCGATCAGCTCAAGGGTGCACAGTGTTTCTCAAAGATAGACCTTAGATCAGGCTATCATCAGCTCAGAGTTCAAGATGAGGACGTGTAGAAGACGAAATTCAGATGTCGGTATGTCCACTATGAGTTCTTGGTTATTCCTTTCGGCGTAAACAACGATCCAGCAGTGTTCATGGGTCTCATGAACAAGATCTTTCAGCCATACCTCGATTGATTTTTCGTGGTCTTCATCGACGACATATTGATATACTCAACCACTGAGGAGGAGCACACCTACCACTTGCAAGTTGTACTAGACACACTCCGTGAGCACGAGATTTATGGCAAGCTCTCGAAGTGTTAGTTATGGTTACGTGAGGTCCACTTCTTGGGACACGTCATCTCTGAGGCGGGAGTTGCGGTGGATGCTGCGAAGATCGAGGAAATGCTAGCTTGCGAGCCGCCCAGGAGCATGAAGGAGGTGCAGAGTTTCTTGGGGCTAGCTGGGTACTACCGGAGGTTTGTGCCAGACTTCTCCAGAGTTGTGACACCACTCTCAGCTTTGACGAAGAAGGGTAAACCCTTTGTGTGGTCAGACAGATGTCAGCAGAGCTTCTAGGAGCTGAGACAGAGATTGACCAGCGCACCTATCTTGAGGCTACCAGAGGAGGGAGTTGGGTACGTAGTCTACTTCGACGCATCAGGGACCGGACTCGGATGTGTTCTGATGCAGGAGCGAGAAGTTATCGCCTATGGATCACAACAGTTGAGGAAACATGAGAAGAACTATGCTACCCATGACCTGTAGTTAGCAGCAGTGGTCTTCACTCTGAAGATGTGGTGACACTATCTGATTGGCGAGCACTTTACAGTCTACTCTGACCACTAGAGTCTCAAGTACATCTTCTCGCAGAAGGACCTAAACCCGAGACAGCGGCGATGGATCGAGTTCCTCCAGGACTATGAGTTTGAGATAGTATATACTATTGGAAAGGGGAACGTAGTAGTCGATGCTCTCAGAAGGAGGATGGGCATTCAGCTACTTGGAGAGGCGATAGAGCAGCTAGCCACTTTGCAGATATCCTTCATGGATAGGGATGGAGTATCCTTTCTTTAGTCACTCATAGTCACTCCTCCACTACTGCAGCGGGTCAGAGAGGAACAACGTGGGGACATTGACTGTGAGACGCGGCGTGCACAAATATCCTCAGGATAGGCACTTGATTGATTCTCTATAGGAAGATATCACGATGTCCTTTTCAGAGGAATTACCATGGTACTAGCTACTTTGCAGGAGGATGTTCTGAGAGAGTTTCACACTCCCCCTTTAGCGGTACATCCAGGAGTGGTGAAGATGTACCAGGATATCAGACGATAGCACTGGTGGCCGGGTATGAAGAAGGCTGTAGCTGAGTTCGTTTATCGATGCCTCACCTGTCAGCAGGTGAAGGCAGATCACCAGGTACCAGCAGGCTTGGTACAACCCTTGGAGGTCTCGGAGTGGAAGTGGGACGGCATATCTATGGATTTCGTGACTGGACTTTCACGTACTTCCAGTGGTCACGACTCCATTTGGGTGATTGTCGACCGACTCACCAAGTCGGCTCACTTCTTACCCATCAGAGATCAAGGCTCAGTGGAGGGCATGTGATACCTCTACATTCAGGAGATTGTACGGCTTCATAGTGTTCCATCATCTATCGTATCCGATCAAGATGCTCACTTTACTTCCCAGCTTTGGAAGGGGTTGCAGGAGGCATTCGGGACGCAGCTACGTCTGAGCACCGCCTTTCACCCTCAGACGGATGGTCAGATGGAGAGGACTATTCAGACTCTCGAGGACATGCTCTGTGCATGTGTCCTCGACTTTGGTCGCAGTTGGGAGGACCACCTACCCTTGATTGAGTTCACGTTCAACAATAGTTACCACTCTACCATCGGGATGACACCATACGAGGCATTGTACGGCTGGCCTTGCAGATCACCTCTGTGCTAGACAGACTCTGGGGAGTCAGCACTTGTGGGACCAGAGATAGTCCAGGCCACGACAGAGAAGGTCCAGTTCATCCAGGAGCGGATGAGGACAACTCAGAGCTGACATAAGTCTTATGCTGACAGGAGGCGGAGACCACTAGAGTTCGAGGATGGTGACAAAGTTTTCTTGCGGGTCTCACCTCGACGTGGATTACAGAGATTTGGACGAGGCGAAAAGTTATCTCCGCGCTTCGTCAGACCATTCTAGGTCCTCAGCGGGGTAGGTGTGCTGGCTTACCGCCTAGATCTACCACCTCAATTGCACCGGGTGCACGACGTATTCCACGTATCTCAGTTGAGGAGATACGTGCACGACCCGACACATATCATCGACCATGGGGAGCTGGACATTGACGATGGGGCGACTTTCTCGGAGGTCCTAGTGGAGATCGAGGATTGACAGGAGATGGTCCTACATGGGCGGTCGATTCCTTTAGTATGCATCCCATGGCAGCACGGGAACCTCCAGGAGAGCACTTGGGAGTGGGAGGCTCAGATTCGTGCACAGTACCCACATTTGTTCCCCTAGTTTATGATGTATCTTTACAGGGACATAAAGACCTAAGGTGGGAGTAATGTAAAGACCCATAAAATTCAAGGGAAATTTTTTCTTAATTTTCTTTGGGATTTTACAAGAATTTAGTTTCTGACGGCACCTGATTCCAAGGCCCGGTGTGCCCGGAATCAATTTCCGAAATTTAGCTTGGGTACGTTTAGTAAATGAACGAGCGGGTTTTCCTAACTTTTGAACCGATGCTCTTAATTTAAATCTGAGGGCACTGATGAAACCACAGCGCCAGTAATTGCTTAAGAACAACTTTTTCGAAGTTGCGTTTGCTCGGGAGAAGTTTTTAATTAAATGGGTTAACTAAAGAATAAAATAAAATGTTGTGCTACAAATTTAATTTCTATTCTATATAGTTTAAACCAATGCTTGGTGGTTGGAGTGGGACCCACTAATATCCTAACTCCACTAGGTAGGATATTAGTGAAGTGGGGCCCACACGAGCCCCACCCTTTCAACTTCCTCAAACCCCCATTAATTGTGTAACACACCCGCACCCCCTTTAATGAAAAGTCAGCTCTCTTATTTAATTAATTGATTAAGTTATTCAATGTAATTAATTTGGGAATTCATTTCGAATTTCAAATTGAACATTGGCTTGTGTGTGTTAATTAAATAAGACAAAGTCTTATTTCTTTAAGGGTTAGTTTCGTTGTGCGAGAAGGATTGGGAGAGGATTTTCTCAAAGCCTTAGAATCTTCATCTTCTTCGTTGGAGAATGCGAAGAAGGACGAAGAACACCGGCCTCCGACGGAAGATGACGAAGAACGCTAGTTTCCCAGAGATCGATGACGCGACGCCGTGTACCGCGACACCGACGATCCTCTTCTCCGCGATGCCGACGACGCTTATGGAGCCTTCTTCCGCGGCGTCTTTTTTCCGCGTACAAACTTTGTTCATCAACACTTTGAGGTAGGGGTTAATTGTTTTTTCCCATGAATTATTTCTTTTCCATTCATCGACTTCTATTTGGGCCGCCTATTATCATAATAATAGGAGGAGGTCAGACCGCACGAACACAACCGGCCCTTCTCTCCCTTTTATGATTGTGTTTTTCGCGACACGAACAAAGGTAGCGCGGTGAAACAGCACCGCGTGGAAACAATGAAGAACAGGTGAAGAAGCGCGGTGCCGTCGTGCCGCGCCATTGAGGCTGAACGAAACCACAGCCGGTGTCAGGCCGTAGAGGTGATTCGAAGACTCCACAGATTGTTTATTTGACACGCGGATCGACGGGCGATGACGAAACGGGACGCAGAGGCGATTTGATGATTCCGTAGTAAAGTACGGGACCTGAGATGAACACCGACATAGACAGAATTAAAAACGGACCACCAGAGAAACTACGGTGGCCCGCAGACATAACTGGCGGCGCGGGTCACCGGCGGCCGGCACCGGCCGGCCGCCAGGAGGCGGGGGCACCCCGGCGTGTCTCCAGGAGGAACCGCTGCGGCTAAAGACGCGGCGATAGGCGATCAGATCCCGCGGCCGCACGGGATCCGGGTGAGCAGGATGCGGCGCTCGCCGCATCCGCGGAGCGCAAAGGCCGCGGGGGACCGCTTCCCCCGCTCGGCTCGCTGGTCGGACCAATGTGCCACCCGGCAGAGCCGGGCCGGCTTGCGTGGACCGGGCCAGGCCGGGCCCGGACGGGCCGGGCCACGCTCAGCCGGGTCGGACCCGGATCCAGGTCGGGTTGGCTCGGTTTGGGCCGACCCAGGGGGGGTGGGTCCGGGTCGGACTGGGCCTAGACCCCCCATTTTCGGATAACTTTCGGTCTTTTGCCCATATCTTGGGCTACGGACCTTCGATCGACACACCGTCAATTGCGATGCGATCCTCGGATCTATACGGTCGTTTTGGTATATTACACTCAAGGTTTAGAAAAACTTTGTGTATGGCCGGGTTGGTTCGAACACGAAACCAACCGGGCCCTCTGAGCGGAAACGCTTATAACTTGAGCTCCGGACATCCGATTGACGTACCATCGACTTTGTTGGATTCCTCTTAGTGAAATAGATCTTTTGTCTTACTACGCTCGAGGTTTGGATGCAGTTGGAGTGCGGTAGGTATGGTTTTGACTTAAAAACCAACCAGACCCCTATAACGAAAAAGCCAATAACTCTCAGACCGGGCGTCCGATTGACGCGCCGTCTATCACGTTGAGTTCCTTTTGTTGAGACAGAACTTTGGGATACATAAACTCTAGACTATGTGTCAGTTGATGTATCGACCCCCCTTTGGCTCGTGGAGTGGACCCTCTCGAAAACGAGAATGCTGAGTGCGGGAACCCTAGAGCTAGCTGCGACTGTGAAGACCATACTGAGATCCTCCGTGGGTTCGACGGCGATGAAGACTGCACTAAAATCCTCTGTGGGTTCGGCAGTGATTAATACCGTACTGAAATCCTCCGTGGGTTCGACGACGACGAAGACTGCACTGAAATCCTCTGTGGGTTCGGCAGTGATGAAGACCGTACTGAAATCCTTCGTGGGTTCGACGACAAAGACTCTGTTCTTGCTATCCTACATGGGTTTGGCAGAGTAGCTGGTCTATATCCTATGTGGGTCCGACAGCTTAGCTGTTTTAGTATCCTACGTGGGTCCCATCTTAGATGAATCAGTGGCTATATATGATCACCTCTATCACTTTACAAAGAAATATACCCGTGTGAGCTGAGTCTTGACCTTCAATCAATATCTTCGATACGATTGACTTGCATTCCTATGTGGATTTAGTTGTGTTATCCTCTGTGGATTTGGTTTTACTCCTATGTGGATGTGATCAAACTTGGGCTCGGATGTTGGAGCCGACTGGAATTGATGACTTAGGTATATGTATGGGCATATACCTAATTATTGTTGGATGTTACTTCGTGATTGTATCTTTCCTTTGTGGATTATCCTTTGTGGATTCTGGGAGACCTTTGGGGGTCTCGGGGTCCCTAATGAGTAGCGTATACTCACCCCTGCATGAGCGATGCCCACACTACGTTGTGTTGGATGCAGACGATGGACAACGCTGATCGTGGTTGAGACTTGTGGAGCAGGTCGGTACCTGGAGGTAGACCACTGTGCAGGATGTACACGGAGCGGACGACTGGACCCAAGGATATGAGGTGGCTATCTGTACCCACCCTTATGGTGGGACATCCAGTGGATGGATCGACGTTTCTTCTTTACTTTCAGTTGCTGTACTTTCTTTCCAGTTGTACTTTACTTTCAGTTTGGGTTTGTATTCTGGCCCATTTACTTTCCACACTTACTTTTGTACCTAGTTTTACTTAGTGTTTAATTCTACTGGCTTACTCTGTGGTGTTTGTTTACTTTATAAAGGCAATGCCTTCCCCTTTTTGTTGGGATTTACGCCTTGGTGCTAGTCGCCAGCCCCTGGCCTATGGGAGGCGGGATTGGGGTAGTCACGACATGGGCCCCGAGGATGGGTCGTGACATAACTATTACAAATAGTTTCATGAGGAAATCATTTTAGGTTGGGTGGTGGCAGTGAGATTTTTCCATAGCACAACTTTCTAAAAAGAAAAAAAATATAATAATAAAATAGGTTGTATCATTTATTTCATTTCATCTCTTTATGATCATCCAATGAGACATTGGGGGAAGAGGAGACTTTCACTGAGTTATTCTTTATTATCATGCAAATTACATTAGAGACAAACCTCCCTTTTGAGACTTACTTGATTTACATCATTCACCCACCTACCCTAATCCTCATAGTCATTTGATCCAAAATAGTGAATCCCTCATGATTATTTGTGATTTTATCTTTATGTGGTGGAGATGTTAGATACCTTGAAAGCCTATGGTAAGTGACATGTTCTTGAGGTATCTGCATCATACTATTAATTCGTTCCTTGATGATGAGTGAAAAAATTCATGTGTGGTAAATTATAAAGGTTATTCATATTAATAATGAATTAAAAAATGAAAATTGTTGAATGAAAAGGATTTGATATTTAAAAAGTGTAAAATTGAAATACATGGTTGATTTATATTCTTTAAAGAATGATGTGTTGATAAATTTTTTACGTGTGATGCTCGAACATTTATCTTTCCATTTTATCAATTTTTTTGACATTGAGTTTAAATCATGGTTGAGTATGTTTTCATTATAGTATGTTGAGATTCTATCCTTGAAGAAAATTATGAATTCATGTGTGTCTGTGTGTGTGTGGGGGGGTGATAATTGCATTAATTTTTTACATTTTTGATAATAAAATGTATTGATTATAATTATTTTTATTGTTAATACATGTTCTTAACCTATTGATTTATTAATTTTAAGGGTACTATAAGTCATGGGAGATGAGAAAAATACATGGAAATGATCATTATATCAACGTAAAATAAGGTTTTCCACAAAAATGGATGATCAAGGGGAAATTCTATGGAATGAAATTGAATAAATAAAGAAAAATGATATTTTAGAGATGGAAATTGAATTTACAAATCGTGTACCTAGTACACATCATGGACTAGTGAAATTCGTGAAAGTAATGCGCATCATAAAGTGTAATTTTGAAGTGGAGTTGACATGTGCAATGATGTGACACATATGTTTGACATTGTAAAACTAGTGAAGTATGCCCAAAAATCCTACATGTCACAAGCTACATACACATGGTGTAATATTTTCACATCGCGTAATCAATACATGGCATGTAATGTTGGTGACTAGAAAAAATGCCCATATTTTGAATATCTTGAAGTTTTCACATGTTTAAGACCTGAGACCCACCAAGGACTACCTTTGACCCATCCTTAATGCCATTGATTAATGAAAAATACCTTCTAGAGTCTATAAATTGAGAGTCAGGATGCTGCTGTCTTGGTGATCCTACAGACCAAGTCTTGGAGTGAGAAGTTATACTATGTAGGGTCCTCACCAGTTCATCTCCATTTTTTAGTTATGCTTTGTTTTTCTTTCCTTACCTCTTATTCTCTCATAATTAGGGTGGGAGGGTAACCCTGCCTTGTTCTAGGGTTTTGTAGCTGAAAAAGTAAGGTGTCATTGGATTTATTCCTTTTTCTTTATATATTTATTTTGGATTCTCATGGTTTATTGAATCAATTGTTAATCTATTTTTTTTACTTTTATGATGAACATTGGTATTTTAAAATGAAGGAAACATTATAAATTATGCGATTGGTTACCCTAAATTAAGGCATGACTATTGTCTCATTCAGGGTGACCGGGTTTAAAAATGACATTGAGACAAATTCAATTAGGAGAAACCCTAAATTACAAGTGTGAATGGAAATAGGGGATTACCATATCAAGGAGGGGATACGATGACCACTGGATCTCCCTCATCTTGAATCTAACACAAAACATGGATTAATAAATTTGTTTTTATAAAAATCCAATTTCACTTGAACCCTAAAACTAAAAAACCATGACACGCCTTTCAAATCTAATCTCAAACCAATAAATCTTCTTTGATTTCTTATTTCATTTTTTTAAAATCAATCAAGCCCATATTTTATTCACATTTTTATTCAATTAAAATTAATCAATTATTTCGAAAACCTAATTAAACTAATTCAATGTCTCTATGGGTTCAAACTCAAAATTTCCTTATACTAAATTTTAATTAATTTAGTATCATAGTTTTATTATTTTTAAATTTTTTATTTTGATTAGTCCCAAGGGAAATAATGATTCCCCTTGGCCCTATTACATGCCATGTTTGATGAATTACATACCATAGAGGAATTTGTACATGGGATCTTTCTACTCTTCCAATGGGGATATAATGATCCAAAATTTTCCTAGGTGACCGTTACATCATTTTTAGGATAAACAACATAAATAAATACATTAAAGAATCAAAATATTTATTATATTTTTAAAATTATGTTCCTAAATCACATATACATAATAAAACTTAAGCATTATTTAAATCATTGATTATTTATCCTCCTAAAAAATCTCATGTTATCTTTAGTACATGAAATAACCCAATGATATACATCAAATAAATGGGTGATCTAAAATCCTAGTAAGGGGTGGAATATAATGGGAAGAATAAGGGACATGAATCAGTAGTAAATGGGTGAGAATAATCAACATCATCATATCGTAAGCATACGATCAAAATTATAATCATGAGGTAATTTTTTTGATAAAGTCATATAATGTGCAATATAAATAATAATCAAACATCATAAAACTATGGTTAAATACCACACATAGTTTTCAATAAAGATATCATCATGTTCATGAATAACATATGTGTATAAATCACAACATCATAATTATGAACAAAGATTGCATCATGTTCACAAATAATACACATAATCACATGAGATATATTACACTACCTAATTAATTAGAGGGATATATAATTTTGGTCCCACCTGTTACATCATAAAATGATAATAATAATGCATTTTACATGGAAAGAGAAGATATAACAATCACAATCAGGAAATAAACCCATGGAAAGGAATGAGTTTATTAAGGGTGTCATAAATCATAAATTAGGGAATACACTTTTATATTCCAAAATTAATAAGGGATATATTATTTTGGAATAAAATATCATTTTTTAAAAGAAAAAACAACTCAGTATAAGTAATTGAGATGTTTTTAAAAATAAAATCCTTTAAAAAATATTTTCATTGTTTTAGAAGTCCTTTTGACAAGGTAAAAATATGTATATCATTAGAAAAAGGTAAATAATTGTGAAATTACATTTTAAGTACAATAGGGGAACATACATACTAAGAATAATGTTAAAGATAAGACAAACCAAAATAAAATAAATTTAGTTCAAGATTCCCCTTACATTAAATAATTCTTTATTTTATTGCTTTTCCACCTCTTGAATAACAAACATAGTTTATTAAAACATGGAACCAGAATTGAATTATGTTAATTTTTTTCAATCTTGATCAATGGTAATCATTGGATTCTATTACATAATTCCCTTAGTTAAATGTGAAATGTTTTGATATCATATATATTTTTTAAAATATCCCATCTTGCTTCGATATAATGATCTTGCTTTATTATAATTTATAAATTATTAAGTTTAACACCAGAAGCTTATAAATAATTATATGTTTACATTTATATATTATAAATAATTTAATATAACCATACATAAGGGTGGCCATAAGAAAAGAATAAACAACGTCCTTATTGGCGATTAACCAGTCGTTATCAGGGAATTGTCAAAAAAAGAACAAAGAGAAGTTTGAAATATAATTTTTTTTAAATATAATCATTATAGTAGGTTAAAATAAATAATATAATGTTAAAATACTTCTCAATTAATGTTAAATATTTTTCTTTGAAAGGAATAAAAGAGAGAGGAAGATGTGAGTAAAATGATAAGAGAAAAAGATGAAAAATTACACTCTTCTCGGTGTTACTTGTTTTCTATGACACCAAAATCCTCAAGTTATTAGAGTTTAGTTTCTAAAAAATATCCCTTAGGATGCTAAGTGGATTCATAGTGGGAATTTTGGTTTATCCATGGCTTTGGTAAGTGGTGGGTAAGTGGTTTTCCAAGGGAGGGGTGAGGGGTTATTTATACTTGAGGAGATTGTCATTTTGAGGATAAAATATTTAGTAATTTATTATATCCAAGGAAAACATTTAAATAGTAATATTTTTAAAATTATGAAATATATATGAATAAAATAATATTCTTTTATTAATTTTAAGCACTTTATAATTTTAATTTACTAGTTTAATCCAAAGGAAAAGAGAAATATGAAAAAAAGTTTATTTAGAGGGATAATTTAGACTTTTAGGATTTATAAAATACTTTTTATGTTTAAAAATTAAGTTTATTGTTTTTAAATGACCCATTTATCTTATTAAATTGGTTTTGGGTTGAAATAATAAATTTAAAATTTATTAAGTCATTATTACATCATTATTACGTCACAAAACAAGCGGTATTTGAAAAATAGTAATTTTAATATTCACATAAAAATGGACGTTTCTATAAAATTTTATCCATTAAATTTTCTATCATAGAATATTATTATTATTAACATAAAAATTGTAATTTTTTCTAAATAAATTTAATGAAATTTTATTAAATATTTTGTAAAATTTCTTTGTGTTTTTTAATTTTTTTATTTATTTTATGGTATTATAATATTTATAATTTATTAAATTACTCATTATAAATATTATTTATGTTAAATTTTATTATTTTAAGGTCAAATTACCATTCCAACGATCAGGTTACTATTCCCAATAGTTTGGTTACTATTACCAATAGTTAGGTTACTATTCAAATTGTCACATTACAAACCCAATGGTCATATTACTATTACTATTACCACATTACCTCCTATAAATACCTTTTTATTATTTAATACATTATATAATAGAATTCCACCCAAGGTCCTATATTTTCCTTTTCTATGATGTTGAATAGTTTAATAATATTTTTTTTCTTCTCAAGTGTGTTTTTCATGGGGGTGATAATTCTAGAGGATTGGAATGATCCATGTTTTCCCATTATAATTTTTCTATTTAATAATTTTCCCATTGTAAAATTTAATATATTCATGGGTTTCTATTGACTAATGTATTGATCTCTATTAATGAAATAAAATGTTTTTAGTTTCTCTAGGTTTTGTATGTGTTTAATTCTTCATAATATAACACACAATTATTTAGAAAAAAATAACATTTATAAATTCTTGTTCATTACATTCTTCCCCACATTAAAAATTTCATCCCCAAAATATTAACTCATATTTTGATCTGAGAATTGATGAGAGTACTTTTGTTTCATTTTTTTCTTTGGTTACCACTTTGCCTATTTATATTTTGGGTTCCACCATAGTACTCTAACAAGGTGATTTGTATTTTTTTACATAGAACTATATCTCTACCATCCAAGATCTTAACTGGATTCTCCTCATAAGTGTTGTCTTATTCTAGTTGTATCACCTTCAGATTCAGTACACGTGAGTGATCAGATATATACTTCCTTAAGAGAGATATGTAGAACACATAATGAACCTGAGCCATTTTTTGTGTAAGTTCATACTGAAAGTACATAGATTCTATTCGATCAAGGATATCAAATGGGATAATATAGGTAGGTCTAAGCTTCCATTTATTTACAAACTACATGACTCTCTTCCATGGTGACATTCAAAGGAATTTTTTTTTCAAACTTGAATATCTAAGTCCATTTGATGGTTTTTAGCATAACTCTTCTACCAAAACTGGGCATATTTTTTATGTTGTTAGATGGATTAAACCATATTTATCATATCTTGAATAATATCAGGTACAAGTATATTTTTGTTACAAACCTAATCCCAATAAGTATAAGTTCTACATCAATTCCCATATAAATATTGATATGGATCCATTTTAATACTCAAAGTGGAAACAATTATTGTAGAAGAACTCAACTAATGGGAGTTGTTGATCCCATACACTAGTAAATTCCATTGATTAGGTTATAAGTATGTCCTTGAGTGTCTGAATGGATAATTCAGATTGGCCATCAGATCGGAGGTGATATTCCATATTTAAATTCAGTTTAGTATTTAGAGTATATTTAAGAATTCTCGATAATTAATATGGGAACCTTGGATCATGATCAGAGATGATCGAAAGTGGTGCTCCATTTATTCTCACCACTTCATTTATATATATCTTAGAAATTATTTTAAGTTATTATTCTTTTCAAATAGTGATAAATTGGGTTATTTTGGTGAGTTAATCCCCAATAACACATATCATGTTATTTCCTTTGGATGTCTTCGGGAGACCATTGATAAATTACATGGTTATTATCTCCCATTTTCATGTGGGTATGGGAAATGGCTACAAAATCTCATTGGAATTTTTTCACTTTACTTTAACTTGGTGACATACCATGAATTTTGAAGTGTACTCGGTGATTTCCTTGTTCTTGTTTTCCCACACTAAGTACTATTGAAGATCATGGTGCATTTTGGTACATCTAGGATAGATAGAGAAATATGAGCCATGTGCATTATCCAAAAAATATTTCTTTTTATCAGGTGATATGGGAAAATGATGTCTAATTCTAAATTGAATCACACCATCTTCATCAGTGTGGAATTCACAAAATTTCCCATCTATTATTGCTTCCACCTTATTTTGAAGATTAAGAACATCCCTTGGTGCCTCCTTGATATTCTCTTAGATTGATGGTTGGGAAATCATTTGGGAAAGGTAGGATATATTCCCTCCATTATTTTTTCTAATTCCATAGAATGAATTTCCATGAATATAGGGTATTTATTAATCTATATCATGGATAAATTAGCATATTATTTTCTATTAAAAGCCTTATCTATGTTGTTTTCCTTTCTAGGATAACAGTGAATAGAGAAATCATAGTCCTTGATCATCTCTAACCATCTTCACTGATGAATGTTCAGATTTTTCTATGTGAATATATATTTTGGACTCTTTTGATATGTATATATGTCACAATTCACACCATAGAGTTAGTTGCACCAAATATTAAAATCGAAGATCATAGTTTTTAACCCCATATCATGCACTAGGTAGCTATTCTCATGTAACTTTACCTATCATGAGTAATAAGCTATCAATTTATCATTTAGTATGTGTAAACAACCCAATAATTTCTTTTAAGAATTTATATATATCACAAAACATTATCCACTTAATGGTAGTGTGAGTACAGATATAGTGATTAGCCACTTCATGAGCTCCTTAAATATTCCTTCACCTTATTTAATCTAAATATACTTTAATTATTTTTTGTGTTAACTTAGTTAGTGGGATATATAATCATGAGAAATTTCTCAAAAACATTTATATTACCCAGATAATCCATGACAAAAATAGACTTCCATGACACTTGAGGGTATAAGACATTTCTTAATTACCTTTTCCTTTGAAGTGTTTACACAAGTTCCCTCACTTGTGATCACGTTCCCTAAAAATGTGACTTGCTGCATCCGAAATTCACACTTGATGATCTTATAATCCATTTTCTCCTTTATTAATATCACCATTACAATACTTAAATTCTCTTTATGTTCCTCCTTTTTCTTGGAGTAAATGATAATATCATCAATAAAGACTACCACGAAATTTTCAAGGTAGTATCCAAAGACTCTATTGACTAAATATATAAATATTTAAGGGGAATTAGTAAGTCCTAAGGTAATCCCTATGAACTCATAGTTTTAATACCTTATACATAAAGTTCCATTCTAGATATCATAATTATTCACTTTCAGTTGATGATATCCTGAAAAAAGACCCACTTTTGATAAGTACTGATCTACTCTAAGTTGATCAAACAAGTCATCATTTGTTGGAAGGGGATAATTTTCCTTACAGTGATCTTGTTGAGCTCACAGTAATCAATATATAGGAATATTGATCCATCCTTTTTCTTGAAAATTTCACCATCGCCCCCAAGGTGATTCACTATGGCCTATGAGACATTTTTACAAATTCTATTGTAGAAGCTTATTTAACTTATATTTTTCAACAGGGGACGCCCAATCAGGGAATTTGAAGATAAGATTATCTCCAGGTATAATATCTATTGAGAAATCTACCCCACAATCTGGGGGATTTCTTAGTAACTATTCAGGAAATACATCAATATATTCCATTACAATGGAAATTTCCTTACGGTTGGTTTTTTCCTTTAACACAACAGTTTGGGGAATATAATCTTTTTCATTGGGTATCAACACCCACATAGTTGAGGTATTTTCCAAATGAGATTCATGATCATCATTTTTTTTATAGGAGCATAGGATGATTCATAATAGGGGAAGATATTTTATTTTCCTAATAGTTTATGTGAGATCTATATAAGGAGAGCCAATCCATTCCCATTATAGATTCAAATTCCACCAAGGGAAGGATTATGAGATTCCTTAAAAAAATATTACCCCACATGATAATAGGAGAAGAGTACAAGACTTATGTTGCACTAAAAACACTACTTGTTTTATTTTATGGATATATCTACTTTATGGTATTAGGGTTATGATTTAGCACTTCTAGAAAACATAAAAGATATAAAGGAATTCATAAAACCAAGATCAAATGAATTATTTTCCATTATTGAGTGAATAGGTAGTGTATGTTGTATGAGTTCATTTTCATATTCCATCCTAGTAGAAATGATGGAATAATATTTTTATCTCCATTGGATTTGGTGGTTATTAATGCTAAATACCCTCAAAGTCCCATGGTTTACTACATTATCTTATAGATTTCCCTTTCCCCTTATAGTTGAAGCATTATTCTCTATGTGGTGCATTGTGAGGTTTCTTCCTTTCCTCCATCACATTTGTTAGCTTCTTCATGTATATATATCATTTATGAGCTTTGTAGCCTTATTTACCTCACACTTGATGAATTTACTTATCCCTTTGAGGAAATTTAAATGATTCTTCTTACCACATTTTTAAAATGTGGGTGGTTAGATCATCTTTTATAATTTTTCATTTGATCCGCTTGCTTGAAAGTCCATTCCTATATTTTTATCTCCACGTCTAGGATTCATTATCCAAACCTCAGCTCTACCTTGGGAGAATATAGAACTAATTATTCATAACTAAAAAAGTCTCACATGGATAGATCATTTTAGAGTTGTGGTTTAAACCAATAAATAATTTATTTATTTCTCTATCATTATTAATAACAAAAACTAAGTAATATCTTACAATAATTTTTAAATTTTCCTTGTAAGTCATGAAAAATTCACCCTTATTCTTCTTAATCAATAGTAACTCTCTCTATATATTTTATCAAAGAGTATGGGGGAAATAATTGTTAAAAAATAACTTATTAAAGTATTTTCACTCAATTTCTTCTATTTCATCCTTTATCTTGTTATTATTTATCAACTCCAACCATTGACCATACTTTCCATATAAATGATAGAAAACCAAGATGACTTTATCCTTATTAGAATGGATGATCATAGAAAATATCTTTTTCATTGAGTTAACTCCCTATTCTATGATAAGTGGATCAGAAGATTCACTAAGTGTCATAGTCATTACCATAGAAAGGGATTGATGGATAGTTTCTCATTATTGGGTGAAGGTGGATTTTATTCAAGTTTTAAGTTATTATTCACAGTCTGATACAGTTGGGTAATCATCTTAATTATGTTTTTAACTCCAACTACCATTTCATTGGAAATGTTTTTAGATAATCATTGAATTATTCTTCACATGGGTTGTTGGTATGGTTTCACAGGCACTCAAAAAAGACTTATACCAACAACAATTTATTGATAGATAATATATTTTTTGGTAAAATTGATAAATTCTAATAGATATTAAGTTTTATTGGTATTGATTTTAAATACCAAAACTTTTTTTTACCAAAAGACATATCCCTTAGTATTAATCATTTAACACCAAAAAATATTTTACCAACAATTAAATGTATTCCTTTATCATACTACTACTAAATTGTTTTTAGAACACTTGAATATGTGATTATTAATTACTATTACCAAAAAATATTTTTCCATAAATAAAATACATTACAATAAACTATTATATAATAATAACCAATTAAGATAAATTTGTTATATAGATTAGTGTTTTTGTTACCAAATTTAATATTTACATTTAGTGATTTTATTAAAAGTAAGCCATTAACTAATTTTATTTTTAAATTTTCTCTAATTATTAATGGTTCTTATGTCCAATTAATAAAAATTTAAATTTTTTGTATAAAATAATTAAATCATTATAATATTTTAATTTAATAAAATAAATAAATAAAAATATAATTATCAATAAAAAATTAAAAAATTTAATTGAAAAATATGTTGAAATAGATCATTTAAAATAATACTGACATTTGTTTAATTTTTTTATTAAAATAGACCATTAAAAAATATACTAAAATAGATCATAGTCATGCCAATATGTTTATGAAAAAATTATCAACTATAAATATTTTACATTATAAATATGTTAAAATCGATCATTAAAAAAATACATATTTAATTTCAAACAATACATTATTTATTAATAAAAAAATATTATTTTATTTAGAATTATGAATAAGATCACCTATAATGACAAGAATAAACTCGCAGGAGGGTGTTCCCTTGGGAAAATGAGGAAGGAACCCTGAAATGAATGTTTGATCCTCCATAGAAGTTGTTGATAAGAGTGATCAATAGTTTCATCCAAGCTATGATGGTTCCGAGGATGTTGCAGATCATGAGTCGAATAGATTTTGGCATAGGGTATTCTCTCTGATCGCTTTTTTGAAGTAATAGGTACAACATATTTCGTCTTATATATGATTTATGCTTGTTGGAAAATTTATTAAGCTTAGGATTTCAATAATATTACATATAATGTCTCTATAGGCTACTGAATTTGTTAGATTTCATATTAATCAATTGATCTCATTAAATGTTTTATTCCATTTTTATTCTGAAAATAAATTCTACCATCTATAGAAAAGTGGTTTGTGTTCCTTATGAGGTTTCTCTATGAAATTATTGAAATGGTCCCTAGATTTCATCACTATTTGTTATCCTCCCATTCCACATATCTAGTGAAGTTTTTCTAGATTTCTGATTCATCACTATTTGTTATCCTCCCATTCCACATATCAATATATTATATTTCTAGAGTATGTATAGAGAATGATCTCTCTCAACCTTTTCGATCCTTCATATGGATTCTAAATAAAAAATCTAGTTTTTAAGAGGTTGTTTATGAGAACCTAGTATTAAAAAATTTCATGCCTCAAAGGGATGTGGAAACAAGCCCCACCTTGCACACCCCCTCAAAATCAATCCCAGTTAAAAAATAATGTAAAAAGGGAAACATTATACTTCCTATAGACATCCGATGGATATTTGTGATAAGAATGTCTGTAATAATCTTCCTAGACTTTCTAAGTCTCATCCCTCTCCTGAAATCTTCTTTGGATTTTTGGATGTTGAGAATGATTCCCAACCAATAAATGAGGATAGGGATGATGTTAATAGGCCTATGAAACCTCCCCTAGAAAAACCTTGATTTGTTCAACCTAAATAGGAGATAGAAAAGGAGTTTCAATCTGATTCTAGTGAATTTATCCTTGATGAACATGAGAAATCTCATCATATTGAGGATGTTTATTTGAAGCCAAGTGCTAGAAAAGGCAAAAATTATTTACTCAGATTTATTCATTACTCTATATCCAAGGAATACTTAGAAGCATCAATATTACTATAACATTGAGAGAAAAATTGGTACTTGATCTCTAAGAACATATTTGAATACCAAATATGATATCCCTCAATATCCTGAGGTTGATGAGGTCCCTATCTCAACCTTATATGATGGTGATTCTAAATATATTTCAAATCTTAATAATTTCACCTGGGTTTTGAAGGAATGTATTAAGGATGATATCTACACATGGTATGAGGAGAATAATACACTATATTATAATATATGATTGAATATAGAGTTAACTTTGGATGGTTTTGTAAACATTAAGGGAAATATGTTAGAGTGAATTGAATTAGAATTTGATCAAAATACTAATTTTGACTACCTAAAACTCTCATAGGAGTAGTATCCCCATGTTAATGAAGTCAAAAACTATTTGAGTTATATAGGTAAGGTGACATCACCACAGAGTAATATCTCTATACTAGGGAGAGGATAATTTTTATTTTAGATTAGATTTTAACAATGATACTATTTTTAGTTTTTGGGATATCATTTGAAAATGATTTCCATATAGGGTTCTTATTTAAATTCTTTCTGACGTGGTTGGATGTTTTATAGCCTATCATCCATTTGATTTTACAATTCTGACCTGAGATTCATTTAGAAGTGGCATTGGTGGACCCTTTGTGGATCTGGTTTTCATTTTTCTTTGTTGGACCTTTCACTGTTTTGATATATCCAAAGTTACGGATTGAAAAAGATGAAAATTTGATGTCTTTGGTACTGAGATCTGAACCATAGGATGGTTGATTATGGAGGTGATATTTTGATACTTTTCTAGTGAATTTCATATTGTATTTGGTTATATTTAATTTCATATGGAAGATATTTTTTTATATTTCTAATGAGTTTCCTAGTGGCAGAGATATTTATTACAAGTTAATGTATTTTTAGTGGGTATAAATAACTGTAGGATAGCCATTGAAAATGGGAAGTTTCTTTCTTCCATATTATCATTTCCTTTTGGGAAGTTGCATGCTCAAAATATACTTTTTTTTATCTTTTTTATGAAGGAATTGGGCCGCTATAGTTCAATAATTCCAAAATGATGATTATGGAGACAATGATGTTGTTTGGATTTTTCTTAATCACTTATATTCCATGTAATTAGAGATTATGTGGGATCTATACTTGGTAATTGTACTTGTTTCCATCTAAAGAAGTCATTTATAGTTGGAACATTCTAAATTACTTCTCAAGAAATATTTCAAATTCATTCTCCTATATGTTATTTCATTACCTTTATTATTAGTGAAAACTTAATGCAGCTCTTGTAATCATTGAAACTATATCTTTTATTAATACTTTTTGGAAGCATGAGTTGGTCTACCAACTATTTATATGATCCATTTTTATATTTGTATATTTTTTTTAATTAACCCTAGCACCATTGGATGCATGTCTCCCTTCATTTAAACTTCCCTCCCACCAAATCAGCACCACCTCCCCTTTGATCTTCCACTCCATCACTACCTTCCCACTATCCTACTCCATTGATGCTACCTGTTCCTATATCCCTCTCTACCCTACCCACCGATGTCGTCTCACCCACCTAACTTACTATCACAAATCCTCACCCCCAACTCCCTAGCTACCCATCACACTTTCCCACCAACACAATCTCTTCAACCTCCTCATCCTCCTCCTCCATGGCTCCTTTAAATTTCCTCCTCCTTGCCTATTCTCCCTTTATATTCTTCCATATCCTCACTATTATCACTACCACTGGTTCCTCCTTCCTTCCCCACTTCAGTTCCTATTGGTTAGGGCATAAAATATGATCCATATTTAGTTCTTGACGATTTTATGTCATTTTTTATTCTAATTTTGATACCCACTATGATACTACATAGTTGAATCAGAAATAGGGTTGTAAAAATATGATTCAAATCTTCAATTCATGATGTACGGTTTAGTATGATTTTTGGAATGTTCTAATTTTGATCTTTTTTCCCTCATGTTTGTTTATTTTTCTCTTTCAATCATGATATTAAATATCATTCCAAACATTAATTTTCAATAAAATGGGAAGGCTGTTAATAATAAAATGAATCATTATAGTTTTGAAATTTATTTATACTCTTATCCCTATCTACAAATATTTTAAGGTGTAAGATGCATTATACATATATTAGATTCACAGAACATATAAATATACATTGAAATCCTAACTTATTCCAATCACCCTTTTCTCAATTGAAACAAAAAAATATTATATTATATAAAATGTGTGCTCTAAAATGGGAAGAATAGTGATAATAGTTTTGGTTTGAGATGATATAAAATTATATAGGACACGAGTGGGGGGAGAAGAAATGAGGAGGGAATAAAATGGGAAGAGGAGTGCTAGTTTTTTAGTTGGTGTTCATGTTTTAGTTAATCCATTAGGCCTAATTTAGCTTAATATTGAATGTAGATCCATATGTGTAAATTTTTCCAAATTTTCATATTTGGATCCTTCATAATAAAAGTCATAGGATTCCTTAAGTGTCATATTTTTCATTTTTGATTTTATTATATATTCATGTGTGAACATTTAGTATGATGAATGCTAATGTGAAATGAATTTTTTTTCAAGCATACCAACATCCCGACATAGTGATTTTCATTCTAATTTCTTGATATATGCATCCAAATTTTTATTTTATATAGATTTGGAATCATATATAAATTATAGAATTTATTTTAATAGGATAAAAATTAAAATCCATGCTAAGAAACTCAATTTTTTTTATCACACTATAAGGAAATTAAATTAATATTTTTGTTTAATATGTTGTACCCTTTCTAAAATTTTTAATGACTTTTCACGTAGGTGTGTGTGGGGTGGGGGTGTTTTTATTTAATTTTAATGGTTGTTTATTTTTTTTAATTTCTAGGTAGCATAAATTGATGCATGTGATGATAAAAGTTATGCACTGCATGAACAATATTTTCCAAGAAAAGAATTAGTTGGAAATGTTCCAGTCATATTAGACGGTGGTGTTTATCTTGTATTGGTAAAAGGTTTAATTTTAGTGTATACATTCCTATTATTTTACATTTAACAAAATTTTATAGAATCAAGAGTTTTATATTTAGCACATGACCTCTTTTTTGAAATTTCACTTTCATTAAATTTTTTTTTGTTTTCACACAGTTGTTGAATATTATTCCAAATTTTATGAAAAATTAGCACCCTCTCTAAAAGATATCATATTTATAAACACATGAAATTATACTATTTACTTTGGTCTTGAAAATATTTTTCATTTTATTATAATTATACTTTTTATTCTATAACTGGCAATTACTTTGATAATATATTCCCATTAATAAGAAACTATATATATGAATCTTAATTAACAACGACAGATTATAATTTTTATTATACATCACATAGTGAAATATGTAATCTCTATTTGTATGATACAATTCCGTGTTTATATAATTAGTGTGTAATTTTTTTAAACATTCTTGTGTACAGTTTGTGCTTAAAATTCATGTGTGGAATCTGTGTATAATCTATGTGTGCAATCTGTGTTTGTAAACTCATTGTGTAATTTACATTTTTAAACTCAATGTGTAATCTATTTCTATAAAATCAGTGTGTAATTTTTTTGTAATATTAGCGTGTAATTGGTGTGTGATGTCAATGTTTTTGTGTGGTAATTATGTGTAAAGTTTAGTGTAAACTTAGTGTGTAGGATTAGTGTGTAACCTTAGTGTGTAATCTGTGTGTACAACTTATGTCTATGTGTGAAACTATGTGTAAATGTAGGGTGTAATATATGTTTGAAATCTTTGTATGTGTGTAAAAACTATGTGTAAACTCATTATGTAATCTCAATGTGTAATATTATTGTGAAATCTGTTTCTATTTATGAAATATGTGGGTAATCTTTATGTGAAATTTTTGTGTTTATAAAGTCATCATGGTATCTATGTCTATAAAATTTGTGTGATCTGTGTCTATAAACCCAGTGTGTAAACCCAATATAATCTCATTGTGTAATCTTTGTGTGAAATACATCTCTATATATTGGAAAACTAAGTCTCATAACCCAACCAATATCCACTCTAAATGAATATTCTTACACCTCTTTACAAGCAACATTATCATTTACAACCAATATATCATCATTATATTTTCATTTATTTTTTTATTATCATTATATGAATTTTATATAGACTGTAATGATTCTTAACTATTTCTATAGGAAACATGAATCTCTAATCAAATTTTTAATGAACCCTTGCAAGCATGTTGGAACCATACTATTTAACCAAAACTGGAGTGGTTGTTCTCTATACAAAGTTATTTTTATCATGGATGGTTTAGAGTTCATTATTATTTATCATGTGGGATTGGGATGATCATTTTTGTACTTGTGTTTGGATACTAAAAATATGGGTTGTGATATAATGATGGAGCATTTTTGCGTTAGTCATCAATTAAATCCTATGTTGAGTTACTATTTCACAAGACCAAATGTTTAGATCTAGAATTTGATTATGGGTTTATTGGGTATGGATATGAATCCTGACTTCACATTTGTATAAATGGAGGTTTAGTATCAGTAGTCATGCTACTAGTTATGACTTGGGTTTATGTTGACTTGAAGCTAGGTTGTGTTTCTTTTATCTGAAGACCCGAGATTGGTATGTTTCAGTTTTTTCCAATATTGGTTTTCTAGTTTGGGTTTTTTAAGATACATAATGAATGGGTTCTCATGGAAGTGGGATATGTTAGTGTCCTATCATATATTTGATGAAACACCAAAGGTGGTTCACTATGTTGATGCTGCATTGACTGGAGACCACATGTTTCTATCGATGTAACTATATAAAACTATTATTTCTAAGCCACTACATACCATTTCTAGATCATGGGGTTGAGATGATATTGGAAAGATTTTTTACTGGTTTGTGCTGAAACGTGATGGGATTATTAGTTTCATTCTCACTAGGGTAGTGCTAGGTGAATGAAGTCCATGATAGGTGGTTCTAAGATGCTAAAATATGAAAAATGATTTCTTCAAAAAAAAAATTCAAAGGGGAATCAAACTGGAATAGTGGTGATATGAACTAAAGAGAGTGGTAATAAATTTATTATGCGCTAACGAAAGCCACCACATGTGTCTTCAGCTACAATTTATTGGATAGTTTAATAAAATTGTACCCCATATTTATTATATTGTTCAACTGGTTTATTCTACACTAATTCATGAATATAGACTTCTTAAAGAGAAGTCTCCATTTATGTTTATAAGTCTACATGATATAATGTTGAGAACATGGAAAATCATATACATGGGTGTCAGTGTATATGAGGAAAATAATCATTCATTATTTAAATGTTTTGAAATGTATAACTATTCATTTAAATGTACTTTATGTTATATTTTTTACTATAGGAAATTGAATATAAATTCATTCCATCATAATTTCAAAAAAAGAGTTTCTTGTGATGATTTGTTAATTTTTTTGGAAACATTTTTTTAATACAAATTATAACGCGTTCTCTAAAATTACCATGAATCCAAAATTTATATTTCATATTCTTCATTATTTTCATATATTAAAAAAATAAAATTAAATGAATTTATTTTCATTATAATATAGATTTGATTTACCATGTTGGTATATATATGATGCTTTGTTACATGAGTTTTCATTGTTTAGCACATGTATAGAAATGCATTTAAAAGGAAAAATCAAATTTAAAAGTTAAATTTTACTTTAGTTTGTTCATCCAGAAGTAGAATATTTAGATATTGTTACAAATTTCTACTTCACGTTTCTTTTTTCTAAATTAAAACCTCTAAAACTAATTTATATTCATATATGATATATGGAATTTATTCAATGGTATGTATTCATATTCTATTTACATTCGTCACATTTATACTATTTAACACAATAGATATTCCATAATTAAATTTAAAATTTGAATATGAGGAGTTGGTATTAAACATGTCATCAACAAGTGAGTGAGGAAGTAACATCCACAGTTTAAGATATTTCACTATTTTATTATGTATTTTTTTTATTATAAGAGGGTGTGGGTTGTTTTTGGGAAGTTATGTAGGAATTTTTGGATTTTTTGGGGAGATCGATTATAGAATGAATTATTATCTCTTAGGGATTCAAAATAGTTGTGGTGTATCCCATGATTGGGGTCATTTTAGTTCCATAGAAATGGTGAGTTGGTTATTTTTAAGAGGTTTATATGTTTTTCTTGGTTCACATTTTTGTCTAATTTTTTCTTATTTTTTTATACTGGTGCATATTATTTTCCATATAGGTACCTATTTTTTGTTGATATAGGTAACTACTTTTTTTATTTTTTTTGGAGTAGTTATTCATATTTTTTTATAAATGATTCCAATTCAATATACAGGTTCATATTTTTCCAATTTGTTAATATTTTTTACCCATTTTTTGTTCTCTTTAATAAAATTTTTTCATATGAGTTGATATTTTTTAAATCAGGTTTATATTTATTCATATTATTTCACAGAAATTCATATATATTAAAAAACCAAAATATTTCACCTAAATACATAAGGTTATATTTTTTCAGTATTATATGTAATTTTTTTGTTAATAATAATTTTATACATGTTCATATTTGTTCTAAATTGATTGAAAATTCAGAAGTGATTTTTTTCTACCAATAATAGGCATTGACTCTTCTAAAGATAAAATAACCAAATCATGTCAGAGATCTTAGTAAGGTAATTTTAATTTATATTCATCAATTTCCATTCTTCTTATGGAGGTAGGGTGTGTTTTCCATTCTCCTCGATTAGTCAAATTTTCTATTCCCTTACATAAAATCCTCTACAAATGAGCTACACAAAATGATCGGTAGAGTTCATTTATCGGGAAAATATGTGATATTGGTTGGTTATATACATGAATTATAATATACATTGGCATCTAATTCATATTATGTGGGGAGGAAATAGATAGTTTCACCCATTATTCATCCCTTACCCCATCGAACCCACTCATTTTGAAGATGATAAATGATGTATTTAGTGACTTACTTGACCCCCTTCTTCCTTGATGTGAAAAAGAACTATAAAAAGTAAGTTTCCCCATCTCATTTGTTCATGAAATGAAACACCAGGGTAATTTAGAACCCAACATCCAACCTAATTGTTTTTCTAAATTGGTGAGAAAAAGAAAAGGCTTCTTTGTGGTTGATCTAATCAGACCATGAGTTGATTTGTTCATTTGTTTCTTGATTTGAAATTGAAAAAATAATATAGGGTTTATTTTGAACCCAAATTTAGGGATTTTCATTCTTTGTTTTATTGAAAATGTTAAGAATTGGTGGGATAATAGTCATTAGTGAAAGAATATGATTATTCCTTTAAATAAGAATGATATAAATCTGATCCATATGTATATTTTAAGGTATAAAATCTATCAAAATAAAGTGGTATGATTACAAGGGTTATTTTCAATACATATTGACATATTTTTTTCCAATGAAATTGCATGTTTTTTTATAGATCATTTATGAACATTATTATATGCTTTACTTTTTAGAAGGTATGTTTATCTTTGGTTTTGTTTATTTCATAGTTTCATTATTCCATTATTTAACACAACACACAATAAATGAACTAAGAATATTGTGCTAAAAAGAGAAGGTATTATTGATTTTTTGGGGACAACATGCACCAAAATTTCATTGTAAAATGACTATTATTGTATTTTTGTGTGTGGATCTGACTACTATAGTTCATTTGAGTCATCCATAGATTTTTGTGTTTGTAATGTTATAATATAATGAAATGGTAGTGTCATTATCAATTAAAAGTAGTGCTACTATATTACATAATTGGAAGTAGTGTTAATAGATAATAGAATTATGAGTTATGCATCATTATCAATTTAAATTAGTGTCATTTTCAATAGTTTGTGGTGACTATTTAGATCATATTATGAAATTTTATCATGAATTGTTATTTTATGTCATGGTGGTCATGGGTTGCTTTTTATTTTCATGGTCATAGGTTATTTTCTTATTAATGAAACTAGTTATTTTGTGGTTGTGGTTACTGGTTGTTCTGGTTATTTTTCTATTGATATAATCACTGGTTATTTTTATATAATTAGTTATGGTGGTTGTTGTGTTCACTAGTTATATCTTATTTTTTGTGTTCACTAGTTTGATAATATTCTTGTTATTGATATCAAACATTATTATTTTTATATAAATTGTTTAGATGAAAACTATTTTTATGACTAATATTTTTGTTCTCAACCGACTGCCCATGATGGTGTCAATATAAAGTGAAAGGAGATCATGTCAAGTACTACTTCAAACATAGTGGGGTACTCCACCTTAATGAAAGGGATTATTGTGATGTTTTTCATGTTAAGATCCACTATAGTATATTATAGCTTGTGTAAAGTGCTGGGGATTCAAGATCTAGTTTATTTTGTGGCTGGTTCACATCAGGTGTATCAAAGTTCTCCAATTTAGGTCTACTACAAGGTGCATCATTAATATTTTTACTAAATAATAATTTTTGGATTTTTTAGTAGATTGGTGCTAACATTAGAGGTTAGTAGGGTGCATTTTTAGACTGCCACTAGCTTGAGTCAAATGCCTGGATCTTGTCAAGCTACCTTCTTATGTTTTCCACCTTTTGATTTTTGGGATAAAATTTACTACTATTAGGGTAGGGGGTTCATGCTACCATTGTTAACTCATTAAAGATCCACATTATATTAAGATTATCTATTCCTTTTACCCATTACATGGATTATTAAAAGTGTTTTTCTATTAAAAATTTTCCAATACCAAACACAACCTTATTTTAACTCATTTGGAGAGGTGGAGTGATTGGTATTTTCTATTAAATTTATAGCAAGATGGACTTGATGCTGGATATGGAACTAATACTATAGTTTTAGGGGATTATAGTTGTCCACGACTCTCTCTAGGACATTATAATAGTTGTCCACATCACACATTTTATATGGTTGACCGCTACAAAACATAAAAAACCTAAATTACATGGATGGGAGATGATTTTGGATGCATCCAACAAGATTTAGATTATCCCATGAGTATCTCGCTAAAAAATATAGGTATTTGTTTCTTCTTCACTAGTATCATTTTTCACCATGGTATAAAAACCAAATTTTGAAATGTACCATAAACAGTAAACCAGATTAGATTAATAAACACTATTTTTGTGATCTTATTATGATTTTAGTTATTCATAATTGAACCTATAATAGATTTATAGAACCTATTTGAAATTTAAATATTGATTCATTGAAATGAAATTTAGTTTTACTATTTGATGATTTACAATCTTCTACTTGTTAATCATCTGATAGGAAAATTGGGATCCACCACTTATTCTTGTAAGTGAAATAACAATTATTTCCATTTTGGATCTAGTTGCTTTATCACTCACCTAACTTTTTTTTGGCATAAAAAAAACTTATTTGAATATTGATATCTAGAATATAAACAAGATGATTCCTAGAATTTCCATTGAATTAGGGGAATGGGGCATGGAAAATTCCTCAGGTTCAAGTCAAACCTAAAGTACCTTTTTCCCACTTGCATCAGTACTATACTATAATCATATGATAACTACATCAAAATTGAAAAAATGAGTTGTCAGATGATCTAAGGAAGATCTAGTATCTTGAAATGGGTGGAATTTTGAAGAGGAATGTATGGTTGAGCAAGGTCTAGAAGTCTAATTCTTATCCGATTTATATTCTCCCATTGGTCAATAGAACTAGGATTCAGTGGAATATGAAACATCGACTACATAGGTGATACATGGGATGAATTTCTTCTATCCACTAGTGTGTGAAATATTAATTTCTAACATGATTGGTGAACCATTACACTGATATACATCTCATAGATGTCTACTTCTATCCACAAGTAAAAGTGCAATAAAATTGACATGTAACAAATGTAAAGGGACATGCTTGGTGAACCATTATTGTGACAACCATATCACAGATGTCTACTTCCTCCCACAAGTACAAGTGTAATAAAATGGGTTTGTATGAATGGGGACTTACATACATGTGTGGATCCCATCGCCAGTGTGAATCAGGATAGCGAAACCCAATGTATGATATGTTTTTAAATTATGTTCAAACATTATTTTTCAAATAAAGCCTTAGTTTGTTGGATTTTCATATAATCTAAATTAATAATTATTATACTATAAATATCTTAAATATAACAAATATAATAAATATAACCAATATAACCAATATAATAAATATAATAAATATAATAAATATAATAAATATAATAAATATAATAAATATAATAAATATAATAAATATAACAAATATATTATATATAGTTAGATTAATGAATATAATATAAAATTTTAACAAAAAATATTGGAATACCCATGCATAATTTTTTATTTAAAAAATAATTTATAAATAGATATTGATTGTTGTTATTGATTATAATATTTTTAATAATATTACCAATGGAATGATAAATGATGGTAATAATATTATAAATAAATAAATATTTCATATGAATTATTTACTAAACATTTTAACCAACATATATATATTATCTATTGGTATTATTATTATTTTTAAAAAACTATTTTACTTATCCCTAACATTTAGCGACATAGTATTTACTAATAATTTATTTAAAAGTAATTTTTTGTAAATAGAATGGTTTACCAATATAAAATGTGATTTTATTAATATATATACCCCTATCAAAGGAATATAATTATTCTGTAATGCTGGTTCCCACCATTTTCAAAAATAGAATATTGTTTGAATAAAAATAAGTCAACAAAGCATTAATAAATAATTTATTCTTATGTGAAAATTAATTCAAAATTAATATCTTATGGGGTCCCTATTTTTATTCCTTTTATCAAATGATGATTCTATGATCATTTACATTAATAATATTTTAACTTTAAGTGAAATAATTACACTAGTAGTATATCCTTCATAATGGTTTGTATAGAGCGTATGATTAATCGAAGAATATCCTTTGGGAGTGTCAAACCAGGTGTGCAGTAAAATCTTATTATTGTTCACCGGGTGGTGATCAAGTTAATACCCAATTCACCCTCTTCAAAGTTTTTACCCCTAGGTACATTTGTTCTAGATCTATATCCACTTGTATTATCTAGAAAAGGATTTTATTTCTCATAAAACACACACTCTTATACTTTACTAAAACTTCAGGATGTTTTCCTTAAAACTAAAGCTTATCCCTAGGGTTTTTCAAAACTTTTTCTAGTAAAAATTACCAAATTAAATTAATTATAACTTTGATACCACCTAAATAGACTCAAATTTTTCTTATGTGACTATTACATTGTTTTTAAGATAGACAACATAATAGTAATGCATTCAAGTATCAAAAGGTTTTGTATCTTTGGAAAATCAGGATTATATATCACTTGTATATAATTAAAGGTAAACATTATTTAAATCCTTTTTCTTTGTACTCCTAAAATATCTCATGTCCTCCTTAGTAAATTAAATCACCTAGGGATATACATCAAATAAATGGGTGAGATAAAATCCCATTAAGGGGAGGAATATAATGGGAGGAGTAAGAGATATTAATCAATAATATATGGGTGAACATAATCAACATCATCATATTGGAATAAAAATATCATCCTTATAGTCATGAGGGAAAAATGTGACAAAGTCATGGAATGTTGCATATGAATAATAATGAAACACTATAACATAGTGGTCAAATACCACAAATAGTTGTGAAAAAATCTTGCATCATGTTTACACATAACATATATGCATAAATAATAACATAATAATTGTGAAAAAAGATAGCATCATGTTCACACACAATACACATAATATCATGAGATATTTTATACTACTTAATGAATTATAGGGATATATAATTTTGATCCTACCCATCACATCATAAAATCCTCATAATCATGCATTCCATATAGAAAGAGAACATATAACAATCATAGTTATGAAATAAACCCATAGAAAGGAATGGGTTTGTTAAGGGTGTCATAAATAATATTTTAAGGAATAAACATTGGGGTTACCTAATTAATCATGTAGATCATATTTGGAAATAAAAGATAATTTTTATTTAAAGGATAAACAATTCATAAGGAGTCAGAGATGTTTCCCAAAAAATGTCATTTTAAAAACATCTTTTCTTCTGGCTTCGAAGTCCTTTTGAAAATGTAAAAACATATATACCTGAAAAAAGAAAAGGTAAATAATTATGAAATGAAACCTTAATGACAATATAATAAAATTCATACTGAGAATAATGTGAAAGAGAAGATAACCCAAATATAGGGAATTAGGTTCTAGAGTCCCCTTTCCATAAATCCCATTTTATTTCCTCACTTTTCTACCTCCTGGATAATAAGCATAGGTTTATTAAAACATGGAACCCGGATTGAATTATTTTCATTCTTTACTCTTGATCAATTATAACCATTGGATTCTATTCCTTAATTACTTTTACTATGGGTGAGACGTTTTGATATCATATTCTTTTTAAAATATTCCTTCTTTCTTTGATTTAATAATCTTGATTTATTTTTATCTATACATTTTGAAGATTAATTGAAGAATATTATAAATAATTATATTTGGAAATTTATATATTATAAATATTTTATTATAACCATCCATAAGGGTGGTGATAATAAAATAATTTTCAATATCTTTATTTGTGGTTAATTGACCAGTAACGATACATTGTCAAACGAAGAAGAAAGACAAGTATAAAATGTAAATAAATCATAAATATAATAATTAAAATTGGTTAAAAGATTAATAAAATTTTAAAATACTACTTGATTAATATTTAAATATTTTGGTTTTAAAATAATGGAGAAAAATAGGAAGAGAAATGGAAAATTAGAAAAAAAAAGAAAATGAAAACTTACCAACTTCTTGGTGTTGCTTCTTTTATAGAACACTAAAATTATTGAGTTCTTGGTGTTGAGTTTCACTAAAACATCCATAAGGATGATAAGGGGATTATAATAGGGATTTGGTTATACAATTTGATTTGGTAAGTGGAAGGTATGTGGGTTTCCAAAGGAGGGTTCAGATGTTATTTACACTCACAGAAAGTGTCATTTTAAAGATAAAATATTGAATATGTTATTTTATCAAAGCTAAACCTTTCAAAAGTAATATTTTTGAAATTATGAAATATATTTAAATAAAAAACATGATTTGAATAATTTTAATCACTTTATAGTTTAAATTTATTAGTTTAGTAAAAATTAAAGGAGAAAATAAAAAAAAATGTTTACTTAAAGGGACACTTTAGAAGTTTTGTATTTTGAAAATAATTTTTAGGTTTGGAATTTATGTTTGTTTTTTATAAATGAACCATTTATGTTATTAAATTAATTTTGAGCCAAAAATATACAACTTAACATTTATTAATTCATTATTACATCATCATTATGTCATGAAACATGTGACATTTGAAAAAAAATATTTTTACTATTCATATAAAAAATGGATGTTTTTTAGAAAATTACCAAAAATTCACCCTAGGGAAATTTGGAAATGATAATTATAAATTTTTATTTATCAAAATAATATTATATCATATATAATTATTATTATTAATATTAAAATTCATATTTTTACATAATACATTAAAAAGAGTTTATTAAAAATTGTATTTAATTTATTTTAGTATTTTTATCATGTTATTTATTGTGTGGGATTTTAATATTTATATATATTAGGTACATAGGGGTACAATTACATTTTATTATTTTTTGGTAAAATTACTAAATCAAAAATAAATTTAATATTCTCAGTGGTTTGGTTACTATCCCCAAAGGTCATGTTACTATTTCAATGCTCATGTTACTATTACAACAATCACATTCCCTTTCCAATGACCACATTACTATTTAAAAAACCAAATTACCTCCAATAAAAAACTCTTCAATCCTTCATAAACTATTCACTACAGTTCCTCCTAAGGTTATATATTTTTCTTTTCTAATATTTTGATTGGTTTTCTAATATATTTTTTTCATTTATATCATGTTGTTTGTGGGTGATAATTATAGTGGATTGGAATGGTATATTTTTTCCCATTTTATAATCTATCTATTTATTATTTCTTCCTCATTTTGATATTTTATATTTTAATGTGATTAATTTCTAGCTAATGAAATGATCTATATTTATTAAATAAAGTGTTTTTAGTTTCTATTTATGTTGCATGTGTGTAATGATATATAATATAATACAAATTTATTCAGGAAAGAAATATCATTTATAAAGTATGGTTCATTATATGGAAAGTAAGATATTGTCTAGAAATGGATATATACATTTCATGTAAATAACTAAGGCTCCCTTGATTTCCTCAAAGTTAAGATAATTTCCATATGGAATGATCAAAATTATGAGATTGATTATTTTGATATCTTTTCTCCAGTCACCAAAATGGACTCAGTTTTCTTATTGACTTCTCTTGAAGCTTCTCAATATTGGCATCTACATCAGCTCTATTTTAAAAATATATATTCCCTTTATATTTTGGAGTAGTAATTATATATTATAAATGTACATATTTTGTTGATTTGGGGAAATCCTCCAAGGTATGATGGCTTCACCAATCTTTATATATTCTTAAGTAATTCCCATAGATATGGTTTGGATTGTTTTGTATAGCTATGATGGATTTTGGGCTATCTAAAAATGTAAAAGATCCCCCAAATTTTAATTAGTAGTTAACTATTTAAAGATGTCTTCTTTTTGTACATATAGATGATATTATGATTACAGGCAATGTTTCTACAAGAATTGATCCACTCAAGTCTTTACATTACCATAAATTTCAAACAAAGGATTTGGGTTGCTTAATTTTGTTTTATTATGATTGAGTTCTCTCAATGCTCAAAATAAAATTTATCATCTCAATGAAAGTATGATTTGGATTTTATTCATGTGAAAATATTATCTTGTTCGTATATAGTTTATGCTCTCTTCAATCTTGGAAATAGATCCATTTTATATAGATAGAAAGGTTTTTTCCTTACATGAAAAATATCATAACTTGTCAGTAAATTAAACTATCCATTATGATATTACTAGACATTTTATATGATGTAACTAAGTTAAGTAAATTCTTAGATCATCCTACCACATTGAAGTTGGATGTGGTTATTCATATTGTTAGTTATATAAAGAGGGAACCAAGTCTCATACTTCTTTATTAAGATCATGGGAACACTAATGTTGATGTATTTTGTGATACTGATTATCCTAGTTTTTCTATTCTCATAGATCCACATAGTTAGACACTTATTTATTAGAGGAAATATTATCTATTAGAAGAGTAATAAAAAACAACTATTTCTCCCTCAAGTGACGAGTCAGAATACCAAGCAATGAAAAATATAAGAAATGTAATATTATGATTAGAACATATTTTTCATGAGATTGGTGTCATGACCCATCTCTCAGGGTCCGTGCTGTGACTACCCTAAGCCCACCTTCCATAGGCTAGGGGCTAGCGACTAGCACTGGAAAGGCATATCCCTAAAACGGGAAGGCATTGCCTTTTTAACCTGTATAGACACACAGCCCAAGAACAGAACAAGAAGTAACCACAAATACTAGAACAAAATAAGATGCAATCACAAAGTAAACTGCTATTGTAAAAGAGTTAGGAAAGTAAAAAGGGGTCAGAATACAAGCCCAACTATAAAAGTACAAGTACGACTGGAAGTACAAGACAACTGAAAGAAAAAGGAAAACAACTGTTGGGTCTTCCTCTAAGGTTCCTACCTATCGGGTAGGTACAGATCATCTTCTCAGCAATCCACTTCCTTCAGTATCCTCTGTATCACGTCACGCAGAATGACCCACCTTCAAGCACCATCCATTCATAGCTCCCCCAGCCTCGATCAACGTTGTACGTCATCTGCACCAGACAAAACAAGGTGAAGGCGAAGCCCATGCAGGGTTGAGTATAACAATACTCAGTAGGGACCCTAAGACCCCAATAAGTCTCATAGAGTTACACAAAATAAAAACCACAAAGAAAGACATCGACTCTACTTAGGTATATTCCCATAAATATACCTAAGTTATCAAGATATACTCATCTCATACATGAGGGAAGGACACCACATAGGTAACACCACAAAGTTAGAAGTACCACATAGGTAACACCACAAAGATAACACCACAAAGGTAACTCCACGATGATATAAGTACCACACGGGTAACACCACAAAGATAGAAGTACAACACAGGTAATACCACGAAGAAAATACCACAAAGGCAGAAGCACCACACAGGTAACACCAAGAAGATTAAAGTACCACAGAGGTAACACCACAAAAGATAGAAGTATCACACATGTTACACTACAGAGATGACACCAAAAAGGTATAAGTACCACACAGGTAACACCACAAAGCTAGAAGTACCACACAAGTGACACCACGAAGATAGAAGTACCGCATAGGTAACACCACGAAGACGATACCACAAAGGTAGAAGTACCACACATGTAACACCACGAAGCTAGAAGTACCACACAGGTAACACCACAAGGATATAAGTACAACACAGGTAAAAAACATAGTTCGTAATTATGTATAACTTAAGTACAAAAGTACATATGATTAGTCATAAACTAGATCATCTTATTCTGTTAAGAAGCAATGTTGCTGACCCACACATGATCGATAGGTAACTAACCTCTACTGACCCACAAGGGATTGATAGGTAACTAACCCCCGCTGTCCCACACAGGATATGACCCACAGAGGATCGGTATGCCCTAACCCACACAAGATTGTTGAGCACTGACCCACATAGGATCGGACCCACAAAGGATTGATAGATGCTGACCCACATATGATCAATGTTCTTTCTTCATGTTGCAGCCTGCCACAGGTTTCCTCACACCCGGTGCACTCGACTTCCGTAAAATATTCCCCTCAAGATATTGTTCGTACCTCGACCACCACTAAGATTAAAAAAGGATTAACCCAAAGTACTTTTATGTTACAAGGGTTCTAATGCGACTGACGGCGCGTCAATCAGACACTCGGTCTGTGATTTATAAGAATTTTAGCTCCGAGGGACCGATTGGATTCGGGTTCGATCCAACCTGGTCATACTCCAACATCCTTCAAAACTCAATTGGAGTATACCAAAAGGACGATCTCAATACATGGATCCCAACGCTGTAGACGGTTCATCAAAAAAACATCCAGTTCTCAAGATATTCTCCTTTAAGTGTTTCTGGGTCCGATGGGGCCCGGGTCCGGTCCGACTCAGTCGGACCGACCTGCCTCGACTCAGTCTGGGCAGGGCCAGGGAGTACTCGGCTCGTTGGGTTGGGGTGGACTCGTTCCGCTGGGCCGATGTCTGGTCTGTCCCACAAGAGGGGCGGCCTACAAGGGCATCCCATCCAGAATAGGGTGGACCGCAAGGGTAGCCCAACCAGAATAGGGAAGGATGCAAGGGTGAGGCCTGCATGGGAAGAAACCGGCTAGGCGGCGGCCCGCATGGGAAGTGGCCCATTCCGAGGGTGGCAGCCCGGTCCAAGGAATGAAGCCCGGTCCGAGGATGGTGAGCCAGTCTGAGGGTGGCAACCCGGTGCGAGGGCGGCATCTCGACTCGAGGGAGGCAGCATGACTTGAGGGTAGCAACCTAATGTGAGGGCGACAACCCAGTGTGAGGGAGGAGGCCCGGTCTGATCTGACGTGAGGGGTGTAACCCCCCAGCCCTTGTGGGGTGGCTCGACCCATGTGGGGCGGCCCACTGGGGTGGAGGCCCGCTGGGTGGCAGCCCGCATGGACAGCAGCCTGGTCCGAGGGTGGCGGCCTGCTCTGAGGACGGCGGCCCGGTCTGAGGGTGGTAGCCCGGTGCGAGCTTGGTAGCCTGACTCGAGGGAGACGACCCAACTCGACGACGGCGGCCCGGTCCGAAGGCAGCGGCCTGGTCTGAGGGCAGCATCCAGGTGTGAGGGCGGCAGCTTGGTCTGATCCGAGGCGAGGGATGTAACACCCTGGTCCTCCGGATTCCCAAATGGCTCGAAGGCCCTTCGTTTGGCGAGGCGACGATGCCACTCAGTCACCATGGAACCCGCCAGAGGCAGGTTCATCCTCCACCGTGGCTTCGACCGCAACTTCTGTTCTTCTATGGCGCATCGGTCACACCACCTTTCTTCCCGCAGTTGGCCACCTCCTTCATTCGCCACTGCTAACGAGTCGTGACCATCCTCTTACGGTGTGCATCAATGTGCTCGTGGTCTTATGAGGTGGTGTAATGAATGTAAGATAGCGGAGGGTTCGGGCCGGGTTTGTTAGGCCCACACCCTTCGCGTTAGCTCGTAATATAGAGGATATTAAGGGATTTTAATAAATAGTTGTATTGAACACAATATTAACCCCACAAGATTCCCCGTAATAACCTCCCACAAAGAAAAATGAATCGTGGGTCAACCCGTTAGTCAGTTGACCCATGTTCTTCTTGTTATTCACGAATGGAGAAGAGGAAAATCATTTGAATGAATAAATGAATTAAACTCCCTACCTAGAAGAGACATACACTGATGATGGTAAATGGAACCTCCTTTATCGTTGTCATCAGTTTATGACTCGGTGGAGCTCACCACTGCTCATTGGAACCGGTCTCATCCTCCAGTTGGTTGGCATCACAATATTTTTCCAGGGCTTCATCGCTTGGTGAATCCGTGCCAACACCCCTCCCCGAGTTCCATATAAATAAGAGAGGAGAAGGAGTGTGAAATGCTTGGGGAATTAATGAGTTTCATTTAATTAATGAACCTCCCGAATTCCCAGTGGTGCAGTTATAGGAAAATAAGAGTTAATCCATTTATTGGCTTGATATGTCACCGGTCCCGCCAGCACCATTCATCCGTTGGAGGAAAGAAATAAAATTAAATAATAAAACAATTTATTTTATTAATCTTTGAAAAGACCAAAAAATATAAATTTTTCACCCGACCTACTATGGTCGAAGTTATTCTTCCCTTAATCGAATCATGGAGCTGTGATTTCAAAGGTTCCCTTGGATTTTTAATCCGAGCAACAATTCAAAAGTAGGAAAATTCTGCTCATGCGTTTACTGAATGTTCCCGAAAAAAAGTTCAGAAAATTATTAATAGTCACCCTTGACCCACGCTGATCGAGGTTAGGTTCTACCTAAGTGAAACATGCCCCAACTAACCCAACGGTACTCTCGGATTTACAATCCGAGTTACTTTTTAAAAGCTATGGATTTTAGAATAAAATAATTAACATTTAATTATTTTATTTGCGGAAAAAAACTAAATTTCATTGGTAGCCCGCACAAGCCAATGCTTGTATCTGCCTAAAGAGATCATACCCTCAAGAGTTCAGCAGTGGTCTCAGATTTTTAATCCGAGTTACCATTCATGAGTTATAAGCATTTGAAAAAAAATTATTTAATTATTTTATTTAGGGGTATGCCATTTTCGGGTTTTCTCACAGGAGGCCCTCACCGACTAAACTGAAGTCGCGCCTAGGGTAAAACTGCCATCCTGAGCACATCAGCACCCTCAGAATTCTAATCAAAGTAATCGTATAATAGTTATTTCATTAATTCAGGGGAAATTATTACGTGTGATAATTAAATCTTAACAAAACTTCGACGGATCATTTTGGGCACACCGGGCCTCAGAATCATGCACCATCAGATTTCGCAGTCTTGAAATAATTCCATATAATTAAAAAAATTATACAGAATTTTTGGGATATTATATTCTCCCCACATTAGGGATTTACATCCCCAAAAGCCACAACATAGACTAAGGAAACAAATGGGGGTACTGAGTATGGATTTGAGCCTCCGGATCCCATGTGCTCTCATAGAGGTTCCCATGATGCTAGAGAATGCGCACCAGAGGTATCGACTACCCACAAAGGACCCGATCCTATCGATCCTAAAAATCCACCTAGAACTCCGTAAAATTCACCCCATCATCAAATTACAATTCCCCTAGTTGATAACGTGCGATGTATCATTCATGCATCTCCTCAGCTATGACACATACGAAACATTATTTACCCAGTGCATCTGTAGGGAAAGAGATAGATGGCACACCACCTCACCCAATCTGTTGATAATCTTAAAAGGTCCAATGAACCTTGGAGATAAATTTCCACCCCGGCCAAATCTCTGAAAACCTCATCAAGGTGAGACCCTTAGGAAGACATGGTCTCCCTCCTCCTATCGGCATAAGACATCTACTGACTATGAGCAGTTTTCACTTGCTAACAAGTGAGGCATCGTGATACAAACTCTGCCACTGCTTCCTTTATCCCAGGCCATCAGTACTACCACCGGAGGTCCTGGTTCATCTTCGCCACTCTAGTATGTACTGTTAAAGGGGATTTATGGATCTCCATCAACACCTCCTTCCGAAGTGTCACTAGTACCATGGTGCATCCTCTGAAAAGGATGACGTGCTCCCCACCTTCAGAAAATCCTTTAGGAGACCATCTTGAGGATATCTGAGCATGTAAGGCCTCGCAGTCAATGTATCAAGCTGTGCCCCCCCAATTTTCTGAAGAATTGGGGGAGTGACAGTCATATACTGGAGGTAGGTGCTCCATCTTTATCCATGATGGATATCTGTTGCATGACTAGCTCCTCTGATGCCTCACCCAGTAGTTGTAGTCTAGACCTCCTGCTGAGTGCGTCTGCTACCATGTTCCCCTACCTATAAGTATAGAATATCACAAGTTCATAGTCCTGGATGAACTCTATCCATCATCGACATCTCAGGTTCATGCCGTTCTGTGAGAAGATACACCTGAGACTCTTGTGATCAGAGTAAACAGTTAATGGTTCACCCATCAAGTAGTGCCACCACATCTTTAGCTCAAAGACCAATTATGCTAACTCTATGTCATGGGTAGCGTAGTTATACTTGTCAGTATCTATCTCAGCTCCTAAAATATGTACTGACACTTATCCATCCATAGGAAAGGCTCCCTATTTTTCGTCAAAACTGACAAGGGTGCTACTACCCTGGAGAAGTCTGGTCCAAAACTCTGGTAGTACCTAGACAAGGAAGAAGTCCCTCCCCATTTAGGTAATTAAACCTGAAAATATCTTTTGAAAGGATGTCCTCCCCACACTTTTCCGCTTCTTTTGGGAACTAAAAACCCAAAACTCCTGCTGCCACGAGGGTAGGGCTGGCTGACTCAAGCGTGATCGATTGCACCCTCCTTTACATGAGTTTTTCATGTGTGACCTGGGTTTCCTTTTTCATTGACCAAGGAAAATCTCATTCCATCGTTGTAGGTAAACCACAACATTTTTTCCTAATATAGTCAATCTGAGTATGATTTGTGGATGTCCAATCCATAACCAAACTAACGTCGTAAGGCCTCGACGTTTCCACCAAGAGGTTCCAATTGAAACTCTCGCCTCATGGGTTAGATCACATCGTCAACGTAAGTGTGATTATTGAGTCTCCTACCAAAGGTATCTCTAGACATGAGAGTCCAGTCAATGGATTAACTAGAAACTCTAGGTCTTGGACAAGATTCATGGAAGGAAGGACTGATTGGTACCTATGTCTATTAATACGAAAGCTATTAGTAGACACAAACTGTTCATCGAATCATTCCTAGAGCCCTTGGATCACACTCCTTGACCAAATGTAGCAACTCCCTTCCCCTTTCCTCCAGCTCCTTGAGCCTGGTGGGGACCTCAAAGGGGGGGGGGGTGGGGGTGGTTGTAAAATGTTGAAATGTACACCCACTCATGATGCTCTCCTAGCTCTACTTCCACGTTTTCAGCCCTACAGATTCATCTGTCCCTAACACTTCTTCTTCCTGAAACATTTTTACATGCCCAAGTCTCTGAGAATGGCGCCGGTTTCCTTATTTCACACTACTAACATTCACTGGCTGTATCCACTCTTCCAAAGAACATTCAACCATAAAGGTTCCCTTTAGCACCCTAACATTGGTAGGAATGCATAGAGGAATAGTGCTAGCTTCTCCGTCCTTAAACACACCACAATCGGAATTCAGATCCCTAAAGAACTGATCATATTGTATTCATCGAGTACTAGGAATGATCAGTATGCCTTGATAAATACTCAGCTACCAACATGTCATCCTTCCGAAGCTGTAGAAGCTCTAGAGAACTCTCAGCCACCTCCTCAAGCCAGTCTTCAGCCGCCTTTGAGTTAGGCTCACCTTAGAACCTGAGGTGTATCTGATGCTGAAACTCGTGTAAGTGACTAAGCCTAAATGTGTCCTATACTGGTACCACCGGTTGTAATTGCTGACCAATGGGTGCTGGTTTTACTGGAACACCACCCAAAGGTGCCAACGTAGTAAGAGGTCCCTACACCGGAGCCTCATTGCTCGGTGGTCCTTCATCGTGTACTCTATCTGGAAACCTGGGTGGATATTTTTTTGACGACATCCTGATAAATAACAAGTGTTCCATGTTAATTAAGTTATACATGGTGATCTGACTCGAAAGAAATCAAAAGAAAAACTTTTCAAAAACACACACAATCAGTGTTTTCATGCATTGAGTCAGAAATCAGAATGTAGGGTCCTAGTATGTGGATACGCCGTCCGACGTACCAACACTGGAATCCCAGAACTGAAAACCACACGCATAACACTTAACACTATCGCCACACTGAAAATATTGGAGTTTGAGTTCTCGGTAGAACCAAACTCCTCTTATACCACTTTGTCGTGACCCATCCCTCAGGGCCCATGTTGTGACTACCCCAAGCCCGCCTTCCATAGGCCAGGGGCTGGAGAATAGCACCAGAAATACATATCCCTTAAATAAGAAGGCATTTCCTTTTTAACCTCTATAGACACGCAACCCAAGAACACAAAAAGAAGAAACCACACAGACTAGAAAGCAATAAGATGAAACCAAAAAGTAAATTGTAGTAGTAAAAGAGTGCTGAAAGTAAAAAGGGGGCAGAACACAAGCCCAACTGTAAAAGTAAAAGTATGACTAGAAGTAAAATACAACTGAAACAAAAAGGAAAACAACTATTGGGTCTTCCTCTGAGGTTATTACCAGTAGGGTAGGAACATATCGCCTCCTCAACACTCTACATCCATCAGTCTCCTCTGTGCTATGTCACGCTGAATGGCCCACCTCTGATCACCATCCAGTCCTAGCTCCCTCAGCCTCGATCAATGATGTATGTCGTCTGCACCAGACACAATAAGGTGCAGTCAAAGCCCATGCATGGGTGAGTATAACAATACTCATTAGGTACCCCAAGACCCCCATAGGTCTCCTAGAGTTCCACAAAAGAAAAACCACAAAGAAAGACATCAACTCTACTTAGGTATATGCCCATACATATACCTAAGTTATCAAGATATACCCATATCATACATAAGGGAAGGACACCACATAGGTGAATCTACGAAGGTAGAAGTACCACACAGGTAACACCCCAAAGATAACACCACGAAAGTAACTCCACGATGGTAGAAGTACCACATGGGTAACAACACAAAGATAAAAGTACCACACATGTAACACCACAAAGACAATACTACAAAGTCATAAGTACCACACAAGTAACACCATGAAGATAGAAGTACCACATAGGTAACACCACAAAGATAGAAGTAAAACATAGGTAACACCACGAAGACGATACCACAAAGGTAGAAGTACCACACATGTAAAACCACGAAGCTAGAAGTACCACATAGGTAACACCATGAAGATATAATTACCACACATGTAACACCACGAAGACAATTCCACAAAAGTAGAAGTACCACACAGGTAACACAACGAAGCTAGAAGTGCCACAAAGGTAACACGACGAAGATAGAAGTACCACATAGGTAAAATAATGAGCTCACAATCAGGTATAACTTAAGTACAGAAGTAAAGATGATTAGTCATAAACTAGATCATCTTAACCTGTTAAGAAGCACTACTGATAACCCGCACATGATCGATAGGTAACTAACCCCCGCTGACCTATGTAGGATCGATAGGTAACTAACCCCCACTGACCCACACAGGATATGACCCACACATGATCGGTATGGGATGACCCACACAGGATCACTGAGTTCTAACCCACATAGGATCTGGCCCATATAGGATCAATAGATGCTGACCCACATAGGATCGATGTTCTTTCTTCACATTGTAGCCTGCCACAGGTTTCCTCACACCTGGTGCACTCGAGTGCCCTAGAATCTGAACCTTGAGATATTGGTCGTACCTCGACCACCACTAATCTCTAGAAAAGAGTAACCCAAAGGACTTCTAGGTTGTAAGTGTTCCAATGTGACTGACAGTGCGTCAATTGGATGCCCGGTCTATGAGTTATAAACATTTTTGCTCTGAGGGCCTGTTGGTATTCAGGTTGATCCAACCCGGTCGTACTGCAACTATCTCCAAAACTCAAACGGAGTATACCAAAAGAACCATCTCAATCCAAGGATCCCAACTCTATAGATTGTTCATCAAACAAATGTCTGGTTCTCAATATATTCCCCTTTAAGTGTTTATGGGTTTGGTTGGGACTAGGTCCGGTCCGACTCAGTCAGACCGACCTGACCTGACTCGGTCTGGGCTGGGCCGGGATGCACTCAGCCCGCTGGGCTGATATCTAGTCTGACCCATAAGGGAGGCCCAACCAGAATAGGGCAGCCCACAAGGGGGTGGTCCGTAAGGGCGGCATGACTAGAATACGGCGGCCCGACCAGCGGGGGGCGGCGGCCTGGTTCGGGGCGGTAACTCATTGGGGCAGGGACACGCTAGGCGGACGCCCGCATGGATAGAGGCCATGTCCGAGGGCAGCATCGTGGTCTGAGGCCGGTGGCTCGGTGTAAGGGTGGAGGCCCGATGCGAGGGTGGTGGCCCGACTCGAGAGTGGCGAACCGACTCGAGGGCGTGGGCCCAGGCTGAGGGTGGCGGTTCGGTCCGAGGGCAGCGGCCCGATGTGATGGAGACGACCCGGTCCTATCCGACGCGAGGGGTGTAAACCCCTAGTAACTCAGATTTCTGAATGTCCCAGAGGCCATAAGGTTGTTGAGGCGGCGACGCCGCGTGGGCGTCCCTCGGTCATCTTGGTTTCGGCCACGGCTTCCATTCATTGGCAGTACGGCGGTCATGCCGCCTTCCTTCCTGCAGCCGACCGTCATGTCGGCCACCTCCTCAATTCACTGCCGATGACAAGTCACGACCCTTCTCTTGGGGCGTGCGTCAATGTGCTCGTGGTCTTCCAAGGTAGAACAATGAAAGAAAGATAGTGGAGGGTTTGGGCCGGGTTTTTTAGGTCGGCACCCTCCGCATTAGCTTGCAATATAGAGGATAATATGGGAGTTCAATAAACAGTTTCATTGAATGTAATATTAACCCCACAAGATTCCCCAAAATAACCTCCCTCAAAGAAAAATGAATTGTGGGTTAACACGTTAGTCAGTTGACCCACGTTCTTCATTTTATTCAAGAACATAGAAGAGGAAAATCATTTGAATGAATAAATGAATTAAACCCCCTACCTTGAAGAGACGTCTACTAACAATGGTCGATGGAAGCTCCTTCATCATTGTCATTGGTTCGTGACTTGGTGGCACTCGTCACCACTCTTTGGAACCAGTCTCATCCTCCATGTGGTTGGCGTCGGGGTACTTTTCTAGGGCTTCGTCGCTTGGTGAAGTCGTTCCAACACCCCTTACCTAGCTCCATATAAATAGAAGAGGAGAAGGAGTCTGCAACACTCAAGGAATTAATGAGGTTCATTTAATTAATGAACCTCCCAAATTCCCAATGGTGTGGTTATAGGAAAATAAGATTCAATCCATTTATTGTCTTGACACGTTGCTAGTCCCTCCAGTGCCATTCTTCTGTTGGGGGAAAGAAAGAAAATAAAATAACTAAACATGTTATTTTATTAATCTTTCAAAAGTCCAAAAAAATAACTTTTTCACCCAACCTACTACGGTCAATTTTATGCCTCGATTATGTGAATCTTGGTGCAACGGTTTCAATGGTGCCCTCATATTTTTAATCTGTGCAACTGTTCAAATGTTAGAAAATTCCGCTCACGCATTTACTGAACGTACCCAAAAAAAAGTTCAGAAAATTATTAACAGTCACCTTAGACTTGTGCCGGTCAAGGTTAGGCTCTATCTAAGTGAAAAAAACCCCAAAAAACCCAAAGGTACTCTCAAATCTCCAATCCGAGTTACCGTTTAAATGTTATAGATTTTACAATAAAATAATTGTCACTTAATTACTTTATTTACAGGAAAAAACTAACTTTCACTAGTGGCCCATGTCGGCCAATGTTAGTATCTTCCTAAAGAGAGAATACCCTCACGAATTCAGTGGTGGTCTCAGATTTTTAATCTGAGTTACCGTTCGTGAGTTATAATAATTTAAAAAATAATATAATTTTATTTAATTATTTTATTTACAGTTATGCCATTTTTGGGTTTTCCTCACAGGAGGTCCGCACCGACTAAACATAAGTCACACCTAGGGTAAACCCGCCATATTGAGTGCAACGGTGCCCTCAGATTTATGATCTGAGTATCCATTTAAGATTTATTCCACACTTTTAGGAAAAATTCTTACGCGTGCTAATTAAAACTTAACAAAACATTGAAGAATCATTCCGGGAACTTCGGGCCTCTGAATTATTCCCTATCAGATTTCGCGGTCTCAAAATAATTCTGTATAATTTAAAAAAATTATACAGAATTTCTGGGACATTACAATTGAATATCCTTTCAAGAGTCCTATACAATATGGAATGATAATTTGTAAATGATCAAAATTTCTATGAATTTTTTTATTCATTAGAAGACTAAGCATGTTGAGGTTGACTTCCATTTTGTTTAGAAAAATTTTGAGAATATGAATATGAAGTTTGGATATGTAAAAACAACAGAGTAATTGGCTAGGAACATGGGTGATTTTTATTTGGTAGAGATGAGAATAAATAATATGCTCTATATTGAGGGGGAGTGTTAGAGTATTTTGAATATTAGATGTTTTAGATATTGAGTTCTGATCAGGTGTTTAGCATTTTTTTATTTTTAAATTTCAAATCTCCCATTATATCAGGATTATATCACATATCTGCAGCTATCAATAAAACTCCCAGGAACTCACTTGGAGTTATGGTTTTATAGTATTCAATTATTTTAACCTATAATAGATTCTTATATACCACCCCATTAAATGTGTGTTCGAATGTATTGGTAGAAGAAACTTTTATTAAAGAGATATTAATGGATGATGTAATATCCCTTTTCATGCATTGACTTGGAGAATGATAGTAATCCCAATATTATTCATCAATAAGGAGGAAGAGAGTGTAGGGGTTAGAAACTTGAGGATATATGACTGATTCTATTCTCTATGTGAGAAGGGAGGGGTGAGGCAAAGTGTGGGATGGAGAGTGAGGGATATGAATAGTTAGGTAGATATATTTTAAGTGAAAAATAATGGAATATAATAGTTATGTCCAATGGTGGTGTTAGGTGGGTGATGATGGTATGGTTTTTTGGAAACAGTCCTCACTATTAAGGGGGGCCATGATAACATGCCTCTTTAATACACATGGTCATACTATATATAACTTTTTAGCTAGTGGCATGTTAGGTGTTATTGAGTTGGATGGAATAAATGTTTTTTGGTATTTCAAAGCATTTGGACCTAAATACACTGGTTCAATATTTTTTTGTTGTACTATTTAGGTTGACCCTGACCCAAAAAAAGCATAAAAACTGATCCAAATTTAGGTATGGTTGGGTTCTGGCCTGAAGGGTATGTTAACATGCCTCATGGGGTTCATTTTTTTGATATTATTTCCTCATTTTGACATTTTTGATGTATTTTGGATCTTGTCCAACTTAATTCATGATTTTTCAAAATAATAATGTATATTTATTTTAAGCCAAATAATATATTTTCTTCAAATATTTATCTGTAGTACTATCTTTCAAAATCTCTCTTGGAAATTGGAGTAGTAGCACTTGATATGTATAGTTTCATAACACCAAGATATAATACAATACAGAGCTCCTAACAGATCTTCATTACCACATGAACACTGGTTTGACATCCATTTTTCATTAAGGCCATTATAATTATTGTGTATAATAAATCTCATTTTATCGGTGGTTATGCTCGACTCAGTTTCCATGTGTGTGCGGATTATCAATGGTGAAGAAGAATATTGAAATTATAAATTCACTTCTATACTCAATATATTTTCTCAAATTTCACTATGTTTACATTTGTTTTTTGTACAATTTTAGAGCTTTTGGTTATCGGTTAAATTTAATTGAATTACAGAATCTCATATATATTTTTTATTTTATTTTAGAAAAAATAATGAGATGCAATGTTTTATATTAGAAAAATTTGTTGTGGAGGAAATTATTCTTGGATGTAACACATTTGACACACAACATTGGCATGTTTTATATAATTCTGTTGGAATTTCACTTGTACAATTTTATGAGAGTAAAAATCTTTGAACTTTAAATGATATCTAATGTTTTTATTCAATAATATGAATGTTTATTTAGTTTTTAATGTTTTCTTGTTTTATTATAAATACATTAATTGAATTTATGAATATTACCACTTATTTGATAATTATTCTTACAATAGTTTATAACATACTCAACAATTATTTGTTACTGGGTAAATTTTATAAGAAATAAATTTTATCTATTGATGAAATATTTAAATATAATTTGATGAATAAAATATTTTAATATCATCTCTTAAATTTAAAGTTGTAATTCTTCTTTATTTTCATTTAGTGTATTTTATGATTGTAATCACTACGAAACCTCCATCTCAATTAATGTTTTATGACATTTAGTATCTATCTCATATATATATATATAAGATCTTTCTTAGTAATAACTGAGAGCCATTTAGTGTATTATTATTATTTTAAGATGATACCCCATACATTTATGATAAGTGAAAATTTATTTACAAGATAGACCCATGATATATCTTATAGGTTAAGTTGTCCTAAGTCCCACATTGTACTTAGGTATCATTAAATCTTTATTATTCATTATAAATAGACACCAAGGCCTCCCTTAGATTGGGATCTTTGGTATTGGGTTAATTTATGCTCTATTTAACATGGAATCAAAGGCGGTCTAATCCAAAATACCCTCCCCCTTCTATTATTTCCCAATATATGTTTTTTCTAGAGATTTATCCCCACAAGGGTGTGAAGACCCCAAGCCCTTGGACACCATAACAACTGTATGCCACTATATGTGATGGATGACACTCCCCTTCTACTCTCGAGATTCTACACAGTGGCTGAAATAACATACTTCTACACCACAACCCCTAAGTGATGACTGATGACCCCCTTCCACCCTTGAACCCATATGTGATGAACCCCTCCTCATAAATACCCTATGAAAAAAACCCTTATAGCTATCATTTTCTCTAGCTTCTCCCTATGTATTAGCTATCACTATGCATCACCACACCTATCTATAGTTGGGAAAGATCACCAGATTCCCACACCCATAGTGACTTTCTCCTCCACCCCTACCCAGTGGTTGCACACCCCTTCTCTCATTGCCCCTGCACAATAACTACAACAACTCCCTATGATACTGACACCGATCCATACACCATATTGCAGAAGATTAATCGTCTCTATTGATTCCCATCGGTGTGATCAAACCATCCACTTGAGACCCTGAGATCCAAGAATGGGACTTAGCTTCAATCGACCCAATATTCTTTAAGGTGTCACATGATGTTGGAAAATCAAGAGACACAGAAAAGAAGGAATATGAGAGACCAATATAGGGAGTTTTTTCACCTCTCCTCTTTCCTTCCATCCCAAAATTCGTCCAAAAGATGTGCACCAATTATTTGGCCTTCCCTAACGAGTTTTCCTAGAATCCTTTACTAGATTTTTTCTGGATATCCATCAAGCTCCATATTCACTACTCAAATATCTATTGGGATACATCTTTACCACTCAGATCACTAACGAGCTATCTGGATCATTGTCAGACTTATTCATCACTGATCAGATTACCATCAGGCTACCCAAATCATCGTCTGCCTTCCTAACCACCACTAGGATCACCATCGATCCTCTTTTCTATTTCATTTTTTTGGATTTGTATTTTAAGATGTGCATGTATATATCGAGGGGGAGTGTGAGAGGTTTATTATTTTTATTATGTATCCAAGATAGGAACACCTAGCTTGAGGGGTAGTGTTTGAGTTTACACTAACCTCAGTCCCACCATGGAATTAGGTATCATTCCATCTTTAATATTCATTATAAATTTACACCAAGGCCTCCCTTAGAGATGGATCATGGGTATTGGGTTAATTTATCCTCCATTTAACAATACAAATCCATAGAGAATGTAGTGATAATACATTTCAATGGGGGTCTGGAAACTCCTTTGATAGAGATGTTGAAAAGATAATTTTTAGTGAGAATGTATCCAAAGTTGAAGCAATTTTTCTCAAAATCATACTAAAAATAGGAAATCCATTTCAATATGTTATGTTATTTCATTTAAGATGGGATTTATAGAGATCATGGTGATTTGATTATTACATCCATACTATACACTGGATCATGAGATAATGGTTTCTTACTTTTTCATGTGAAAATGAAGTTGTTGTCATCAAATACTGTGAACTCAATGGTGGTATTTTTGTTTGATAAATAGATTTTATATTCAACATTATAACAGGATTCAACATCCACATGGTAATAATCATAATTTAGATAATGGGAGACCAGAAAACAACTATTACAATTGTTTCATTAGAAGGAATCATCAATAAGGATCACTGAATGTTAATCCATGTGTAGTGTAATAGTGACCAACAAATATGAAATGAAGATGCCCATTTTTTAGTCATATGATAAGTATTTTTTTACTTTAATGACGAATAAGTGACATTTATTCACTCATTCGGCCTAGATTGGGTGGTCTATACTACAGCATCATACCATTTCACTATACATCAAGAGTATTTCATGGCTTATCAAGTTGGAGACTAGGTGTTGTTAATATTAGGAATTTTACCAGTTTGATAGAGATTTTGGTCAAGTGTGATATCCATATTAGGACAAATATTGGATACATAATCATATTGAAGTATGTAAGAAATGTTTCAAGTCATAAAATCAACCTATTATTTGACAATCATTGATAAGAAATGATATGAAAACATATTCATTAATGGTGTAAAGAAGATGATGAAACAAGTCATAGTATTTTAATGAAATTTCATATGTGGAATGTTATACAGAACTCATATGAAGATATATTATAATACCCTCAACACATTGGAAGGAGAGGTTCTATCAATATTTTTTCACAATATACTTAGTCAGATGAGTGAATATGGTTATCTATTCTAATAAAGAAGATAAAAAAGAGTAGACAATGGAATGTTACTACGTCCTTCCAATTAATATTTTTACAATTATTTTATTGGGGCCTCATTAAACACTATATGATATTAGATTTCTTGAGCCTAATACACCTAGATATACGTGGTCTTATATATTTTTAATTTAACTCATATTCAATACAAATTTTTTAACATTCATTGACGATGTATCATTGAAGGAGTGGTTGTTATGGTAGATTATGGAGGACCAATTACTTGATTACTTCCATTTGTTTCATAATGATGGATCATGAAACTAAGTGAATGTTCATTTTTATTCAATAAAAATATATATGAGAGTATTCATACATTGAAATTGATTTATATTATATGATTTAAGACATCTATAATGAGATCATAGTTACTTGCACCCCATAAAAATATAGTGTTATAATGATGCAAAAAACCCATCATAGAAAATGTCAAAATCTTACTGATTTTGGTTAATATTCCAAGTCTTTATGGGGATATGTTTTTCAAGTTTCATGTTAGGTTATTAACGAATTAACTTTAATATCTGTAAATTTTATGATTTTAAATAATTGTTGACCTGGAAAACATCTCCCTATAATATCCAACCTAAAAAGTTAAAGAGTTGTGAATAGATCCATATATAGTAGATTTTGAGGTAGTGAAAGGGGAGTTTGAATATGAGGAACACAATAATTTTCTCCTGAAGCTATATATTTGAACATAAAAATAATATAAATTTGTATCTCATCCTTAGAAACTCAGGTGGTCCTATGTGATGGAGTTACACATGATAAAGAAAGTGTAAAATTTGGTACCTAAAGATAAGAAATCCCTAACAAAAAAAGCATTCAGAATCAAGAATAACGAAGATTGAAAAGTGGTCAAATATAAAGTCCAATTAGTTTTATAAGGATTCCTTTAGAATAAATTACATGACTTTGATGATATATATTCACTATTGGTGAAAATGACATCGATATGAGTCATTTTTGAATTGGTGACTACATTACTTTTAGAACATAAGTAGATAGATGTTAATAATATATTTATTCATGTAAACATGATTGAGGATATTAAAATAAATAAATTTAAATGATTTAATAGTTTAATACAAAAAAATCTCATCTATAAGTCGAAGAATAGCTTGTATGGTCTTAAACAGGCTTTTAGGAAGTGATACAAGGAATTTGACTTATTCATGGTGAGTTACAACTATAAATGGGCCTATGTAATTTAATTTTTTTTACTTCTAGAAATTAGATGATGGTAATTTTATTTCACTATTACCTTATATAGATAAAATTGTGATTAATGAGAATAATGAAGTGAAGTTAAATCATATTAATAAATATTCATACACTTTTTATAAGTGTATGATGCAACATCAAGACTTTTTAAGAGGTGGTAAAATTATTTTATAGATAGATTTACAATATAAATCATAAAATAAAATATATATTAGACTCTAATAAATTATTTTCGGCCAATTATCAACTTGAATTCATGTAAAAACTCCTTAATCTTGGACATATCCAACTTAGAATTCATTAGCTTCACACCAATATAAATAAAAAGATCATTTAAAATCCCCCTCAAATTGGGTCATATATTTTTTAATCATTAACTTGGTGCAAAGAAAATTCACTCAAGATCAAGGAATCCATTTGATGAATATTTCAAAATGTTTATTTATCATCACATTGTAATTGATGGTGAGTTGATTTTGCTTGAAGTGTAATTGAATAAAGTGTTTTTTCACCTTAATGTGTTTGGTATGTTAATGGTATACTAGTTTAGTTGTGTTCTTCATGATGATATTATCACAAACAAGATAACAAGATTCATTAGTATAAATAAAACTTATAGTGAAACTTCTATAAATAAAACATCCAAGTAGTGATAATGATCATTACATGATGTTCAGAATCGTTACCGGATTATTTGATAATTATTTATTTCTTATTTCCCTCAGGGATCAAGTTGTCTTTAAGGAATATCACATATCCAAAAGTGAACATCTATATAGATAAAGAACATGTTTAGTATACATTAAAAAATATATCAACATTATAATTATTGATCAGAATATAGAAAGATGCTCCTAGGGTCCTACTTAATGTATTTAATGATGCTAAGGACAACTCTCTATTGTGGCTCTATGGGATAAACCATAAATGAACGTACTTTTTAGATGATGAAATAAATATTGGGATGATTCATTATGTGATAATTATTTTTCTGATAAAAAAACACCATGATCAAATATGGGAGTGATATTTAATAGAATCATGAATAGAATATTCCTTGAAATTAAGAGATGTTTTGACAACAATGACATGGGATTAGTTAGTTTTCAGCAAAATATCTAACAAAAAACATTAAGACTAATTTATTGTAAAAGGAAAATTTATTTACAAGAAAAAAAATTAAAGAGGTCTAATTACTTTTTATGTGATGATGATGAAGATATAACTTTTGATGAGAAATCTTATGTGTCATTAATGAGGAATCTACTCAATAAAGTTTAATTAAAAAATATAGAGTGATCATTTATACCTTTTGAGAAAACCCAAATATAGAGACCATGGCAAAACATCAATGAACCAAGAAAGGGCTATATAAATTGAGTTTAAACTGATAGTACTAAGAATAAAACCAAGAGATAATAAAGTTTGATGACTGTTATATATGGAACTCCATGTAGGAATACATTTTGGATATCAAATAGATGAAAATTACAATGGAAGATGATGATCATAGAGATAAATAAGTGAATAGTGTCCATTGATGTGTTTTTTAATAAGCCTTTATAAGTATAAATGTATATTGGATGAGACTTAAAGGAATACGTACCTTTCTTTAGGAAAATAAGTAATCCTTTAGAGATTGTCTTAGGATAGACATGCGAAGTCAGATTAGTAACATCCTCTGTTGATGCAAGGAGATTATTTGATGAATGATGAGAATACACATGGCCAAAATGACACTCATTAATTTTTGGAATAGGTGGTTGGGGTGTGTGAATGTTAAAAGGAAAATCATTATAATTTGTATCTGAGAAGGGGTCAGAGGTTAGGATAATTTAGTGTTCTTAACAAAAGAGGAATCAATAGATATGATATGATAACATATGGTTGGATAGAAACATTGATATCCCCATTCTATGAAAATATAATCCAAAAGTATACGGTGAATGAATCATAGAGTAAATTTAAACAAATTAGGTTGTGTGTAACATAAATGAGGAAGGAATCCAAAAAACAGAGAGAAGAGAATAAGAAAAATGGGATAAAAATAACACCTAAAAGGGGATATCACCTTGAATAATATATGATAAATTATGATTAATAAGATGAGTGGATGTATGAGTTTTATCTCCCTGAAAAAAAACCAAAAAATTCTTATAATATAGTATGATTTGTAGGATTTCTTAGATATGATGATGTTTATACTTGAGCACACCATTTTTCTGAGATATATCATGATGTGAATTTTGATGAATAAAACATTATTTTGTAAGGAAATACTAAAATATAGAAGACCCATCCTCTGAGTTTTCTATTTGAGTTTTAAAAGTAATCATTATTTTAATGGTTTAGGTTAAAATATAATTATTGATATAGTTCTTCATTTTCTTGAACACCCTTCATGTAAGTCCTCATTTCCTCTTATGGTTTTCATGGATGATGGACTCACAAGGTTCTTATTATTAATAATATTTTCATTAAAATGTTCATGAAATCCATTTAATTATTTTTAATTATGAATATTATTTGGTTTTTTTTATAAAAAATTGCAAGCATTACTTAACATCCATTATATTTGGTATTAATTTAATTATAGTAATTCAAATGTATTATAGAATATCTCACACAAATATCCTTTTTATAAGGGGAAGGGAGTGCGCAACACACTCTTATATCTTGCATATCTCATTCTTATACTCTATCAATCTTTATGAAATTTATTTAAATTATCTCTTAAATATCTTAGTCAATAATTATTAGAATGATGTGCCATCATTTGTGTTGAATTAGTATCAGTGAGTTGAATGTGAGCCTTGTTGTTTTCATAAGTTATGAAATATTTTTTTCATGATTTTATAAAATTTATTTATTTTTTAATTTTTGAAGATGATGATTCTTATGGTTGAAACATCGATCATCATCACTAAGGGTAGTGGATTATCATCAGTCTCGTGAGTTTACAACATATTTAGGGTAAGTGTATGACACCCCCAATTCGAGCTAATTTAATATTTTATAATGTACTTTCAATTTATGAGCTGATTTAGTGGGGTTTTGCGATGTTTTGAAGAGTTTTTTTTATATTTTGGATGGATTTGGGAGGCTGTAGTGTTAGAGAAAAAATAGAGAAAATCATGTTGATCTTCTTAGGTAATTGTGCATGGGGATTTGGAGGTAATTGGGGATGTTCACATTTAGTGCATGGTTTAAAAAAATGTGTGATAAACCATGAGACTTTATAAATTTTCATATAGTGTTTATTTTCATAGTTATCTCAGGGTTTTAAGAACCATGGGGCCAAACCATGCAACACTGATTTTTTTTCCAACAACACTCACATAGTTGGAGAATGATTTTACAAAAATGTGAGGCCTTATAATGTGATTTATTTAATTAAGTATAAAAGTTATATTTTTGAACTCACTTTAAGCCTCAAAACCCCCATTCTTTCATGTGTGATTTAAGATATCAACTTCTAGGGTTCCTCTGACCGATTTGGGGGTTTCAATTCACTTTGAAGGCTGATTGTAGTGGATCATTGATTTTTTACCTAATACATCAATGTCAAGGGTTCCATTTCTCTTCTCCCTTTTGATATACTCATCCTCTATTGGAAATAACCAAAATCAATGTGGTTGTTACCAAATATATGGGCATGGATGGATTTTAATCTAAATATTATTTTTATTTATTAAATTATATGTAGGGAGAGATCGAATCTACAAGATCACGATGTGACTCCAAGAAATGTATGTTTTAAGGTAGGTGTACTCTCTCCATCACCACTCTTATGAGAACATGAAGGCTTGGTTTTCAAAAGCAGTTGTGTTGTTTTTTTGTTAAAAAATCATGATTATTCTATATGTTTTACTAGAATTCAAACTACGTATTATAAGATTTTCCTATAACGTGTTCAATGGAATGATTTAATGATAAATTGTTTTTAAAGAAATTTATTTGGTGAGAGAACACTACATGATATGGTTTTCATGGGTTCATATTTATATTCGGTCCTTTTTGGATTTAGACTTGGCTTCTGTGTTTATTTGTGGAAACCATTTATTTTATAGTTATGTGATGAATTAAGTATAGACGGATGTATCCTTTCCATGAGTTAAAACTTTTCAAGGGATATATGATATGGGATTCCATTGGTTGGGATTTTCCATTGGTCTTGTGTGTTCATGTCATGGGTGACCTTCATGATGTGAGTTATTTTCACAACTTATGTATATGTGTATCTTAAACAAATATTTTATATTCCCCGCTTCTATTTTATATTAAATGTTTGCTCAATTTCTATTGTTCTAGTGGAATGTGTTGGAAGATTTAGGGATTTCATACTAAGATGTGTACTCATCCCCTGTATATATACCATGGTGCATATATAGACATTGGTTATCTGATATGGGTATGGGGAATGTCTTATAATCTAATAACAGGGCACAATGATGCTATATTCTTGTCATTTGAGAGTTATATATTAGAGATATATTGTAGAGGATATGGCGATGATGCCACATTAGTTCCTTTTGTTTCTTTTTGTGTCCGGGTCTATGTCAATGTAGAATTGTTAGTGTCAATTTCACTACTATGAATATATTTATGTTTCTAGTTATTTATGTCATTGGATAATTATTGGTTTTTATACCATGCATCATTTTCATTTAACACTATTGAGTTTTTTGGGAAGTCGTATTATTTAATGGAAAATTGACCCCCCATGATTCAGTAAATCCCTTATCATTTATTTTCATCCTTTAGTGTCCAAGGATAATCATCCAAGGTCAATTCCATTCCGATCCTCCCCAAGCCAATGGGTTGGGCCAAGTTATTACAAGTCTTATCAAGTTGGTCTGGTCTATTAGTTGGGAATGGTAAGAATATTGATATGACACATCGAGACATGAAACTTAATTATAAAAGTCATATCCAACATATTTATATTAATATTGAAGTTACCAAGGTGGTTTATGTACATAATTTTTGTGAATAACTTCGAGGTTATCATTACCTCATTTTCACAGGTTTAGCTAATGAGAGTTTGGTACCATGCATTAGTAAAATACTTCCCATTAGGACTGCATCATTATTATTATATTTTATGATTTTTCATGTTATGATTTGGTATATGGTATTATATTTGAGATTAGAGTATTTAGTGGTGATTCTGTAATAATTCTTTTGTGGTTAAGGTAAGATGACGCGACTCAGGAGGCTTAGAAACCATATAAAGGATGCTGCTTAAAATGTAGTTTCAAACCACACATGATCTAAAAACTAGCCTATATAATTAATGAATCATTCCAAGTTGTTTAAAAATTAAATATACCTAAGGAACCACATAATGTGGATCACTCACTTGAATTCAATTGGAATAAACCACCAATATTTTGGGGTGAATCAGGACTTGAGAAGATATAAGCATGGTTTGAGAGGATGAATAATGTCTTTGATTTCATGGGGGGATTAGTTGAAATATATGTAAATATATCTATGTATATACTCAAGGAACTAACACGATAATGGTAGGATCTATCTATTCAAGATAAAGTCAACCATGACCTCACATGGGATGAATTTGTGGAATTATTTAACAAATGCTTCTATCAACATTCTTCTAAGTGCCATGAAAAATTTATTTCTTATGGATAAAGTGAGGAAATATATTTTTAATGGAATATGAAACCCAATTTAAACACCTTTATTGTTCTTCACTATAATTTTTAGTTAATGAATCACTCAAGGCATAGATTTTCCAGATGATTTTGTGGTTGAAAATTCATTCTTGAGTGGCAATGTTCTACATTGAGGATTACCCAGACATTATGAATAAGGACTTGGTGGAAGATAAGGATATCACATAGAATTTTAGTGTTGGTAACACCATTTTACTCTTAGAAATAGGTTATAACTCTAGTGTATGGAACCCATGTAGAAGATAAAATTACTCTCATAGATGTAAGGAGATAGATAATCAATCCATTGAGTCAGTTCCCTTTCCTCAATGCCACAATAACGATTTGGGTTGATTGCAATTTGGGTTTCTAGGTCACATTAAGAGGGAATACATGACACCACCTTGATTCTATCATATGTTTGGTTGGAAAGGTCACCTCAAGTCAGATTGTAAAAATATTTGGAAGTAAACTGGTTGTGAGGGTTCTACCATGCCACAACCTTGAAATTATCAATCAAGATGATCTAATAAAAGTTGTTCTGACCTTAGAATCACAACACTCAAAATGAGTCTAGAAATACCCAGTCCTCTTAGAAGGCACCACCTTAGTAGGGGGTAAGAACCTATCAGGGGGAGTGGATCGATAACTCCTTAGAGTTGAGAAAAGTTTTCCAAATGAATACATATATATGTTGATAGTGTGAGGTGCCATTATTCTAATCTCTACACCAATGAATGTTTTGTTTTCCACTTATGTTTCCGAATATTTTATTGATTCTCATGTAGTAATATAATGGTAATTTACTTTGTAAATGATTCTTTATGTTAAGAGCATCAAGACACCTCTTGAGGAATGAGAGTAAAGAGGATTTAAATGTTCAACATGTTTCAACACAATTGGATCAGTTTTTTTTTGGAGTTCACTATCATAGAAATAGAAATCTTTATCATTTTGGAATTTAATTTCTTAGTATCATTCAAGGGTCACATTGACTACCATTATTATCATGTGACTTCCATATATCATAATGGTTTTTATAGTTATTAATAGGAGAATGGGAGTTGAATGTAAGTAGAGAGGGTCCTTTAGTGGAAGTGGTTAGAACCATCTCACATCAATTGGAAATGACCCCCTTAGGGTTTTTTTGTGCAACTGAAAATAATTATTTTCCTATAATAGTATATCGATACCATGATGCCTTTCTATACAACATATCTAGACTACCACCTAAAACTGAATTGGAATTTTCCATCAACCAAATCCCATAAATAAATCTTATTTCACTTCTATCATATAGAATGGTCACAATAGAGTTTCAGGAGTTGAAAGTACAATTGAAGGAATTTTAAAACAATTGTTTTATAAGAACAAGTACATCTCCTTAGACCATTATAGCACTCTTTGTTAATAAGGCCAATAACACACTCTAAATTTGTGTTAATTATCATAATCTGAATCGAGTTGTGGTAAAGAATCTATATCATATTCATTTAATTTATGATCTTCTTATTATTTTATGGGTGAAAAAATTGTTCTACAAAATTTATCACTAATCATGATACCACCAACTCTATGTCAGGAAATAGGATATCCAACAGAAAACTTTTAGAAGATGTTATAAACACTATAAATACTTTTTCATACCCTTTGGTCTCACTAATTCATTTGAAGTATTCATGGAGTTGATGAATCTTATCATTAAAAGATTCCTATATTCATTTATTGTGGTATTTTTTGATGAAAACATAGTGTATTATCATGAGAAATAAGATCGTGAAAGACAATTAGAGATTATGTTGGGTACATTATGATATCACTGTATATATGTAAAACTTTCAAATGTAAATTATGGATACAAGAATTTTGCTTCGTTAGGAATTTCATTTCATTGAAAGTCATATTAGTTGATCCTGATAAAATTGAGGATGTAATTTCATTGAAACCACCTTATAATTTCTTCAAGATAAGAAAATTATTTTGACTCTTAGGCTATTATCAATGCTTCATCTATGATTTCTCATGCCTCAATTCTTCCATAACTATATTAAAAAAGATTGATACTCCATTTTTTTATAATTTTTATTATTAGAAATATTTTGAGGAACTCAAGGATATTCTTAATTCTATACCTATCCTTATGTTTCCCAAAGTAGGTTGGGAAAAATTGTCTTTTGTGATACATCTGGGTTTGAATTGGGTTGTGTTCTTATATTGGGTGATAACGCCATAACATACGAATCACAACAATGGGGGATACTTGAGAAGAACTATCCAACATATAATATGGAATTTTATACGGTGGTCCATTCCCTCAAAACTTGGAACCAATATCACTTCAGTGAAAATTTCACTTTGTTAACTAATCAAAAAATCTTCAAACACATATTATTACAATGAAACTTAAACATGAGACAGTGATGATGGATGAATTATCTTTAGTTATTCGACCTTATCTTAGTGTAAAAACATAGGAAATGAAAATTTTATACACCCTAACCTCACATAAATATATTGTGTAATTTATTACCAAGTCTTATTTTATACTTTATCTCTCTACGAGTGTTTTTTATTTGGAAATTGGAGTTTCTAGGTATGAAGATGTCACACAGTTTTCACACAGTTAGTAAAAACTACATGGAAACTATAAGATAGGGTTATAGTTTTAATAGATCCAAATAACATATTTAGCATACAGTTTTCTAACCATGTGATATTACCATGTGTAGTGATCCAAGTTCCAATTAGGGGGTGAACATTTTTTTCCAACAGCGTGAAAAAACCATGTGTAGTTCCCAAAAAAAAATTAAAATAGGTTTTTACCCTTTAATACATACTCAAATTTTACAAAAATCGCACCCCATCTCCCTCTATTTGACCTCACACATTCCCAAATACTTCCCCCTTGGTTCCTTATCCTTATAAGGACTTTACCCATGTATTTATTCAAGGTTTGATGCTAGATATTCTAGGTAAACTCGTCATAATATCTTCAAACTTATTTATTCTACCTTTTTCTCTCCCTTATAACCCTAGCTTAGTCCAACAAACTAGGGATATCTTGAGATAGATTCTTAATTTAGTATTCCTTTACATTTTTGTTTCCTCTTGGTCTTTTAGTGCAGTTTTGGTTTGGTATTGGTGGAATAACACCTCCATTTGAAGAACTAGTGAGATTCACGGTATGGGGAACCTTACACATATCGTTAATTTTAGAACTATGATTATTGTTTTTAATTTCACATTTTATGTGTTTTATAAATTCTATCAAGTATATCTAGTAGTATTTGTTGAAAGAATATCATTCCTCATTGTATTTCATAAAATGCGTGTATTATTTATTTTATTCAAAGTATAAATTTTATTTTAGATACCCATTCTTGATTTAGAGATTTCATAAATTCTTGGGTGGCTATTTGATATTCATGGTTAAAGTATAAAATTTTATTTGGATTTTCAATCATGTCTTATGGATTGGTTTCATAAGAAAGTATCTTGATGTCTAATTGGAACTTTCAAAAAGCCTTTATGAAATAAAAACCCCTTGAAATAATACCCTTTGTGTTATGAAAAATGAATGCTTTGATGTTATGTATGTGGTGGTACCCAATAATAGGGATAATGTTTTTTATATATATTCTTGAGAGAATTTGGTCTATTTTTGGTGTGGGAGTCAGAGGTGAGTGAGTGAGTTACCTAGGATTGTAATTGTGTATTGTTATGTAATAATTTTTTTATGGACACTTCCATTTTGATGTTATGGAAAGCTATTGGTAGTTTGGTTGGAAATATAGAGATAATTGCTGCACTAGTTCATTATAAATATCTGTTTAGTGGCCCTAAGATAAATTTTGTTCTTATTATAGGATATTCACCTCGGTTAATCTAGTGAGGGAAGAATCAGGTGTTAGGTATGTTTTTTTAATCTGGTACAGATATTATTTAGTTGTTTGATGGAATTATCCTATATTGTATTGGTGGATCCTAGGTTCCCCCAATGTGATATTTTGAAGTTATATATGTTGAGTGATTTTAATAATGGAAATAAAAATGTTTCTTTTTAAAGTATAAATTCATTTATTCTTTAGATTTTTTTTATAGAAACAAATAATGTTTTCTCTAAGTCATATTAGCTTTCCTAAAATCATGGCATAAGAAGCGCATTTCAAAATTTAATTTCTTGTGAAAGTGAAAACATATTTTATACATATTTATATATATTTTCAAACTAGCATAAAATAGTTTCATTTTAAAGGGAATTCTTAGACATATGGGATATTTCTTTCTAGGATATTTATATCACACCTATCATTATTATAGGTTATCCAGTTCTTCATGAACACAACATTTTTATTTCCAACTCATAGTTGGTATTACGTTCATGGTTTGGGATGATGGTGGTGGCTAGTGGAGATGATTTTCTTCCACATAAATATTCCAGTGTGGTCTATTTTTATTTTCTTTATTTATTTTAGTATTCTTAATGTATCAACCATTCTAGATTTTTTTTCTCGTACTCTATATCTTGTGTTGTTTAAGTGATTCTGTTTGGGTTGTGTTGTTTTTTTTGGATTTGACTATTGTTTTGTGATATGTGTTTCCATATTGTATATAATTTTGGTTTTTCATAAATTTTGTAACTACTTATTTGGTGACAAGGCCATCCAATTCCAATAATGTTCATGCTGTGTTTCTTGGTGGAAACCCTTTTCTTTATATTTTTTTGAGTGAAATAATTCTCATTGGTACTCTTTTGATTCCATTGGTTTTTTCCCAGTCTAGTAGGATTGAGAACTCTTGTCGATTATATTGCGGGCTAACTCTGGTTCCTAGTCCAGGGGAGACCAAGTTGGTTTGTGACAAACGATATCATAACCTAGGTTCTTATAAGGTCCTAGGTTCTTTATTAGACCTTGATACTTTGTGATGTATATTATATTAGATATATGATTAATAGAATTAAAGTGATTAGTCATGGGTAAGTTCTTAATCACCCAATATTTGGGATAATAATTAATTTACCAGGGCAGTCTCAGGTGTTTATGTCTCAAATTTGAGCTCGATTCTATGATTTTTTTTGAGTTTTTTTGGGTTTTTTGAGTGTTTATTTATGGTATTGAGAATTCATGTGTTATGTTTGAGAAGCTACATGTATTGTACTGAATTTTTAAAGGATTTTATGGGGTTCATGGTTACTATGCATGGTTTGGTAAACTGTGCACAAACAGTCCAAACCCCTTTGGATGAATTCCAAGGAGCTTCACATGGTTGGCATACAGTATGCCAAATCATGCAGCTAAAACCTATGATGTTTTTATTTCTTCATTTTTTTTGAATCTTTATTGTTTTAATTTCCTTTTTCCTTTTATGAAATAGATTTTTTTTATAGTTTTTCAAGTTTATTTTGGATGGATAATTATGTATTGGTTTGTTTGACTTGATTTCCAAAAATAAAAACCTTACTTTGTTTTAAAAATGATTTTAAAATTTTAAATGATTAGAATAATTTGAAAAAAATTGTAAGATTAATTTTAAAAATAGTTTATAAATGTCCAATTTTGATAATGAAAGGTTGTTTCAAATTGTTAATGAAATTTATAAATGATTTATAAAATTCCATAAGAAATTATTTTCTATGCTTTTAGAGAGTTCTTCAAAAGGAAATGTTTTGAGAATGTTTTAATTGGAAATTACATATTTTAATAGATATTTCTAGGAAATATTATTAATTTTCATGCGTTATAAAATTTTTATGGATGAGTAATAGTTTAAATTTATTTTTTTCATTTTGGGGGTTTACACATTTTCTTTGTAATTGGTTTTAGAATATTATTTGATTTAACAGTTTTTGTATATAGTATTTTGAGATTGGATTAATAATTTGTGTTTGGGTTGTGGTGTATGAAACTACGGTGTGTTTGATTATATTTTTTTGTTCTTTCTTTTAGATTGTCACCCATCATGTCCACATAGTTTAAATAAAGGGAGATGTGGGTGGTTTACTGCAAGTAAATCCTCCAGTTGATCAAAATTTATCTGAGTTTATTTCACTATATTCCCCAAATATAGAGCGTAAGGGTATCCCTACTCCATCCTAACCTAAATATTTCATTCTAGAGATCTAATATTAAAATCCTCCTCACTCCCTTGGGTAACCATATTCCCAAGATCTGGGGGAATGACTTCCTTTATATAGGAGGGTCGAATATGGGAGTGGTGGAAGTCCATAATCTGGAAAAATATACTTAGGATACTTCATTAGGATGATTTTAAGGAATTGTTCATTCAATGGTAGTTACTTAATTATGTGAAAAAACTAAAGGTGATTAAGTATATTAACTCCATAAAAGTGACTGATCAGTGATAGAATATGCCTTTTGATTCACCATGCTGGGGCCTTACCTTCTTGATATGGCCAAAGATGAATCCTTGAATGATCTATATTTTAGAAAGTGTCTTCCTCTTAATCTTTTTTAGCCGTGTCTTATCTTTCACTTGGAACTTATAAAGGTGTAGTGAAGCATAACATAAGTATTTCTACTAAATTAGTAGGGATTCCAGAATCAGTCAATGTTTTACCCGTACCTTGGAGTCGTGGATGAAGATTTGATAAAGGGGAGGGGAATCAAGCCATGTATAATAAGTATGACCATGGAATAAAGAGACCATCCTATTTTTTCACACCATAATCATTTATGAGAATGTTTTGGTTATGTCATATGTGTAGGAAGGTAGGGTATAAGAAGAATTAATTTCAATAATCACCTAATAATTGTCTTACCTATGGATTTCTAAGTCACCTAAAATGGTTATATAGAGGTATTGATGATAATAAATTTAGATACATATATTTCCCATTGAAAGATCCTCAGATTCAATCCACTTACACTTTTAGTGAAGCGATATATATTTAATGTTTCCCCTATTATTTTCTATCATTTTATATTTAATATTTTTATCCATGTTTATACACCGATATATTTAAAAAATGTAATGTTTTGGTATGATTATTTTTATGGGAATCTATTTTGGATTGAAATGTATTATAGTGAATTCAAAATTTTTATGATAGTTGTTTCTAAATTTTGGGTGTAAAGTGCATTGAAACTTGTGTGGTGCCTCTCATATTTTGATTTCTTATGTTTCTTTGGGAATCAAGTTGTCATTCTAGTTATAAAGTGTATAGTGTAATGAGTGTTATTAATATGGTGAAGATACCACCATAGAAAAATATCATTCCAATCTTGGTGATAATTTCTATTTTTATTCATTTTTGAGTTGTGGTCTCTAATGGTTGGGTTAGCTCTTTGATCCCCATTTGACCTACCCCCTTTTTAGGAGTTTGGATGGATCATATATAATATTATAGACACTACTAGATATAGGGAGAGGGTCATAAAATGTTTCTTTAATTATAGTTGTTCTCAATTTAGGGTACTCTTTGTTTTTGAGATATCATTTGGGAAATTAAACTCTTCCATTTTGTAACCTATTACTAGTTGTGAGAAATTACGTGTATTGACCATTGGTCCTCAGTATCTTGAGGTGGCTTCAATTTTTTGAATTAAATTGATATGGAATACCAAATTGTTTATTTATTTTTGATTGGGATCTTAAATATGGTTCTTTTTTACTTTATTAGTTTCTTATCTCATGAATTGTGTATTCATAATATGTTTGAACATCTAGTCCTTGTCTTGATAAAATGTTCCTTCTAGTGATTTTTAGGTGTAGAATGAATTACAGTGAGGATAATTGTCACACCCTAAACTTAATTAACTCAATTATTTTATTTATTTTCGTGTTCTATTTGTTACTTTCTCTTATTGGGTGGGTTTTCTTTGAAATTTAGAGTTTTGTGTATATAGTGCATGTCGCATGGTTTCTTCATGGTCAGTAAAAACAAAATGAAAACCATGAGACAAACCTATAGTTTATAAAAAAGAAAAATCACATTGTTGGAACATGGTTTTTCTAACTCTATATCCTTCCCATGGATAGTGATCTAGGTTCCAAATAGGGGGTGCACAGTTAGTGCTTGGTTTGGCCAACTTTGCTTCCAAAACATGCATAGTGTCCAGATTGATTAAAAATGGGGTGTTACCCTTTTACCCCTACTCGATTTCTACCATAATAACATTATTTTCCCTCCACCCAAATTCATGAATTCTATAATCCCTACCCTTAATCTCTTTATCCTTATATGATATTACCCCATGGATTTATTCATGGTCTATGCTTAAATATTTAGGCTAAACTCTTCACAATCTATCCCCCCTTCTTTATTCTCCACTGTTCTATCCTCCCTCTAACCCAAGTTTTGTCCAAAAATCTATATATATCTTGAGATTAATTTTTTATTGGGAATTACTTATCCTTTTGGTTTCCTTTTAGTATTTTAGGGATGTTTTGGTTTGGTTGTGTTAGAATAACACCACCGTTTGAATAAGAAATGATATTAAAGGCAGGTTGTTCCTTTTATGGGACATTAATATTAAAACTATAATTTATTATAGTTTTAAATTTATGGTTTATATGTTTTAAAAATTCTATAAAGTATACCTAGTGGTATTTATAAAAATAAGATTTTTTATTTTTGGTTTTCATCAAATGCATATGGGATTTAATTCTTTTTTCAAATTATAATGTTAATTTTGGAAATCAATTTTTGATAAGTGTTTTCATAAATTCTTGATTAGATCTTTGATATTTATGGTAGAATTATAAAGGGTGTTATAGATTTTATAGAATTAATTATGGCATTGTAACGCCCCGACCCTAATTACCTAGAGTCGGTGCATTATTACATAACATTGGCACGATCACGAGAAAGATCAAGTCTCGAAAGATCGATTAGTTTAGTAGCCTTGGAATAACTAGATACATCCATAAATTTTACATTACATCATAAAAAAACATCTTGTCTTCATATCCCCTCATACTATCCCTGCAGGTCATTCATAAATTACTTCTTCATAATCCTGGGAAAAAATAAAACATTGAAAGGGATGAGCTCAGATGCTCAGTAAGGATAACATTATAGAAGAAGCTTTCATAAATAAGAATAAACACTTAAGGCAATTTATAACTAAAAAAAAGCCTTTTAAACTTGAACTTCAGCATAAAATGGCAAAGGTAAAATGAAATAATTCCATTTACTTACTCACATGGATATTCTACTAGTCGAATGATCACATGCAATATCAATAACCACTTTCATAATGATGGAATGCATAATGCCAGACTATCAAAACCACATAGCCAAGGCCTCGTGCCAAGACTACAAATAAGATTTTGCCAAGGCCTTGTGCCAAGACACTAGTTTGTCTCATGAGACCTACCGATGCATCGAGGAGCTATAGCGGGCTCCACCCGTCACTTATTAAGTCCAATGCATTCCTCATATGAATAGGTTTAAACATAAAATAAACATTCGTATTAAAACTAGCACACGAAATGTCAATACTTTAACCACAAACCATGAATGGTATAAAAATAGAACATCCACAGTCAAACATAACTCATTTGATACAATATGGAAGATTGTATTGCATCACATTAACCTCAATCATGAATAATGAAGGATGTTGACATAGATGAAAATAATCATCAAAACTATTTGAGGGAAATATCCCCCTTTTCTTGAAATCATTTAAAAGTCACACTATTTGTCAAGAAGCCATTTAAAAATAGATTTTTGAATCAAAGTGTCCCATACCACTTTGAAACTTTTTAAAAGGAGTTTTAATTTCTAAACTTTAATGTCCATATAAATAAATCCTTAAAACCATTTTTTAAAACATGGACATTAATAAGAGATATTTAGATGAATAAGTCTTTAAAACATTTAAAAAATGGTATTTTAGTTAGAGATTATAACCAAAAGAGAGACAATTGAATACAAATAATTGAGGTAATCAAAACTTTGTAATATCATGAGAATAAAGGGATTCATGAAATACTACGTCAAAGTACATTATATACACCACATAAAGGTGATTTGGTGTATATCAACAAAGAAGTCTCAATGGAATGTAAATTGAGATGAAATCTCTCATAAAGGCCATTTCCTTAGGTTAAGGATAAATCAACGACATAATTATGTGTGACAAATATAAATACACTAAATATGATTGGATATTCACTGTAAAACAATCAAAGGATATTCACACATATTCTTGTAAAAACAACACCAACGAATTGGATGTTTAACTCAACAAATGGCGAATGAGTTAAAATTACTCTTATCAAGTTCAGATCAATGACTTGAGAATTATCAATGGAGTGATTATGTGTATCAAAAGTATATCCATAGGAAGGGGAGTGGAAATTATGACATAATCAAATGAATAGTGATTCCACACATAATCTTGGGGTAATATAATCAATGAAATATGCGTAAAGCCAAATGAGTGGAAATTGAAATATCAAATTCCCTTATCGATTAGGTAACTTACGAAACATACACCCACGAAAGATGTATCATACCATGATGATGTAAATACCCATAAATTAAAGTATATTACACAATAAAAACAATCATGGGCAGTACACATACACCACATACAATAATTAAGTGGTGAACATTGGAATTCTCTCGAATTTAAGAGTGAGTTAAGAAACCCCTTACCACGTTAATCAACTGAGTCGTATGGCCAAAAGTTAATAACAACCAAATGATTTATAGAATAAAATGAATATAAAGATAATCATGATAATATATATCAAATTTCAGTACACAATACACCACTTTCAATAATTTAGTGGCGAACAATGGAAATCTCACAGAATTGAAAGTGAGATAAGAAAATCCCTTAATTTGTACTTTTTCCTTGGTCGACGGTAGGTTTACCTCTTGTATAATGGTGAAATAATTGTTATTTAATTATACAAGAATCATTTACTTTAATATGATATCATATATGATCTTTTAACATTGATTTGTTAATAATATCTTAGAATTATCGTCATTTCGGGTGTTAATGGGTTCATTTTACTTTATATTCTTTGTTATGTGAGCCATATTTATTAATGAGATGTATATTATTAATATCCAAAATGATATCAAGTCCTTAGATACTATTTTTAAATCATCAAATTATAATTATACTTGAATGGATATGATGGACAATGAATCTCATCGCGTTCGTGGAGACGGTAGTCTGTACATACGCACGAGCGACAATATCATTCTTTTGATATTAAAATAATATATAATTGGATTTTATATCATATATAAAGAATCATTATCATGTTATATTTGTTATTTACATGAGTTACACATCATTATTATACCCATCCAAATAATAATATATTGAATAACAATTACACCACGACGTGGAGACGGTAAGCCGTACGTACGCACGTATGGTGACATGTTATTCAAAGGATGGATAGAATACTGAATATGGTTGTACCATATTTATAATAACATCACAGTATATATATGATACTGGAGTTATTATTTTATAATGGTAATAACAAAGAAAGAGGAAGTGGAAGAAGAAAGGAACTTAAAAAGGGGTGGTGAAAACATTACCTCTTCTTCAGGTTCTTCCTTTTGATTTGATCAAAAGGGATCCTTAGGTTGGCTTTCTGATCAAACTAAGGCCTCTAGGTTGTAGTGAGGGAAGTTGGTAGAGTATTTTGGCAGAGTTTGGCCGAACCAAAAGGCTTTGAAGGTGTGAAGAAATGAGAAGGAGGAGTGCCTTTTTATAAGAGGGGTGAGGGGCACCTTTGGAAAAGCTAGAAATATTAATTTATAATAAATTCATATTCAGTTTCTAATGGCTCCAAAGTTGACTATTCAAAGTTTAAGGTGGGGATAGGTCTAAAACCACTCAACCAATAGAATTTAGACAGGTTTGTGTACTTATATTAACCTTATCTTTAAGTATTAACTCTAAGTTAATTAGTTTCACTTTTACAATGTCTCTTTGTATTTTTATATAATATGGTTAATAAACATACTATATACATCCAAGCGACCCCCAAGTGGTCCATTAATGATGAACCTATCATGATATAAGTCTCTTGGTCGAACCTTAGATTTTTAGGAATTTAATATCAATTAATAATATAATATTTGTTTTAAGAACTATTTTATGTCAATTTTGACACTATTCAATAGTTGATTTTTGTGAAACTCATAACAGATTGATTACTTCGAAAAAAGTCTATTAAATAAATACTAATATATCATATTATCTTAGAAAATTAGTTTAATTCATTAAAAGTTTCATATTATATTTATTTGGGTATTTATAATATCAATTATTTTAATTTTTCACTATTATAGTAATTACTACATCATCATTGTGTCATAAATAAAATAAATTATTTAATGTCTAAAAATTATAAATAAAATATCATTATGTATGAAATCGTTTTATATTTCTAATGAATATTTATAATCGAAGATCCAACATATATAACCATATGTAAAAATTGTTTTGCTAAAAGATATATGCTTGTGTCATTTTTGTATTCATTTTAACTTAATTAAAATAAAGTGTCATTATCACTTACAAGTGGATCCATGGGGTCCCAAAATCGACCCAAAGATGCCCATGGTCGACCATGTATCAACCAATAGGGTTAAGACACGTTTTAGGGTAATTTAGTATTATTATAATATTATTATTTTTAACCCTTATTTACCGGATTTACCCTTAACCATGGTAAATAGAATATTTACCGCAGTAATTATTCAAAATGTCTAAAAATAAAAGTTACCTATTTACACAATTTGAACATCCTGATTCCAAATATGGAATCCATTTTCCTAAATTCAAAACATAGAAGTGGCAGAAATTAATTTAAAATTAATTCCCGCTGTCAAAACAAAAAGCGTGTTTTTAAGAGATAATAACTATCAAAAGATTGACACTTGTTTATGTTCGGTTTAATTGTAAAATTATGTCCAATGACCAAAATTATATTAAATGGTAAAAAAATATTCTAAATATACTTTAAAACTACTAAAATTCATAATTTATCACTATTAATTATTTTGATTAAAAAAGTTGTTTTTAATTAAAATTTAGTAATTTTCACTATTCATCAAAATATGAACGTTATCCGAAAAGTACCAAAATTTCACCTTAGGATAAATTAGATATTCCGAATCCAAAAATGAAGTCCATTTTGAAATATAAAATATATATAATTTTAAAAAGTAGGTATTACTATTCATAACGGCTAGTTTGATCGGTTGTGGTGTGTGTTAAAACTCGAAGTTGCGTACAACACACGCTACTGTTTTATTCAAAGGAAAGCATACCGTGGAAGCTTGTGATGTTTCATTTTAAATTTTTTTGATGTCTCCATTTAGTCAAAAAGTTTAAAATATTGTATTTAAAAAGTTTTCACTATTAAAAGTTGATAAAAGTGCAATACTGAAAATGAATCTGTTCTTGCATTATGACTAAGAAACTCATAATATGGATTCTAAAATTATAAGGATTATATAAAGTTTAAAATTTAGTTAATAATATTCATGACCTCTTTTAATGGCTTTTTTTTGTAAGTCAAGGTGTGATTGAACTCGGTGTTGCGTGTAGTGCAAGTTACTGAATTATTTTGAAGAAATAACACACTATGAAATCTTGGGGTGTTACATTCTCCCCTCCTTCAATAAATTGCGTCCTCGCAATTTGAAATTGTTATTCGAAAATAAAAGGTTGAAAATAGAAAATATATTTGTGGGAAAACCCACATCAGAAATTGGGTTACTAAAATTTAGTCTTAATATGAGGAAAAGAGAAGTGAAAGGGTCACCATCGAATTATGATCTCGATTAGGAGAACATTGGTGGTAATTAGAGACATATAATTGGAGGAAAAACGTAAATATTTATAGGTAGTGATTGAGGTCATCAATCACAACAAGTATAAAATTGAGGTCCTTAAACTCATCAATCTATGATGATTTGAAATACCATCGGTCCAACAAAACATAGGGTATTGGGATAACACATTTTTGACGTTTCAAAATATCTTAGTTGAAATCCCACATCGAAAAATGAATTAATGAGGCCTCTATTTAAAATAAAGAGTGGAAAGTATGAAGATTACCGAAAATAACACATACTAGGGTTCCATGTAGGAAAATATGGATATGGAAGAGAAATATAACCATCAATTATCTGATGGAGAGTGGTAGAGAACATGGCTATGAAAAGGCCAACAATCCCAAAGCCATAAATTAGTGAAAATTTAAGGTACCATCTAGGACAACATTTTTTTTAAAGTTACATTACATAAGGAAGAGGAATTCATTTATGATATTGACTAAGAAAATTATGAGATATACTTACATTTTAAGTATATTTTCATTCTTTAATAAATTTCCACCACTAAATCAATTTTTTTTAAACGATAAGTATTCAAGAAGACTTGGTCACACTGGAAGAGCTAGAATAAACTTCTATAGAATCACATGATCCATGCAGGATAAACCATATATTTACATTGTCTTTGAAGATTAATCAAAACCAAAATGGTTAGTGAATGATCTAATGATCCCCCAAAAGGATATTCATTGAGATAAATATGTACTAATCTTAATTTCTAAAATTAAACCAACAATACCCCAAAGTTAAATAGATACGATTCAATAACCAATTGTCCTTAAAATCCTTTAATATAATCCAAACTAATATTGAAACCCAAAACATAGAAGAATTTGATTATTTAGTCTCCCATGTTACATTGTATCTCCAAATGACATCAAATACTCTTAAAGTCACATACTTAAAAGTAATTAACATCATCACATATTCTCTGTTATAGGTTAATCATTTCCATAAATAACCCAAATCACTATAAATCAACAATAAAAACGTAGATAAAAATCCACCATTACTCTACAAATGAAACCTCATTGTATTCTATTTTCCTTGGGCATATAGTGTTCCTAACAAAACGAACATCTTCCAAAATCACATTTATCACTTAATCACCAAATCATTTTCCTATACCAAGGGTATTCATTTGATAAGACATTAGAACCCAAATAATCTTATTATTGATCAATAAAATCATTTAACAAAAAAAAAATAGTCACACTAACTAGGGACTTCACGTAGTCCAGTGGTAGGCGATAAATCCCAATCGCACTTTGGTTGTGGGTTCGATTCCCACAGCTTTGTCCGACGCGACGGGTTGTCACACGGTCTACGTGTTGTCCTTTTTCAAAAACTATATTTTATAATATTACCAAAATGAGATAAATTCCTCAAAATAACATAATTTAACCACAAATGTTATATCATACTTTGCATTTTCATCCCAAATTATAATAACTTATCATTTTCTCAAACCCCAATGATCATATAAAACCAAATGGTTATTTATACCTATATCCACAAGAGAAGAGACAATTCTTCCTCAAATATCATTCTCACATGGAAAATAGCGGGGTTACAAATACAAGAGAAAATTATTCCAAAGTAAACCCATCAACAAGGAGTGCTAATACTTTTTAAATTTTTCTCCAACCATTTATTTCCACATAGCTTCTTCTTTGACCAAGAAAATATTCTATAGAATAGGACATTCATTTGGGTAATGGCCAGGTCCCCTACATTTACGGCAAATGACTGTAAATGGACTCTTGTGACCATTTTTATCTTCTTCCATAGTACTCTTCATTTTTCATCGGCAATTCTTCACTTTATGTCCTTCCTTCTCGCACGTAAAACATTTCGTTGTCCCATTGAGACACTTTCCTGGGTGTCTCTTTCCACATTTCCTGCATGATGAAAATTGAGGTTTCTTTTCTCCATGGTCTCCATTGCTGGAGATCTTATCATTTATCACCTTTCTCTTCCTTATTGAGTCTGGGAGTTGGTTAATATATATGTTGTTGATCATATTTTTGGAAAACTGATTTGGCATAAAGACAATATCTTTTACGCCTATCAACATTCCATTTTGTTGCTCATTGCCACCACCGTTCCCACCTTGTACATCATTCTCAAAGTCACTATGACTTCCTTGGAATCCAGCCATTGACTAAAACCAGAAAGCATTGTGTGAGTAATAGTAGTCGTAAAATCATTTAGAGATTAAAATGTCACCATATTCTCAATTTGAAACATATTAGGATTAACCAAGGTCATTTAGTCTCATCTTATGTATATATTACTTAAATCGGTTTGTAAAGAAAATGTAAATTATCCTAAGCATATCCCCCGGGAGTGTCGTAACCAAGAGTGCAGCAAGGCCCGTTGTCGTGCACCAGTTCCCGTTCGAGTCTAGCTCAAAGCGGTATTTTCGGGTTTTACCGCTAGGTACATCTGTGCCAGAGCCGCCTCTACCTGCTCGTATCCAGACAGGGATGTATTGCTCGGAAAACTCACAAAATCTCCACAATACCAAAATTCTAGGAAGTTCTTTTATACTAATCCTCAAAGTTCATCTTAGGTCTACGTGCTCTAATCAGAGTTTATCTAAATCTAGCTACCAAGGTTTGTACTAAACTTCCTCTGATACCAACTGTAACGCCCTGACCCTAATTACCTAGAGTCGGTGCATTATTACATAACATTGGCATGATCATGAGAAAGATCAAGTCTCGAAAGACCGATTAGTTTAGTAGCCTTGGAATAACTAGATACATCCATAAATTTTACATTACATCATAAAAAAACATCTTGTCTTTATATCCCCTCATACTATCCCTGCAGGTCATTCATAAATTACTTCTTCATAATCCTGGGAAAAAATAAAACATTGAAAGGGATGAGCTCAGATGCTCAGTAAGGATAACATTATAGCAGAAGCTTTCATAAATAAGAATAAACACTTAAGGCAATTTATAACTAAAACAAAAGCCTTTTAAACTTGAACTTCAGCATAAAATGGAAAAGGTAAAATGAAATAATGTCATTTACTTACTCACATGGATATTCTACTAGTCGAATGATCACATGCAATATCAATAACCACTTTCATAATTATGGAATGCATAATGCCAGACTATCATAACCACATAGCCAAGGCCTCGTGCCAAGACTACAAATAAGATTTTTCCAAGGCCTTGTGCCAAGACACTAGTTTGTCTCATGAGACCTACCGATGCATCGAGGAGCTATAGCGGGCTCCACCCGTCACTTATTAAGTCCAATGCATTCCTCATATGAATAGGATTAAACATAAAAGAAACATTCGTATTAAAACTAGCACACGAAATGTCAATACTTTAACCACAAACCATGAATGGTATAAAAATAGAACATCCACAGTCAAACATAACTCATTTGATACAATATGGAAGATTTTATTGTATCACATTAACCTCAATAATTAATAATGAAGGATGTTGACATAGATGAAAATAATCATCAAAACTATTTGAGGGAAATATCCCCCTTTTCTTGAAATCATTTAAAAGTCACACTATTTGTCAAGAAGCCATTTAAAAATAGATTTTTGAATCAAAGTGTCCCATACCACTTTGAAACTTTTTAAAATGAGTTTTAATTTCTAAACTTTAATGTCCATATAAATAAATCCTTAAAACCATTTTTTAAAACATGGACATTAATAAGAGATATTTAGATGAATAAGTCTTTAAAACATTTAAAAAATGGTATTTTAGTTAGAGATTCTAACCAAAAGAGAGACAATTGAATACAAATAATTGAGGTAATCAAAACTTTGTAATATCATGAGAATAAAGGGATTCATGATATACTACGTCGAAGTACATTATATACACCACATAAAGGTGATTTGGTGTATATCAACAAAGAAGTCTCAATGGAATGTAAATTAAGATGAAATCTCTCATAAAGGCCATTTCCTTAGGTTAAGGATAAATCAACGACATAATTATGTGTGACAAATATAAATACACTAAATATGATTGGATATTCAGTGTAAAACAATCAAAGGATATTCACACATATTCTTGTAAAAACAACACCAACGAATTGGATGTTTAACTCAACAAATGGCGAATGAGTTAAAATTACTCTTATCAAGTTCATATCAATGACTTGAGAATTATCAATGGAGTGATTATGTGTATCAAAAGTATATCCACAGGAAGGGGAGTGTAAATTATGACATAATTAAATGAATAGTGATTCCACACATAATCTTGGGGTAATATAATCAATGAAATATGCGTAAATCCAAATGAGTGGAAATTGAAATCTCAAATTCCCTTATCGATTAGGTAACTTACGAAACATACACCCACGAAAGAAGTATCATACCATGATGATGTAAATACCCATAAATTAAAGTATATTACACAATGAATACAATCATGGGCAGTACACATACACCACATACAATAATTAAGTGGTGAACATTGGAATTCTCTCGAATTTAAGAGTGAGTTAAGAAACCCCTTACCACGTTAATCAACTGAGTCGTATGGCCAAAAGTTAATAACCACCAAATTATTTAAAGAATAACAAGAATATAAAGAGAATCATGATAATATATATCAAATGGCAGTACACAATACACCACTTTCAATAATTTAGTGGCGAACAATGGAAATCTCATAGAATTTAAAGTGAGATAAGAAAATCCCTTACTTTGTACTTTTTCCTTGGTCGACGGTAGGTTTACCTCCTGTATAATGGTGAAATAATTGTTATTTAATTATACAAGAATCATTTACTTTAATATGATATCATATATGATCTTTTAACATTGATTTGTTAATAATATCTTAGAATTATCGTCATTTCGGGTGTTAACGGGTTCATTTTACTTTATATTCTTTGTTATGTGAGCCATATTTATTAATGAGATGTATATTATTAATATCCAGAATGATATCAAGTCCTTAGATACTATTTTTAAATCATCAAATTATAATTATACTTGAATGGATATGATGGACAATGAATCTCATCGCGTTCGTGGAGACGATAGTCCGTACATACGCACGAGCGACAATATCATTCTTTTGATATTAAAATAATATATAATTGGATTTTATATCATATATACAGAATCATTATCATGTTATATTTATTATTTACATGAGTTACACATCATTATTATACCCATCCAAATAATAATATATTGAATAACAATTACACCACGACGTGGAGACGGTAAGCCGTACGTACGCACGTATGGTGACATGTTATTCAAAGGATGGATAGAATAATGAATATGGTTGTACCATATTTATAATAACATCACAGTATATATATGATACTGGAGTTATTATTTTATAATGGTAATAACAAAGAAAGAGGAAGTGGAAGAAGAAAGGAACTTAAAAAGGGGTGGTGAAAACATTACCTCTTCTTCGGGTTCTTCCTTTTGATTTGATCAAAAGGGATCCTTAGGTTGGCTTTCTGATCAAACTAAGGCCTCTAGGTTGTAGTGAGGGAAGTTGGGAGAGTATTTGGGCAGAGTTTGGACGAACCAAAAGGCTTTGAAGGTGTGATGAAATGAGAAGGAGGAGTGCCTTTTTATAAGAGGGGTGAGGGGCACCTTTGGAAAAGCTAGAAATATTAATATATAATAAATTCATATTCAGTTTCTAATGGCTCCAAAGTTGACTATTCAAAGGTTAAGGTGGGGATAGGTCTAAAGCCACTCAATCAATAGAATTTAGACCGGTTTGGATACTTATATTAACCTTATCTTTAAGTATTAACTCTAAGTTAATTAGTTTCACTTTTACAATGTCTCTTTGTATTTTTATATAAAATGGTTAATAAACTTACTATATACATCCAAGAGACCCCCAAGTGGTCCATTAATGATGAAACTATCATGATATAAGTATCTTGGCCGAACCTTAGATTTTTAGGAATTTCATATCAATTAATAATATAATATTTGTTTTAAGAACTATTTTATGTCAATTTTGACACTATTCAATAGTTGATTTTTGTGAAACTCATAACAGATTGATTACTTCGAACAAAGTCTATTAAATCAATACTAATATATCATATTATCCTAGAAAATTATTTTAATTCATTAAAAGTTTCATATTATATTTATTTGGGTATTTATAATATCAATTATTTTAATTTTTCACTATTATAGTAATTACTGCATCATCATTGTGTCATAAATAAAATAAATTATTTAATGTCTAAAAATTATAAATAAAATATCATTATGTATGAAATCGTTTTATATTTCTAATGAATATTTATAATCGAAGATCCAACATATATAACCCTATGTAAAAATTGTTTTGCTAAAAGATATATGCTTGTGTCATTTTTGTATTCATTTTAACTTAATTAAAATAAAGTGTCATTATCACTTACAAGTGGATCCATGGGGTCCCAAAATCGACCCAAAGATTCCCATGGTCGACCATGTATCAATAAATAGGGTTAAGACACGTTTTAGGGTAATTTAGTATTATTATAATATTATTTTTTTAACCCTTATTTACCGGATTTACCCTTAACCATGGTAAATAAAATATTTACCGCAGTAATTATTCAAAATGTCTAAAAATAAAAGTTACCTATTTACAAAATTTGAACATCCTGATTCCAAATATGGAATCCATTTTCCTAAATTCAAAACACATAAGTGGCAGAAATTAATTTAAAATTAATTCCCGCTGTCAAAACAAAAAGCGTGTTTTTAAGAGATAATAACTATCAAAAGATTGACACTTGTTTATGTTCGGTTTAATTGTAAAATTATGTCCAATGACCAACATTATATTAAATGGTAAAAATATATTCTAAATATACTTTAAAACTACTAAAATTCATAATTTATCACTATTAATTATTTTGATTAAAAAAGTTTTTTTAAATTAAAATTTAGTAATTTTCACTATTCATCAAAATATGAAAGTTATCCGACAAGTACCAAAATTTCACCTTAGGATAAATTAGATATTCCGAATCCAAAAATGAAGTCCATTTTGAAATATAAAATATATATAATTTTAAAAAGTAGGTATTACTATTCATAACGGCTAGTTTGATCGGTTGTGGTGTGTGTTAAAACTCGAAGTTGCGTACAACACACGCTACTGTTTTATTCAAAGGAAAGCATACCGTGGAAGCCTGTGATGTTTCATTTTAAATTTTTTTGATGTCTCCATTTAGTCAAAAAGTTTAAAATATTGTATTTAAAAAGTTTTCACTATTAAAAGTTGATAAAAGTGCAATACTGAAAATGAATCTCTTCTTGCATTATAACTAAGAAACTCATAATATGGATTCTAAAATTATAAGGATTATATAAAGTTTAAAATTTAGTTAATACTATTCATGGCCTCTTTTAATGGCTTTTTTTTGTAAGTCAAGGTGTGATTGAACTCGGTGTTGCGTGTAGTGCAAGTTAATGAATTATTTTGAAGAAATAACACACTATGAAATCTTGGGGTGTTACAGGCATAGTATTATAAGAATGTCTCATGAGTTCTAATTGGCACTTTCAAAATACCTTTCTAAAATGGTAATCACTTGAAAAAATCCCCTTTATGTTATGAAAATTGAATGATTTTATGATATGGATGAGGTAGTGTCCAAGAAAGAGGATTATGTTTTTTTGTACATAACATTAATTTAATTGGGGATACTTTTTACAAGGGTGTTAGTGGTGAGCATGTGACTTGCTTGTGATTTTAATTATTTATTATTTTGTAATAATTATTTGTGCTCACCTCCATTTGGATGTCATGGGAATCCAAGGGTAGTTATGTGAGAAATATAGGGATACATGATACACTAATTTATTTACTCACATTGGATAGTTTCCATGGGATATATTTTATTGTTTTTATAGGACATTCCCCTCATTTAGGGTAGTGAGGGAAACACTACATGTTATGGTCGGTTGTTTTTATCTGGAACCTGTATTATTTTATATTTTTATAGCATTTTACTAGATTTAAAGTGTTTATACTAGGTTACCATGATGTGATTTTTTCAAATTAGTTATGTTGAATAATTTCAATAGTGTTAGTATAAATATTTATTTTTAATGTAAAAAAAATAATTTTTTTATCTCTTCTTATTTAAGGAAATGTGATTAATTTATCTCATTTTCTTTTTCCTAAAATCATGGTTTAGAAAAAACGTTTAAGTCATTATTTAGTTTTTTTTAAGAGAAAAACTATTTTATTCATATTTATATCTATTTTAAAACTAGTATGAAATAGTTTTTTGAATGGTATGCTTAGAATGACGGGTGGTTGCTTACAGGGATGTATAGATCATGCATATCATCATTACAAGTTACCCAATTTTTTAGGAATGTGGAAGTTTAATTTTTAACTCCTAGTTGTCATCAAGTTCATGGTTTGGGATGATGGTGGTGGCTAGTAGAGATGCTCCACTACCACTTGGATATGGTCGGTGCTGTCTGTTTTAGTTTTCTTTATTTATTTCTCTATTATTTATAAATCATCATTTTTTACATTCTATTTGTACTCTGTATCTTGTGTTGTTTCAGAGGCTCTGTTCGGGTTTTGGAATTTCTTTTTTGGATTTGATTGTTGTTATGTGATATTTTTTTCATTTTATGTCTTTACTTGGGGTTTTATATCATTGTAAATACTTATTTGGCAATGAGAACATCCAATATCTAGAATGGTCACTCTAGGTTCCTAGGTGGAAAACCCATTTCTTTATATTTACTATCCGGAAAAAATCATTATCATTGGTATTCTTTTGATTCCATTGGTGTTTTTCTCTAACATAGGAGGATCAGGATTGCCTCTATGGTATGTGATAGACTGGCTCTGGTGCCTTGTCTATGGGAAAACAGAGTTGTATTGTGACAAATTTAGTGACGAATGCATTAAGTCATAATTAATACAATCAATGTGTTTGAGAGGATAGGGAATAATGATAATTTATGTATGTTATTGTTGATATATACTTCGAATATGATGAGATGGATGATGTTGTGGTCTTCTATCCATTTAATTTGATTCCAAACATGGTGGAACTAGTCAAGGAAGCTTAGTAGTCATAAATTGATTGTATTACAGTGATGTTAGACCTTAATAGTGAGGATAATATAGATTAATAGACAAAGGATGAATATCTAGTTTTGTTATTTTGAGATCATATTGTAGTTCCTATATTTTTCCAAGACTAAATTCTTTCTGTTTACCACCACTCAAAATGGAAAACCCACCCAAGTACCTAAAAAGTGTATAGGTTAATGAAGGATTGTTTTTGGAATCCTAGTATAAACATAATAGTGTTTGAATATTTTACATTTCATATCACTTATTAATATGTGAAGGTTGAACATTAATGAAAAGATGACACATTATAATCATTTACTATAACTGTATGAAAATGGGAGTATATTTCCATGGAATTCATCACTGGTCTACTGAGAATGTTTCGAAATCATGATTCCATTTTGGTAATTTTGAACTGACTCATGAATTCCACAAACTTCATTCCAATTTAGTAGACTAAAATAGTAGATGATTTGGAAAAACTATATCTCTAGGAAGTGGTCAAATTATAAGGGGTTCCAGTTTTTATTATCTTTGATCAAGACACTAGATTCACCTCATTGTTTTGGTTATCCTTGCAATAGTACCATGGATCTATATTTACCATGAGTACAATATATCATCCCCAAATGAATGTACAATGAAATTTTATGATTCACACATTAGAGGATATTCTTAAATATTATGTGATGGAAATTTTTCGTTTATAAGATGACCATTTTCATTTAGTGGAGTTATCATATAACAAAACATTTCAGGGCATGGTACATATGGCCCCATATGAGGCATTATTTGATCGTCCATGTCCTTATCCACTTTTGTGGATTGAGACTGTGAAAAATTCAATAATTAAACCAAGCCATATGATTTAGAAAAATGAAAAGTTATAGATGACCAGGAAAAGAATAATGATAACATAGATCTGTCAGAAATCTTATGCATATCATCATCCCCAACATTTATCTTCTGAAATGGATGAATATGTATTCTTGTGAGTTTCTTAGAAGACGGGGTATCATTTTTTGTGTATGAATTGGTATTTGAATCCTCAGTATGATGACCCTTTTGAAATTCTTGAAATAATTGGTGAATTTCTTACCATATAGCTTTATCAATGAGATTCAGTTCAGTTCATTATTTTTTCCATGTCTTTTAATTAAAGAAGTACCAACCCTGTCCAAACTATGTTATTAATTGGGATCATGTAACCCTTGAGTGAAATGTGATGATTATTCACACCCTAATTCTCATACAGGATAGGAAAGATAAGGTCTTATGTGGAAGAAAAATATAATTAGTATTAATATAATCATGGTTGGATACAATAAGATACTTGGGAATAATATAACTATATTTTAGGGAAAAGGCTAGAGCTATTCCACCTTAACAAAAACCATAGTCTTTCTAAGGATGAAAATCCCAATTATGGAAAGAATGTGTAACAATACAAGTAATGTTAAAATAAATAATTTTATTTTAGTATTAAAATTAATAAATTATTTTTTATAGATTTATATTCATTATATGAATATTAGGTAAGTTTTCAATCAAAAGGAAACACCCTTATTTCAAACCAAATTCGGTTTTCATGATTTATATGGTTTTATGTAAAAACTATATTTTCAAATTTTAATATTTTGATTTTAAAAAATGAACTACTTTTTTGAATTTAGGATTTAGAAATTATCTTATGTTGAATTTTTTATAATTTTATGAAAAGTTTTATTTTTTCAATGAACTGGAAAAAAATACAAATTTTTATTGGAAACTTTATTTCATTTTCAAGTATTTACAAATTAAAATTATATTTTGAGTTAGTTTTAAAATTTAATTAGTTACATTTTATATTATAAAAATGCAAATATGGTCTTTATAATTGATTTTATAATTTAATTTGGTGTAAAAAAATTTTAATACTTAAAAAATATTTTTTATGAAAAATTATTTTTCATCGCATTTTGCAGGTTTCATTGTAAATTAAAAATTTTCACTTCTAGAAATAAATTAATGAAAATGAAGCTATATTTTGAATTTTTATTTACAAATTTCATAAATAGGTACCCTTTATATTTGGTAAATATGAATAGTAACCATAATAGTTTTTTTGTTACAGTGGTAAATGTAAAATGGGTTAATTATGGTTAAAAATAATTTGTTATGGATTAAAATTAATTCAAACAATTTAATTTATTTCATTTTATTAATATATTTCATCCATAATCATCCAAAATTTTAAAATATGGCCTTTTTTCATTTATATTTTATTTTTACCTTTGTATTATTTTAAGCAAAGAAGAATAAAAAAGTTACTCTCTTGCTCCTAAATTACCTTTATATGTTCACATAGGTAAGAAATAATTTAGGAATGAATATGAAATGTTATTTTTATAATAATGAAATTATTTTTATTTTGGTAATTTATTTCTATTTTTTAGTGATTATATAATTACCATAAATTCTTACGCAACGCTGATATAGTGCTGGTGCATGTAATAAGAAAATGAGGTAAATGGTTTTAAAAATTATAAAAGAAATATTTTATCGGTGATTTGAAGTTTACCATCTTTTTTAAGTAAATATAACATATTATATATGTATTAAAGGTTTATATTCTAATTCCATTTGTATGTTGATTATTTTAATGTCAAAGTAAATAAATAGTTCAAAAAATGATATTAATGATATTTTATAATTAATAGTAGTTTATTAAATAATTTAAAAATTACGAAAATATTATATTCATACAAATAATGGGATATAGTTAAAAATATCAACTATGCACCATTTATGGATCATTTTTTCTTTTATATTAACATAATTCACCCCTAAAGATTAAAAACAATGATATCACCATAATTTCCAAAAAAGGTTAATTGGGGGTTAAAACAAAGAGATATGGGTACAAAATAATCTAAACTTGAAATTTTTTATTGTATATTATGATTTATACCCATACACATCCTATAATACAATTATATCTGTTTTATCCACTTTTACATGAAAATTAATTTATATTAATTTAATACATTAAGAATTTCCCAGAATACTCCTCCCATAACTTATAAAAGGGTACCCACTCTCCTCTTTTCCTCAAAACATCTGAGCACTCTATATTTTTTAATACCTCTCCAAATCAGTTTATAAAATCTGTAAAATTGTTCTATAGGACTTATTGTTGTAATAACACCATCCTTAGTGGGATTAAGGTGTAAAAAAGGAGGTTGTTTGAAGAAGTGGTATAACTTTTAACTGATTGTTTTATTTTTATTCTTCTTTTACCTCATTAAAATATTATTCAAGCATAATGAAATAAAAAAGGATCTTACATTTACTTATATTATTTTTAACTAAAAAACCTATATCCATATCCTTCTTCCATCAAATGGGAAATAAATCCATCGTTTATGTGTACGGAGGACTACGCCCCACGAATCGATGCAATGTTTTTCCATCACAAACTCTTATAAAGGTATATAATAATTTAATATATATATATATATATATTGTTTTCATGAAATATTTATCATTATATAAAGATAATATATCATCTAATTTCCTACCTTTCCATCCATTGAAGAATGATAATGTCGTTTATGCATACGTGTGGATTACCAGCTCCATGAAGTGATGTGATTCATTTTTCATAACCACATAACATGGATTATAAATATAAGTCTATTTAAAGAAATAATATTATGTTTTTGATATAATAATAATTTTTAAGGATAAAATAATAATTACCTTTATTCCATCATTTTCATTGAAAAATGGAATCGTTACTCATGCCCACATATGACCTACCATCTCTAAGATTGTAACGTAGTTCAATTTTCATTACCATATTACATGAATGGTTTTTAAATTAAAATTATTATATAAAAATGATAATTATTTATGATAATTATTTTCTAGATGATGGAATAATGACCTACTTTACAACAGTCAACCCACTGAAGTCATTTAGGACATATGAGACGAATTTCATCAAAATGTCTGATGTAAATTTAATTGATTAAGTAATTAAATATAAAATGGTAATAAATAAAATAAAAATAATAATAAACTTGAAAAATATTCTGAAGAAAGAAAATAATTATCATAATTTTATTTCTTATGAAGATAGATAATTTATTTAATGATTCATACTCGATGTGAGGGACAATTTAGCTCAAAATGTCAATTTTAAATGTTTTAAAGATATAGTTTCTAAATATTTTTATTCCATGTACATATTCTTATAATTATTTTTAGTATATATTTATATTTAAATAAATGAATTAAAATAGACATTTTATGTCTTGTTTTTTACTTTTATTCAATGGTTTTCAAAAGTAATCTTTTTACAGCATGTTTAGACTTTCTTTACAAAAGGAAAAAAGAAATGTTCTATTTCAACATATACAGTGTCAAAATATTTTCCCACCATGATAACCATTATTTTATGTTTGGATTACTTTACAAGATTTCATGTTTTCTTCAAATTAAAACCATCATACCCTTTATTATGTGAATTTTATTTTTTAAAATTATGTTTCAATGGGAAGGGATATATCAATATCTGAAAATGTTTTTCTTATTGGTTCAAAATTATATTTTTTTTGAGTTAAATAATGGTAATGTAAGATATTTTATGTTTAATGAATTTTATGACACATAATTTTTTTATAATGATGGTTTAGAATAATATAGATCATGATGATTTGTGAGCCTGATACAACTCATGATGATGAGTGAGACCAATATAGATCTTAATGACGAGTGACATCGATATAACCATCCAATGCACTCGGTAATGATTATGTTATATAGATAATAATTTTTTAAGTTGACTAAATTGGTTATTACACATGTAAGGGTTCTTTTAAGGTTTATATGAAGATAATTTACCAAGGAACCTATATGAATTTTATATTAATTTTAATGAGTTTTCATGGAAAATGTTTTATTTCAAAAGGTAAGCTAATGATATTTTATTTTAATGGAAATATTATTACCTTCTAGGGTAATATGGTAGGTTTTTAAGAAAATGTTTTTGATGGGTTATCAAATTTTATAAGAAACCCCCATGATTATGATTTTTTATTTATATTTTATTATAAAAGTTTTATAAAAAAATTTGGGTAGTAAAGTTTATTTCATGTGTAAGTAAATAATTATTTGAGCTAAAATTTTATCATTTAAGGTAAAAATATCTTTTATGATCCCAAGGTTTGAAAATGGAATAATGTTTTTATTATTATATTTTCTCCCTAACTAAACTTTTTTGTGCTCATTACATGTTTTCAAATTCATTTTATAGGTTTTATAGATGAGTAAGAATAAATAATATTTCAAGTTGAAAATAATAAAGATTTTTTCCTGAATTATTTTGTATATTTTAAAAGTAATGTATTGTGGAAAAATAGACACTAAGAGGAAGTGTCCAACATGTAATGTATATAATTTTTATGTAATTTTTATGACCTTAGTTTCTAAAACTATACACATAAAAATATATTCAAGAATATAATAAAAGGATTTTTTCTAAATAATTAAAATATGGATTGAATAAGGGTTGGGTCCTTATAGTTTGTATGTGAGAAATGGGAGTGATCTGATCTATCAGAACTCTTGCATGTGAAAATTAGGTGAAGTGTTACTCTCCACCCAATGGATTCATGAAGAAAGGGATCTCATTTGGGATAGTGGTAAGAGTCTTGCCTAAGATATGTAGCTTATCATGGGGTGATCTAATAGGTTTCAATTATAACCCACTGGTTATAAGTCTAGAATCATATAGTCGATATCAGATTACAGGTTTAGATAATTTTAGAGGCTGAGATAATTGATGTAAATACTCTTAAGGGATTATAATTTATGGTTATCATGATATTACATTTTATGATTACCATGTTGCTTTATATAAATTATTTCTGTTCAGAATGGTTTTCTATCGAAGAAATAGGGGAATTGAAGTAAGAAGGAACCAAGATGAAAATATCTTTCTAAATCAGAATCCGATAATGGTTGGAATAAGAACAAAGTATTTTTTTTGGTGATGGATCAGTTGATATAGGATATAAATGGTGGTGGTATCCATGAAAGTGAGAAACCATGTTCACTGTAGAGGAAAATTTCTATAGTAGAGAATTTCATGATATAAAAACCTCTAACATTCAGTGGAACATCTGACCCTATGATAGTTGAAGGAGGGGTTAAATCCTTGGAGAAAATATTTAAAATTTTTGGTTGTTTAAACAATTAAAAGAAAACTCATTATATTTACTTTTTTATAGGTGAAGATGGTCAATCGTGGGTAATGGTTAATAATAATATAGAAAGATATAAATTGACTCCACGTAATGAGACACATTTAATGATATTTTCCTTGAGAAATATGTTTTCTAAGGTTTTTAAAATTAGGATGGAAAATAAATTCTTGGAATTAAGTTATAAGGAGGTAGATTCAGTGGCCACGTATGATGAAAGCATCACCTTATTAGAAAGGTACACACTAAATTTTGTTTGTAATCTTGATAGTAAAATTAATCAGTTTTACTCAAGATTAAATCCAATATATAGAAGGGAATTAGATTCTCATGTGTAGGGACCCCATCTTAAATGTTACATATAATAGAATTTTTTAAAAGAGAAATCAATTTCTTTTCCAAAATATATTTTTGGTTTAGAGTTTTATAGAATTAGGAAAAACCCATAATTAGTAAACCCATACATTAAAAGTGGAAACTTATACTTAGTATACATTTTTTCCACCAAACATAAGTCTTTAAAATAAAAAATAGTTTCTATTCATGAAAAATCATTACAATTTTTCCCGTGATCTCATACTTATCCATAATATTCCATAAACTGAGTGATTTTTTTTAACTAGGTATAAGAAAAAAATATTCGTAAGGGGCATAAATAAAGGAATCCATTAGTCGAGTTAAAACTGATAAATGTTTTTTATTAAAAACATACCTTTCTTTAAGCCTGAAAAAGGGATAATATTTTCCAAAAAGATCATTATCTTAACTTTTTGAAATAAATCTATTTTAATGAAAACTCATTAGAAAGAATATAAAATATAAGAAGTTAACTTGGGAAATAATTTTCCATATCACACATAAAAATTTAATAATAAATTTTGTCATCATCTATCTTTAGAGTACCAAATTCATTGGATGTCATAACATAACCACCCATCCTGGTTTTATCACGAAACCTCACTTCATTAGTCAATAATGAAACCACCCATCGTTAGTTTATCATGGAACCAAACATTAATGGTTTTTAACTAAACCTCCAAAAATAATAAAAAATTCCCACGAACCATAACATAAACATAAATAAAAAAATATTTAATCATTAAACACTCTTTTCAAATAATAAATATTCTATTTTGAAATCAGTCATTTTGAAAAACTGTGCATGTATAATGGAAAAAAATTTCTTCGAAAGTAAACATATAATATTATAAATAAGATTTTCAAAATATTAAGGTGATATGATGATGGTAAATTCAATTAATTTCATATATATAATAAAAATAATTCCTTTTACTTTTTTTAAAATAAAGATCAAAAAAAGATTTTTTTAAAAGAAGGTCCCCTACATAAAACCTTGAAATATTTCTTTTTGAAAACATTTTTGAGAAATTAAAAAAAAATCATTTAAAAAAATAATTTACATATAAATATATTCATAAAATTTATTTTAAAATACATGGAAAGGAAAGGAAAATATTTATAAAATTAATCTTAATAACATTTTGAATGAGGTTTTTTAGTTAGAACCCATTAAAAATGTCATATCAATGAAGTGAGTGTTAATTAATAAATAATTTATCTATATTCACTATAAATATGCATAAAATAAGTGCAAATAAAATATAATACAATCAAAATTAATTTCACATAGAATATTATAACGACATAATCAATGAAGTAGAAGGTTAACCCAATGAATGGAAATTGGGTTATGAATTCCCTTACCTTACGTTTGACTTATTTAAAACATGTTCAAACCTCCAATATAATAGTATAAATAATATTATCAACTTATTTAAAACTATATTCATATTTGTAATACCTTATGTGAACATTTTATAATTTCTTACTTCCCATTTAATAATAATATTTCATTATTTTCATTGTCTCGGGTGCGTTCGTTTCATCGTTTCATGGTCGGTTTATTTGTATATAATTTTGGATTTTCTTTTCAAATGAAATTAATTTTATAGATGGTGAATGAACTGGAATTAATTCACTTACTGAAGTATAAATTCCCCATAAATCATTTTTTTGAGGATGTGGATGATTCATTTGATAAAATTTAAATGAAAAATGTTTTGTTTATTTTGGCAGGTTTTCCAACCATCACGATCTAGTTTCATTTTATTTATTATTATTTATATATATTTGTTAAATACCATGAAATAAGTTATATTTTACTTATTAAAATATTATTTAACTATATTAATAGTATTATGACCAACAATTATGTTGGTAATGGAAAATGAAAACTCATTATCTACAGAGATGGACAACCGCCATAATTTAGACAATGATTTTGTTTCTTTGAATAAGAGGATATAATAAAATGGATGAATATAAGATCATACATTTGAAATATAAAATTTAAGTATATAAATGATACTAGAGTCAATATTACTTTTTTTATGAAATATATGAGAATAAGGTTGAAGAGGAAATGAAATTAAGAGAGGTTGTCTGAGAAAGTTACCTCTTGAATATCACATCCTTAAAAGACCCCTTAAGGATATTGAAATTTGTATTTTGGTGAGAAATAAGAACTTGGACTAGGGGAGAGTGTGAAGAATATGTTTTTAAATATATTTTAACTGAATTAAGGGTTTTTAGGATAAAGGGGTGGTGAAGGGTGCTATTTATACTTGAGGAGGGGTGGTTTTAAGTGATTAAATAATGATTATTTTATATTTAAAGACTAACACATTTGGGTTTAATTAATTCCAATAAATTAGATTTATAATTAATGTTTTAAAGGATTTTTATGGTCTATAAAAAAATAAAACACACATTTAATGTTTTAGTTCTTAGGTATTTTGAATCTTTACCTTTTAAATTTAACCCATTTCATTATTTTACCTACACTTTGGTAATTCCTTTTTTACAATGATGTTTTTTATCCTTAAAAATTAAAATGAACATACTATCTAATTTAGATTTTTTAATTCTAAATATGGAATCCATTATTATAAATTCAATTAATATAACTATAAATATTAAATTTAAAATGAAACCTATAGACATGAAAATAATTAGGTTTTCAAGAAGTGTGTTTTTCAAGAAAAAGATGATTTAATATTAACTATATGAATACCAATAATAATTGAATGAAAATAATTTAATATTTAATAATATATAATATATAAATTTAATTTAAAAAAAATAACCCATTAGTGATTATTTTAATTAATTAAAAAGGAGAAACATTATATACATTATAACAGTTTTTAGAAAACCCCATTTTTAAACCCAAAAATAAACTTAATCTAAAATAAAATATAAATTTAATTGAAAATAATTAAATTTTATTAATTATAGCTAAATAATACTTATTTTTCTTGACACCATATTTAAAAATATAATTTTAATTTTAAAAATTTCAATTTATTGAGAATAAAAGACATTTTTACAAAAAATCGGGGTTTTCACTATTCACTGAAAAATTAAACAATTCAGAAAATTATAAAAATTTTACAATAAGATAATTTTAATATGGTGATTTTAAAAATGAATTTAATTTTATCAAATAATTTTTTTAAAATTTACATAAATTAATAATATTACTTGTACATAAAAATCAATAAAAATCATTTTTTATGAAAATATGTTTTTAATGAATAAAATATATTTAATAAAAATATAATAACAGGACTTTTAAAAAAATATAGTGATTATTCTAAAATAAATAATTAATTCAATAGAAATGAGTATTTTATATTTCTTAATATAGGTAATATTGTTCATTCTCACCAATTTAATGACTATATTGTAACAATCAATTTTAAATAATAAGATTCTGTCATTTATTTATGATCAATATTGCATATATTATAATATATTGAACATAGTATTTAATTTTAAAATATATGAATGTTACATTGTGAATTCAAAATTTATGATAAAATCATTTGATGTGTTGAGAAGGTTGAAATGTAGTTTTATGATGGTCATGTATTCCATCAAAATAATCCAAAAGAGAAGGTCCAAATGGTAGGAAATGGGTAAACATCCGTAAAAGAAATATGATGGTAAAAAATAATGTCTATATCTTGTGATATGTTTTGTAAACAACACCTTGGAGAATATCTTATAAAATCTGGATAGTGGTTCTGATGTGAAATGTTTGGAAATGTTCTTTGTTATTGTAAGAAAATGATCTTACAAATAATGAAAATTTGATAATAAGGTTATTTAAATGTAATGAGATGGGTTATTATCTGAGTTCTTGTCTAAATATAATAACAAAGGATAGAAATCATCAATATCACAATAATAGGTGAGGCTAAATCATTTGTGAATACTTCAGAAGAGTTGGCCCATCCAACATTGTGGCATCAGGTACATTACTTTTTTATTCATATTATGCCCATGTCTTGTTTTATTTAGGCTCTATACAATCTTTCATTCTTGATAAATTTTCTGATAAATTAAAAAAATTTCCTAAAATAATGAAGCCACAAATTTTGGTAAAAACACATGGGGGAAGTATTAAGGAAAAAAGAAATTATAATAATATAAATTTTGTTGTTTGTAGAATTGATTTACCTATAAACATTATTATATTTTTCTTTATATAATACAATATTATTCTAGTTATGGATTGGATTTCTATTTACCAAGCTATGATATATTAAAGATTGAAAAAAGTTTTTTTTTTCAGAATGAGCGTCTATTTTTATACAATAATGAATTAATACTTTTGATAACATGTCAAGATGCTAAGAAACTATTAAAAGATTGAAATGAAAATTATATTACACATATTTTTGAGTAGAGAGAGGATATTCATATCTATGTTGTCCCTATAATGAATTAATATATGTAATTATTTTTTAATGAGTTTCCTATTATTATAGCTAATTGTAAAATTGAGTTTACAGTCAACATAACACCAAATGTTAAGCCAATTTCAAATTACTCTTATTGTATGGATCAAGAAGTACTTATGGAATTGAAAAATATATTGAAATATTTTCTAGAAAAAGGTCTCATTTATCATAGCACTTCACAATGGGGTTCCCAAATTTTATTTTTTAAAAATAAAGATGGTTCCATGAGAATTTTAAATGGTTATAGAGATTTGAATAACATTACTGTTAAGAACAAGAATCATTTTCCTTATATTTATGTTTTTTATCAACTCTAGGGAGTGTAGTATTTTTCAAAAATTGATCTTAGGTATAGATACCTTCAATTGATGTTGAAGGAGTAATATATTATGAAGATAATGTTTTAGACTAGATATGATAATTATGAGTTTGTATTTATTCCCTTTGAGTTGTCTATTAGATCAACTATATTCATGGATATTATGGATAGACTTTCCATGAATATTTAAAAAAGATTTTAATTTTTATTGATGATATATTATTATATTTTAAAATCCATGAGCATCATGAAACACACATAAATATTTTTAGGAAAAATTTGAAAGAAAATACGTTATATGGAAAATTTAGTAAGTGTGAATTTTGGTTGCAACAAATGTATTTCCTTAGGAAATTTGATTCTAAATATGGAATAACTCTTTATCCTTCTATAAATAAAGCATTTGAAAATATAAAAGTCTTATAAATGTCTCTTGGATTCATTGTTTTCATTGATTGGGGTTTACTACTTGTGGTTTATAGATTACTTTTCTCAAATATGATGCCCAATTACTAAATTAACTTGAACTGGAGTTAAATTAATCTTGATAATAGAGTGTGATGATTGTTCTAATTACTAAAAAAGGATTGTTGAATGCTCTATTTTTTCAATTAACTATAGAAATGGTGAATTTTTCTGCTACAATGATGCTTCATTAAATGGAATTGGTTTTTTATAGATAATGATCTGGGTATTATTTATTCTCTATTCCAACTAAAAACCAATAATTTAAATTATCCTACACATGATATGGAATTAGTTTACATGGTTTTTTCTTTTAAAATTTAGAGTCATCATTTATATGGAGTAAAGTGTGAAACATATAATAATAAAAATGTTTGAAGTATATATTTTCTCAAAAAAGAGTTGAACATTATAAATAGAATATGGATTGAAATAATTAAATATTATGACTACATGATTCATCACTATCCTATAAATGAAAATAATGTTTCCAATAATTTTCGTAAAAAAAGATAATTCTTCATTAACCATTAATGTTTGGAACATTTCACATTGATTAATGATTTGATGAATTTTGAACTAGAAATTATGCTTGCATGAAATTCCTATTCTTTGTTTTAGGTGTTTTTTATAATCATACCTATTAGAAATATTTATGAAAAATTATAAGGGGATCATGATTTATAGGAAAAGGTAGAATATTTTAAGAAGGGTAAATTTATAGAGTTTAATTTTGATGAATAAGGTGTTATCATATTTTTGAAAGAGATTATGTGTGCCATATGATTCCAAGTTAAAGATAAAATTATTGAGTAAATTCTTATAGTTACCTATTTTTGGTTTATCCTAGAAGCACTAAGATGTATAGATACATTAAGATGTATTGCTAGTTGGAGTTAATAAAAAAAGATATTTGTTGACTTGACCATGAAATGTTTGACTTGTTAATAAGTTAACGTAGAATGAAAATTATCAAAGGGAATGCGTCAAACATTCACATTACTAAAATGGAAATGGGATAATATATCCATGGATTTCATAGTGGTATTACAAAAAAAAATTATAGGTAATAATTCAAAATTGTAAATTTTTTGTTGATTAAAAAAATTTACACATTTCTCCCCATTTAAGATAATTTCCATTGAAATGTTTTTCTAAAATTTATGTTAAGGATATAATTAGATTACTTGGAATCACTCTTTCTATTTTATCTTCCCATGATTCTAGATTCACCTCTAATTTGTGGAAATGACTATAGAAGTTACTTGGTGATGAATTGAATTCCAGTATATCCTTTCATCATTACTATGATGGACAGACAGAGAGAATGATTTAGACCCTGGAATACATTCTTCATGATTTTTCAATGGATTAATAGTTAATTTGGGATCATCATATTACATTTGTTTAATTTTCATATAATAATATTTAGAATTATTTTATATATATGGAAGCTTTTAAGTCATTATATGGAAAGTAGTTCCATACTGCAGATTCTTCAGATGAAATAGGTGAATGAAAGTTTTTGGAACCAGAATCGGTAGAAGTAATAGTTGAGATGGTGAGGATGATTTAAACACATATGAGTATGGCTCAAATTAAAAAGAAAATTTATACAAATAATAAGTTGAAATATATTTAATTTGAGATAGGTGATCATGTTTTTCTTAAAGTATATCCATGGAATAGTGGTATGCATTTTGATAAAAAAGGGAAGCTAAGTTCATAGTTCATTAGGTTGTATGAAATCCTAGAGAAAGTTGTATTAGTTTCTTACTGAGTGGCCTTACCTCTAACATTACCTTAGGTAAGTGATGTATATCATGTTTCATTGTTAAGAAAATATATTCCAGATGCATAATATATTTTGATCCCTCAAGTAGTGCATTTGGAAGAGAATATTTCATATAAGGAACAACCTATTTAGAATCATGATCTTAGAGAGTAGGTTTAATAGAATAAGGTGATTCAATAATTTTTTTTGGAAAAACTATTTGATCGAAGAATCAACACAGGAATCTGAAAATTCTATGGTGGAAATATATCCCAACTTATTTAATTAGAAAATAAAATTATGAGGATGCAATTTCCAAAAGTTTTTAAGAATGTAACAACCCAGATAATGTTAATATAAATCATTTTAATGTGTTATTAATATTCATTAACTATAATTTATATTTTTATTTTAATTATAATAATATTGGGTAACTTTTCAGTCAAAATGAATCAGCTTTATTTTTGACCAAATTAGATTTTATTGAATTATATGGTTTAATTTAAAATCTCGATTTCCAAATTATAGAATTTTAATTTGATATAATTAAATTAATTTTTTTAATTTAGTATGAAAAAATTATATTTGGTTTAATTATTGATAATTTTATGGAATTTTTTATTTTTACAATGATTAGTGAAAACTAATGAATTTTATTTGAAACTGTATTTCCTTTTCATGTATTTGCAATGTAAAATTATATTTTGGAATAGTTTTAAAATATATCATTCCTTTTTAAAAAAATATATAATTATTTTCTTCTTAATTATTTTTATACATTATTTTCATATAATAACATTTTTATACTTAAAAGGCATTCTTTTGAAAAATTGTTTTTCATCGTGTTTTGAAGATTTAATTTTAAATTAAATTATTCCCATTTCAGAAATTGAATCATGGAAAATTTATTCATTATATTAAATTAGTAAGTCCAAATTTGGTAAATATGTCACTTTTATTTTTGGTCAATATGAATAATAACCATGGTAACGTTTTGTTACCATGGTAAAGGTAAAATGGGGGTAATTAGGGTTAAAACTAATGTGATAGGGCTTAAAATTCATTAAAAAAGTTGAATTTATTTAACTGGATGATTCTATTTCATCCATAACCATCCAAACATAAATAATTTTACTTTTCTGCATTTCTATTTTTTACCTTAAAATAATTTTAAGTAAAGAAAAATAAAAAATATCAATTGCTTTCTTTTAAATTAGTTTTATATGTTCACATAGGTATAAAATTAATTTATGAATAAATATTAAAGGTTATTTTTATAATAATGAAATTATTTTTGTGATTTTAATATATTTATAATTTTTAGTTGTTATATAATTACCTTAAATTCTTACAAAACACTGACATAGTGCTTGTGCAAGTAGTAGAAAAATCAATTAAATGATTTTAAAAACTGTAAAAGTAATATTTTATTCGTGTGTTCAAGTGTACTATAAATTTTTAGGTAAATATAAAATATTAAATATGTATGGAAGTTTTATATTATAATTCTATTTTATCTTGATTACTTTAATGTCATGGTAAATGAATAGTTTAAAAAATTACATTAATGATACGTTATAATAAAAAATATTTTATTAAATGATTTTAAATTTATAAAAATACAATATTTGGAGAAGTTAATTTTAAATGGTATAAAATATAAACCCTATACCATTTATGGGGAATTTTTTTTTGTAATAACTTTTTTGACCCTGAAAGAGTAAAACACATTAATATCACTCTAATTGACAAAAGGATTTTTGAGGGGTGAAAACAAAGGTACTAGGGTAAAAACATAATATAACATTGTTTGTATTTTTATGTATGATATTATTTAAACCCATAATCATCCTATATTTTAATTTGATAAATTTTTTCAACTTTAAATTTGAAGTTAATTTATATTAATTTAATAATTCAAGAAATTCCAAGAATGCACCTCCCCTTACTTATAAAAGGGAAAATCCTATCCTCTCATCCTCAAACCATTTGAGAACTATATATCAGAAAATAACTACCCAAATACCTTATTAAAATACCAAAACATGTTCAGGAGGTGCTATTTTTGGCATAACACCAACCTTATATGGATTAATGTGTATAAAAAGGAGATTTTCTGAAGAAGAAGTATAGGTTTTAACTTAATGTTTTAGTTTTCTGTATTATTTCACCTCATTATGATATTCTTCAAACATTATGAAATAATAAAACAAATATATTTTATATACTAATATGTTTTTATGTTAATTTAAAAACCAATATCCATCTCTTTCTTCCATCAAATGGGAAATGAATCTATCAATCATGTGTATGAAAACTACCGCTTCACGAACTAATGTGATTCATTTTCCATCATAACATCATATGGATATATATATATATAATTATAGATTTAATATATATATATATATATATGATATTCCTGAAATATTTATGATTTTATAAAGATAATATATCATCTAGTTTCTTACCCTTACATTCATTGAATAATTATAACATCATTCCTGTGTAAATGTGGTTTACCACCTCCACGATGTGATGTGATTCATTTTTCAAGGACAGTTCACATGAATTATATATATAAGTGTATTTAATGAAATAATATTATATTTATGATATAATCATAATTATAGAAATATAAAATAATACTTTCCTTCTTTCTATCATGTTCTTTGAGATATTGAAATTTTATTCATGTGTACGCACGTCCTATCGTCTACATGATTGTAACATAGTTCATTTTTTATAACCATATATAATAAAAGGTTATAAAATTCAAATTAATATATAAAAATTATAATTATTGCTTCATTATTATATTATATATTATATAATAATGACCTCTTCGATCATAGTCAACCTACCGAAGTCATTTTGGATGTCTAAACCAGGTATAATCAAAACGTATAATGTAAAATTAATTGATTAAGTAATTAAATATCAAATATTAATAAATAAAATAAAAGGAATTATAAATAATAACAAATTTCCTATTTAAGTAAATAATTAGAATAATTTAATTATTCAATAAGATAAAGAACATATGTGATGAGTCAGACTCGAGGTAAGGGATACAATTCTTTAAAAACCTAATTTAAATGTTTTAAAGATTTATTTACTAAATATTTTTGTTCCATGTACATATTCTTAAAATTATTTTATATATATATTTATATAGAAATAAATTAATTGAAAATAATATTCTATGTATCTTTTTACATTTTTACAATGGTTTCCAAATGGAATCTTTTTAAAGAATGTTTTTACATTCTTTAAAAAGTAAAAAATAAATGTTATATTTTATCTTATATTGTGTCAATGTATTTTTCCACTTCCATAACCATTATTTGATATTTGGATTCCATTAAAATATTTAATTATTTATTTAAAGAAAAACTATTATTCCCTTTTTTGTTGGAATTTTAGCTTTCAAAATTTGGTTTCGAAGGAAAGGGATGTATAAATATCTTAAATTATTTTATTAACAGTTTAAAATGTATATTTGTTATTAGTTTTATGGAAAAAATGAAATATTTTATGTGTTTTATTCATTTTATGGTCCTTGTACATTTTTTATGATAACGGGTGAGCCTGATATAGCTCATGATGATGGGTAAGCCCAATATAGCTCATGATGATGGGTGAGATTGATATAGATCATGATGACGGGTGAGACTGATATAGATCTCTAATAAATTGGGTAATGATTATGTTCTCTATAGAATTATGTTGGAAGTTGACCATATTGGTTCTTCCTCTTATAAGGATTCTTATAAGGGTTATAAAAGATAATTTCCAAAGGAACCAAAATGTATTTTCTATGTTTTCTAATGATTTATCATGGAAATAATTTTATTTCCAAAGATAAGATAATGATATTTTGTTTTGAAGGAAGAATTATGACCATTTATTGTAATTTGGTCTGTTTTTAAGAAAACGTTTTTTTATAGATTCTCATATTTTAAAATAAACCCCCATGATTATAATTTTTTTCCTTTATGTTTTCTTATAAAGTTTTTTACAAAAAACATTGGGTAGTGAAGATGATTTCATGTGTATATAAAAAATTATTTGAGATCAAAGTTTACTATGTTAAAGGAAAACTCCCTTTAATAATATTTTGGTTTTAAAATAGACTAATGAGTTCATTTCTTCCTTTTTTACATACCTTATTATGGTTTTTTGTACTCATTATATGTTTTAAAATGTTTTCTGCATGTTTTAAAGATGGGTATCACACAAGAGCCTCAGCCCTGTTGGTGAGGACTGGACAAGTGCATCTAAGAGACCCAAGTTTAAAAATGGGTAGATACATACTTATGGGGGTACTGTAGAAGTGTTGTAGCAGGCACTATAGCAGCCGAAACTATTCATCTGTTTGGGATTTCGAGCCACCGGTTTGGGCCTTAGGTCTTTTAAGGCCTTCGGGCCACCCAAGGTATTCGGGCCAGTAAGGATTTCATGCCACCTCAAGGCCTTTGGGCCACCTCAAGTCCTTGAATCCAGCTGAAATTGTACTTAATGATCAGACAAACTCTATAAGTAGATGACTCCATAAAGAGATTCAGAGAAGGAACCTTCACTAGAGAAAAATCTAAGAGGATAAGTTAGAAAGAGAGGGTACGGAATGTCCATCGGGACCAGCCTGTGCTTGCACAGGAAGCCTAGCCGAACATCCATGTGATGTTGGAGAGCTGATATCACAATGAAGAAGCTGGGAGGAAAAGTTTCAATTATAGTCTGTATATTTCCTAAGACCTACGGGTCATGTAATCTACAATCCTATGTGCATTGTAAGGGTTCCCCCTCATCCCTTGAAAGAGGGGTCATCAAAAATAAATAAATAAAGGTTTTTGGGCCATTCGGGCTAAAGATGAGTATGAATAATGAATATTTCAATTTTAAATTGTACTAATTTTCATACAAAAAGAAAAAATGTTTATTTTAAATGTCTTGTGATGTGGAAAAAATGGACACTAAGAGGAAGTGTCCAACTTGTAATTTATGATATTTTTATGTAAGAGTTATGACCTAATTCTCTAAAAATCTAATCCAGAAAAGATCTCCAAGAATGTAAGAAAAAGATTTATTTTAAAAAAATGTAATTATTGATTGAATAAGGTTTGGTTCATTATAGAATGTGAAACCCAATGTTTGAGGTAATTTAAGTTTTATATTATTCTTTGATGTTATGAGTTTTTTTGGTGGAGTTTTAAGAGGTTTTTGAGAGTTTTCGGATGTTTTAGAAGACTTTGGGAGGTAGAATAGTTAGAGCATGTTTAGTAGAAACTATACTAATCTTCCTAGGTAACCTATACATGATGATTTGGGGGAAATTGGGTAGGCATATGATTAGGAAAATAATGATACAAACAATGAAATTAGGGATAATTTTCGATAGTGGATATTTTAAAAGTTGGTGAATGGTTTATCAAATTGGGCACCCAAATCATGTTGCCCCAAGTGTGGTCCAGTGGAACTTTCATTTTTTTTATAATGATTTTTCAAATTTTGTGGCCTAAACATGTGATGTATTTAATTAATTTTTCAAATTATATTTTAAATCTATTTTAATTCCCAAAACCCAAATTATTACTCGTGTGATCATGGCTCTCAAAATTCAGGGTTCTTATGATATATTGCGGGGGTTTTCTTCAATTTAAAGTCTTATTATATTGGATTATTGAGATTTGGATCTAGGAAATCAAATGTAAGGGTTCCATTTATCATCTCCCATATTATATCATTATCCTCTATTACAAGGAACATTAAATGTGTGATAATATGTCTGGTTCTATGGGCTAGCATGGGTTTTAATCCAACTATTACCAGTGATTTGTTAAAGGAACAAAAAATAGATCTCAAATATGAATTATCATAGTGTGGTTTCTAAAAATGAACATTACAAGGTAGGTGAATTCTCTACCTATTCGATTTTCCTAGAACATGGTGACATAGTTTAAAAAAATAACAGTTATGATTTCATGATAAATCCCATGATGATTATCTTTGTTTTATTGAAGTAAAAAATATGCGTTTTGGGATTTTCCCATAACATGTTTGATGTAATTATTGATTATAAATTTATTTCAAATAAACACCTTGGGGGTGAGAAATTTTCATGATGTGGTTTGAATGAGGTTATATTTTTATTAGGGCCTTATTGGATTTGGAATTGGTTGCCATGTCAATTTGGGGGAACCCTAGATTATAAAACCAAGAGATGACTTGGACCTAGAGGGTTTTTACATGATCTATTACTATTCCATGGGAATATAGGATGAGATTCCATTGGCTAGGTTTTTTCATTTGGTGCATGCGTGCATGGAATGGGTGACTTTCATGGTGCGAGTTATTTCAACTGCTTACACATATATGTATTATTAAGGATTGTTTTATACTACTATATTCTATTTTTATATTAAATATTAGCTAACTTGATCTTATTATAGTGGTGTGTATGGGAAGATTTATGGATTTTCTTATTGGGTTATTTACTCACCTTCTATTTATACACCTTGGTGCATATGCAAACACTATTGATCATAATACAAAAAAGTAGAGGGTGTCGTACTTTAATAGAAGATCCCCTTGATGTTGAAGTCTTACAATTTGGGAGTTGAATCTTGCAGTTTTATTGGATAGGTGTTAGACATGGTTCCACAATGGGGACTTTTATTTCTCTTTGTGTTTGGGTTCATGTTAATGTATAATTGTTGGAGTCTATTTTACTACTATGACTTTGATTATGTTTTTGATTATTTATATCGTTAAATTATTGTCATGAACCAGATCTCATATCCACTAATAATAGCACTAAATCCATAACATGACACGGCTCAAATGGAGTTACCTATCTCCACGGGATGGCACAAGTTCCTAGGTATCAATAAATTAGGTTTGGGAACGATTTACCTGAGTATGAAAGCATAAAACATTAAAAACAATCAATAATAAGAATCTAAAATTTCAATGCCAAACAAGACTTAGGAAAAAAACCATAACTGAATAAATGGTACTAAATAAGGTACAATATATCCAAACATAAATAAAAATGGTAGAAAAATATCCACTAATACTCCACACAACAAGGGGTCATCACCCCCAAGCCACCTCCATAACACCACACTAAGAGGGGACTAACAACACAAACCACCTTCACCCAAGGATTTTTCTTTACCTGAGTCAAACATAATTAAGTCTACATACACCCTAGGGGTGTAAGTAGGGTGTGATACTAAGACCAATAGGGTATCACCCAAATATTCCAAATTGTATGAAATACAAGGTGAGAAAGCAAGCAATTTTAATGTGTAAAGAAAAGTAGTGATAAATTCCAAGAAATGAAACTTTCAATTGAAACAATTTTCATAATAAGAATTTCATAATGTTAAAATTTTTAAATAAGAAAAGTTAGATACTATAATTTCCAGCCAAACAAACCCATAGACAATGGTAAATACCACAAATAAAATGAGCACCAAAACTGGGAACATCCCTCGGAAACTAGATAGTCTCGGGCCCTATGTACCTCGTACCTCGGTGTAAAGTAACATCGTCAAAAATCCTTTCCCGTGAACGAGACACTACTAGGGAACATACCTATAACCTATTGGTCCATAAAAATCATCCATATATTTTAGTTAGAGTTGTCGTTATCCATTTTCTCTATGAAACAACGACAAAACCAATCCAATTCACTAGCTATACTAGTAAATATTCGCCCACCTAGGTACCCAGGATTCCCCCATTATGATCAAAAAATTCAGCATGCCAAATAAATAAATTTTCAAATAAAACGCCACTAATGGTCACACACAAACAATACATTAGATATAAACACATTATACCACTTTAAACACACAGCAAAGCATTTTGGTTTTCAATAAACAACTTCTCTAAATCTTGCTTTGTTTTTCACCCAAAACTCATTGAAATACCTACTTTTCACACCATGTGCACCCTGAAAATTCAAATAAAAATATAAATGGAATCCCAATAACTTTCAATAAAACCAACAAATCAGTTTTTGGGTAGCCATATATGAACCATGGAGTGATATCTTTATAAAACCTCCATTTTCACACAAACATGGCACTTAAAAATTTATGTGATTCAGAAACACCATTAAAACAGATTTTTATAGCAACAAACAAAGGACATAAGCATTAAAAACAATATTTTCAGCCACAAAACACTTTAATAAAATCACGTAAGTAATTATAGGGTATCCCCAAATGAACCAACAAGAGATTTCTATTAAAACACATAATTTCACACAAAAATGGCACTAAAAGTTCATTTGCATTCCAAACACCACTAGAACAAATTTTTTCACCAATATTAAAATGATAAAAACATGAAAATACCATAAACACAGCAATCTATGTCACAAAAATTGCACACAAAATGGAATAACATACCAAATTTGTTAAAACCTTGAATCCTTTGTGCCAAAACTCAAATGCACCACTACCACACCTCAAGGAAGGTAGATCAAGCCTAAAAATAGAATATTGGTTCAAGAAAACCGAAGGTTAAACCCTAGGTTCAAAACACTAACCTCTTGTCATTTGGGACTTCAAGAAAAAAAGGAATAAAACTTCATGGAAAGGGGAGGAAATAAGAGAGAGAGACACTTACTTGAGGATGTGTGAAGTTCCTCCACCAAATCCCTCTTCAATATTGAGTTCAAATGAGGGCTTGGGAGACTTGGAGGGTTTCTATGGATGTGTGGTTATAAGTGGGGGAAGAAAGGGGACAATTAGGATAAATCCTAGGAGGGAAATGATGTAATTGTAAAACTTTTTTAATGACCAGGACATAGGCGCACAATGTGTCTGTACGGTTTGGAAAATCGTGTACCGAAACCATGAACCCTCCTTTCTCCCCTCAAAACATCTTAAAAATACACCAATATTTGTAGGGGATTAGGGGGACATAGGGGGGAATTTTAGGATAAAAAATATATGAAATATGTGTTCATTTAATGAAGAACTTGGGTATAAAAAGTCACCCCAACATGAAAACTTCCCATCCCGGAAAGTCAACTAGAGGCTTGATCGGAAAACAAGAGTGGGTACACATCCTAAAAATAGGAATTTCACTCCTAGGTCTCATGTGTATCATTCCAATGCTACCAAAGAACCTAGAATAGTGGAATAGACTTTCCCTGAAGCACTTTTTCTTGGAAGTCCACTATTCGCACCGGCTTCTCAACAATAGATAAATCAGGCTCGATCTCCAGTTTTTTGCAACTCAGCACATGGGATGGATCCAGGTTATATTTCTTCGACTGAGAGGCATGGATGAAATTATGGATGGATGCCAATAGCGAAGTTAAATCCAACCTATATTACACCTTTCCAATATTCTCGGTGATTTCAAAAGGTCTAACATATCACAACATCAGCTTCCCTTGTTTTCCCAATCGACGATGGCCCAAACGAAGGGACACTTTCAAGAACACCCTATCAACCACAAAAAACTCCAAGTCTCAATGTCTGTAGTTAGCATATGATTTATGTTGACTATAAGTAGTCAATAAATGCTGCCTAATCAACTTGAACTTCTCAGACGTCTCCTGCACCAGACTCGACCCCACCAATGTGGTCTCACCTACCTCATCCCAACACAAGGGGGGGGGGGATATAAGAATGACCATAGAGCACCTAAAAAGGAGAAATTTGAATCGAGGACTGGTAACTATGATTATAAGAAAAATCAACCAATCCCAAATGGCTATCCCATGAACCTCCAAAGTCTGGAACACATGCACGAAGCATGTCCTCTTAAATCTGATTCGTCGGCTCTGCCTGACCATTAGTTTGAGGGTAGTATTCAATGCTCATTTTGATCTAAGACCCCATGTACTTCTGAAGGACTTCCTAAAACCGAGAAGTGATGCACAGGTCTCTATTTGAGACAACTTCTAATGGAACACTATGGAGTCTCACCACCTTCTGAAGATACAAACGCCCCAACTCATCCACTTTAGCTGTATCTTTGATCGGGATGAAGTGGGATGATTTGTTCATATGATCAATCACTACCCAAATAGAATTATTTCCTTGATTTGTATGTGTCAGTCCAACAATGAAGTCTATGGATACCTCGTCCCACTTCCTAGTATGAATGGGTAATGGCTAGAGAAAACCGGAGGGCCTCTGATGCTCTGCTTTCACATGCTAGCATGTGTAGCACCTCGACACAAAGTCCACTATGTTCCGTCGCATACATGGACACTAGAACTGTCATCGCACATCATAATAAATCTTGGTGGCACCTGGTTGGACCTCCCACTGAGACTGGTGGCTATCTTTCATCATCGCCTTTCATAGGGAGACTGACACTACTAAACGGCCCTTGAAGCACAAGATTCCTTTAGTGGACAACGACCAATCAGAGGATGTCTCCCCACCGTGAAGAAACTGCCTTGACCATAGAAAAATCTCATCACTGTACAATTCTCTCTGAACTAACTCCAACAGAGAAGCAGTCAACTGGACACTTGCAAAGAATGAAACCCCATTCTTCTCCTTGGTCTCCACAAGCATCTGAGCAAAGAGCCCCATAAAAGTCCACTCATCACTCGACTTCCTCAAAGCCTACATTGGAAATCTTCTACTCAAGGCATCGAACACCACATTAACCTTTCATGGGGTATAGACAATATCAAAGTCAAACCTCTACATGTACTCAATCCATCGATGCTACCTCAAGTTGGGGTCCTTCTGTGAGAAAATATAGGCCAACCTTTTTTGATTAGAGTAGACCATAAACTTATCCACAATGAGATAGTGACGCTAGGTATTCAAAGCATGAATTAATGCTGTCAACTCTATGTTGTGGGTCGGGTAATTCTTTTCGTGTGGTCAGAGTTGGTGAGAGCCATACTCCACCACGTGATCATCCTATATAAGAACACATCCAAGAACCATACCTGAAGCATCACAATACACCACATAACCCTTTAAAACCTCTGGAAAAATCAGAATGGGGGAGGTAGTCAATTGACACTTCAGATCCCTGAAATATTCCTGGCATTCTAGGCCACATAGAAACTACACCCCATTCCAGGTGAGTGTGGTCATCGGTGAAGTAAGCCGAGATAAATCCCGAACAAATCTCCTATAATAACTAGCCTGGCCTAGGAAACTCATGATCTCGAACACATTATTCGTCTTCTCCCATGAAATAACTGTACTAATCTTCTCGAGTTCCACTAAAACCCCAGACTCCGAGATCATATACCCCATAAATTTCACCTCCCTAATCCAGAAATATCACTTTGATAACTTTTCATAGCAGCGATGATCCTGCAAAGTTCCCAAAACGATCCTCAAGTGATGTTCACTTTCCTCATCAGAGTCAGAGTATACTAGAATGTCATCCACGAACACCACAAAGAATAATCAAGAAACTGGTGGAACACCCTATTCATGAGTTCCATAAAGACCACTGGAGCATTGGTCAATCTAAAGGGCATGACCAAGTACTCAAAGTGGTTGTACCTGTATCAGAAGGCCGTCCTCGGGATATCTACACATTTCACCCTGAGTTGATGGTATCCTGAACACAAGTCTATTTTTTAGAATCACTTTGACCCATTTAATAGATCAAAGAAATCATATATTTTCAGAAAACGGTATTTTTTCTTAATTTTTACCTTATTCAACTTCTAGTAGTCAATGCACAACTGGAGGGATCCGTCATCCTTTTTCACAAACAACATAAGAGCGTCGCAAGGAGAGACTCTTGGGTGAATGAATGCTTTGGATTAAAATCCTTATAGCTATATATTTAATTCCCTCATCTCGATAGGGGCCATGCGATATGAGGTAAGAAATATCAGTTGTGTTCCTGGTCCCAGATCAATTGAGAACCCCACATCCCGCTCCATGGGAAAACATGAAAAATCATCCGGTAATACCTCCAAGAACTCATTCAATACATGAGGTAGTGCACCTTCAGGGGAAATACCATCATCCCCTAGTGCGAGAGATGATTACTGGATGATAAGACTTTCCAACTCTGAGAGTGGAGGTCATGCATGACCCAACCGATGATCCCATTCTCCATGAAAAACCTGACGACTCCCATCAGGTGCCTTGAAACTCACTCACCGCCTATAGCAATCGATGTGTAATTAGAAGTGTACCTACTAATCCATGCCAATTATCAGGTAAAAAATATCCACATCTAAGACTAAAAGGTCCCAGTCTATCTCAATCCATGACACAGAGAGATCACAAGATGGGCACCTAAGACCCTACTCCTTCTTTCCCAGCAGCATTACCAAATCCATCGCAAAAGACAAAAAATAAGTTGAAAATTTTAGCATATCCAAAAAATGGGTAGAAATGAATGAAATAGAGGAACCAGTATAAAAAAGAGCTGAATATATAGAATATGTGATCAGAATGGTACCTCAAACTGTCTACAGTCCCACCTATAATACTGCTGGTGCCTGATCCACTACATGGAGATGTCCGGTCTCTTCCTAAAGATGGAAGCTAGTCTGTGGCTATGCCCTGAACTGCATCTGCCCAGAAGATGACCAAGACCTACCACCACAACCTCCAAATCGATATCTCCCAGTCCTCAAAAGCTCAGAGTGTGCTGGCACTCCTCTATAAGCCACTGACCCTACCCCACTTGGAAGTGGATGTGCCACCCCGCCGAAGTGCTACAAATGCCCCATACCTCTAAACTGGTAACAAGGATTTAGAGGATTTGGGAATGATAGTCAGATATTCCATGTCTTCCCACATTGGTGGCATATGAATGATCTCACATCAGAAGCCGTAGATGGAAATTTCATGGAGGAGTGGCCTAAACTACCACCTCCCTTCTTCACATGTTCCTCCCGCTTCCTTTTCTTTTCTGAAGACCTGCCACTACCCAATAATGATACTATCCTAGAGAAACCATCCCTACCTTTCTGGTCAATCTCCAACATGAATTCCCAGTCAACCACCTCAGCATAGGTCCTCATCTTAAATAAGAACACTTGGGAGTATATCTCTGCTCGCAAGCCTTTCTCAAACCTCTGGGCCTTCACTTTCTCATTGGAGATGATTTCAGGGGCATACCAAACCAACCCAGCTAAATGGTTAGAATAATCCATAAAAAAATCCCCTGAACAAGATCTATGAACTCTCGGGACCTGGCATATTCCAAGGCCTAAGGGAAATACTGTTCATTGAAGACAACATTAATCTCTCTCCAACGCAACTGCTAATTCTTCCCAGTCTGAAGTACCGATTCCCACCACCTGAGGTTGGGACCCTCCAATAGAAAGGAGACACATTTCACCCTAATATCCTCAGGTGTATCTAGAAAATTTAACATGTGCTCAATCTTCTCAACCCATTCCTCTGCTTCCTGGGTTTTTATGCTACATTGGATGGTGGGAGGCTTATTTTTAAAGAACTCATGGGCCTTGTCCTTTCTAGGATCAGTCTTATACTATATAACAGGAGATGGAATAGGATCTAGTCCCTTTCCTAGAGCCTAGACATCCCAGACCATATCCTCGACTAGCCTTTTATGAATTGGTGTGGGATAACTCTATGTTGCTTCCTCCTGTGGCCGCATGAGAGCTTTTTGGGGAGGCATGTTGCTACAAAATGAAACACTCAAAAAATAGTAGTCAATTACAAAATTATGAAAATTTTAATCAAATAAATTAAATATAAATAGTCTAAATACACTATAATAATAAAATAAAGAACTACTCCACCCCTTCCTGGTGTCCATGTGTGGTCTACAACCCACACATCTCACCTGTAAGTGAAGTCAATCAAATAATTCCAATTCCCCCTAGTGAATCAAGGTCTGCTACAAGAGGTGTTGTCCAGGAACCCTACTCGCAACCAAAACCCGAATCCTTGATATTCCTAGATCTTTTCAATCCCAAATAATCCCAAAATGGTAATATAACCCAAAAACATTGGCCTCCTATAAAACAATTTTGTCATGAAATAGATCTGGTCACCACTAATACCGACACTGAATCCAGTCCATGATAAGGCCCGAAGGGTGTTCCCTATCCCCATGGGTTGGAACAAGTTCCTGAGTATCATTAAATTAGTATTGGGAATTATTTACCCAAGTATCAAAGAATAAAACTTTAAAAACAATCAATAATAAGAATATGAAATTTCTATGCCAAACTAGACTTAGGAAAAAAACCATAACTGAATACACTGTAATAAATAATTTACAATATGTCCAAACATAAATAAAAATAGCTCAAAAATAGCCACTAAGACTCCACATGGCAAGGGGTCATCACCCCTGAGCCGCCTCTACAACACCACACCAAGAGGGGACTAACAACCGGAACCGCCATAACCTAAGGCGTTGCCTTTACCTGAGTCAAACATAATGAAGTATAATTTCACCCAAGGGGTGTAATTAGGGTGTGATCCTTATTCAAATAGGATATCACCCAAATATTCCAAATAGTAAGCAATATAAGGTGATAAACTTATCAGTTTTAATGTGTAAAGAAAAGCACTGATAAATTCCATGAAAGTAAACTTTCAATTGTAAACAGTTTTCAAACTAAAACATTAAGAATATTAACATGTTTAAATAAGAAAAGTTATATAATATAATTTATATACAAACACAACCTAAAACAACGGTAAATACCATAAATAAAATTAATACCAAAACTGGGAACACACCTAGAAAACTAGATAGTCTTGGGTCCTATGTACCTTGTACCTTGGTGTAAAGTAACCATGTCACAAATCCTTTCTCGTGCATGATCCACTAGTAGGTAACATACCCATAACCTAGTAGTCCCAAAAATATCATCCATATAGTTTGGTAAGAATTTTCCTTATCCATTTTCTCAGTGAAATAGGGACAAAACCCATCTGGTTCACTAGCTGTACTAGTACATATCTGCCCACCTAGGTACTCGGGCTTCCCCCTTTGTGCTAAAAAAATCCAGCATGGCACATAAATCCCTTTGAAAATAAAAAAACACTATTCATTACAGAAAAAATAATACAGTAGATATACACACTTTATACCACTTAAAACACACAATAAATCATTTTGGTTTTCAATAAACAACTTCTCAAAATCTTACCTTGTTTTGCACCCAAAACTCTTTGAAATCCCCACATTTCACACCATGTGCACACTCACAAGTGACCAAAACTGAAATGGAAGCCCAATACCTTTCAATAAAACCAAAAAATAAGTTTTTGGGAAGCCCAATATGAACCATGAAGTGATATCTTTATAAAACCTCCATTTTCACACAAACATGGCACATAAAAATTTATGTGTTTCACAAACACCATTAAAATATATTTTCGAAGAAAAAATAAAAGGACATAAACATTCAAAAAAATATTTTCAGACCTAACACTCATCAATAAAATCAATTAAGTAATTATATGGTATCCCCAAATGAAGCAACAAGATATTTCTATGAAAAAACCCTAATTTCACACAAAAATGGCACTATAAATTCATTTTCATTCCAAACACCACTAAAACCAATTTTTGCTGCAAAATTAAAATTAACTAAACATAAAAACAATATAAAAAGCAATATAAGTCACATGAATTACACACACAAGGGAATGAACTACCAAAATTTTTAAAATATTGAATCCTTTATGCGAAAAATCAAACGCACCACTACCGCACCTCAAGGAAGGTAGATCACGCCTAAAAATAGAATATTGGTCCATAAAAAACCAAGGTTAAACCCTAGGTTCAAAACCCTAACCTCTGGTAATTTGGGACTTCTATAAAAAAGGTTGAAACTTCATGCAAAGTCTAGGAACTAATATGGAGAGACACTTACTTGAGGTTGTGTGAAGTTCCTCCACCAAACCCCCCTAAAAATAGAGTTCAAATGAGGGTGTGGGAGACTTGGAGGGTTCCATGGCTGTAAGGTATGATTTGGGGAAGAAAGGTACAAATTAGGATCAATCCCATGAGAGAAAAAAAGTAATTTAAAACTTTTTTAATGACTTTTACATAAGCGCACAGTTTGTTTACACAGTTTGGAAAATCGTGCACCTAAACCATATACCCTTCTTTATCACCCTAAAACTTCTTTAAAAGCTACAAAATATTATGGGGGCCTAGAGGGGACTTAGGGGGATAATGTTAGGATAAAAAATATAAGAAATATAAGTACATTTAATGATGAACTTGTGTGTGAAAATTATTATTGGTTTTTATATCAAACATCATGTTCATTTGACTATTTTATTTTTTATGGAAATTTTTATTGTTTAAGGGAAAATCAACCCCATGATTTATTAAATCCCTTGGAATTTATTTCCATCCATTTTTTATAGGGAACATCACCTATGTTTAGGGTTATTCCAGTCCTACCCAAAAGAATGGGTAAGGTTAGGGTGTTACAAGGTGTCTCTATCTAATTTATTATTCATTTTACATACCTTAATTTCTTCATTTTACTTTGGATTTTATTTATCAACTATTCTTGGAATAAATGGTTTAATGTATCTCTATTGCTACTTATTGTTGTTCTTGGTTTTTATTAGTAAAATAGTGATTTTTGATGGCATTCTTTAAAAATCAGTTTGATTAACATAAGTGTTTGATAATTTTTTTAAAGAGTCTAATTGGGTTTCTATTATTTTTAGGGTGTTTTATAGTGGGAATTCCACGTGTATCATGTTTCCATGATTATGGGATTTGAATTTATATCAAAACATGTTTTTTATTCAATTATGGATATTTATTTGATAAGATCATAGGTTTCCCATGGGTGACCTTAGGTAAGTGTTGGGTAATTAGGATAGGTATTGATCCAGTCCAGTTGGGTATTGTCTAGGGGTCAATGCTGGTGAGACTACAGGAGCCACTGGAAGTTTCATTTTTCTTATTTTCATCTTGTATGACTAATGATACATGAGTGAGTCCTATTTAACACACCCTTCGAGGCAATAAGATATATTTTTTCTTATTATATATGTTGTGATCATTGGGTTATAATGGAATTTTATTCTTTGTTCTTTTACATGGATATTATGATGATGGTTATGTTTTATAGTTAACTTGATTATGATTATTTTTGGATTTTACATATTTAATAAAAAATAAGAAATTAATTAAATGTTTTTAAACTTTTTTTCTTAAAAAAGTGATATTTCTAAAAAATTGTTTTAAACTATAAAAATGGTAAAAATTGAGAAAGATATCATGTAGATTCATCGTGGTATCATTTTCGGATTTTCCTTACACCCTATATATGCCTTTATGTGTATTCAGTTTGATTATGGATGATATAGGTAAAGTGAAAGGAGCCATATCTTATGATAGTACATCTTGATACCTTTAGTGTACTCCTTGGTTTTAGATTGGTTGTGACCACATGCCACATAGAGATATATCAATTGTAGTGTTTGGGGGACACTCTATTATTAGTTTTGAATTTTGGTTATGTAATGAACATATTAGATTTAGTTAATTTTATTTAATATTTATGTAATATTATGGTTTTGGTTTATTACTTTAATTTTTGTTATAATGTGATTTTATATGTTTAGTTATTATTTATGCGACATCATAGTCTGTTTGATTATTTATATTATTTGGAACAGTTTCTTAAGTTCATCTATGCCCAATGTATGGATAGATCATACTAGATTTATGGGTACAATCCATGTCGAGTTTATTTGGTTTCTCAGTATAAAATAATTCCCATTTTTTATTTTGATACCCAGGTTCTTTTCACCATCCCATGGTGATTGAGAACATGCTTTGGGCCTTGTGGTAAGTTGAGTTAGGTGACATGCCAGGTAGAACTAAGTAGGTTTATTAAAAAATGGTATCATAGCACCTTAAGGTTATTTGGGGATTTATGGTAGTATGTAGATATGAATATCATAACTCAAGAGTTAGTTATGAAGAAGTGTTTGGAAAACACTTTTAGTTTCGATGATTGAGTTTCCAAGGGATTTCAGGAATGTATAAATTCAGTTTTGTGTTTGATTTATCCATTATATATGAGTACACATATAACATAAAGGAAGTTGTAAGTGGTACCTGTGAGTGGAAAGTGCAGGGTGCATGGGAAACATACCTTGCATATATACCGTGCTTCTCAGAAGACTTTGGTCTTATTATGTTTTATTTTTCTCAATGATTCATAATGGTTCGGATTAATCATTGTATTTATGTGTATTAATTAAGTTGAATGAGAACGAATTTTGTATATTTTTTGTAGTGTGAAAAATTTAATAAAAATATAACATGCTTTTGAGTGACTTAAATATTGAAATGACAATTAAAATTTTAAGGTATTATTAAATGGGAATTTAAGTAAATTAGAGAACATTTTGATTATGTTGACTTGTTTTTTTGATAATTATTTAAAATCCCGATTTTCTGAATTGTATGTATAAATTTTCAGATGCATAAAACTATAAATTAGTATAAATGATTCATATAAAGAAGAAAATGGCTATGAAATTGTGTTCAATGTATTAAATGAAGAAATGTGAAATGTATGATTTATATTGAGCATGGAGTAGAGGAATCATGAGATATTATGCAGTATGTTAAAATATTAAATTGTTTGATAAAATGATTAATAATTATATTTAACATTATGAAGGAAAAAAATTGGTTATTTTTTAAAGGGAAATATGAAAAACTCGTTGTTTGATTGGTTGAATCATGTTGATGTTTGGTTATTATGAAGTCATGTTAGAATTTATCTGAAACTATTTCATGTGTTATGTCTACAGTTTTTTTATGAAGTGTTAATTACCAAGATATGATAGTCTGGATAAAAAGAAAGTATAAATAAAGTGATTTAATTCGAACATGGTAAATTTCAATGAATTTTTTTAACAACTATAATGATTATGCTAGAATGAAATTTTAAAATTTGATTTATCATGTCGTGAAAATATTTATTATTCTTATGACGAGCATGTATGTTTAAATGAATTGTATTTTTGATTATGATTTTGAGTGTTATGCATGGTTTTGATTAATTTGAAATCATGATTATAGTGATATGATTATTGAATCTTGATGATTGTATTATAATTGGTTCCTATATTATTATAATGGTGGAAAACATATGAAAATGATATTTTAAACATTTATTTAATGGAAGGTGTTTGGGATATATTATAAGTCATGATATTTTTAAAGTGGAATAAGAAAATGGGTATAAGGACATAATTGTTCTAAAATCAATGGAATGTAAAAAATATTAAATAATATTCATTAATTTATTGTTGAATTAAGTGTACATTAAGTGTTTAATATTTAAATAATCAAAATGATATAGGTATTTAATTTTATTTGAATTATGTTAAATTTATATTTTGAAACATGTTATTTTTAAAATTTTAACCAGTATATTGAGATGAAAAGTTTTGTGTGATATAAGAATGTTTTTTGGAAATTTTTTCACTTTTTTTATGTGTATGTTTCATTTTTTGGTACCATGTTCTATGATAATTGGGAATATATGTTGGAAATAAATCAGTGAAATAATATTTTTCTAATAATATGAGTCAAAGTAAAATGGATTATTATGGTAAGAGTATATGGGTTAATTTTATCATAATAACTAATGTTTTTGTTTAAAAGTTAAAGTTCAAAATATATTGACATTATTTTTAAAAATTATCGGTGTTGTTATTTTTGGTTATAAAATATGGTATGATTAAGAATAAATAATTTGAATGGATTATTTATTCACAATATTTGAAAAAATGAGTTTAATTAGTTTCAATAAAAGTTTATTTTATATAATTATATATTATTGATTATAGATTTTATCTGTTGATTAATGATATTGTTTTTCTTGTGTGTATAGACTAATGAATTATATTAACAAGAAAAAATAGAGAAATGATGATCCTTTGGATTATTATTTTTACATTTGTTAAATCATACTGGCTTGTGATTATAGTAGGTGTGGATTAAGTATGTTTTGGATTGAGGGGTTTGAAAATTTTATTAGAAGAACAATGTATTGTTTGATTATGGTTGAAATTTTTATAAAATAAATAAATAAATAAATTACATGTGTTTTTGTGAATTAAGTCATTATTAGGACAAACATTAATGAATTTTTAATGGATATTTGGTATTAATGAATTAAATATATCTCAAATGAGACTAAATGGGGTTTCATAATTTTTTTGAGGATTTATTATAGATTTGTAAGTTTTTTTGGTCTTTTTTAAAATTAAGAAAAATCATTTTCATGAGTTAATATCTGTTTAGATGTGAACTTTTATTTGCATTCTGATGTGTTTTAAAGGTGTGAATAGATGATGATAATTGGGTGAAAATATATTTTAACATGACTTGAATTGTTTACCCTTAATTGAGTTATAAAGTTAAATTTTTTATTTTAATTTTAATATAGAAACTCTTATGGTTGGGCGTACTATGGGTAATGTTTGATAAGACCTTGTTATAGGTGTTGAATAATAGTTTCAGGACCAAATAAGCTTATTAAATATAAGTAGCAGTGTGATAGGGATATTATGTTCCAAGTTTCCAAAGACACCAAACTAATATGGTCTTTGGGCCTATATTTGTGTAATTTATTAAGTATTCTACTAATGAAATATAATATCCATGTAAGTCAAACATGGGTCCCTATATCTATATATACACAAAGGTGTATACCAGGTGTGAGATAAACAAGACAAGTAGGATCATCCCATTTTATTTTTAATTAGACCTTATATAATAAATCTGATATGTATAAGTAAATAAAAATAAGACATGAGATACAATTTTTCATAATTTATTTAAAAACACGAGAATACACCCATTTAAAAAACATACTAAACATTTCCAAATAACCTTTTTTTAAAATATAATTTAATGAAACTATTTTACCTTTCAAATAATCAAAACTGGTTATACTCAGTAAAAGAGGTCCATAAATTCAACTGGCACATAAATCCACTAAGTATAAGTTTTGGGGGATCCAAAATCATCCAAATAGATCCCACAAATTTTTATGGGTCTAGAAAATCTTGAGGGAGAAGGAATATGAAATAAAATGGGGGATTTGGTACATAATTACAATAAGGCCTTTAAAAAACTCAACCAGATCGGTGCCACCATCTAGTCACTAGCTCTCCACTAACTGGTTGGTGTCTTGTCACTGACTAGCTGAAGAACCTATTATACCCTGGGTTATCCCAGGCCTATCTAATAGTCATCCAATAGCTCTCACTAGCTTCTTGGTGGACCACATGTAGCCTTTCAAGGTATAGGTTCAGGTCGACACCCAACCACACCACCCTACTAAAATCCCCTGACCCCTCAACATCTGAGAAGAACTAAACACAACTAGTGATTAACAAGAAAACATGGTAAATGAAATAAGAGTGTGATCATTCCTAAAAGAAACATCAGGGTGGGACAATTCTCCCCACCACATTGTTTTCTTCCATCATAAATCTAAGTTTAATAAGGTTGATCGATAAATATATGAGTCCATTTCTCCCTCATCAAAGAATAATACTTCCACATCTCATGAGTATCAAAACCATTCTTCCATTGAACTTATAAAAATGGTAAAGATTTCTCAAATAAAACCTTTACATTATAGTCAATGTAACACTATGGGATTTTAGAATATTTTTTTTCTAATTTAATATTATGTTCGATATATTTTTACACACGCAACACCAATCAGAAATGTGCCATGACATATTAGATGACTATTACTAATAAATTAAAACCACTTTTGAATAAAAATATTATAATCAATTATAAAAAATTAAAAAATAAGATTAATAACACCTAAATTTTTAAAAGAGATTTTTTTAATAAAAGAAATTTTTTATATATATTTTATTCTCATCAAAAAGATTAATTTATAAAATTTGGATTTTGAATTTTTCAAACTGAATTTCATTTTTAATTCACCATATCAAAATTAGCATAAAACAAATTTTTAGGATTTTTCCAAAATATCTAACATCATGAAAATATTGAAAATATATATTTTACTAGAATTCTAAATTTTGTGAAATTATAGATATATGAGAAAAATCTATAAGTTTATAAAAACTTTTAATTTATTAATTATTTATTTAAGGAGTATAAATATTTATCTTAAAAAAACATTTTAAACATAGAAAACCTATGTCCAACATTTTATAAGATAAGTAATACTTTATTCTAATTTAAAAATTGTTTACTGTATTTTATTTTAATTAAAAATAATATTGGTAATATTTAGTTTTTTATTTATTTGGAAGCCAAATAACTCTATTTTTTTATATTAAACAAATTTATATCATGAAAGTCAGTGATATTGATAATTTTATAGAACATAAATTTTAAACATAAAAACAAACTTTTTCTAAAAATGGTTTTTATAAGCTAATATTAAAAGTATATTTTATGTATTTTAGAATTTTTATTTGATAATATTATTTTTATATTATAGATCAAAATTTTAATATTATTTTAAGAATAAAATTAAGTTATCAAGATAAATATTAGTTACAATGGTAGAACAATATTTTTCAAGGAATGATACTTCTAAATATGTTTATTTTAAAATAAATTGATGTATTTTAAAATAAATACTCTACTATTATGTTTAAACATATATAAAATGAATTTATCACTCATTTAGTTGGCTATAAACATTAAATAATTTTAAGAACACATAGTGGTTAAAATGATTTTTTTCTACAAAAACAATTTTTCAACATATTATATGTTTTAATTTAAAAGTTAATTTTATCATATTTTGAAACATAATTAGATTAAATAGAGTCCATATTAGGATTTATAATGTTATAATTTGGTAATAAGGGTTATATTATTTTTTTAGTGATAATATAATTACCGTGGTTAAATTTTAATCAATATTAATAAGTGTTGAAAAGGGTAATCTAATGTGGCATGAATTTTTTGAAATACATTTAAAACTTACAACTTAGAGAATAACATTATTTTGTTTTAAATTCATACCTACATGTATCACAACCATTTTGTCACATAACTATACTAACTCTCATGTAATTATATTCTTACCTCTTACTTAACATTCTTTTTTAAATATTGGTCCCGCGTATTCACCTATAAAAAGAGAACACTTTCTCACACTTCATGCCACACCTATAGTTTGAAATTCCAATGAAATTATAACCGTATTAATTATTCTAATTAGATTCTACACATTTGGAAGCATCTACCCTCAACAAAGTTTCCTAACTCCTTCTTTCCCTAATGGAAACTTCAAGAGAAGATATGATTCTCAACACAAGTATTACTTACCATTTAGCTTCAATTCTTTATCCTTTTCATCTAACCTCCTCCAAAACCATTATAAGAAAATGAATATAAAAATATAATTATAAATAATATAATTAAATTTTATTGTATTTATGGTATAAAAATTTTCTATTCCCCTCCAACTCAATTTAAAAAATTAAAACATTTCTCATTCATGTGTGCAGACTACCAACTCCATGAATGTCCCATTTCATTTTCATCACAAATGCTAAAGTACGGTTCTATAAATGGGTTTAGTGAAATTGTATTTTATTTTTGTCATGATTTTTATGTAAATATAAATTTATCATTCTATAGTTAATATTCAAAATAAGTGATAATTGTAAAACTAACTTCCCAAAATGAATATACCAAGACAAAAAACAATTTATTTATAAGTGAAAATTTATTTTTCATTTAAATTCATCTTATAACAATTTAAAATTTTTATACATCACCTTAATGAAATATTAATAATGTCATTATAGAATTATCATAATATTAATAAAACCAAAATATCCTTTCTATAGTCATACTCACACATAGATCGTATCATGTTCCTATTGGGTTGGTTTAACCACCAACAAGAAAAAATACTATAAATTCCAATCAAGGATGGATTTTGGAACTTAATATTATATATTAATGAGAAAATAATGATTTTTTTGTTTTATAATGATAATATAAACATTTAACTCATTAATTAAAACTACATAATCAGTTTTTTATAAATTACAAAAACAAGATCATCACCGACTTTGCTATCCTGAATAATAACTAAAATAATTATGAAATAAAATTTTAAAATTTTAAATAATTATAATGAATCAATTAAATTTTTTTATGTTTTTAGAATGATGATATCTAGGATAATAATTAATAACAACACCTTACTTATGAAACTTTCTCAAAATAATCTAGATTACTCACACCTGATATTGAAAATAGATAATAACTAATTATTATACATGATGAGAATAATTATAAATTAAGTTTATAAAATTTTATATATATGAAATTTTTTCTAAAAATGGTTATTGAGTAATTTATGTTTATTATACAGGATCTTATAGTGAATTTGACTAATGGGGGAAATAATGTAAGGGTTTCTTGTCCCAATATTTCACCCCTTGAGACATACTTCCAATCATGGGCATTATTATTTTTTAAATGGTGTACCTAAAATATAATGAATTTTTTTTTATATTCATGGTGTCATGAATATATATATATAATTTTATTTTTTAAATGTATTTCAATTCTAAAGATACCAAAATTATATGGGTTTTTATTAACTCAACTCCCTTCATTGAGATAAAATACTTCCTGTTAAACTTATTTCTTCCTTGATTAGTTTTTTCCACCTTAATAGTTTATTTAATGGAATGATGTCATTATATATATTGAAAATTTTCATTTTAATTCATATTTTTTAACTTGATACAATTTATTTCACAAAAAGTATATTAGTGTTGAGAATAATTCTCATTCAATTTTATGATAGGTTCCACTCCTTCTCCATATATCTATTTCTCACTATTGCTCACCTTTATATTTGGAAACCTAGAGATATATTTTCTCATCTGACCTTTATATTTACCTTCTCCCATTTTTAAAAATATTTTTTTACCCTTTTTATAATGTATTTTTCAACAAATGTATTTCAAATTTTTTATAATTTTTTTCATCCTTTCGAAATCAAATGTTCTATCTTCCAATCCACATTAATTTTTATAACCCATATAGCATTCCAAAAATCTATTATTGATGATTTTTTTAAATTTAATTGTTTTAAAAGTGGTTTTAATTCACATATTTAAAACCATTTTTTTTTATTTTCAAGGCTCCATTAGTGATGATTTTTTAAAGTAATAGTTAACAAATTATTTTCAGTTTACCTTTTTGAATAATTTTTTCCTTTTCCAAGGAACCACTATTTAAAGTTCCTTTTTAAAATGTTGATTATTATTCAAAAAAATTATATTCAACTTTTTTAAACATTAAATTTTAAGGTGACTATAACTTATTATTTTATGCCAAAGATTAATTTGTTTCCTAAAAACTCTTTTATGATATTACCAAACTTTTACTCATTATCACTATATGTTTTATTTCTTTAGAAATTATTTTTGATGATCCGCCATCTAAAATTTCTTGTAAAATAATTTTGTAAGGTGTTTGAGTTGTGGGTATCAACCTTTTACATTTATGATTCCAATTTTGGTGATACCATATAGATATTTTGTGAAACACAATTTTCTGCACATTTGTTTTTTATGATGTGACTAATGATTGATTTAATGTAGAACACACATATATGAATAATTATTGGTGGTTTCTTATATTTCCCTCTAATGCATTGGTTATGGTTTTATATCTCATGAGATAATTTATTTTTTTGAGTATAATTATGATTAATCTATGATTACAAATTTGTGAATTTTAATAATTTAAGTTTAACATTGAACACAAGGTTCTGTGTGAGTATAATTGGGGTTTATCTATGATCACAAGTTTATGTGTGGTAATAATGTCAGTTTAACTATGACACAAAAGTTGTACATGGGTATAATTGCTATTTAACTATGCTCACATGGTTGTGTGTGAGTATAATTTTAGTTTATCAATGCTCACAAGGTTGTATGTGGGTATAATTGTGGTTAAGATATGTTCAAAAGGTTATGTATGAGTATAATTGTGGGTAATCTATGCTCACCAGTCTATGTGTTGACATAATTTTGGTTAAGATTTGTTCAAAATGTTTTATCCTATTATGCCTATGTTTGTGCTACACTCTCATATTTATATATATATATATTTATATATATTCTTATCCTATGTTACTATCTCATGGATCATGTTTGTTGACTAATGTTTCCAAATTCATACCTTATGTAATGCTAAGCCTTATGACATGACATGTGATTTTTGTTCTATGCTTTCCAGGTATCATTTTCTCATATATCATGATTATAACCATATTTTTATCTTATACTCATTGAGGAAATTTTACTATTATCACCCATGTTTACCCTTATAGAGCATATAGGATCACACATTTCTTAAATTGCCATCCCACAAGTTATGAATATGTGTATAACTTATGAGAAGTCTGAAAGGGATTTAATCTGGTTTAATTACGGACCAATTATCAAAAGTTTTGTAAAATAATTTTCATATCAAAGACACTAAATCCTATATTCTTGGGAATATGTGATTTTTTTGTGTGATGTAAGGTTTAGATTATGAAAATGATGTAAAATAATGATATTTTATCTTAGGTCGCCATAGATGGTATCATAGAATAGTATAGTTATTTTTTAGGATTATTTTAGTTATTTTTGGGTGATTAATATTAGTGAATATAAAGACCCAACCCCAGTTTCCCGGAGCCAGTGCCTTATTACATTACATTGGCACTATTACAAGAAATTTGTATCCCAAAGGGAAAAATAGTTTAGTATATTTAGAAACAAGAAACATATTTAAGTTCAATATTATAACTTGAAATGAAAAACAACATAAAATATCCATTGGGAAAATCCATCACTCTAAGATTATCCCTGTAAGGTAATCATATTATACCTCTTATTTTTCTGAGAAAATAAAACATAAGAATGGGGTGAGCTCAAATTCTTAGTAAGGGTAAAAAATATAGGGAATTATATCGTAAACATAAACATTGGTCACAATGAATAATTGAAAACATATGCCTTTAAAAATAATAAACTTGAACACATTAAGGTAGGAATATGAGTTGAGAAAATATATCAACAATAAAACATAATTATGGCTATTATAATAGTTGAATAACCACAATAAATATGAATTTATAGCTTTATAATGAGGGAAATGCATATTTTGGACATTCTGAAACAAACCATCAAGGCCTTGGCCAATACATCTAAAAATAAATAAGGCCTCGATCAAAACCATATCTAAAAATGGGAAAGGCCTCGGCCAAGTTCATATCTATTTGTCTCATGAGATATACTGATGAATTTAGGGTCTATAATGGGCCCCACTAGTCACATAATAAGACCAATGCCTTCCTTATATGATTGGGGATAAACATAAATAACATATATATTCATATTGAAACTAACATATGAAATGTAATTAAGTTTCGCTGAACATTAAGCATAAACACTAACCAATCAAAGTAAATTAAAGAATGGTTTTAGGATATAATATCCACAATAAAACTAATCATAAACCATAAAATTATATATGTTATATGATATAATGCATAAGAATCAAAATGAGTGTCGAAATAGATGAATATACTCTTATAAAATCATTGAGAAATTCTTGAGATAAATACTCTTTTACATTGAAAAGAAGAGTTATTTTGGAAAAGTATTTGTATAAAACCATAATTAAATTAAGATAGTATTATTATAATAAAATTTTTTATTCTATAAATATATTGGTTTCTAAAAATATGTTATAAAGTTCCCTTGAAAATAGGTATGAATTTGAGAGATTCCTTTGAAACTGGCTTGTATTTCAGAAAGAATTTTGAATGTTCCTTTTAAAACATGTGAATATCATAAAATAAAGAAGGATTATGGTTTATAAACATACATATATAATTAAAATAGAATTTATGAGGAGTAAATAAGAATATTTAATAATTTAATTGAGATTAATAGAGATAAAGAGTAACCCAAAAGAAAATGGAGGTTCAGGTAGGAAGACCCTTACATTAAGTCTGAATGTGTTCTGATCTTGAACATAAGGTCTTGTAATGTGATATTGGACTTATTAATAATTTAATTAAGAACCTATTGGACATGAATTTAGTTTATAATAATTTTATTAAGTCTATTATTTTCTTATTAATAAGTTATAAGATTTAATTCCATCGTTCTGAAGTGTTTGATTCCTGGGTTTTCATGATCGGTATATTTGTATATGGGTATGGATGTTCATGTTGAAAGGATGTAATTATCCAAAATTAAAATTAAGTATTATTTATGAACATACATAAGTGTTAATGGTTATATATATCATTTGTTTACATGTTATTAGGACGAATCATTGGATGAAATATTAATGACAAACACTTAGATTATTTGGCGGCATTTAGATTATTATGAACTAGTTTTGTCCTATAAATTAATACTATGTACAAATACTAGTTCCTGAAAATTAACTAGGTTAAAATAAATAAATTATAGTATTGATCATACATAAAAATAGTTTCATGACCATTAATGGATTATAAATTGAATAATGAAACTTTGTCATCCACAAAGGTTGTAAATTGGAACCTCACAGACAATGATTTCATTTATAAAAGAGAGAGAGAGAGAGAGAGAGAGAAATTACATTGATAATGATTATATCATTAACAAGGTATAATTCCATTATATATATGATACTATATTTATAAGGATCAATTGTACAAAAGAGGTTATGAGAGAATAAGAAAAGAAAATAAATTGAAATGAAACTAAATGAAAAAGAAAGATGCTTTACCTCTTGAAATAACCTCCTTGAGAACCTCTTTAAGGGAAGGTTTTTTGTATTTTGGAATGAAGAACATCTCCTAGACACAGGGAGTGACTAGTTAAGGCTATTTATATAGTACATTGAGGATATTAATGTCTTATAGAAATGAATATAAGAGGGAGTGATGGGGGGGGGGGTTATAGTGGAGGAGAGGAGGGTTTTCCCATTATTTTACTCATTATTTTATTATTTTTCCAAAGACAACCAATAATATTAATTATTCTGAACAATAACAGTAATATGTGAATGTGGGTTTTAACCAAGTGTTCTTACATCACCCATGATTCTAGGAATATTGAATTTAACTGATAATGTATATATACAAAAAATTACCATATTTTACTATTCATAAAAAATTCGAGTATTTTGGAAAAATTCCAAAATTTTACCCTAACCATTTTTCGATGTGTATAATTCAAAAATGAACTCCATTTTTTGAAAATATTTTTCAAAATATTATTAATTTAATTTTTAAATAAAATCATAATTTAATTAAAAAATAACTATTTTAAATCTATAATTCATTTTATATCCCCTTGAAAAATTAATCAAGATCTCATTATCTTATAAATTCAAGAAAATAAAATAATAATATGATTTACTATTCATAAGGGTCATATTACTATTCATATTACTATTCATATGGGTGTGTTATTATTCACCAAAAATTATGGTTGTCTTATCAGACTCTAAACATCTTACTGAATACAACCATGTATGTTAGTTTTTTGAAATTCAAATCAAAGTGGTGGAAAATTTATGTTTACTCACTAGGTTATGAAAAAGTGGGGTTTGAAGAGACTTAGTATTTCATGATTTCAATATTAAATTTATTTTCAAAATCTTGGGGTGTTACATTATCCCCTCCTTACAAAAATCTCATCCTCGAAATTACTAGAATGTTACCGCAGAAAAATATTTTGGTAGTTCTTCATCATAAGATCCTTATTCTCCCTTGTTTACTATTTTCTTTTATGATTTTTACAATATAACTTTACCAGACGAGTCATATGATTCTTCAACACTTGTTCTTTAGTGTCTAGAATACAGATAGGCTATTCACAGTAAGAGAAGTTAGGTTCTAATTCTATACCTTCAGAAGTGAGAGCATGCATTGGGTCTAGCTTGTACTTTCTCAGCAATGAGACATGAAACACATTGTGTACTTTAGATAGGCTAGGTGGTATAGATAAACACTATTCAAAATCTCCAATTCTCTCCATAATTTCAAAAGGGCCTATGTAACCAGGGCTCAGTTTCTATTTCTTCCCAAATATTTCAACTCCCTTCCATGGAGATACTTTTAAGAAAACATGATCTCCCACTTGAAATTCCAAATCCTTCCTTCGATTATCAGCATAGATTTTTTTATCTACTTTGAGATAATTTTATTTGGCCTTGAATAATCTTTACCTTCTTTGTTGTTTCCTTCACAAGATTTGGGCCCACAGGCTTCCATTCTCCCACATCATCCCAACAAGTTGGTGTATGAAATATCTTTCTGTACAATGCTTCATATGGTGCCATTTGAATACTTGAATGGAAAATTTTATAGTATAAAAACTCCACTAAAGTTCAATATTGATATCACATACATTGAAATTCAAGTGAACATGATTTCAACATGTACTCTAAGGTTTGGATTGTCCTTCTGTATTTCCCATCAACTTGTGGGTGATAAGAAATACTCAATCGAAGCACAATATCCAAACATTTCTAAAGACTTTTCCAGAATTTCGATGTAAATCATGGATCATGATGAAAAACAATTTAGAGAGGTTCTCCATGATTTATCACAAGTTCATTGATATAGAGTCTTTCTAGGAACTCCAGTGAAAAATCCTCCATTATAGTGAGGAAATGTGTATTTTTCATAAGTTTACCCACAATTACCCATATTGCAACATTCATTCTTGGAGTTTTGGGTAATCAGGTAAAAAAATCCTTGGTGATGTCATCCCATTTCCATGTAGGAATAGGTAGATGTTTCATTAATCATATAAGATGTTTTTTTGTTCTTCACTTGTTGACAGACTAAACATCTTGATACATGATCATCAATTTCCCTCTTCATGTAATCCCACCAGAAATTTTCATTCAAATCTCTATACATCTTATTGATACCATGGTTTGTAGATAACTTTTAGATATGGGAATCATCCAATAACTCCATTTTCATCTCAAGTATATAGGGAACACATATCCATTTCCCAAATTTCATAATTCCATCTTCCCATACGAAGTAAGCCAACTTCCCATCTTTCACAGAATTAAAATTCTTTTGATGATTCTTGTCATCAAATTGTGAAGTTTTAATTCTTTAGAATAAATATTATTGGGAACCATTTAAAAAATTAGTGATGTTTCACCTTCTTTGATAATTCATATATCCATCCTTACGAGATCCATGAACAAATGTTCCTTTTTAATCCTCATTTTATTGAGAAATACATGATCATTCTTGCTTAATGCATCTAATACCTTTTTTCCTTTCTTAGGTGGTAGTGTATTGAACAATCATAATCCTTGATTTGTTCAATCCGTCTACTTTTCCTCATGTTGAGTTATTTCTATAAGAATATATATTTTAGACTCTAATGATATTTATATATCTCACATTTTTCTCCATATAGAAAATGTCTCCCTATCTTCAAAGAAAATATTATCACTTCTAACTCAATATCATGAGTAGTATAGCTTTGTTCATGAATTTTTAAATGCCTTGATGCATAGGCAATAACTATATCATTATGCATAAGGACACAACCAATTCCTTTCTTTGATTCATCACAATAGATCAAAAACCCATCATTACCTAATGGTAGAGTTAGAATTGGAGTATTCACTAATATCATCTTCAATTATTTGAAACAATCCTCACATTGTTTTTTCCATATGAACTTAACCCCTTTACATGTAATCTTGGTCATTGGGTTCACTAAACGGGTGAAGTTCTGAATGAAACCTCAATAATAACATGCTAAACAAATAAAAATACGTACCTTAGTTATGTTCATTGGAGTAGGCCATTCTTGCAAAGCCTTTGCCTTTTTGGGATAAAAAGATATTCCATCTTTAGTGACAATTTGGCCAAGAAAGGAAACTTATCAAAGCACAAATTCACACTTGATAAATTTCCTATATAATTTATTTTTTGTAAGAGTCCTCAGAATATTGCACAACTGATTTTCATGATCCTCATAGATTTTGGAGTATACCAATATGTTATCAATAAATACCACCAAAAAGTCATAAAGATATTCCTTGAAAACTCTATTCATTAGATCCATGATAATAAAGGGTGAATTAGTCATTACAAAAGGAATTATTTTATACTCTTAATTCCCATAACTATTTCAAAATGTTGTATTTGTAATATCATCCTTCCGCACACACAACTGATGATATCGAGATCAAATATCAATCTTCAAAAAATATTGGGCTTTATAAAGTTTATCAAATAAGTCATCAATGAATTGTAGGGGATACTTGTTCTTTATTGTTATATAATTGATCTCCTTATAGTCAATGAACAACCTCATAGATCCATCTTTTTACTCAATGAAAAGAAAAGGGGATTCCCATAGAGAAACACTAGGAAAAATAAATACTTTATAACTCAAATACTCTAGTTGTTTCTTTAGTTCTAATTATTTCATAGTGGCCATTCTATAAGGGGTCTTTGATATGGGACATGAATCAGGAATTAAGTCAATGGAAAACTCAATTTCCTACTCTGGAAGATGTCCCTATAAATCCTATAGAAACACATCTACATATTCTTTCACAATAGGTACGTCCTCTATTTTATCATTCCTTTCCTCACCCATAGTTATTGCATTCCCTTCACACCTAATAATTTAATTTAGTAGAGATATTATGGATGGATCTAGATGAGAATCAGTTGGTGATGTTTGTTCTCTAAAGATAAGGGATTCACATTGTCCTAAAAAATTGGAACCTCCTTGTTCTTGCAATAAATGTTCGCATCACGGTTCAAAAGCCTATCCAGAATGAGGATTATATGAAATTCAGTAATGGGTGGGATAATAAAACCAGTAGATAAAGCACACTTATATGAAATAATGGGGACCTCCTAACACATATTTTGTGCAATGATACATCCATGTAGAATTATTACCAACAACTCCCTTTCTAAATCAAATTGGAAATATCTTATTTTCTGAGAAAACTAGGAAGATATGAAAGAATGTGATGATCCATAATCAAATAATTCATTGGCTAAGTTTGAGGAAATGATTAATGTACCTTCCATGACATTATTGGGAACTTCAATATCAACAGTTGTGATAACATAATCTTGTCCCTTATCCCTTGGTATTTTTGAGGCACATTTGCATGATGCTTTTGACAATAATTATCATAGTGTCCCATATCACTACAATTATTGCATTGAAAATTAATAGATTCTTTCTTCCCCTTACAAACACCGGCATGATGTCCCTTCTATCCACACTTGTTTCACATCCATTTTCCTTTTAAGCAACCCCAAAGGTGTTTCCTTCCACAATTATCCCAAGGTGGAATGTCAAATCTTGTATTCTTATCTATCTCTTTATTTCATTTTTCAGTGTTTTCAGTAACCCTCTTCTTATATTTCATTCCTTTAAATTCATAAGACTTATAGAATTCCTTTTTTTGTCTTGATAGCATATGCAACTACATCTTCATATAATGAGAAAATTTTGGAGACCAGTGCCCATATGAGGAATGGATTTAGGCCCTCAAATAATCAATAAATATTGCTACTTGGGTTACGTATGTAGTCCACAACATGCCTTGCTAACCTTTTAAAGTTATCTTTACACTTGGAAATGTTCTCATCTTCCTTTTGCCTCAAATTCAGAAACTGCCTTTCCATATCCACTCTCTATTCACGAGGAATGTATTTATCTAAGAAAAGTTCTTTAAATTCACTTTATTCCATAGTTCCCATTTCTTCCTCCTCCTTTGTGTTTTGTATTTGTAACTGCCATTGATCATCATCTCCCTACAGAAAAAAAACTTCCATGACAAACTTCACCCTTTCATTACTTCCCATGGTGGGAAATATCTTCTCTAAGGATCTTATCCACTAATCTACTACAAAGGGGTTTGTAGTCCCATTAAATGACGGAGGCTATTTTCTCACAAAGCGATCCAACATAGCTCCTCCAAATTTTTGATCTAGATTCTCCATAAGGGTATTGTTATTATTCATAACCAGTGTATTTTTTCATAGTATAGTTATATGTTTCCCCACACCAGTGGAAGCTCCAGAGCTAATATCATTATTTTACATAGGAGGGAAATCACTAAATGGGATACATATGTTCATGAGGTTTCCATTCTTTCAATTAGGTAGCATTTATAAATGATTTCATACACTAGATTAGGTTTTGAATCATAATGTATAATCTCGACATAGAAAAATAATTAGCATAATTTGAAATTTTATTCATGGATAGTCCCATAATCCTAAACATGGTTTACTTGTGGAAAAAACTACATTTAAATACTTCATAATGGATTGTAAATAAAATGTGAATTATCCTAATCATATACCCCAAGAGAATCAAACCAAGTGCACAGTAAGGCCCGTTTTCATGTACTAGGATACCCCATGTCAAGCCCGGAACTCCTTGTCGGAGTTTTCACTCCTAGATACATATTTTCCAGAACCACGTCAACTTATAGTATCCAAACATGAATGTATTTTCTATAAATATCCACACAATATATTACTTAAAAAAATTAGGATGTTCTTATATGATTATCCTCATAGACTATCTTAGGGTTTTCCCCTAATCTACATTTTCTAAATCTAGTTTCTATGTTTTATACTAAACTTCCTTTATTACCAACTATAAAGACCCGACCCCAATTTTTGAGAGCCGGTGCCTTAATAAATTATGTTAGAACAATTACGAGAAAGGCGTATCCCAAAGGAATGAATAGTTTAGTAGATTTGGAAACAAGATATATACATAAGTTCAACATTCCAACTTGAAATAAAAAACAACATAAAAGTACCAATATGAAAATACACCACTCTAAGATTATCCCTGCAAGTCAATCATAATAAACCACTTATTGTCATCAGAAAATGAGACATAAGAAAGGGGTGAGATCAAATTCTCAGTAAGGGTAAACAGTAAAGAAGAAGATATCATAAACATATACATTGAGCATGGTTAATAATTGAAGACACATGCCTTTAAAAATAATAAACTTGAACACATTATAGAAGGAATATGAGAAGAGTAAATATTGAAACAACAAAACATAATCATGGGTATTCTACTAGTCAAATAAACTCATGAACTATGAATTTATAGATTTATAATGAGGTAAATGCATATTTCAGACATTCTGAAACATACTGTTAAGGCCTCGTCCAAGACATCTAAAAATGATTAAGGCCTCGTCCAAAACCATATCTAAAAATGGGAAAGGTCTCAGCCAAGTCCATATCTATTTTTCTCATGAGATCTATAGAAGCATCTAGGGGCTATAGGGGGCCCTACCCATTGCATAATAATTCTAATTAGTTTCTCATAAGAGTAGGGATAAACATAAACAACATATACATTCATATTGAAACTAACATATGAAATGTAATTATCTTTCCTAGAACATTAAGAATAAACTATAACCATTTATAGTCAATTGGTGAATGGTTTTAGGATAGAATATATACAATAAAACTAATCATAAAACATTAAAGTAAATATGGTAGATTATATCATAAATAATAATCAACAAGAGTGTTAAAATAGATGAATATACTCTTATAAAATTATTGTATAATTTTCAAGATAAATACTCTTTTACTTTGAAAAGAAGAGTTCTTTTGGAAAATTATTTGTTTAAGTATAAGTTGATGTAAGATGGTATTTTAATAATACAATTAGTGATTTTAGTAAAATAAGGGTGCCAAAAAAATATTATATAGTGCCCATGAAAATAGTTAATAATTTCATAAATTCCTTTGAAACAGGCTTGTATTTCGGAAAGAATTTTGAATATTCCTTTTAAAATGTGAATCCCATAAAATAAAGAAGGATTATGGTTTGTATAAATAAATAGAGCATTAAAAAATAATTTATAAGGATTAAATTATAATATTTATGAATTTAACTGAGATTAAGAGAGACAAATAGTAACTTGAAAGTAAATGGAGGTTTAGGTAGGAAAACCCTTACCTTAAGTCGGAATGTGTTCCGCTTTAAAACATGATGTCATGGAATTTGAAATTAGACTTATTAATAAATTAATTCAGAACATATTTTAAATTTACTTTGTTTATAATAATTTTATTAAGTCCATTTTGTCTTTATTGATAGTTATAAGATTGAATTTTGTCGTTCCATGGTGTTCATTCCCTTGGTTTTCAAGATCAATATATTTGTATATGAGCATGGATGTTGATGAGGAAGGGTAGTAATTCTATATAATTGAAATTATATATTATTTATGAATATAAAGAAGTGATAATGGTTTTATATATCATTTTTTACATGGTATGAGGATGAATTATTGGATGAAATTTTAATAACAACCACTTAGATTATTTAGCGGTATTGGGATTATTATGAACAAGGTTTGGAAGGTAAATTAATACTATGTACATCTAGTGGTTCCTGAATAATAATTAGGTTATAATAGATATATTATAGTTTTTTGCAACCATTAAAATGGTCCCATTACCAGTAATGAAGTATAAATTGAAGAAAGAAACTTCTTCATCCATGAAGGTTGAAAATTAGAACCTCATAGATGATGATATCATTTATAAAAGAGAGAGAGAAAGAATATTGATAATGATTATTACATTAACATGGTATAATTATAATATATATATGATACTGTAATTATAAGGATCATTTGGAAAAAAGAGGTTAGGATAGAGTAAGAAGATAAGATAAATTGAAATGAAACCAAATGAAAAAGAAAGATGCTTTACCTCTTGAAATAACATCCTTTAGAACCTCCTTAAGGGAAGGGGTATTGGCCTTTTTCAAAGACCAATAGATTTTGGATGGGGGGAGTGACTTGGTCAGGGTATTTGGTTATAAAATTTAGGAGCTTCAAGGTAAAGAGGAATGCATATAATAGGGAGTGAAGGGGGGGGGGGGGGTTACAGGGGAGGAGAGGAGGGTTTTCCCATTGTTTTACACATTATTTTATTATTTTGAAAAAGACAACCAATAATATTTATTATTGAGACCAAGAATAGTAGTATGTTCATATGAGTTCAAAGCAATTGTTCTTACATCATCCATGATGCTAGGAATATTGTATTTAACTGATAATGTATATATACGGTAAATTGCCGTATTTTATTATTCATAAAAAATTTGAGTATTTTAGAAAAATCCCAAAAATTTCCCCTAACCGTTTTTAGACGTGTATAATTAAAAAATGAATTCCATTTTTTGAAAATATTTTTCTAAATATAATTAATTTAGTTTTTAAATAAACTCATAATTTATTTGAAAAATAATAATTTTAAAACTATAATTCGTTTTATATCCCCTTGAAAAATTAATCAAGATCTCATTATCTTATAAAATAAAGATAATAAAATAATAATATGATTTAATATTCATTAGGTCGATATTACTATTCATAAGTGTATGTTACTATTCACAAAAAATAAGTTTGTCTTTTCAGAATCTAAACATCTTACTGAACAAAACCGTGTATATCAGTTTATCAAAATTCAAATCACAGAGGTTAAAAAATTATGTTTAATGGATATGTTATAAAAAAGTGGTGTTTTTAAGAGGCTCATTGTTTCATACATTCAATATTAATTTTTTCCAAATATTGGGGTGTTATAGTGAACAGTAGTGATAACCCCATGGGAAAGTACAAGGGATGATTCTAAGCATTGGATAACATCGTTAAATTTTGAAAAAGTTCAAATTTTATGGTTTTCCAAAGAATAAAGTCATATTCTAGATACTAAAATTGGATGAAATATTTGTAAAAAAATATACCTAGGGGTATTAACCATGAAAAGGTCATGTTTTGTATTAACTCAATCATCTCCTAGTGCGCCAAAAAGAGGCCCAATACACACTTCATCCGACACTTCTGAGGAATATGCTTTATATAATCACTTTTACTTTACAATCCATAATAAGGGATTTATGATGTAAAGAATTAGGATAAGAATTATGGGATAACCCTACCTAAAGAATCCTATATTGGATAAAGAGTGATTTAGTTTAAACATAAAGCTATTTTTATGGTTTTCAAGAGTAATACATTTTATGTTTGATATTTCATGAGAACATTTATGATAATTCTATAAGGATGTCGATTATTCATCAATAGAGTTAACCTCTTATGGTTTTAGTATTGGATGAAACCAGAAGGAGAAACATAGTTAATAATGAATGTGATGGAAAATGTAGTGATTGTCCTAATGAGAAAAAAATGGGATAAACACTAGTGTTAAAAATATTATGGCTATTATCATCTGACTATATCGAGTTGTGATTAATAGCTTGAGTATTTATAAACATATAAACTCACCCAATAAGATAATGATCATGCTTTATAAAATATCAGGTGTTGAAAATGATAAAGGAATTAATATTTAACTTTATAGGTGTCAAAAATGTTGGAAGAATCACTAAAGGGAATATATCAAAGGAATAAGAATATGTTTCCAATGTGGAAGGATTTTCCATCAAGCTCAATATTGTAAAAGATAGATGAAGAGGTTAGCCAATGTAATACAAGGTATTGGAGACCCAACTAATACGCCATCCACACATCAACAGTTTTAAAATAAGGAGTTTAGGCATTATGAAAATTGATTCCACAATCCATGTTTTAACAATTATTATATTTAACAACCCCTAATTTCCATACATTGATTTTTCATATTTTTTTATGAGTATTCATTATATAACATAATTATCGATTAAATAATCATATATTCTTATTGATTTTGAAAAATTGTACACATAAACTACTGGTTCATAAGATAACAACATCATCTTCCCCTAAGTTCATCAAAACTACCACCCTTATTAAATATATAATATATAATACATTTATTCCTAAACCGGGGAAAAGGAAACATAAGATAAATTAAGATCAGATTCTCAGTAAGGGTAAAGAAGGGAGACATCAATGTTCAGTTGAGTATAAAATGAGAATAAGGGTATGCAAACATGATCATAACATTTAAAATTCATACCCTACATAACATAAATTATAATATTGAGTCATGACATAAATCTTGGTAGTTCATAAGATACGAATCATAATGAAATAAAATAACACAAGTCATAAGAGAAAACGTTATCATAAGACTTGATTTTTTGGAATACACATATGATTATAAATTTTTGAACACGAATAAATAGAAACAGGGTTAATAATTAAGTAATGGATATGAAATCAAGGCCACATATAAACTATTGGACATGAAACCCATACCACATATAATATTATGTACAAGAAATCTAGTTCCATGCATAAAATTATGTACATGAAAACTGGGTCATCACATAAACTTATGAACATGAAAATCAGGTCCTCAAATAAAATTATGGACATGAAAACCAGGTCCATGCATGAAATAGTGAACATGAAATCCAGAAAAAACATATCATATTTACCTCATGATTAATCTATCTTCACCCAATGAATTGGAGGGATATATGGGTCCCACACATCTTCAAAAACATTCATCGTATCTGAACCCACAGAAAGAAATGTGTTTCAAGAACATTTAATCATAGCATCACTAGTGGAAAAATAATGTGTTTCATAAACATATTTTCATATTAAACATAAACCACCCAGATAAAGAATAAGGATGGTATCGTTGGATCATATTCATATTAACTAATAAGTTACAACCAAGGATGTTATCATAGATGAAATTTTTTTTTATGGATCTCTAGAATATTTCTTGATGAAAATATCTTTTTCAATTTTAAATAACCTTTTTAAAATATAAAAATCACCCTAATATTAAGGAAAATTTTTTCCTTGAAAATAAAATTGGAATCTTGTAATGGAAGCTTCAAATAATTGATCAACCATGAAAGTGGGATATTCTTTTCATTCCATATATATTAAAAGAAAACGTCCATTTCAAACTCTTTTAGAAAAAGTGGAAATGTATTTCATTTAGAAAATGACAAGAAGATTAATTTTAAAATATTTTTATAAAAAATAAAACACCGGTAAAAATTTCATTAAAAAGTCATAGAGGGATATTAAAAACATTGTTTAAAATATTTTTAGAAAACATAGATAGGAAGGAAAAGGGTTTTTAATGGAATAGAGATATAAAGATGATTTTCTATAAAAACATATTTTAATTTTATTTAGTACTTATGGTTTGGAAAATGAAAGTGAAAAAAATTATTTTTCCAAAAATAAAAAAAGGACAATAAAATTTATGAGTTTCATGAGAGGTATATTATAATATTTTATTATGAAAAACTTAATCATAAACAATCTGATAATCAAGATTATAATAGAAAGCCCTTATCACTTCGGTAACATTTTAATAAATACCTCATCAAAGTGATAAATATATATTTGGATATTTAAATACAAATAATTTTCATAAGAAGAATCATAAAATAGATTCATGGGTAGTTCATACACCACATAAAAGAAACAAATGGTGAATATGACATGTGTCTCGCATAAATAAAAGTGAGACCAAAATCCCTTACCTCAGACCAGACATCATTCATACATGTTTGAACCTCTTATATAATAAATATAGATTTATTATAAATATTTTATATAACCATAATAATACATAACTTACCATATATAATTTACTTATAACTTTTTATCACCAATTTATTAATGATTCTTTATTAAAACAACTGTTCTGGGTGATATCTACTTCATTTTTCATATAACCTTTGGTTCAGTAGTTTTGGTCCATGTAATTTTATCATGGTTAAATAATATTTAAAGTTTTAATCATGATATAAATATAATATATATTCATTATATACATATTTAGTTTTATCCATAAAATTAGATATAGAAAAATGAATTACACCATTCATAGAGACAGTAGGTCGTACAAACATATGAACATTATTTTCATTTTTTGATCGACGGAACAAACAAAAGAAAAATAATAAATAACCTTCAAGAATCATTATTATATTATATATATCATATATATTTATTAATTCCATCTTCATTACCATCCAATTAAAATGGAAATGAAAAAAAATCACATCGCTTCATGAAGGTGGTAGTCTACATGTATGCATGAGGGACGTTATTGTTTTCCAATAGTTGGGAATGTAAGAAGGTAGATATGATATTATCATTAAAAAATTATAATTATGTTACAATTATTATATTTAAACATTTATACTCTCTTAATACTTATCCATAAAATATGGTGATGAGAAATTGATTTTATCTCTTTGTGGAGACAATAAGTTGTATGTAGAAACGAGAAATACTTTCACTTCCCATTTGATCAGAATGATGATGGATAATGGTCATTTCATAATCATAAAATTATTTAATAATATTTATGAAATTTAATTTAATATTTTTATGATAAATAGCAATTAATTTTATGTGATAAAAGTCTAAGTAAAAAAATAAAGTGATTGGTTAAGGCGATTACCTCCTTTTTGAAAGAAATCATTTCAATATCCTCTTAAAGACCCTAGGGTTGGTATTTTGGGAATAACAAAACTATTAAACGTGTATAGGTGAGTTTAAAAAAGGATTTGGTAGGGTTTTGTATATCTATATGGCTAAAAATTGTGTGAAGAAGAGAATAATGGGGTGTCCTTTTATAAGGGAGGGGAAGGACACATTTGGAATTTCCTAAAATATTAAATATTATAAATATCATAATCAAGTAAAGTGGCACAAAGTAACAAAAAATTCAAATATAATATTTTATATGTTTGAAATAACCTAATAAAATTAAATTTGAGAAAGTATTGGAAAATGTTTAAGACTTACCTATTAGTTAAACCATTTAAAACCCGTTTTATCCATAACTAGAATAACACTACATTTTACTGTGATGAAAAAATTATATGAAAAAAATAAAAGGTTTAAACTAAAAAATATTGATATTATTATTATAATTTTTAAATCAATTTTATTTTATTTAAAATTTTAAAGGTGGAATAAATTACTTTTAATACAAGTACACAAAACACATGGAAAATGGGTTTTAGGGAAATACTCGGTTTAAGAGTAAAATTAATTTTATCTTTAAATAAGTTAAAAAAATAGTTTCCACAAATGTTTTATATTAAATAATAAAGTAATTAAGGTTTCTAGACTGTTGGATCAGTTCAAACCCGAATGTAATCTTTTAACCATGCCATTTATTTGAAGGAATCAAAAACATTTTTTAATTTTAATAAAATATAACTTATATTTACAAAAGTCATGATTGGGTTCCAAGACTGAAATTGATGTTTTATAATACATTATTTAACTCCTAAAATAGATTTTTAGATGAAAAAACTCACAAATAGGATAAATGAATGTTTTTAGGTAAATTTAACTGTTATTTATTTAGTATAACCCTTAAGTAAAATTGTTTTGTCCATAACTGTGGTAACATAGTATTTATTTATTTTCTATTAATAATAAGAAAAAATTAGATTAACTTGTTATATAATATAAATTATAATTATTCAAAAAAATTCAATTCATTTTATATATTTTTTTTACAAAATTTGTAGAATTAAATTAAAAATTAAACCTGAAAATGTGATGAAAAGAAGTTTTCCAAAGAAAATGATTCCATAAGTTTAAAACGTTTTTATATGAAATTTAAACATAAAATTTATTTTAGAGACCTAAAATGGATTAAACATAGAAAATAATTATTTTTAACTTTCTCAACTCTTCAGTATGGTCTGCTTTTAGTATATTTTTTCTATTATTGTTAATGATTCGAGATGTCCTGTATCTAATGATTCATCCTTATCTTTCTAGAAGAGAAACTATACTAGGGTTACTTTGGTAGATTTTATTGCAGATAGAGACTCAAATATGTATTTTAACATATCTATTAAAGATCAACTTCAGAGCATGGAAAATCTCATGTCTCATATTATTTCAAATGTTGATAGATATTTTTTCTCTCCTAGGGAGGAATTTATAGCTTTGGAACCTACTTCCAATGGAATCATCTCTTCTAAAGTGTTCTATGAGCATGTCATAAATTATAACAATGAGTTAAATTGGATGGGTAATTTGAAGGGAAATTTCGTGAAGCCTTCTGGGTCAACTCTAGCTCAGAGAGTTGCTCATAAGAAGTTTCCAACTGATGATTTCTTTCAAACATGTAGAATATCTCTTTATTATATTTGTGTTTTGTGTCATCAGCATAGGGAAGATGTTGATCATCTTTTCCTTAGATGCACGACTACTTCAGCAATGTGGAAGGATATGGCTGATCTGTTTGAAGTGTATTTACCTCGGGTCACAACGATTCTAGATTTTTTAAAGGGTTGGAGTAATATCAGCTTATCGACACATATTCTAGGTCTTTTTTAGGTAGTTGTGTAAGAGGTTATTCACTGAATTTGGAGCTCCAGGTAAAAGGCAATTCATGACTACCAGATCTTTTAGGATGGTGCTGCGCTGGATGGTATACTATCTGCTATTTGTAATTCTTTTGTTCCAAAAAAAATCTACTGTTCAAACTGCATTCATGACTTCTCGGTTTTAACTTGGATTGGGGTCAAAGGAAATTTTTGACCCCCATATGGCACAATTGAAGTTATTTGGAAAGCTTCGTTCTCTGGTTAGATTAAAATCAATTCTGATGGTGACTCAAGAGGTAATTTGGTGCTGGTTTTTGTCTTGTTTATAGGGATCATCATGGAGTTTTTCTTGGTTGTCTTCATGGATCTTGTGGACATGCCTCTACTCTTGAAGCAGAAATTCTTGGTGTGATTATCGTGGTTGAGCAAGATGAAAAATACGGTTGGAAGAATATTTGGCATGAATGTGATTCTACCACTGTTGTGCTTTCCAATCTATCAGGTTCTATCTTTCATGGAAGATCACCAACAGATGGACCAGATGATTGGATTTTCTTTACTATATGGATCATATTATCACCCATATATATCGAGAGGCTAATTCTCTTACAGATGGTCTTGCAAACAAGGGCATCAATGTTCCTATCTTTCAATGGGACGATCAGGTTCCAGATGATCTTCTACCCCTTCTCAAGAGGGATCAATGTAAATCTCCCATTTTCAGACTTGTGTAAGGTTTTTTTATTTAATAAAGGGATATTGATTTTATGGGAAAGGTCTCAGTTTACCATTAAAAAAATAATTGTTTTAATAAAAATCCATATTTTCACTATTCCTTGAAAAAATAAATCCTTTCAGAAAATTATCAAAAATTTACTTTATGATAATTTTGACATACTGATATAAAAATAATGTTCATTTTTTCAAATAAATTTTATAAAATTTGTGGAAATTTATTGTTTTATTTTTTCACAAAAATAATTAAAAAAATCATTATTGAGAAAAGTATTATTGAAGCATATAAATATTTTTCAAAAAAATTAGTACTTAATTATAAATGGGTTTGATTTATCTAGAACCTTTATACATTTTTTAAATGCAGTTATTCTAATTCAATCCTCAATTTTAATGTCTATGGGATAATTATCATATTAAATAATAATTTTTTAATAGTATATCATGGTTCATCCAAACCCGATGTTTCCAGTAACATAATCTATTGAAGAAATATAGTTTATTCAAAAATATATATTTTATAAAATCTCATGGTGCTACATTATCCCTCCTTAAATAAATTTCATCCCCACAATTTTATCTTGTTCTTGGTAGTATATGTTTTGATATTTGATAATTCCTTTGTGGAAATCCCACATCTTGAAAAGGGTTAATGAGACAACCTCTTGAAAAGGGCGAAAAATATGAAGGTCATGTATAATAAAAAATAAATGAATTTCTAAATATTAAAAAATTAGTGAAAGTAAAAATATGGGCATGAATATCATGTCCCATCCCAATGGGGCCCATACAATGACTCCCCAAACCCGCCTCTAATAGGCCATGGGATAGTCACTAGTGCGGAGTGGGCATATAACTAAAATGAGAGGCCATATAATAATGTACCTACACACAAACACATATCTATGCCCATAAAATGATGATATTTTAAAGAACTGATAAACCATTCATCCATACATCTAAATACCACAACCAAAGTATGAAAATAAGAACGTGAAAGCAAACATGTTAAAATATAAGCCCATAACAAAGTGTATGAAAAAAATTCTAGACTGAATGTAAAGATGGGGATTGCTATCAATATATCTTAGGAAAACACCTCAGTCTTTATAGGTTACTAAGCACCATATGGTCCTAGTCCCTCTAGGAATCTATCAAAAGGTCAATCATCTGTACAATACATGACACATGCAGACAAAGCCTGTGCAGGGGTGACTATAAAAATACCCACTAAGACTCCAAAAAAACAACAAATAATATAAAAACAAGAATAAAAAACATCTCTAAATAGGTATATTTCTACAACACATATATCATGAATATACAGATATAGTCAATAGAGACACATTGTCTCAAGGTAAAGTCACAAACATAGTACTATCCTAGGATTTTTGTTTGATGTTTCCACATAACACTCATCTTGAAGAACACACTCCACAAGTAAAATAAAACTGATTAAAACCTTCCAAGAGGACTTTCCCTTTAGCTCTTATCATTTGAAGGATATTATAAAAGTTTTAAGAGAATGGTATACAGAATTGAGATCACACCCAAGGCCATGGGGTATACCAATAACCCAATCAGGAATAACCCGCTAAGTAGGGGATCTTTGCCTGTATAGTGTTGTTCATGATGATACAAAGAATTCCACATAGGGAAAGATGATGATAAAGGATCTCACAACGGACCTCATTGAAGGATTCCAATAACTCTATGAAAGAATTACTACTGAAGGGATTGATGTCCTATATTCATGATGTGATTCCATACTAACCCTCATGGAATAGATACAGGGAAAAACCCTAATGGAACATTTCCATGATACAGAGGACCAGACTTCAAGAATTCATTGAAGGATTACACTGAGTTAAATAGTAGTAAACAATTTTTCCCTTAGACATCATGTTCTACCCATGTAAATCCCTTGTGTCAGTGTCTATGTCAATGTACATGGTGTGCCCATGCCATTTTATTTCTACTTATGTGCAATTACATGGATATGCTCCTGTACACCTGGCTTGTCCATGTCTATGTTAGAGTAATTGGATGTTTTTCTTGATGAGTTTCTTGGTGTTATGCCTTATTAAGAAGTTTAATTTACTATTTAATTAGTTCCCAATGCTAAGACAATTTCAAAATTCCCATATCAAATGGATCAATTAGATCTTCTTGAATTGAAAAAGTAGTTATAGGAGTAATTAGAGAAAGTTTTCATTCATCCTATAATTTCACCATGGTGTGATCCTATTTTATTTGTTAAAAATAAATATGGTTATATGCGTATTTTCTTTGGATATATATATTTGAATAACATTAATGTTAGGAATAAGTACCCGTTTTCTCCAATCAATGACTCGATTGATCAGATCCAAAGAGATATTTGTTTTTTAGGATAAATTGAGATTCAGTTACAATCAAATGAAGGTAAAGGATGATAACATTCTAAAAATATAATTTGTTACTAGATAGGTGCATTTTCTCTTTGTAGTAATTCTATTTAGGCTGAAAAATTCCACCACTATATTTATGGATCTTAAGAATAGAGTATTCTATTAATATTTGGATAAGTTTGTGGTTGTATATTGATGATATATTGGTTTATTTAAAATGTTTTGAGGATCATGAAAAATATATAAGGATTTTATTGAAAACCCTCATAGAAATGAATTGATATGAAAATTTTATCAAATGTGATTTTTGGTTACAATAGATTTCTTTCCTTGGGAAAATTATAAGTAAAGATGGAAATACAATTGATGTTGTAAAAAAAGTTGTTGGTTAATATATAATACCTATAAATTTTATTAATATTTAGAGTTTTCTTAGATGAGTAAGATATTACCAATGGTTTATTAAAAACTTTTCATAGTTATCTATCACACTAACTAAGTTAACATGAAATGTACTAAAATTTATCTGGAAAAAAGAATGTAATGAATGTTTTTAGGATTTAAAAAGAATATTGGTGAACGCTCTAGTTATATCCACACCCTTAAGAAATATTGATTTTTTAATCTACAATGATTCATAATTTAATGGACTTGGTTGCATTATTATGTAGAAAGATCATGTAATTTCTTATGTTTCATGGAAATTGAAACCTAATGAGTAAAATTATCCTATACATGATTTGGAATTAGTTGTTAATGTTTTTTCTTTAACAATTTGGATGAATAATTTATATGTATAATGATGGGAAATATATAATGATCATAAAATATTTATGTATATATTTACTCCAAAAAATTTTAACATGTTGAATAGAAGATGGATGGAACCGATTAAGGATTATGATTGCACAATCCATTACCCCCTTATAAAGAAAAATAAAGTAGCTGATGATCTGGGTCGGAAAAATAATGATACATTAACCATGTTACATTTAGAATATAAAAGTATGGTTAATTATTTTTAAAATTTTGGCCTAAAAGTTGTGGGTGCATGAACTTTATCAGTTTTGTTTTAGGTATCAATTCAATCATCTCTTTCATACAAAATTAACAAAGCTTAAATAGAAGACCGCGAGTTATAGAAAAGTATGAATTGGTTAAAAGGTTAAGTTTACTAAATTTAATATTGATAAATAATTTTTTTGATATTTAAAACGATATTATGTGTGCCTTTTGATTTCTAGTTGAATATAAATATTTTAAATGAAACTCATAGTTCATATTTTCCATTAATCTTGGAAGAACTAAAATGTACAAAGACCTCCAAGTGTATTACTAGTGGGATGGAATGGAAAGGGATTTCACTGGATTTACCATGAAATATTTTACTTGTAAATAAGTTAAAATAGAATGGAAATTAACAAAGGGGAAGCTTCTCCCTTTTCCAGTGTTAGTGTGGAAATGGGAAAATATATCCATGGATTTCATGGTGGGAATACCAAAGGATTTCCAATGTAATTATGAATTTCTACGTCAATGTTGATTGACGGACTAAATATATACATTTACTTCACTTTTGAGATACTCTATATTTATATCAACAGTATTTAATTTATGTTAAAAATATAGTCATGTTATATGGATTTCCTCTCTCTATTATAACTAATTGTGATCTTAGGTTTACTTATAAATTTTAGAAAGGCCTTTAGAATTTTGTTGGATTTGAATTAAATTTTAGCGCAAACTTCCATCCTCAGTATGATAGATAGTCAAAATGAAAAATTATTAACTTTTATGACATGATTCATACTTATTCAATGGACTACCATGTAATTTTGGATCAACATATTTATTTAGTAGAGTTTTATTATAATAACAGTTTTCATTCCAATATACAAATAGAAACTTTTGAGTCATTATATGGAAAGAGGTGTCGAACCTCAAAATTTTGGGATGAAGTAGGTGAATAGATGTTAATGGGACCATAATTAGTAAATAAAATATCTGGGAAAGAAAAAATGATTCAGAAACATATGAGGATAGATCAGAGAATACTTAAAAGTTATGAAGACAACAGGAGGAAAGACCTTTTATCTAAGGAAGGTGATTATGTTTTTCTTAAAATATCTCAATGGAAAAGTGATATGAATTTTAAAATGAAGGTAAATTTAATTTCAAGTTCATTATAATATATTAAATTCAAGAAAAAGTTGGATTAATTTCATACTGAGTGGACTTTCCTAAGATTTTATCCCACGTACACAATGTTTTTCTAGTTTCTATGTTAAGAAAATATATGCCGGATTCATCTAATGTTTTGAGCCCTGAGGTTGTTCAATTGAAAAAAAAACATTTATTATAAGGAAAGACCTATTCATATTCATCACTATATAGAGGAATTATTGTAGAAAAATGTAATTCATAATGTTAATATTTTTTTGGTGAAACTACATGGATGAAGAAGCAACAGGAGAATCTGAAAATGAAATGTGGTAAAGGTATCACAACATTTTAAATAAGTGAATAAAATTGATAGGATGAATTTTCTAAGGGGGATAGGGGTATAATAAAACATTCCATAATAGAATAATTATTTTCATATTTCATATTATTCTTGAATTTAATAGTTATATTCAATATAAATATGTTAAATAATTCTTAAAAAATGACATAGTTTTATTGGACTCATTTAGTGCAAGGTTAAATTTAAAAAGATTAATTTTATAATTATTAAATATTAATTTAACAAAATTAATCACATTTTTGAATTCAACATGTCAAAATAATCTTATAATTAATTTTTGATATTTTTCTAAAAATATTGATTTTCCAATGAATGGTGAAAAATACTGGTTTTCATTGAAAAATAGATTTTATTTAAAAGGTAAAATAATGATTTTAATTAGTTTTAAATTTGAATTAGTTAATTATTATTAAAAAAATAAAATAATGGGTTTTTCAATTTATTTTATACTTCAATTTAGAATAAAAATATTTTATATTTAAAACACTATTTTTCAAAAAAACATGTTTTTATTGTGTTTTGCTGATTTAATTTTAAATAAAATTATGAAAAGTATGTATTTTTAATTTTAAAAACTTATTTCATATTTGAAATTATTGGGTAATTTTTTTAAAAATATATCACCTTACTTTTGGTCAATATGAATAATAAATTTACTAATTTTGGTTACCATAGTTAAGGGTAAATTGAGTAATTTAGGATAAAAAAATTATATGAACCATAAATGACCCAAAAACATCCCTTAATATTATTTAATGATTATATATCGACTGTAATCATTTAATGGTTAAATATATGACCTTTTATGTCAACATGGATAAGATTATTACCTTTATAGTATTTTGTTAATGAAATGTCGTCGCACTCATGCTTTTAATAAGTGTAATACTTTTAATATGGTTTTATTTAGAGGATATGTTAGAATATAAAGAATATTTTTAAATATAAAATATTTATCAACATGATGGTAATTTATTTTTAATTTTTAGTTAATAAATAATTACTTGAAATCTTTACACAACATTAATATAATAATTATTCAATTATCTTAAAAATGAAGTAAATGATATCAAAAAAATTAAACTAAATATAATTTGTTATAAATAATATTATAAAAAAATTATAGATGGAATCGTCATTTTACTGATATAATAAAATATTTTATTATAATTTTAAGTGTTATATTGATATTATTAGTGTCAATGTAATGAATAATTCTAAAAATGGACATTATTGATATGTTATAATAAATATTATTTTATTTAAATATATGAAATTTATAAAAATAATAAATTCATAAAAGTGATTATTATATTGTTTAAAATATATATAATATTCCATTTATGGGTATTATTTAATTTTAAAGTTACTATATTAACCCCCAAAGAGTAATAATCCTTATTATCATGGTAAAAGTTATAGAGGTTAAATAAGGGTTAAAACCAAAAGATAATGGTAGAAATATAGTCAAAATATATCTAATTTCTATTTAATGAGGTTATTTAAAACCATAATTATATTATATTTATAATTAATCACTTTGATCCATTTATAACTGAATATTAATTTATGTAAATTTAATATTTTGTGAAATTCTAAGAGTGACCCTCCCCACTCTTATAAAAGGGAACCACTTCTTCTCTTTTATCCACATTAAAAAATAATCCCGGTTCATCCAATACCTATCAACATATCTTCCTATAATCCCAAATAATATTATAGAGGTCTTTTTTTAGAAAAATATCAAACTTATAGGGTTTAATGTGTTATATAAAAGAGGTTTCACAAATATGAAGTGTTGTTTTCAACTTTACGTTTTTGTTTTATTTCTTTTTCCACATCCTTAAAATATTCTTAAACCATGAAAAAATAATACCTAAAATATATTAAATATACTCATATTATTTTATGTTTCTGTCATGACTCTTATCCATCTCTTCTACCATCAAATGGAAAATCTAATTCATCATCTGTGTGTTTGGAGGAATACCACCTTATGAACCGATGTAATTTGTTTAGCCTCACCCTCTATCAAGACTGGTTATAATAATGAAATTAACATTTATACATGATATTAATAAAATATTTATAATTATTAAAATATAATATATCACTTACATTCTTACCTTTCCATGTATATAAAAATGACAACGTCATTCGTGCGTATGTGTGGACTACCACCTCCACAAAGTGATGTCATTCATTTCTCATCATCACATCACATGTATGATATATATAAGAATATTTAAAGAATTAATATTAAATATATGACATTATTATAATTAATTAAAAATATAATAATTATTACCTTCTTTCCATAATGATCATTGAAAAATTGGAACGTTATTCATTTGTACATATGACTTACCATCTATATGATTGCAACATAGTTTATTTTTCATAACCATATGTAATGGATGAATTTAAAAGAACAATTGAATTATTAATATTATAATTATTTTATGATTATTATTTAAGATATGATGTTATAATGAACTCTTTGACCATAGTCAACCAACCAAAGTCATTTTTGACTTAAATATTTAATATCAACCAAACGTCCAACGTGAACTTAAGTGATTAATGAATTTTATATTAAATGATAATACATGATATTAAATGAATAATAGACTTGAAAATGTTTCTTATGAATTTATAAAATCAACTTAAGTTTAATATTTCTTAATACAACGAACATATGTGATGTATTAGACTCAAGGTAAGGGACTCCATTTTAAAAATCATATTTTAAGGTTCCTCTTTGAACTCTTTAAAAAGGTTAAAAGGAATTTATTTTTTACATATATGGCACAAATAAAATTTACCACAATTATTGTCAATTAACATTTTAAAGATTACATTACACATTTATATTGTCACTTTCAAATAAATTTTTTTCCTTTGTATGTGTGTAGTTTTCATTTTTAAATAAGTGATTTTCCTCATGGAATATTTTTATGATGCAAGCATTAAATTTTTATGATTTTTTATGGTTCATTGGAATTGTTTTTGGAAATGGTTGTTTATTTTATAAACTAAATACAGGTTGTTCTGTTACATCCCTTCGACACATTGGGTATGTTTATATTGGACGTTGACCGTGATGGTTATTCAGAATGTAACTGCGATGGTTACTCCAAGTATAATTATAAGGGTTATTTCAAGTATAAACTTGTGGTTTATTTAATGTGTATCCATTAATATTACTCTATAAGTAAGTATTATAATAAAATATTCCCAAATTTACCTATATGATTTATTTATTCTTTATATAATATCATGTTTTCACGTGGAAGGTTATTGAGTTTATGTTCACGAGAAAGTATATGTTACTTTTTATGGATGAAAACCACAACTTTGTGAAATTTGTTTCAAGTGTTTACCATGTTTTCAAAGAATCCTTTTTTAGGTTTTATTTTTTTTAATATTTCATATTAAATGTTTTATGGAATCTTTTGGGCAGAAAATGTGATTTATTGAGTATACAAAAGTTTATTTTGAGCCCAATGTTTATTTTGAAAAAGGAAACTTTTTTTAATTATCATAGAGCAATGATTTATTTATTTATTTTATGTCCCTTACTGAGATTTTTGTGATCATACAAAGTTTTAAAATGTTTTTAATAAGTTTTACAGATGGGTAGTAGAAAATAATAATTCAAGTTTAAAGTTATCAAGGTTTTTCATGAAAATAAAACATGTTTTTTTAAAGTATTTTGTTTTATGGGGAAAATGGAATATGTGTAGATGTTTTCACATTTAATTTTTGGGTTTACCATGTAATCGATAGACATAATTCTATAAAACACTAAAATAGAAATATATTTAGGATTTTAATAATGTAAATTATAGTTTAAAATCACTATAATATGTATTTTTTATGAGGGGATCCCTACAATTTTTCTTCTAGGAATGATTATTAAACATAAATTTTACCTAGAATATATGGTAAAATTTGACTCATCGGTACTATTGAATTCATAATCCTTATTCTTTAACTCAATGAATTACTTCTCCATTTTTTGTACAAAGAACAAAAGCAACTACTTATTAAAAAATACTTCCTCGAACTCATCCCTTCCATGGATTCAGTTTCATATTCTTTCCTTATATTCTTAATAAGATTCTAGTATTGATCTGCATCACCATAAAAATAATAAATAACCTGGAAAAATGTTTCATGGTACGAGCATTGAATAATGGAAAATATCTTTTTTATTGCATTCATCTAATTCTTAATAACTATTTGAGTAGAATAACCAAAGAAGGAGAGTGGGCGTTTTTGAATAATAGATTTTACAAAATTTTACTCCCTCCATAGTGCATTCAAAAGTTCAACATGATCTGTGTCACCACTAATAACTTCAGAGAGTTGAGTAAATCATATTCACATGATATATCATCCTAGACCTTAATCCATTGAGTTTTTCATGATGATGGTCATTTCTTTGGCCATATCATTTATTTTGACATGATTTCTTCAGGTTCTAGATATTTAATAAAACCAAAAATCATTGTTTGGGAAATGATAATCCTTGTGGAAAACCACATAATAATGAAAAATAATTTATTGGATGTCTAAATCAAGAATCCTTCCTTTAAATATATGACACATTATGTTCAACCTATATCATCCATGATCATTACCAAAAGTTTTGGATGTTATCCCATCCTTATACTTATCCACATGGTTCTCACTAAAATTTTCTCATTATAGTTTCCAAAGTTTAACTAATACTTACTATGATACCAACTATAACAAACCATAAATTCCATACATATCAATTTCATATTTTTAGAAGAATATTCATTAAATAGAATAACTATCCAGAGTATAAATGTATAGGTCTTATGCCTTTGGAAACATGGATACATAAACAACTAGTTCATAACATATCTACATAATTTCACAATTAGTTCTTCAAAACAATCACCCTTATTAGACAAGTAATATATAATTCCATTCTTTAAAACCTAGATAAAATTGAACATTAGAAGGGGTGATCTTAGATGCTCAGTAAGGGTGAAAAATCAAGACATCAATTATCACTTGAGTAAAACATGGTTATAAGCGTACTAGAACACAATCATAACATTTAATATTCATACCTTTTATAAGATAAATCATAATCTCGAGTCATGAAATAAATATTGAAAGTTCATAAGACATGAATAAAAAAGGAATCAAAGGACATAAGTTATAAGAGAATGAAATTATCATAAGACACAAGTATATATGATACACATTTGTTAATAAATTTTTGAACATGTATAAATTGAAACAAGTTTACTTATTAAGTTGAGGACATCAAATAAGGACCTCATATAAATTTTTGGACATGAAACATGGTCCACACATAATATTACAAACATGAAAGATTGGTACATGCATAAAAATATGGATATAAAAAATAGGTACGCACATAAATTTGTAGGAATAAAAATTAGGCCCCTGTATAAATTTATGAACATGAATACCTGGTCCATGAAAAAAAAATTCACTTGAAATTAGGTTCACACATATCATATTTACCTCATGAGTTATACATAAGTACCAAATTAATTGGGGGGAGGTTTAGTTCCCACCCATCACATAATAAAAATCATAAATATGTATTCCATAAGATCAAAAAAAATATCATATCAAAACCCATAAAAAGAAATTAGTTTCAAAAACATTTCATCATAGCATAACCCATGAAAAAGGAATGAGTTTCATAAAAATTATTTCATATTAAAAATAAACCACACAAAGAAATAGTAAATTTGAAATCTGTCGATCATATCCCTAATAAATCATAAGAAAAATTAAATTATGTTATCATTGATATAAAATTTATTTAAAGGATTATTGGAAAATTTATTTAAAAAATATCTTTTTTTACCTTGAAATAATGTTTTTAAAATATAAAAAATTCACACATATAAATGAAAATATTTTCTTTGAAAATAAACACAGAAACATGTAATATATGCATTGAATAAATTATTGGTAATGATGATGTAAAATTCCATACTTTTAGTATATACTAAAATGAAACATTCATTTCAATATTTTATAGAAAAAGTAAAAAAGTACAACTTTCAGAAAAATACATGAATATTCCTTTTAACAAATTTAAAAAAAATTAAAAAGTGGGTAAAAATTAATTTCACTAATAATATTTGAATATTAAAATCATTCTTCAAAACATTTTTCTAAAAGTAATGGATATGGATAAAAAAATGTTCAGCTGAAGAGAGAAATAAAGGTGATTTTCCTTAAAAATATACTTTTAGTCTCTTGAGTACTTATGCTGAGGAAAATTTAAGGGAGAAAATTTATTATAAAGAAATAAATTTATGAGAATAAAATTCATGAGATTATTAAGAGTTATATCATTATATTTTATTATTAGAAACTTAATGATAAATAATGGTGATAAACAATGAGATTGTAACTTAAACCCCTTAATACTTTGGTATATTTAAATCAAAACCAAATGAAAGAGAGAAAGTTATATGGATATATAAATACAATTAAAATTCATAAAAATCATTATAAAATATATTCAGGTGATGTGCATACACCACATAAAAGTAACAATTGGTGAATATGGCATGTGTCTCACAAAAATAAAATTGAGACAAAAATCCCTCACCTGAGGTCAATCTTTATTCATATGTATTCAAACCACCTATATTATAATTTTTGTTTTATTATAATATCACATATCATACCATATATAATTTACTTAAAAATCTTTCTAACCTATTTTTTAATTATTATTTTTTAAAATCACAGTTCTGAATGATATCTACTTCATTTTTCATGTATGTATTGGATTGATAGTTTTGGTCCATATACTTTGACCATAGTTACATAATATTTATAATGTTAAAAATTATATAAATATAATATATAAATATTATAAAAATATTTATATTTTTCAATAAATTTAGAGATAGAAAATTTAATTACACCATTGAAGGAGACATTTGGTCGTATGTATGCACCAACATTGTGGTCATTTTTCAACAGATGGAATGAAAAAAATTTAAATAATAAATCACATAAAATATTCATTATTATATCATACATATAATATATATTCATTAAATAAATCATTATTACCATCTTATTAAAAAGGAAATGAAAAAAATGAATTGTATCGCATTGTGGAGGTGGCAGTCGACACATACACACGAGAAACATTTTCTTTTTCCAATGGTTTTTAAGGTAAGAAGGTTGATATTATATTATAATTATAGATGAATAATTATGAAATAATTATCATATATAAACACTAAACCCCTCATAACACACACCCATAAAATATAGTAATGATAAATGGATTGTATCATTATGTGGAGATAGTAAGTTGTATGTTTGCTTAAATGATATTTTAACTTCCCAATTGATAAGAAAGAGAGTGGATAATGGTGTTTTAATAATCATAATAACATTTTATCATATTTAGGATAATTAATTTATTATATTATGATAAATAACATAGATTTATAGGTGATAAAATAATAAGTAAAAATAATGAGACCAATTATAGTGATTACATATTTTTTTAAAGAACTCATTTGGATATCCTCTTAAGAACACTAGGGTTGGTATTTTTGGAAGAAAAACAACACTATGATGGGGATAGAGGTGTTTTTAAGATAATATTTTTAGGTTTTTGTAGATATATAATGCTTAATGTGGTGTCATGAATAGAAAGGTGAGGTGTCCTTTTATAATGGAGGGGAAGGACACACTTGGAATCTCTTAAATGATTAAATAATATAAATATCATAATTATGTAAAGTGGAACCAACACACTAGAAATTAAAATATACGAAGTCATATGGTCTAAATAATCTCAAAAAATAATATTTTAGAAGTTTTTGTATAAATTTTAAGCTTCATCATCTTGTTAAACCATTTTAAATCCATTCTAACATTAACCAAAATAACATTACTTTTTACCAAGATAACATAATAATATGACTAATAGTAGAAGGATTTTTTTTAAATTTATATATTCTGATTCAAAATTGTTAATAAAATTTTTCATATTAAATTTTTATAGTTTTTAGAAATTATTTTTAATATAAGTTCCTGAAATGCAGGAAAAATAGTTTTTTTTGGAAAATACCTGATTTGAGAGTTAAAATAATTTTATCTTAAAATAAAGTAAAAAATTGGTTTCCCTAACTTATTTTTGTTCAAAAAATTAAATAATTAATGTCGTATAAATTTCATAAACCCAAAACCAAATGTCATATTCCAACCATGCCATTAACTTCAAGGAATTGAAAATAGTTTTTAATTTGAATAAAATATAACTTATTCTTATGAAAGTCAATGTTTTGTCCCAAAATTATAAGTAATGTTTTATAAGAAGTTATTTGACTAAAAAAATAAAAAAAATTCAGATAACACCCAAAAATAGGATAAATTCAAGTTTTTAGGTAAATTTAACCCTTATATATTTTGTTTTCCCTCTAGTAAAACTGTTTTGACCGTAACTATGATACCATATGTGCACTATTTTCACTATTCATTATAAGAAAAAAATTAAGATAAAATTATTATATAATATTTATTATTATAATTAAAAATATGGAATCCATTTTATAAAATTCAACACAAAAAAGTGGTAGAATTTAATTTAAAATTAAATCTGTAAACGTGATGAAAAACAATTTTCAAAAGAAAAATTTTCATTATGTTTAAAACATTTTATATGAAAATTGAACATAAAAATGTTTCCAATGAACAAAATTGGATTAATAATATTATAATAGCTCTAATTTTAATTTTAAACCCTTTAAAATAATATGTAACTCTTTAAATTATTTAAACAAAAAAATAAAAGTTAGTATTTATCACAATTCATAAAAATATTATCAAAAATTTAATCGACGATAATATTGACATGAAGATTTTAAATATCAAGATAACTTCTTCAAATAAATTTTATAAGAGGGGTAGAAATTAGTGATTTTTTTCTCTTACAAAATCAATATTAAATAAATCATCTTTGAGAAAACATATTTTTTAAGCATATAAAGGCTTCACTAAATTTTTTTTACTTAATTATCATTATATATGATTTATCTAAAAAAGTCATACATTGTTTTTTTTGAAAATGTATTTATACTTATTCACTCTCTATGTTGTGAACGTCTTATTGGTTTTTGATTATAATCACCCTAGTATATATAGAACATCTTACAAGATCATTAAATCACAACCTTAATTATTTTAATATCTATACAAACTTATAGTTGTATAATTATAATATTCTATGTTTGAATTTAATAGAACCTGCCTTGTGAAAATATTGTTAACCTTCCTTAAGATGAAATTAATGTGATTTTGGAAATGGATTGATCATATATTGTTAGATGAAAAATTATTTAGAAAAATAAATCACATTTCATGTCACAACAAGGTAATATGTTATTTTTAAAATGAGTATGAACACCATTTTTTAGAAAAATATATATTGTCAGAATTGATACCCATTAACGATAGACTCTTGGCTCAAATGGTTATAGAAAAAATCAATGATAGGGATGATCATATTATATGGAAAATTATTTTTTCGAATATATATTTATGGTTGAAATATATTTAGAAATTTTATATTGAATCACATTTATATTTTAAATACCATTAGATATTTTTATAAAAAATTAGAGGATGAAATTTACTTAACCAGGGACAATGTAACACCTATAGATTTTGGAATATATTTTTCTAAATTAATACTATATTGGATATATTTCTCTACATTCAACATCAAACTAAAATGATTCATGAAATATTATTTAAATATTATTAAGAAAATAAAACCACTGGTGAATAAAAATATGATAATAAAATAAAAATTCATCAAAAATAGGATTAAACACACCTAAAATTTTAAAAGGGTAGTTTTCAAAAAAGGTATTTTTTTTATATATTTTATTTTATGCTAAAGGAAAAATTTAAAAATTTTCAAATTTTAATTTTTTAAATTAAATTTCATTTTTTAATTCAGCATATCAAAATTTTCCTAAGATTATTTCATGGGGTTTTTAATATATAATTTATTTTAAGCGAATAAGGAAAATATACTTTTTATGAAAATTTTAAATTTTATGAACTTATTAATAAATGATAATAATATATAATTTTTATTGAACCATTAATTGTTTGAAAGATTTAATTAATGGGTAAAAATTTATATTTTAAAATGTAATTTTAATCTTTTGAAAACCTATGTTCATCATTTTAGAACATAAGTAACATTTTATTCTAAATTCAAAACTGTGTTCAAAATTTTCTTTTAATTAAAACTTTTAAGATTAGTTTAAAGTTTTAGATTTATTTATAAATCACATAACTATAATTGTTTTATAATAAATCAGTTTATATTATGAAACTCAACAACATTAATAAATTCATACTACATATATTTTAATCTTAAAAATACACTTTCTCTAAAAATAGTGTTTGCGGGATAATATTAAAATAAAAGTTTATAGATATTGGTAATTTTATTTTATATATTATTTTCTTATTCTTGGTCAGCATTTTAAAATTATTTTTGGAATAAAATTAAGTTTCGAAGATAAATACTAGTTACCACGGTATAGAAATTGTTTTTTGAGGATTGATACTTTTTATAAATGTTGTGATTTTAAAATAAATTGATATATTTTAAAATAAGACATTAATATTATTTTTAAAAACATATAAATATAAATTAACACTCATTAACTTGAAAACTAGTGTTAAATAATATTAATAACACATAATTATTGAAATGATTTTTTCTACAAAAGTATTTTTCAAAAACATTATACGATTTAATGTAAACATTCATTTAACATATTTTTTTAAATATAATTAGATTAAATGGAGTCCATTTTTGGATTTAGAACATTAGAATTAGGTATGAAGTATCATCTTATATTTTTATCGATAAATTCTTTACCATAACAAATTTTAACCAAGATTAATCAGTATTAAAATGGGAAATCTAATGCTTCTCAAATTCTACTAAATAAATTTGAAATTTAAACATTATATAATAAATTTTTATATAATAAATTAATACCTAGAATTATAAATAAAATTTCACCACCTAAATCACCTAAATCTCCTGAAAATCCATTCTTACACATTTTGTAACATTATTTTCTAATGATTTGTCTCTTTTTCACCAATAAAAAGGATCTCACTTAATACATATTCAAGACAACCCTATAGTTATAAATTACCATGAAACTATACACAATTTACCTATTATATATCCATATTAAATATTTTATATCCTATATCCTCAACAAATTTTCCCCTGTCCATTCCCAAAGGATATGATAAGAGAAGATCTGAATTCTCAATATAAGTATTACTTACCTGTTAACTTCATTTCATTATATATCGCATCCAACATCATAAAACACCATTCCAACCATATGAATATAATGAAATTAGTATAAATAATATAATTAAATATTATTATATCGAGGGTGTAACAATTATCTATTCTCCTCCCAATCAATATAAAACATAAAAACATTTCTCATGCATGTATACGGACTACCACCTCCCTGAACAACACATTTCATTTTTCATCATCAAATTTAAATGATATTTATTGAAATGGGTTTAGTTAATAACTATTTTATTTATTTCATTATTTATATTATTTAATTATAAATTTGTCATTCAATAATTAATATTTTAAATAAGACATCATTGTAAAATAAACTGCCTAAATTGAACGTACCAAGATGAAAAATTATTTATTTATAAGTGATGAATTCTTTTTCATTTAACTTATTTTTATAAATTTTAAAAATTATTATTTACCATATTAAAAAAATATAAAAATTTTAATTATACCTTTTTGATAATGATATTATAACAAAAGGGTATATTTTATATAAATTCTCACAAATAGATTGTAGCATTTTCTTGTTGGGTTCATATAACTGCCAACATGAAAATGTAGTAAATTTATATAAATAATTAATTTGGAAGCATAATAATTGGTATTAGTAAAAAATTACTGATGTTTTATTTCTTAATGGTAATATAAACATTCAACTCGTTAATTATGAAAACACCATTTGTTCGTTATAAATTATTAAAAAAAGCTCATCACCAACATCATCATCATGAATAATCACTAGAATACATATGAAGTGAAATTATGAAATTATAAATAATTAAAATAAAAAATAAAAACACCTTTTAAGATGTGATAATGATTAAATTTTGGAGAATATTGAATAACAATTCCACGATTATGAATCTAGTTCAAAATTATCAAGATTACTGACCGTCGATATTGAAAATAGATAATAAATAACTAATATAAATGAAGAGAATAATTATAAATAATTATCACAAAAGGTTATGTATATTTAATATTTTCTGAAATATGTGATTAAAATATTTATATTTTCATACAGGAGTTTAAAGTGTATTTGGATAAACATGGAAATAAGTTAAGGGTTTATTAGCTCAACATTTCACTATTGGAGATATATATCTTATTCTACACCATGTTTTCATTGAACTGCTTCACCTATAGACTAACAAGTTTTTTACACCATATTCATGTTATTTTTAATATCTTTATAATCTTCTTTTAAATGTATTTTTATTCTAATGATATCAGATTTGTAAGGGTTTTTGTTAACATAACAGTGTTCATTGAGTTATAGTGATTTCTATTAAACTTTTTTCTTACAATATTGGTTTCTGATACATTAAGAGTTTATTTCATTGTAATTTATCTTAATCTATAGTGGAAAATGAAATTTTTATTCAGATATTTTACATTGATAAAATTTCCTTCCCAAAAAGTATAACATTATTGAGAATAACTCTCATCTCCTTTAATGATAGTTTCCCCTCCTTGTCCATATTTCCATTTTTCTCGACAATGTTCTATTTTATATTTTTAAACATAATGTTGTGTTATCTCATGTGACCTTAATATTTCAATTCTATATTTTTAAAATTTATTTTTTGATCTTTTTACTATGTGGGTTTCAACAAAGTTGTTTCAAAATATTCAGAAGGTATTTCATCCTTTCAAAATAAATTGTTTTATTTTTTACAAAAAATTCATTTTTAATAACATCTATATCTTCTAAAAAATATATTATTGACGATTATTTTTAAATTTAATGCTTTTCAATGATTTTTTACTACACCTTAAAAAATTACCTTTCTAGGTGACCATAACATCTTCTTTTATTCTAATGATAAAATCATTTTTTTAAAAAACTTTTACAAGTTTACTATAGTTTTCCCATTCATATTTAAATTATATATTTATTTGAAAAATATTTTTGATTAAAAACCCTATAAATGTTTATATGACATAATATTTTTATGTTTTTGAGAAATGGGTATCAATCATTTACATTATTTTGGTCAATTTTGGCAACACCATCTAGAAATGTTGTAAAAACCATTTTTATTCCCATGGGTTATTTAGAATATGATTAATGATTGTTTTTATGTGTAATAAATATCTATGGATGATGTTGGGGGGGTTATATATCACCCTCCAATTAATTGGTTATGGTTTTATGTTTCATGATATAATGATTTTGTCTGTGGGTATAATTTCAATTAAGATATGATCCTAAGGTTGTGTGTGGGTATAATTGCGGTTTAATTATGATAAAAAGGTTGTCAATTGGTATAATTGTGGTTAATATATGACCATAAGGTTGTGTTTGGTTATAATTATGGTTTATATATGTACATAAGGTTGTGTGTGGGTATAATTTTCGTTTATGTATGCTCACATGGTTATGCATGGGTATAATTGTGGTTTTCCTATGCTCACAAGGTTGTGTGTGAGTATAATTGTAGTTAATATATGCTACAAATGTTATGTATGAGTATAATTTTGGTAAATAAATTCTTACAAGTTGGATTTTCTACATAATTTTGGCTAAGATATATTCAAAAAGATATATTTTATTATGGAAATGTTTATACCACACTCTTATACATATTCTTATGCCTATATTTTTTTTTCAAGGATCATGTTTATTAAATAATGTTTCCACATTTATGCATTATGTTATAATAATATTTATTTGATGAATAATTATTTATATGCTATTATTTGTTAGGTATTATTTTCATATGTATCATGATTATGCCCATATGTTCATCTTATGCTCACTTATGAACTTTGATTAGTATCACTTATGTTTTTCCTTAATAAATCTGATCTCATCCCTTTATTATATTTAAATCCCCTAGTTTATGATTATAAGTATTAATATATGAATTATATAAAGTATTTATTATGGTTAAATTGTGGATAAATGTTCACAATTTTTGTAAAATATGTTTCCTTGTTAACTGGTCCTGAAAGACGCTAAACCTTTTAATCTTGGGATTGTATGATTTTTTTGTGAGATGTAATGTTTAGATTAATAAAATAATTTAAAATAAATATATGTTTATCTTGGGTCACTATATTCAATATTTCAAAATTGTTTCACAATCACATTGATATCTAGTTCTATTTCAAGGTATTGTAAATTTAAAATTTGAGATAAGTCGGGTTAATACCTCTTGAGTTGAGAAACATGGAAAACATTAGGGATATTAATCATATGATGCGGTAATTATAAAAAAATTCCACCTTTAAAAGATATTCTATAAACTAAAATGGTCCCAGAAATCGAGGATATATCTTTCTTTACTTTTCAAGTCGTTGGTGACCAAACTTAGGTGATACTTTTAGGAACAACTAGTCACCAATTGAAAATTCTAAACGATGAAACCATTAATCTACCTAAGATATATACTAGATTTGAGAAATAAAAAATGTTAATGAATCAATAGTGGGAACTATAGTGGCGGAAGGGTACTGGAGTAGTGGTGGGTAATGTGTGGTACTATAGGAGGAGGGTACTGTAGCATTACTATTCACAGAATGGGCCTTGGGAAAAAAATTTGGGCTTATGAGCCGTGTAATGGGAAAAATACCCACTGGGCCTTCAGGCTATATAATGGGTCTCCCTCTACCCAGTTAAAAGAGTTCTTTGCATTGCTTTAATAATAAATGAGGATTTGGCCACAACCTTTTAAAAAAAACATATCCAACCAACACAATGGTGAGTTACAAGGGGGTCCATATAAATCTCCCAAAGTTACCCTCTTTACAGATGTTTGGTAGTTATTATTATTAGGTGAACTCAACCTAAACCAAATTTTTATCCTAAGAACCTCAAAAGTACAATACATAGAAATAGATAATATCTTATCGGATTTCAATTTCTCGCTCTATTTTATCATCCTCTTGAGGTTGATATGTTGTTCTCCACTTAACATGATACCCCATCACCTTTTGGAGGAACATTCAAAATTGATAGGTAAAACAAGAATCATTATATGAGATAATTGTTGTTGGAGTCCCAGGAAAAGAGAAAATCTCTTTCACATACAACGACCCTATGAACTCTACATTTTTGTGTCATGAATCGGTATAAAATTAATTGACTTGGTAAAATAATCAATTACCAAAAAAATGGATTTCTTACCCTGAGGAGTCCAAGGTATGAAAAAAATGAAATCCATTTTTATGTTATTCCATTTATATGTTGTCATGAGGAGTGGTTGAAGAAAATACGAAATATTTTGGTTCTTAGCTTTAATCTATTGGGATATATAGCATCATAATATGAAGTGAGATATATATCGTTTCATAAAAGGCCAAAAAAAGATATTTCATGTCATAAAACATCTTTATAGTGCTATGGTGGATAACCCATTGAGAAAAATTACAATCACCTTCACAAATTTTTTCAGAGACCAAGGAACAATATACCAATTTAGGAAGAAAATAACACCTTCTAAGGAAAGAGACCATTCATTGATGATCTCCGCATCATATAAAGAATATATGATATTATGGAACTCATTATCCAAATACTATTCCCAAAGAGTCATCTCAATAAGAGATGATGTGAATTGAATTCTTTCCAGAACATCAACAGACTCTTCCAAAATCCATAGTGTGTTTGTGAAAAGAGTCCCATAAAGTTCCATCAATCGTTCACTTCCTTCACAACATGGGAAGGAAAATTCCAACTAATATAATTAGTAACCACATCACCCTTTCCTAGAGTATAGTCAATGTAAAATTTAAATGATTGTGTGTATTACACCCAATTTTGCTAAAAAAATATTCTGATATTTGTTAGAGAAGATGTACCCCAAACTCTTTTGGTTAGAGTAAATAATTAACTTATCCCTAATAATATAGTTTTTCGACCTCTTAAGGGCATCAGAATAGTTTTCAGTTCCAAATCTTGTATGTGATATTCCTTTCATGAGGTTGAAGATAATGTGATCCACAATCCACCACATGATATATTTGTATAAGGAAATATTCCTAACCAACACATGAAGTATCATAATAAAAAAAAATGTATCCCTATTTAGCATGTGGTAGAGTCAGAATGGTTGATGAGGCCATATATTACTTCAGTTAATGGAAGGATTCCAATCAACTTCAAGTTACGTAATAACTTCTCTACTTTTTGGATGAGTACATTGAATGATGATTCATTATTAGAGAAATACTTCATGAAACACCAATAATATCATTCCAAACCCAAGAAGTTTCGAATCTCAAAGAAATCAATGATTCTTCTAATGACATAAAAACTATATCCTTTCTAGGATCAAATTAGATACCCTTTTTCTAGATCATGTATCCCAACAACATTATCTTATTAGATCCAAAATTATAATTTTGATAATTTTTCATACAAGTGGTAATCTCTTATGATTCTCAAAATATGTTTTAGGTGATACATATAATCTTATTTAGTCCTTTAGTACACAAAAATGTCATACAAAAACACTAGAACAAAAGTGTAATGATATTGGTGGGATATCCAGTGCATCTTTCCCATGAAGACTGGAGGAGTGTTAGTAAGGACAAACAACATAAAAAATAATAAAAATGGATATACCTTCTCCTAAAGAAATTATTCAATATATCTAACTCTATTATACTTAGCTAGTAACAACTGAACAATAGATCAATTTTTAGGAACCATTTTTACATTTTTAATCCATAAAAAAATCATCAATGTGGGGAAAATGAAATTCATTCTTTGATTATTACATGGTGGATCATTTGATTATAAATGAATAAGTAGATAGTTCCAACACCCTTCTTAGAAAAGAGCACAGGGGATTCTAAGGGCTACACACTTTAGAATATGAAGCCCCTGAATCTCAAATCATCAAACTTATTTTTCTACTCATTTAACTCATATGGAGTTATGTGGTGAGATAGTGTCAATATCAGTTGAGTTACCAACAATAATTCAATAAAGTAATCCACTCCCATATGTGAAGTAAAATAAGAAAATTCATCTAAAAACACCTCAAGGAATTTATTAAACACCATAAGAAGCTCGCCACTGAAATATTCTTGTCCCAGCTCAACCATAAACTAATATATCAGCTTACAATTCCATAAAATAGGAGGTCCATCCTGACTAGAATTCATATCCCATTCTCCTTGAAACACATTGGAGTTCCCATCAGGGGTAATAAAGTACACCCAATGATGATAATAATCAATTCATGATTTGTGAGAATTAACCTATCCTAATAAATAATAACATTAAATATGTTCATATCAAGGACTTGAAAATCCCAAACTAATTCAATTCCATCCATTAAGAGAAAATAATAGGAGATTCATAAACCCTTCTCTATATTCTTTTCTAAAGGCATATCTAACTCCACAACATATGGAATGAGTCACTTTAAATGTATTAAATTATCAACAAAATGTGTGAACATAAAAGAGTGAGAGAAAAAAGTATAAAATAAATAATTTTATAAGATTTAATAAAAAAACTGGTACCTCTCATAGTGATAGGACCAGTATTAACTTCCATTAGAAACTTTTATACTACATGAAATTACTTCATTCCGGAGGCCTATTGATGGAAACCAACTACCCATAAAGAATCTGACTACACCACACATCCTCTAGGTTTTGAAAATATTATTATAGATCATTGAAAATAAATATCATGACAAAAAATATGTAAGTGACCACATCATCCACACGATTTTCATATTTTCATAGGTGTATGGTAAAAACACTTTATTTCTCTAGTATGTCCACACTGGTAACATTTTAGACTAATAATAGCTTATGAAGATGAAGAGAACAACTTATTTGAAGTACCACTACTATTCCATCTATCTAACTTTCCTAGATTCCTATTCCACTTATTGGAACCACTCAAGATACCACCAATAATAGAAGGAAATCTGGTTAGCCCTAACATTCCATCCAGGTCAATCTCTACCTTGAGTTCTCTATCCACCACCATATCATAGGTAGAAAGTTTTAACATGAATCATTGTGACTAGATATCAGGTTGAAGGAAAATACTAAGCCTTTTAGCCTTTATATACCCATTTGACACAACATAATATAAAAACAAAGTGAGATCAGTGAAGTGATTAACATAACCATCATTGTCTGATTCTATGGCTCAAGGGTGATGAATTCCATGTATTTCACTAAGGTCATATACACCAAGTATAATTTCATGACAAATATGTACTTGAAGTATTTCCACTCCAAATCCTCATGCTTCTTTATCAAAATTACTAAATCTCAACAACATCAAAATAGGCCTTTAATATTGAAGAAAACATACCGAACATCATTGGAATCAAGGATCATTAAGAATTCAAATAATCTTCCAATATTTCTTAACCAATCGATCGCCTCCAAAGGATTAATTATCCCCTATAAAGATAGTGTCTTCTAATGAAGAAACACCTGGAATATATTCCTATCCTTATCACTTAGAGGTTTAACATATATGGACTAATTTGGTGTTGGTGTCGCATCGTGGTTTATTGCATGAACATTTCACAAAATATTATTGATGAAATTATGATGAATTTTTGGGTTTTCCTATCTAGGTTTTTCAGTAACGCCCTCCCAAGGATTTTTAGGATGTTTTCTAAGGGATATGGTACTACCTAACATAAAAAAAAGAGACACAATAACATAAGAACCCTGAATCAATTTTGAGTTGAGATAAATAATTCAACTATAAAAGTAGTGGGACATGAAAAAATAAGACTGAAATTAAATCCCTCAATATCCCAAAAGACTAATTTTCCAACAATCAATGGAAACTTATGTCTCATCACAAAAATAGATGGTCAGAATCTCACTTGAAACCTACCCATTTACTCCCAAAAATCTTATATGTAATTTATTAAGACATCCTAAATTCATACTAGCAACATAACAGATGAAAACTATCATTTGATGCAAGTACACAAAACACATGTAAAATGGGTTTTAGGAAAATACTTGATTTAAGAGTAAAAATAATTGTATCTTTAAATAAGGAAATAAGATAGTTCCCAGAAATTGTTTCTATATAATAATGAACTAATTAAGGTTTTTATACTTTTGGTTCAATTCAAAAATGAATGGAATATTCTAACCATGCCATTTATTTCAAGGAATCAAAAATAGATTTTAATTTTGTTAAAATATAACTTATATTTACAAAAATGTCGAGATTGGGTTCCACGATTCAAAGTAATGTTTTATAGTTCATTATTTAACTCCTAAAATATATTATTGGCTTAAAAAACTCACAAATATTATAAAGGAAATTTTATAGGTAAATTTAACATTTATTTATTTAGTTTAACCCTTCAGTAAAACTATTTTGACCTTAACTGTGGTAAAAAAATTATTATTATTTTTACTATTGATTATGAGAAATATTTTAGAATAATTTGTTATATAATATAAATTATTATAATTCAAAATATTTAATTTATTTTATATAATTTTTCTAAAATTGGTAGAATTTAATTTAATAGTAATCCTAAAAACGCGAAGACAAGTAGTTTTCCAAAGAAAATGCTTCCCTATGTTTAAAATATTTTTTAATGAAAAATAAACATAAAATTTGTTGCATTGACCTAAAATGGATTAAAAATGTATTAAAGGACAATTTTTAATTTTAAAACCATTTAAAATGAAAATATAAATTTTTCATATTCCTTGAACTAAATATTTTTTAACGAAAATCCATAATTTTCACTATTAATTGAAAAAATAAATCCTTTTAGAAATTTATCAAAAATTAACTCTAAGATAATTTTGAAATACTAATATAAAAATTATATTTATTTTTCAAATAAATTTTATAAAATTAGCTGAAATTTATTATTTTATTTTTTAACAAAAATAAAAAAACTCATTTTTGAGAAAAATATATTTTTGAAGCATATAAAGATTTTTCTAAAAATTTAGTAATTAAATATAAATGTGTTTAATTTATATAAAACCTTTATTAATATTTTTTTTAAATTTAGTAATTCTAATTCACTCATCCAATTTTATTTTCAATGAGATAACTATTATATTAAATAATTATTTTTTAATAGTATATCATGGTTTATCTAAACCCAATTTTTCCTGTAACATAAGCTATCGAAGAAATAAAATTTGCATAGAAAGAAATATTTTATAAAATATTAGGGTGTTATATTCTCACACCTATAATAAATTTCATCCCCACAATTTGAACTTGTTCTTGGTAGTAAATGTTTTGATATTTGAAAATTCCTTTTTGGAAATCCCACATCATGAAAAGTTTTAATGAGAGAACCTCCTAAAAATAGGGAAAAGAAAATATGAATTTTATCTAGAATAACAAAAAAAATGCATTTCTAAATAGGAAAAAAATAGTGAAAGTGAAAATATGGGCAAGGATATCATGACCCATCCCAATGGGGCTCGTATAACGACTCCTCAAACTCGCCTCTAATAGTCCAAGGGATAATGACAAGGTCCGAGTGGGCATATAACTAACAGGACACATCTCTATGCCCATAAAATGATGAAGTTAAAAACAATTGATAAACCATTCATGCATACATATAAATACCACAACCAAAGTATGAAAACAAGAATGAGAAAGTAAACATGTCAAAATATAAGTCCATCATAAAGAGTATGAAAATAATTCCAGCCTAAAAGAAAATATGGGGACTACTATCAAGATATCATAGGAACACACCTCAGCCTTTCCAGGTTACTAAGCATCATTTTTTCCTTGTCCCTCTAGGACTCTATCAAAAGGTTGATCATCTGCACAAGACACGACATGTATAGACAACGCCTGTAGAGGGGTGAGTATAACAATACCCACTAAGACTCCCAAAAAACTAGAAATAATATAAAAACAAGAATAAAAATCATCTCTACTTAGGTATATTACATATATCAAGAATATCTAGATATAATCAATAGATACACATAGTCTCAAGGTAATGTCATAACCATAATACTATCCTAGGATTTCTATTTGAAGTTTCCTTATTACACTTATCTAGAAGAACACACTCCACAAGTCAAATAACACTTATGAAAACCTTCTAAGAGGTAGTTCTCATTAAGCCTTATCATAGGAAGGATATAATTGATGTTTGAAGAGAATGATACAGAGAGTTGGGATCACACCCAAGGCCATGGGGTATACGAATAACCCAATCCGAAATAAACCGCTAGGTAGGGGATCTTTACATGTGTAGTGATGTTCATGATGAAAAAAATAATTACACATAGAGAAGTAAGATGATATAGGATCTCACAATAGACCTCATGGAAATATTCTAATAACTATATGAAATAAGTCGTACTGAAGGGATCACTATCTTATGTGCATGATGTGATTCCATACCAACCATTAAGGAATGCATACAGGGGAAGAACCCTAATAAAACATGTACAAGATAAAAAGGACCAGGCTTTAAGATTCCATTGAAGGATTACACTAAGTGTACTAGTAGTACACAATGTGTCCCTTTGACATTGGGTTCTTCCCATGTAATTGAATTGTGTCAGTGTCCATGTCAAAGTACACGGTGTGCCCATGAAAATGTAATTATACCTGTGTCTAAATATATGGATCTTCTTGTGTACACCTAGATTGTCCATGTCTATGTTAGATTAACTGGATGTTTTTTCAGATGAGTTTCCTGGTGTTATACCTGATTAATAAGTTTAATATATTATTGAATTAGTTCCTGATGCTAAGCCAATTCTAGATTCCTATATCAAATGTCAATATTAGAACTTCTATAATTGAAAACGTATTTACAGGATTTATTAGATAGTGGTTTCATTTATACTATAATTTCACTATGGGGTGCTCTTATTTTATTTGTTAAAAATAAATATGGTTCTATGAGGATTTGCTTGGATTATATAGCTTTGAATAACATTATTGATATAAATAAGTATCTATTTCCTCCAATCGATGACTAGATTGATCTGATCTAAAGAGATCTATATTTTTATGAAGGTTTAATTGAGATTTGGGTATAATCAAATGATGGTGAAGGATGATTACATTCTAAAAATTACATTTCAGAATAGATATGGGAATTTTGTGTTTGTAGTTAATCTCTTTAGGTTGAAAAATTCCACCACTGTATTTATGAATCTTATGGATAGAGTATTCTATGAATATTTGGATAAGTTTATGGGTTTTTATTGATGATATATTAGCTTATTTAAAAAGTTTTTAGTATCATGAAAAACATATAAGGATTTTATTGATAACCCTGATAGAAAATAAATTATAAACTTTTTTTTCAAATGTGATTTTTTGTTAGAATAGATTTCTTTCCTTGGGAACATTATAAGTAAATATGGAATAACAATTGATGTTCCATAAACTTGGTTGGCTAATAGATAAGTCCTAAAAATGTTATTGATATTTACAGTTTTCTTAGATTAGTAATATTTTACCAATAGTTTGTTGAAATTTTTTTCTAGTTATCTATCCCACTAACTAAGTTAACATGAAAAAGACAAAAATTTATCTGGAAAAAGTAATGTGATGGATGTTTTCAGGATTTAAAAAGATGATTGGGTAATGCCCTCTGTTTTTCCCTACCGTCAAGAAATAGATATTTTTTAATCCATAATGATTCTTCAATGAAGGGGATTTGTTTCATTCTTATGCAGAAAGATCATATAATTGCTTATGCTCCATGTAAATTGAAACATAATGAGTTAAATCATCCTACACATGATTTGGAATTACCTATTACAAATTTTTCTTTAAAAATTTTGAGGTATCATTTATATGGATCAAACTGGTAAATATATACTGATCCTAAAAGTTTTATATATATATATTCACTCTGAAAAAGTTAAACATGTGGGATAGAAGATGGATGGAACCGATTAAGGATTATGATTTCACAATCCATTACCACCATAGAAAGGAAAATAAAGTAACAGATGCTCTGAGTCAGAAAAATAATTATACATTAACCATGTTACTTTTAGAATATGGAACTTTGGTTAATTATTTTGTAATTTTTTTACTAAAATATGTGGGTGGATGAACTTTATCAGTTTTATTTTAGGTATTAGTGGAATCATCTCTATCAGACAAAATTAAGAAAGCTTATAAGGGAGTTTGTGAGTTATAGAAAAAGGTAGAATTGGTTAAGAAGGGCAAGTTTACAAATTTTAATGCTGATAATGAATGTTTTTTGATATTTAAAAAGATATTATGTGTTCCTTTTGATTACCAACTAGAGGTGGATTTTTCAAATGAAGCTCATAGTTTCGATTTTCCATTCATCCTGGTTGCACTAAAATATACAAAGACCTCCAAGTGTATTACTGGTGGGATTGAATGTAATGGTATATTACTGGCTTTACCATGAAATATTTTACTTGTTAATAGGTTAAAAAAGAATGGAAATTACCAAATGGGAAGCTTCAAAATTTTCTAGTGTTAGGGTGGAAATGAGAAAATATATCCATGGATTTCGTGGTGGGAATACCAAAGGCCTCCCAATGTAAAAATGAATTTCTGGGTCAATGTTGATTGAATAAATAAATATATACATTTCCTTACCATTTGAGATAATCTATATTTAGATCAAAATTATTGAATTTATATTAAAAATATAGTCATGTTACATGGAATTTTGCTCTCTATTATAGCTGCTCGTTATCCTAGGTTCACTTCTAATTTTTGGAAAGGCCTTCAAAATATTGTTGGATTTGAAGTAAATTTTTACACAACAATTAATCCCATGTGTGATAGACAGTTAGAATGAAATATTCAGACCTTTTAAGACAAGATTCATATTTATTAAATTGATTACTATGTAATTTTGGATCAACATATTTCTTCAGTAGAGTTTTCCTATAATAACTATTTTCAATCCAATATACAAATAGAAAATTTTGATTCATTATATGGAAAGAGGTGTCGAACTCCATTATTAGTGATGAAGTAGGTTAAAGGAAGTTAATGGGACGAGAATTGGTAGATAAAGTGGCTGGGAAGGTTAAAATGATTCAGAAACATATGAGGATAGATCATAGATGACATAAAAGTTATGAATATGATAGGAGGAAAGACCTTTCATTCGAGGAAGGTGATCATGTTTTTCTTAAAATATCTCAACAGAAAAGTGTTATGAATTTTATAAGGAAGTTAAATTTAATTCCAAGTTCATTAGAACATATTAAATCCAAGAAAATGTTGGATCAAATGCCTACTGATTGACCTTGCTTCCAAGTTTATCTCACGTACACAATTTTTTTCATGTTTCTATGTTATGAAAATATGTGTTGGATTCATCTAATGTTTTGAGACCTGAGGTTCTTCCATTAGAATATAACATTCCTTATGAGGAAAATACTACTCTAATTCATGACTATATAGAATAAGTAATTTAGAAAACGGTAATTCACAATGTTAATATTCTTTGGAGAAATGACATAGTTGAAGAAGCAGTATGAGAATATAAAAATGCAATGTGGTAAAGTTATCCCAACTTGTTTAATAATTGAATAACATTGAAAGGGTGACTTTTCTAAGGGTATAGGGATGTAGCTTCAAATTTATCGATAGAATATTTTTTTCCATATTTTATAGTATTCTTGAATTAAATAGTCATATTCAATATAAATATGCTAAGTAATTCTTAAAGTAAAAAAGGACATAGTTTTGTTGAACTCATTTAGTGAAAGGTTAAATTTAGAAAGATTAATTTTATAATTATTAAATATTATTTTAACAAAATTAATTACATTTTTAAATTCAACATGTTAAAATAATTTTAGAATGAATTTTTGAGATTTTTCTAAAAATATTGATTTTCCAATGAATAGTGAAAAATACTGGTTTTTATTCAAAACCATATTTTATTTACAAGGTAAAATACTGGTTAGTATAAGTTTTAAATTTTAATTAGTTAATTATTATTTTAAATAAAAATTCAATTATGGGTTTCTAATGGATTCTATACTTGAATTTAGAATAAAAACAATTTATATTTAAAAGTTATTTTTCAAAAAAAACTGGTTTTCATTGTGTTTTGTTGATTTAATTTTAAATTAAATTATGAAAGATATGTATTTTAAATTTTAAAAAAATTATTTCATATTTGGAATTGTTGGGTCCAAATTTGTTAAATATAACACCTTATATTTTTTCCATATGGATAATAACTTTATTAATTTTGGTTACCATGGATAAGGGTAAATCGAGTAATTTAGGATAAAAATAATGTTATATGAACCATAAAATGACCCAAAAACTTCCCTAAATATTATTTAATGAGTATATATCGACCATAATAATCTAAACGTTGAATATATTACCTTTTTGGGCCACATGGATAAGATTATTACCTTTATAGTATTTTACTTAATGAAATTTCAAACATGCCGCACTCATGATTTTAATAATTGTAATATTTTTAATATGGTTTATCTAGAAGATATGTTATATTATAAAGAATATTTTTAAATATAAAATACTTATCTTCATTATAGTAATTTTATTTAGTTAATAAATCATTACCTAAAATATTTACACAACACTGATAAAATAATTATTCAATTATATTAAAAATGAAATAAGTGATATTAAAAAAATTAAAATAAATATAAGTTTTTTATAAATAATATTATAATCAAATTTTGTAGAAGAAATTGACATGTTATGGATATAATAAAATATTTTATTCTAATTTTAAGAGTTATATTGATATTATTAAAGTCAATGTAATGAATAGCTCTAAAAATTGACATTCTTGATATTTTATAATAAATATTATTTTATTTAATTATATGAAATTTATAAAAATAATAATTCATAAAAGTGATTATTATATAGGATAAAATATAAATAATATTCCATTTATTGATAGTATTTAATTTTATAGTAACTATATTAACCCTCAAAGAGTAAGAATCCATGTTGTCGTGGTAAGAGTTACAGGGGTTAAATAAGGGTTGAAAACAAAAGATAATGGTAGAAATATAGTCAAAGCATATCTAATTTCTATTGAGTGAGGTTATTTAGAAAAATAATTATATTATATTCTAAATTAATCACTTTGATCCATTTATTATTGAATATTAATTTATATTAATTTAAATTTTTGTGATATGCTAAGACTGTCCCACCCCTCTTTTATAAAAGGGAACCTCTTATTCTCCTTTATCCACACTAAAAACCCTTTAGGTTCATAAAATACATATCAAAATATCTTCCTATTATCACCAATAATATTTTAGTGGTCTTTTTTTCAAAAAATATCAAACATATAGGGTTTAATGTTTTAATTAAAGGAGGTTTTCCAAATAAGAGGTATTGTTTTCAACTTTATGTTTTAGTTTTGTTTCTTCATGCACCTCCTTAAAATATTTTTAAACCATGATAAAATAATAAATAAAATATATTTCATATACTCATATTATTTTATGTTTGATTCATGAACCTTATCCATATCCTCTTCCATCAAATGGAAAAAAATAATTCAGCATCCGTGTGTTTGGTGGATTACCGCCTTATGAACTGATGTAATTTGTTTAGCATCACATTCTCTCAAGACTGGTTATAATAATGAAATTAAAATTTATATATAATATTAATCAAATATTTATAATTCATAAATATTATATATCACTTACATTCTTTCCTATCTATGCATATAAAAAGGATAACGTCATTCGTGTGTATGTGTGGACTACCACCTCCACAAAGCGATGTGATTAATTTCTCATCATCACATCACATGTATGATATATATAAGAATATTTGAAAGAGTAATATTATATATATGAAATTATTATAATTCATTAAAGCTAAAATATTTTTTAACTTCTTTCTATAATGATCATTGAAAAATGGAAACGTTATTCATGTGTACATACGACCTGCCATCTCCATGATTGCAACATAGATTATTTTTCATAACCATATGTAACAGATGAATTTAAAAGTAAAATTTAATTATAAATATTATAATTATGTCATGATTATTATTCAAGATATTATGTAATAATGAACTCTTTGACTATAGTCAACCAACTGAAATCATTTTGGACTTAAATATCGAATATCATCAAAACGTCCAACGTGAACTTAAGTGATTAATGAATTTTATATTACATGATAATAAGTGATATAAAATGAATAATAAACTTGAAAAATGAGCTTAAGAATTTTTTTTAAAGGTTGCGGCCGAAGCCTCAATTTATTATTTAAAGCAAAGGCCTCTTTAGACTGGGTAGAGGGTGACCCATTACATAGCCCGAAGGACCAAGGCCAAGTGGCCTGAATACAAGGCTTGAAAGCCCATTTTTTGGCCCAAAGGACCCCTTGGTGAACAGTACTGCTACAGTACACGCACTGATACTGTACCTGCTATAGTAACCGTTGCCGCTACAGTACCTGCTAGAGTCCCTCTGCTGCTACAGTGACGTCACTGCTACAGTTCCAAAGTAAGAGACTTTGTTTTAAAAATTATCTTTTAAAGTTCCTTTTTCAAATCTTTTTACAAACATATAAAGGAATTTTGTTTTTACATGTATGGATAAAATTTAATTTCCCAAAATTATTATTCGTTAATATTTTTAATATTACATTACAATATTTTATTGTTACTTTCAAAGAAAATTGTTTCTTTTGTATGTGTGTAGTTTTCATTTTTAAATAAGTGATTTTCCTCATGGAATATTTTTATGATGCAAGCATTAATTTTTTATGATTTTTTTTATGGTTCATGAGAATTTTTTATGGAAATATTGGTGTATGTTATAAAATAAATATAGATGGTTCGATTATATCCCTTCGATACATTGGGTATGTTTATGTTGGATGTTGACTGTGATGGTTATTTAGAATGTAACTGGGATGGTTACTCCAAGTATAATAATAAGGGTTATTTAAAGTATATACTTGAGGTTTATTTAATGTGTATCCATTACGATTACTCTATAAGTAAGTATGATAAAAACTTATGCCCCAATTTACCTATATTATTTATTTATTCTTTATATAATCCCATGTTTTCACATGGTAAGTTATTGAGTTTATGTTCATGGGAAAGTATATGTTAATTTTTATGGATGAAAACCATAACTTTGTGAAATATTTTTCAAGAGTTTACCATGTTTTAAAAGAAACTATTTTTGGGTTTTATTTTTTTTAATATTTCATATTAAATGTTTTACGGAAGCTTTTGGGCAGAAAATGTGATTTATTTGTTAAGAAAAAGTTTATTTGGAGCCCAAAGTTTATTTCGAAAAAGGAAAATTTTAATAATTTTCATAGAGAAATAATTGATTGATTTATTATTATGTCCCTTACTGAGATTTTTTTGATCATCCCAAGTTTTAAAATGTTTTTTCACAAGGTTTACATATGGGTAGGAGAAAATAAGAATTCAAGTTTAAATTTATGATTGTTTTCATGAAAAGAAAACACGTTTTATTTTAAAGACTTTTGTTTCATGGGAAAAAAGGAATCTGTGTAGATGTGTTCGATTTTAATTTGTGGGTTTACTATATAATAGATAGTCATAATTATCTAAAACTCTAAAATAGAAATATCCTCACGGTTTTAATAATGTGAATTGTAGTATAAAATAACTAGGATATGTATTTTTTAAGAATGGGTCCTTGAAATGTTTCTTTCAGGTATGATTATTAAACCTAATGTATACCTAGAATGACTTGTAAAATTTGACTCATCTGTACCAATGAATTCATAATCCTTATTCCTAAAATCAATGAATTCCTTATATATTTTTAAACATAGAATAAAAAGTAAGTACTTACTAAAAAATACCCCGTTAAACTAATCCTTTTCCATGGTTTCAATTTTATATTCTTTCCTTGTATTCTTAATAAGATTCCATCATTGATCTGCTCCACCTTACAAATAAAAAATATCTAGGAAAAGTTTTTCATAGTCTGAGCATTGAATAATGGAAAAAATCTTTTTCATTGTATTGATATATTTCTTAATAACTAGTGGACCAGAATAACCAAAGCAGGGGAGTGGACATTGTTGAATAACATATTTAACAACCTTTTATTACATCCTCAGTGTATTCAAAAGTTTATCATGATCTGTGTTACCACTAATAACTGGGGAGAGTTGAGTGAAGAAAATTCATAAGATATTTCATCCTAGACCTTAATCCATTCCATTTCTCGTGATGATGGCCATTTCATTGGCCATCATAGTCATTTTTCACATGACTCCTTGAGGTTCTAGCTATTGTATAAAGCCAAAAATCATTGTGTATGAAATGATAATCATAGTAGAAAACCACATAATAATGAAAAGTAATTTATTGGATGTTTAAATCAAGACACATTCCTTTAAATATATGACACCTTATGTTTAACCTATATCATAGATGATCGTTACCAAAATTTTAGTATGTTATCCCATCCTTATACTTATCCCGAGGGTTCTCACTAATTTTTTCTCATCCTAGTCTCCAAAGGTTAACTAAACATTACTATGATGCCAACTGTAACAAAATATACTTTCCATACATATATATTTCATATTTATAGAATATTATTCATTAAATAACATAACTAACTAGAGTATAAATGTATAGGTCGTATTCCTTTGGAAACATGGACACCTAAACAATAGGTTCATAAGATATCAATATTTCCTAATTATTTCTTCATAACTATCACCCTTATTAGACATATAAAATCTAATTCCATTATTCAAAATTTAGTAAAAATGGAACATAATAAGGGTGATATCATATGTTAAGTAAGGGTGAACAACCAAGACATCAATTATCACTTGAGTATAACATGAGTATAAGGGTACTAGAACATGATCATAGCATTTAAGATTCATACATTTTATATGATAAATCATCATCTTGAGTCATGTAATGAATATTGACTGTTCATAGGACATTAATAATAAAGGAATCAATGAACATAATTTATAATAGAATAAAATTGTCATAAGACATGAGTTTTTACAATAAAAATTTGTTAATAAATTTTTGAACATGTATAAATAGAAACAGGTTTACTTATTAAGTTAAGGACATCAGGTCAGGATGTCATATAAATTATTGGACATGAAATTAGGTCCAAACATAATCTTACATACCTGAAATACAGGTACATGCACAAATATAAGGAAATTAAAAATAGGACTATGCATAAACTTATAGACATAAAAATTAGGTCCCCGTATAAACTTAAGGACACGAAAACCTGGTCCATGCAAGAAATTTGGAACTTGAAATTAGGTTCACACATATCATATTTACCTCAGGAGTTATTCATAATTAATAAATTTATTGGGGGAAGTTTAGTTCCCACACGTTTCATAATGAAAATCATACATATGTGTTCCATAAGATTATAAAGCATTTATCATATTAGAACCAATGAAAAAAAAGAGTTTCATAAACATTTAATCAAAGCATAACCCATTAAAAATGAATGAGTTTCCTAAAAATCATTTAATATTAAAAATAAACCACCCAAATAAATAGTAAATATGAAATTATTCGATCATATCCCTAATAACTCATTTGAAAAATTAAACGATGTTATCATAGATGTACAATTTAATTAAAGGGTCATTATAAAATTTCATTATAAAAACATCCTTTTCACTTTGAAATAACATTTCTAAAGTATAAAAATTTGACAAATATGAATGAAAATATTTTATATGAAAATAAACATGGAAAAATGAAATATAAGAATCAAATCATTCATTGGTAATGATGGTGGAAAATTCCATTCATGTCGTATATATTAAAATAAAACATTCATTTCAAACATGTGTATAAAACGTCAAAAATTACCACATTCAGAAAATGACATGAATATTCCTTTTATAAAATTTTAAAAAATTAAAAAATGGCTCAAAATTAATTTCAACAATAATTTTATAATATTAAAATCATTCTTCAAAACCTTTTTTAAAACCATGGATATGGAAGAATAAAAAATTCCAAACAAAGGGAGAAATAATATTGATTTTCCTTAAAAATATATTTTAGTCTCTTGAGTACTTATGGTGAGTAAAATTAAAGGAAAAATGTATTCTAAATAAATAAATTTTTGAGAATAAAATTAATTATCTTCTTAAGAGTTATATCATTTTATTTTATTATCAAAAAATTAATTATAAATAATGATGATAAACAATGAGATTGTAACATAAAGCCCTTACTACTTTCGTAAATTTCAAATCAAAACCTAATAAAAGAGAAAAACATATATAGATATTTAAATCCTTGTAAAATCCATAATAATAATTATAAAACAAATTCAAGTGAAGTTCATATACCATAGAAATGTGACAATTGGTGAATATGGTATTGGTCTCAAAAAAATAAAAGTAAGACAAAAATCCCTCACCTTAGGTCTGACTTTCTTCATATATATTCAAAACACCTATATAATAAAAAAATTTATTATAAATATATTATAAAACCATTATCACACAAATCATACCATATATAATTTACTTTTAATATTTTATAACCGATTTATTAATGATTCTTTATTAAAATCACGGTTCTGAATGATATCTGCTTCATTTTTTATGAATATTTTGGATTGATAGATTTAGTCCATGTACTTTGATCATGGTTAAATACTATTGATAATTTTAAAAATGATATAAATATAATATATAATAATTATATAAATATTTTTAATTTTTCAATAAATGTAGAGATAGAAAAATGAATTACACCATGCATGGAGACATTTGGTCGTACGTATGCACGAATGTTGGTTTCATTTTTCAACAGATGGAATGAAATAAATTTAAATAATAAATCACATATAAGAATCATTATTATATCATACATATCATATATATTCATTAAATAAATCCTTATTACCATTTAATTGAAAATTAAATGAAAAAATGGATCGCATCACATTGTGGAGGTGGTAGTCCACACATACACATGAGAAACAATATATTTTTCCAATGGTTTAGAAGGTAAGAAGGTTGATATTATACTATAATTGTAGATGAATAATTATTTAATAATTATCATATGTAAACACTAAACCCCTCATAACACAAACCCATAAAATAAGGTAATGATAAATTAATTGTATCACTATATAGTGATGGTAAGCTATATGTATGCTTGCACGATATTTTCAATTCCCATTTTATGAGAATGATAGAGGATAATTGTTTTTTAATAATCATAATAAAATTTAATCATATTTAAGATACTTTATTTATTATTTTATGATAATTAAAATATATTTATAGGATAGAAAATAATAAGTAAAATTAAGGAGATTAGTTAAGGTGATTACCACCATTTTGAAAGAACTCTTTTTGATGTCCTCTTAAGAACACTAGGGTTGGTATTTTGGAAGAAAAACTACACTATAATGTGGATAGAGGGTTTTTTAAGATACATTTTTTAGTTTATATATATATATAGCTCAATGTGGTGTGATTAAGAGAAAGGTGAGGTTTCCATTAATAATGGAGGGGAAGGACACACTTGGAATCTCTTAAATGATTAAATAATATAAATACCATAATTTTGTAAAGTGGAACCAAAACACCAGAAAATAAAATGTAAGATGTCATATGGTATAAATAATCTAAAAAATCATATTTAGGTATTCTTTAGATAAATTTTAATCCTTATAATCATGGTAAACCATTTTAAACCCATTCTATCCTTAACTAGAATTACATTACTTTCTACCAAGGTAACATAATTATATGAGAAACTATATAAGGATTATTTTTTAAAAAATTAGATATGATTAGTAAAAAATTTTAATAAATTTTATCATATTTAATTTCTATAGTTTTTAGAAATTACTTTTAATACAATTTCATGAAATTTATGAAAAATAGTTTTCAGGAAAATACCCGATTTAAGAGTTTAAATAAATTTATCATAAAATAATGTAATAAATTGGTTTCCATGACTTATTTTTGGTCAAATAATAATCTAATTAATGTTTTATAAATTTCATAAACCCAAAAAAGAATGTCATATTCCAACCATGCCATTAATTTCAAGGAATCAAAAATAGTTTTTACTTTGAATAAAATATAAATTATCCTTATAAAAGTAAACAGTTTTCCCCAAAATTAGAAGAAATATTTTATAATAAGTTATTTGACTCCAAAAATATAAATATAGTCAAATAACACTCACCAAAACTATAAATTCACGTTTTTAGGTAATTTTACCCGATATCACTTTAGTTTAACCCTCTAGTAAAACTATTTTGACCGTAACTATGATAAAACATTTGTATTATTTTCACTATTCATTATAAAAAAATATAAACTGATTATATAATATTAATTATTCTTATTAATAATATGGAATCCATTTTATAAAATTCATCCCAAAAAGTGGTAGAATTTAATATATAAGTAAACCTGTAAACATGATGAAAAACAATTTTCAAAAGAAAAAGTTTATTTATGTTTAAATCTTTTTATATCAATATTCAACATAAAAATGATTCTAATGAACAAAATTGGATTAATGATATTATAATAGTTCTAATATTTCTTTTAAAATCCTTTAAAATAATATGCCACTCTTTAATTTATTTAAACTAAAAGAAATTGTTAATAAAATTTAGTATTTATCACTATTAATGTAAAAAAAAATTCAGAAAAATATCCAAAAATCAATCTAAGATAATCTTGGCAAGATGATTTCAAATATTAAGATAAATTATTCAAATAAATTTTCTAAGAGTGGTATAAGTTTGTGATTTTATTTTTTCACAAAAACAATAATAAATAAATCTTCTTTGAGAAAAATTATTTTAAAAGAATATTTAGACTTCAATAAGAATTATGTACTTAATTATCATTTAATTTGATTTATCTAAAAAATTCATAATTTTTTTTGAAAATGTATTTGTTAATATTCACTCTCCAAGTTGTGAATGTATTGTTGTTTTTTGATTCTATGCACCCCAGTATATCTAGAACATCTTATAAGATCATTAAATCACAACCTAAATTATTTTAATATCTAAGAAAACTTCTAGTTGTATTATTATAATATTCAATGTTTGATTTTAATAGAAATTTCCTTTTAAAAATATTGTTAGCCTTCCTTTAGATTAAATTAATGTGATTTTGGAAATGGATAGATCCCATATAGTTAGATGAAAAATTATTTGGAAAATAAATCACATTTCATATCAACACATCGTAATATATTATTGTTAAAATGAATATGAACACCCTTTTCAAAGAAAAAATATATTGTGGGTATTGATACCAAATAACGATAGACTCTTAGCTCAAATGGTTTGAGAAAAAACTCAATGATAGGGATGTTCCTATTATATAGAAAAAAAATTTGTATATATTTTTAAGGTTTAAATATATTTAGAAATTTTATCTTGAATCACATTTATATTATAAATTTTATTTTATATTTTTATAAAAATTCAGAGGATGTAATTTATTTGACATGGGGGAATGTAACACCTCTAGATTTTGGAATATATTTTTCTAAATTAATATTATGTTTGATAGCTTTCTCCATAGGAAATATCAAAATAAAATGAGTCAAGACATATTGTATAAGTATTATTAATAAATTAAAACCACTAGTGAATAAAAATATAATAATAAATTAAAATATTATTAAAAATACGATTAAAAACACCTAAAATTTTAAAAGGGTAGTTTTAAATAAATGTATTTTTCTATTAAATATTTTTTTTTTCTAAAGGAAAATATTTATAAAATTTTTAATATGAATTTTGTAAAATAAATTTCATTTTTTAATTTAACATATCAAAATTAGCCTTAGATTAATTTTTGGGATTTTTATTATATAATTTATTTTAAGGGAATAATGAAAAAGATACTTTTTATGTATATTTTAAATTTAATGAACTTATCAATATATTATAAAAATATATAATCTTATTAAACCATTTAATTTTTTAAATATTTAATTAATGAGTAAAAATATGTATTTTAAAATGTAATTTTAAACTTTTGAAAACCTATGTTGAACATTTTAGAACATAAGTAACATTTTATACTAATTTAAAATTTGTGTTCAAATTATTATTTAAATTAAAACATTAAAGAGTAGTTTTCAGTTTTGAATTTCGTTATAAATCACATAACTCTAATTTTTTTTACAATAAATCAATTTATTTTATGAAACACAATAACATTGATAAATTCATACTACATATACTTTAATCTTAAAAATACACATTCTCTAAAAATAATGTTTATTGGAAAATATTAAAAATAAATTTTATAAATATTGTAAATTTTATTTTATATATTAATTTCATATTCTTGGTTTACATTTTAATATTATTTTTGGCATAAAATTAAGTTACCAAGATAAAAATTAGTTACCACGATATTGAGTTTTTGTAGGATTGATAATTTTTATAAATGTTGTGATTTTTAAATAAATTGATCTATTTTAAAATAATATAGTAATATTATTTTTAACAACTTATAAAAATAAATTATCACTCATTTAGTTGAAAACTAATGTAAAATAATATTAATAACACATAATAGATAAAATGCTTTTTTCTACAAAAGTAATTTCTAAACATATTATATGGTTTAATGTAAACATTGATTTTATAATTTTTTTAAATATAATTAGATTAAATGAAATCTAGTTTTGGAATTAGAACATTGGAATTAGGTAAGAATTATCATCTTCTATTTTTATCAATAAAGTCATTAGCATGTCTAAATTTTAACCTAGATTAATCAGTATTAAATTAAGAAATCTAATGCAGATCAAATTCTACTAAATAAATTTGAATTTTAAACCTTTTATAATATATTTTAATCTTAGAAATTCATATGTACAATTATCACTAACATTTAAGCACCTAAATCACCTAAATATCATGGAATTCTATTCTTAGACCTTACGTAATATTATTTTCTAATGATTTGTCGCTCTTTTTCAGCAATAAAAAGGATCTCACTTAATCCCACTTCAAGACACACCTATAGTTATAAATTTCCATGATACTATACCCAATTTAATTTTTATATATTCCCAATAAAAGTTTTATATCATCTATCCTCAACAAATTTTCCCAAGTCATTTCTCAATGAATACGACAAGAGAAGATCTGAATTCTCAATATAAGTATTACTTACCTGTTAACTTCATTTCTTTATACTTAAAATCCATTATAATAAAAAACCATTCAAACCATACAAATATAATGAAATTATTATAGATAATATAATGAAATTTTATTATATATATGGTATAATAATTATCTATTCTCCTCCCAATCAATATAAAACTTGAAAACATTTCTCACGCACGTCTGCAGACTACCGCCTCCATAAACGACACATTTCATTTTTCATCACCACATTTCAAGAAAATTTACAAAAATGGGTTTACTAATTCAATATTTTATTTATTTCATGATTTATATTATACAATTATAAATTTTCTATTAAATAATTAATATTTTAAATAATACATAATTGTAAAATAATCCGTCTAAATTGAACATACCAATTTAAAAAATGATTTATTTATAAGTGATGAATTTTTTTTAATTTAACATATTCTTATAAATATTAAAAATTATGATTGATAATATTAATAAAATCTAAATAATTTCATTATACGTTTTTTTATAATGATATTATAAAAAAAATATCTCTTCTATATAAATACTCACAAATAGATCGCAACATGTTCTGGTTGGGTTCTTTTATCCGCCAAAAATGAAAATTTCATAAATTTATATAAATAATTAATATAGAAAGATAATAATAGATATTAATTATTAGTTACTGATTTTTTATTTCTTAAAGATAATATAATCCTTCAACTCATTAATTAATACAAAACCATTTTTTCATTATAAATTACAAAAACAAGCTCATCACCAACATCATCATCATGAATAATCACTAGAATACTTATGAAGGGAAATTATGAAATTATAAATAATTAAAATCATAACTTAAAATTCCTTTAAAGATATGATAATGATTAAATTTTGGAGAATAATGAATAACAATTCCACAATTATGAAACTAGTTCAAAATTATCAAGATTACTCACACTCGATATTGAAAATAGATAATAAATAATTAATATAAATGAAGAGAATAATTACAAATAATTATCATAAAAGGTTATGTATATTTAATATTTTCTGAAATATGTGGTTAAAATATTTATATTTTTATACAAGATCTCAAAGTGTATTTGGATAAATAGGGAAATAAGTTAAGGGTTTCTTATCTCAAATTTTCACTATTTGAGATATATTTCCTATTCTACACCATATTTTCTTTGAAATGGTGCACCTGTAGCCTGATTATTTTTTATACCATATTCATTTTATTTTTATTATCTTTATCATATTCCTTTTAAATGTATTTTTATTCTAATGATACCAGAGTTTTAAGGGATTGGTTAAAATAACTTTGTTCATTGAGTTATAGTGATTCCAATTAAACTTGTTTCTTACAAGATTGATTTATTATATATTAAGAGTTTATTTAATGGTAATATATCTTAATATATATTGGAAAATGACATTTTTAATTATATATTTTACCTTGAAAAAATTTCCTTCAAAAAAATTATATCATTATTGAGAATAACTTACATCCCCTTTAACGATAGTTTCCCCTCCTTGTCCATATTTTCATTTTCCCAAAAATGTTCTATTTTATATTTTAAAACTAATGTTGTGTTATTTCTATGAAATTTATATTTCAATTATCTATTTTTAAAAATTATTTTTTTGAACATTTTATAATGTGGGTTTCATCAAAGTTATTTCAAAATATTCAGATGAGTTTTTATCCTTTCAAAATAAATTGTTATATTTTCTGCAAAAAATTACTTTTTTATAACATCTATATCTTTATAAACTATATTATTTAATATTATTTTAAAATTTAATGTTTTTTAATGATGTTTTACTTCAACTTAAAAAAATTAACATTCAAAGTTACTGTAACTTCTTCTTTTATTTCATTGATAAAAGAATTTTCTAAAAATCCTTTTACAATTTTACTATCAGTTTCCTCTTTATATTTAAATGATTTATTTATTTAAAAATTATTTTTTATAATAAAACCTATAAATTTTATTATGAAATAATATTATTGTGTTTTTGAGTTATGGGTATCAACCGTTTACATTATTTTGGTTAATTTTGGCGACACAATCTAGAAATGTTGTAAAACCCATTTTTCTTCTAATGGGTTATTTAGTATGTGATTAATGATTGTTTTTAAGTGTTATAAATATGTATGTATGATGATGGATGGGTTTATATTTCACCCTCCAATTCACTGGTTAAGGTTTTATGTCTCATGATATAATGATTTTTGTGTGTGGGTATAATTGTAGTTAAGTTATGATCATAAAGTTGTGTGTGGGTATAATTGTGGTTTAACTTTGATCAAAATTTTGTTAATGGGTATAATCAGGGTTAAGATATGACTATATGGTTGTGTGTGGGTATAATTGTGGTTTATATATGTATATAAGGTTGTGTGTGGGTATAATTTTGGTTTATGTATGTTCACATGGTTATGCATGGGTATAATTGTGGTTTACCTATGCTCACATGGTTGTGTGTGAGTATAATTATATTTAAAATATGATTAAAAGGATTTTCAGAAGTATGATTGTGGTCAAAATATGCTCAAAATTTGGTTTTTTACATAATTGTTGTTAAGATATATTCTAAATGATATATTTTCTTAGGCCTATGTGTATACCAAAATCTTATGCATAATCTTATACATATGTTTTTCTATCATGGATCATGTTTATTAAATAATATTTCCACTTTTAAAACTTATGTTATGATAATATTTATTCCAAAAATCATGATTTATATTCTATTCTTTGATAGGTATTATTTTCATATGTATCATGATTATTTCAAAATGTTCATATTATGGTCAATCATATACTTTGATTATTATCGATTATGTTTTTCTTTACTAAATCTGTGCTCACCCCTTTATTATATTTAAATCCCATAGTTTATGATAACGAGTATCAATATGTGAATTATAGGTGGTATCTATTGTGTTAAAATTGTGGATAAATGTTCACAATATTTTTAAAATAAGTTTCCTTGTTAACTGGTCGTGAAAGACTCTAAAACTTCTATTCTTAGGATTGTGTGATTTTTTATGAGATGTAATGTTTAGATTAATAAAATAATTTAAAATAAATATATGTTTATCTTGGGTTAAAATATTCAATATTTCAAAAAAAATTATCAATCACATTGAAATCCAGTTCTATGTCAAGGTATTTTCAATTTAGAATATGTGATAAGTCGGGCTAATACCTCTTGAGCTAAGAAACGTGGAAAACATTATAGATATTAGTCATATGAGGTGGTAATTATAAGAAAAATTCCACCATTACAAGACATTAAATGAAATAAAATGGTCTTAGAAATCTAGGATCTATCTTACTTTACATTCCAAGTTGTTAGTAACAAAAATGAGGTGAGAAATTTAGGAACAACTGGCCACCAACTAAAAATTATGAAGGATGAAAACATTAATCTACCTAATATTTATACCAGATTTGAGAAATAAAAATATTTTAATGAATCACTTGTATATTAATCATTTTTTCTTGAAGAAAACTTTTTCCAATCAAGGAAGCTTAATTCACATCCAACAAACATAATGGTGAGTTACAAGGTAAGCCATATAAATCTCCCAAATTTACCATCATTATAGATGTTTGGTAGCTATTTTAATTAGGTGAACTCAAACCAAGACAAATGTTTATCCTAAGAACCTCAAAATTAAAATACATAGAAATAGATAATATCTTATAGTATTTTAATTTCCCTATCTATTTTATCATCTTCTTAAGAATGATATGTTATTCTCCACTTAACATGATATCCCATGGCCTTATGGATGAACTTTCAAAACTGATTGGTAAAACAAGAATCATTATATGAGTTAATTACTATTTGAGTAACAAGAAACTCGAAAATCACTTTTACATAAAACTACACCATGTCCTTTACATTGGTGGTGTCATGAATTAGTATAAAATTAATTTACCTGGTTAAATAATAAATTACCACCAAAATGGAATTATTACCCTGAGGAGTCTAGGGTATGCACAAAATGAAATCCATTGATATCTCATTCCATTTACATGTTGTCGCAAGGTGTGGCTGAAGAAAAAACTGAAATATTTTGGTACTTAGCTTTGATATATTGGGAATTATAGCATCATGATATGAATTTAGCTAAGTATCATTTCATACAAGGCCATGAAAAATGATGCTTCATGTCATAAACCATGTTTTTAGTGCTAGTATGGATAACCCATTGAGAAAAATGATAGTTAACATCGCAAATATTCTCACAGATCAAGGAACAATATTCCTATTCTGGAAGAAAATAACACCTTCCAAGGAGAGAGACCATTCATTGATGCTCTCCGCATCATATAAAGAATATATAATGTTATGGACTTAATTATCCTATTACTATTACAAAAGCACCATCTTAATAAGATAGTATTTCAATTGAATGATTTATATAAAACTAACAGACTCTTCATGAATCCAAAGTATAATTGTGAAATGAGTCCCATCAAGTTCCATTAATCGTTCACTTCCTTCACAACATGGGAAATATAATCTATATTAACATAATTAGTAATCACATTACCCTTTCCTAGAGTATATTCAATGTAAAATTTTAATGATTATGTGTATTCCACCCATTTTTTATAACAAAGATTCAAATATTGTTTAGAGAATATTTACCCCAAACTCTTTTTGTTAAAGTAAATAATTAACATATCCCTAAAAATATAGTTTCTTGAACTCTTAAGGGCATCCAAAATAGATGCGAGTTCCAAATAATGTATATGATATTCTTTTCATGAGGTTAAAGATTATTTTATCCACAATCTACCACACGATCTACATGAATAAGAAAATATCCCAAACCAATACATGAAGTATCATAATAAAAAAATTTATCTCTACTTAGACTGTGGTAGATTCATAATGGGTGATTAAGTCAAATGTTTCTTCTGTAAATCCAAATATTCCCAAAACATTAAGTTACATAATAACTTTACCACTTTTTTGGTGAGTACATTGAAAGGTGATTCATTTTGAGAGAAATTATTCATGAAACACCAATAATATCACGCCAAACCTTAGAATTTTCAAATCTTAAAAAAATCAATTATTATTCTAATGACATAAAAACTATAACCTTTCTATGGTAAAATGAGATACCCTTTTCTAAGACAATATTTCCCAAGATCATAACTTATTATATCCCAAATTGGAATTTTGATATTTTTTCATACAAGTGGTAATCTATTAGGATTCCCAAAACAAGTTTTAGGTGATACACATGATCTTTTTTAGTCATTGAGTACACTAGAATGTCATACAAAAACACCAGAAAAAAAGTGTCATGATATTGGTGGGATATCTAGTGCATCATTCCGATAAATAATGGAGGAGTGTTAGTGAGTCCAAACAAGTTAAAAAATACTCAAAATTTATATACCTACTCCTAATGAAATTCATTAGAATATCTAGCTCTTTTATTCTTAGCTATTTGAAACTGAACAAAAGATCATTTTTAAGAACCATTTTTAGCTTTTTAATTGATCAAAAAAATCATAAAAAGTGGGTAAAATGACATTTATTCTTGATTTTCTACTTAGTGGAGAATCTAGTAATAAATGAATTATTAGAGAGTTCCATCACCCTTCTTGGAAAATAGCACAGGGATGTCATGGTCTACACACTTGAAAATATGATGCCCCTATATCTTAAATCATCAAACTAATTTTTCTACTCTTTTAACTCATATTGAGCTATGCAGTGAGATGGTGTCGATATTAGTTGAGTAACCAACACTAAATAAAGAACTCTACTCTCCTCAATGAAGTAAAATCATAAAATTCATCTAAAAAACCTCATGGGATTTATTAAATACCATAGGATATTCACCACTGAAATATTCTTGTCCCTGTTAAACCATAAAAAAATATATCTTCTTATTATTCTCTATGAGAGTAGGTCACTTTTGACCTGACTTCATATCCCATTATCCTTGAAACACAATGGAGTTCCCATCAGTGGTAGTAAAATACACCCAATGATGATAATAATCAATTCAAGATTTGTGAGTAATTAACCAATACTTATAGATAATAATATTAAATATATTCATATCAAGGACTAGAAAATTTCAAAAAAGATCTATTCTAGCCATTAAGAAAACATAATATGGGAATTTAAAACACTTCCCCTTATTCTCTCTAAAAGGAAACTCTAACTCTATAACATATGGAAAGATTCCCTTTGGAATTTTTAAATTATCCAAAACATGTGTGAACATAAAATATTGAGAGACACACATATCAAATAAAGAAGTTTATAAGATTTAATAAACAAAACTAGTACCTCTCATAGACATAGGACCCATATTAACTTCAATTAGAAACTTTTATACTACATAAAATTACTTCATTCCAGAGGCCTATTGTTGGAAACCAACAACCCATAAAGAATCTGACAGCACCACACATCCTCTAGATTTTGAAAATATTATGATAGGTCATTGAAAATATATATCCTGAAAAAAAATTAAGCGACCACATCTTCCACACGAGTTTCATATTTTCACAGGTGAGGGGAAAAGGCACTTTATTTTACTAGTATGTTCACACTGGTAACATGTTAGACTACTAACAGCTTCAGATAGTGAATAAAAAGGCTTATGTGAAGAACCACTACTGTTCTCTCTATGATACTTTATTTTCTTCATCTTCCACTTATTGGAACCACTCACGATACCACCAATGATAGAATAAAATATGGTCATCCCTTACTGTCCATCTAGGTCAATCTCTACCTTCAGTTCCCTATCCACCACCATATCATAGGTAGAAATTTGTAACATGAAACATTGTGACAATATATTAGGATAAATGAAAATATTAATCTTTTGAGCCTTTATATAATCATTTGACACAAAGTCATATGAAAACACAATGAGATAAGTGAATTTATTAACATGTTTTATCACTGTCAAATTCCATGGCTCAAGAGTAATGAAATCCATGTATTTCACTAAGGTCATGGATTTCATGTATAATTTTATAAAAAATATATAATTGAAGTATTTCTACTCTAAATCCTCAGGCTTCTTTGTCAGTATTACAAAATCCCACCACCTTCAAAATAATCCCTTAATATTGAAGAGAACATACCTATCATTAATGAAATCATATGTCTTTAGGAATTCAAAAAATCTTCCAATATTTCCAAACCAATCCACCACCTCCTAAGGATTATTTATCCCCTTTAAAGATAGTGGTTTCTAATGAATAAGGACCTGGAATATATTCCCATCCTTATCGCTTAGAGGTTTCACATCTATAAACTAAGTATGGGGTGGTGTCGTACCTTGGTCCATTGAATGAACTTTTAAAAAAATTGGATTAATGAAATTATGATTACGTTTTGGGTTTTCCTACTTATATTTGTCAATAATGCCCTCCCAAGGATTTTATGGAAGTTTTATAAGGGATATGGTACTACATAACATCAAAAAATGAGACACAAGAACATAAAAACAATGAATCAATTTTGAGTCAAGATAAATAATTAAACTAGAAATGTAGTTGGACTTGAAAAATAATACTGAAATTAAATCACTCTATATCACAAAAGGCTAATTTTCCTATAATAAAAGGAAACTTATGCCTCATCACAAAAATTAATTGCCAGAAAATCACTCGAAACCTACCCATTAACTTTTAAAAATCCTATTTTTAATTTACTAACACATCCCAATATATATACTAGCAACACAAAAGATGAAATCTATCCTTTGATATAATTTTTCACAAACCAACCTATATTCCCCAACTAACTAGGAAATTGAGCTAACCCTAAGATGACCTCAAGGGCATTCATGATCCCTATTTTATGGAATAATGTACTTGAGTATCAATAACTAACTTTGGAAATTATTTCACCTCAAGAGATCCAAAACCAAGATGATAAATAAAAAATAAATTCATTACACCTATGCAAGTCAATAGTAGGAATAAAATTTAAAGAAGGAAAAAATAGGTTCCAAAACCACAAACCACACTAAGGTATACAAGTAAAGAGAAAACACATCACCGTGTAAAATGTGGTCACAAAAAAAACTCCCACATATTGCTAATGAACAAACCAACAACTACCCTATATCAGCTTTCCTTTACCTATGTCCGATGAAATAAGGTCTATATACACCCAAACTAGTATATTGGGTGTGAGAAAAAAATCCACGTAGGATCCTACCAAGTGTTTCATAAGTAGCCTTTATAAATAAAAGAAACAATGCTCAATTAAATAAAAACAATGTATGAGATACAATTTTTCAAAATTTATTTCAAAACATGTGAATCCATCATTTCCAATATCTTCCTAAAAATTTACAAATAAAAAAAATTCAATTTACATAAAATAAAATCAATTGTATTTTCAGAGAATCAAATCATTAAAAATCACTTGAAAAATAAAAATTGGGCATTGGGTATATTAGATCTGGGTTATTGAGGATTGTCTCAGGATTCTTATGATCAATGCTCACCTCGTTTGTACATTACCCTAGGATAACAAGATTAGGTTGTGAGGGTTCACTCTCGAGAGTGTCCCCCTACCTCAACAATATTTTGAAATCGGGTGCACATATTAACAAAGGAAAATGAGCATAGGATGTAATATTTTACTCATGAGAGTAGATCTCTCCCCCAATAATGACCACACATATTTTTCCATTCTTCTTAAATTAAATAATTTAAAGTTAATTTCACATATAGATAATCACAAAAAAAATCAACCAGGTAAAACATGTTTGAAATCTATTTTTCTCAACAATATCAATGGGTAATTCTATTTCATTACAATATTTAAAACTAGAATAATTTATCAAATTTTTGAGCCTATCTTTAAAAAATTATAGAATATAATTTATATGGTAAATAATGAATGGTCTATAGAAAAAAATATTCTTATTGAACCACCCCCCTTAAAAAATGTGTAATTTTAACTATCAAATGAGATCTAAAAGGCAAAGATAATGATGGATCAAATATGAATAAATAGTACCTGAGAATCACAATTACCTATTAAAAACACATATACAATAATTCCTATGGTTTTGATGGTTCATCAATAATGAGAAACAAGAGGAAAATAGAGATATAGGGTAGTTTTCCATCCAATGTCTTATATAATTTCTGTTGAAGATGATATGTCAAAGATGCCTATTGAGTTATTTTCTATTGATGTTGGTGAAAAGTTATGTTATAATAATTCTATAATAATTGAATCCTACTATGAATTTTGTCTCTTATGTATGAAAATGGGACATTGAATGGAGGTTTATAGGGGTGAGAAACTGAAGGAGTCTATCCTAAGCACTAAACAGATGATTTTGGTCCTAGATGAGGTTTCTAGTGTTCGTAGAAGCCCCTTAGTGGTGGATTGTAGTGGAAAAATTTCATGTTGTGAGTTGGTTTATCTTAATCGACCTCACAACCTGGATGCTGTGTTTTTGAATTTGTGGGAGGCAGTCAAGAAGGTGTCAGAGTAATCCAATGACACACCTTTGTACCCTATAATTTTTGACATTTTTTGAAGGTTGAAACATGATCTAAGAGTGGGTAATTATATGTGTATTTTGGTTATTTGGGGTGATATAGAGGTTTAAAGTGATGGAATTGCATGAGATACTGATTCTAATCCCAGAATGGTGAATCCAAACACTCCGATTCTTAAGGGTTCTCAAGGTGGAGATGTCCAATCTAGTAAGAATATTAACTACTTTGATGTGTATTTTAAAATGGAGGATGAGGGAGTACCTAGTACTCATATAGTTTCTTTATATATTAAGGAAATCTGGTTAGGGAATGGTATAATTGATGGAGGTCAGGTAGAGGTCAATATGTAACAAATAAGGTGAAGTAATAGAAGTAAGGTGGTTGGTTTTATGTTGGTTAATCATTTTAAAGGATATTCTAAGGATGACCTGATGATGGAGATAGAAATCGATATGGTCAGGTTCTCTATGTATGAGAAGAAGGTATCTAGGAATGTGTCTAGTGATGATCATTTTAGACAATCAGCTAGTGATTCAGATGAAGATGTTCAGGGCAATAGGCTTTTAAGCTTGAGGAGAAGAAAGAGTTGTAGGGGCATCCACAAAGAGAGAAAGGACTACTCATATATTTTAGTACCTATGGAGACTATATCTGCAAAGAAGTTGAAATCTAAGAGGGTAGACAATGAACCCCTCTAGGCTATTTTTTCATAGGTGTATTCTAGTGAAAATCTTGAGAAATCTTTGGAATAGCTTATGCACTCGGGATAAGAGATACTAGAATCTATTTTGACAATTAATGATTCTGATGAAGATGCCAACACGATGATGAGTAGGTTATTGGAGGTTCCTCGTATTGAAGAGAATTCGTCTTGGATCTAAAAGAAAGATCTGATAATGATAAGGGGGTTTAATGATGGGAAGATTAATATACAGGATTACATCTAGTCATGGGACAAGCTGGCATTCCAGTTTGAATATATTTTAATGAATGAACCATATACAGAGGTAAACACTATCTCCAGGAAATTATTTTTGGAGATTAAATCTTGTAGAATTAAGTTGTCATTTAATATTCCCTTTATTTCTTTTTGGGGTTAAACTTTTGGTTTCTCACTTTTTCCTAAAAATTATTTGATAATAAAAAAAAGTTAATTTTCAGGTCATAGCTTCTGACCCTCCATTAGAGGGTTTGTGGTTTTTTGAAGAATATTTCCATTTTTGCCTCTTCTACCAAAAGGTTGGTGGATGAACACCAGTTAGCTGGTTTACCTCCTCTAGTCTGGGTTACCCTAGGAAATTACACTAGTAGGATGATATCTCTCACTGGCTAGCTGTTGGACCACATATAGATTTTTAGCTACCAGTTTAGATCCATACTCAACAACAACTCTGAATTCATACCCCTGGAATTTCAAATAGATTTTATGATTGACAATGAATAAAATAATTAATTTCTTTTTAATGAGAATGTTTATAAAAAAAATTAATTTATCATAGAAATTTTTTATAGTGTTTCAATGAATAATTTGTTTTTTTCTATGAAATGGTGATAAAGGTACAATCAATATTCAAGATGTTTATTTTCTATATTTTTTTACTAAAATACTCGAAGATAAAATGGTACCGTTTTTATAGTATCAAATGGAAACTATTTTAAATTTTTTGGTTAATATGAAAATGTTATTACATAGGTGGATGATCAAAAGAGTTCTTGTAAAAAAATTCAAATAATAGAATTTTTAAAATCTGGATCATCTAGAAAAATAGAACAAAAAGCCGATCAATTCTAAAATTATATGTAGATTGGGATTGAATTTTTTTTTAAATGAGAAACTATTTTTTTTAAAATCATAAATATATACATTTTATAAAATTTTAAAAGAAACTTAAGGATAAGTGGTTGAAAATTTGTAAATATTCAAGAAAAGAGAGAAGAAACTGATGCTCTTATGAAGGAATAATATTACAAAAATAAGAAGTTTAAAATTAGAGAAAAAGAAGATCAGAATGAGGAAATTATAAAGTTTAAATTCAATGAGAAATGGAAAATTAAAGAGTAATTTCAAAGGATTATAGAAACCCATAGTGATTTGGTGAAAGAAAAGGATGAGGAAATGAGAATGAATAAAGAATACATAAAATAAAGAAATATATTTTTTTATAAAGATAAAAAAAACATCACATAGAAGAAATAGAATGGAATTTGACTGAAGATAAGTAGAATAAAATGTATTCTCAAAAAATAAAATCTGTTTAAGTTTCTTTAAAAATATTCATTGATGTTATTATTAAAGAACCTATTATTGAATAACAACATCTAAAGAGAAAACTATATTTTTAAGAAATAGGAAAAGAAACCACACTCGATGTTAAGAGAAATAATCATCCCTATCTACCCTAATTTGGGAGTTTTGGGAGCTCATAGATTCTACTATTACTATTGAAAAATTAATTTCATCAAAAGTAAAAACTTCAAAAGATCCGCTTGAAAAATATTTGGAATATAATCCTTTAAATATAGATGAGGTTGTGGTTTCACCAACAAAAATCACCTCAATGGAAGTTATTTCAAAAATATCATTTGTTATGTCTAATAATGTTCTGGTTAAAATATATATTTCTAAATATCTATCTTGGATATAATATTCTATTCATACCAGAACCACAATCACTTTATCACCATTGAATAAACCATCACAAAAATAAATTTCATTAAACGAATGATCTAATTATTCAACTTCAGAATCCTCTAAGAAAATAATATATGATCAAAATAATCCTTATGAATATTCTATTCAAATTTAGGTATTATCTATAAATAAATACAATGCTCATTGTATTCTTTATTTTTTATAAATAAAATAAAAAATATAAGAGAAAATAATAGTCTGACAGTTCATTCAAGTCTCAAACTTCTATTTTAGATTAATCTTATGATCATAATGTTGCTTATAATTTTAACTTACAAGTGAAAATAATCAATATCATTATTATTATTATAGATCATAGTTAAAGGGTTAGCCTAATAAAAAATCTAATGAATCTTTTTGAAGATTATAAATAGAAGAATCAACTGAAAAAATATTTGGACAAAAGTTTAGTTGATCTGAATGTAGTTAAATATGTCTATGATTTGAATGAATGGATGCTAAAAATTTTCAATAAGTACATGAAATCCTAGGATAAGCACATGATTTATTTTAATACTATGTAAATTTACATCATGATTTTTTGAATAATGTGTAAAAAATATTCATCAATATAGAAGCTTTTGTAAAGTACCATAGAGATAAAATTGATGATATTTACACATCTCTAGATAATTTGAATCTTTTTTTATTAGCGTGGATCCTTGAATCTTTTATCATTTTATGTTTTACTAATTAAAATATACCATTTTTCATTTTTTTCATTTTTTGTATAATTTTAATTTTTATTGAATTTTATTTAAAATACTTTCTATATAATTGTTTTTTAGTTATTAATCATTTATTATTATTTTTATTATTATTCTATAAATTTATTTTTAATTACTTCTGAATAATTAAATTCATAAATATTTTAATTACCCTTCTGTATTTCTTATATGAATCTTATTACCCGATCATGAGCTTGGTTTTAACCCTTATGTGTCTTTTGAAACCTTGTTATTTCATTTACATAACTATCTTATACATTTATGTATATTTTATTGTACCTTTATATACCCAATTTAATTTTCAATTAACCCTTATGAAACACATGAGTTTTTCATTTACAATTACAGAACCTATTAAAAACGAAACTGACCCATACCTAGTGTACTAAGAAAACCTTTATAGATTGTATAAACTTACCTATTTAATATTACATTTTTTTCAATTTTCCTTTAGGTAATGAGATATATCCCTATGTAGTGCATTAATTTTTCAGTGATACACATATACATCCTATATATTTTTCCTATTAACTTTAGATACTATTTTGAATTTTAGTTTTACTTTTACACATGAATAAATTCGAACCTTATATAAATATTTTTTTCCTGTTTACTATGTTTTCATGATTTTGATGATGTATTGATTTTTTATATTATTTTATCAAGTGTTAATTTTTTTAATAATTCTATAAATTGTTTTTAATGATATAGTACCTACTAATGTTTTTATATCCTTTTAATCACTTTAATATAAATATTAAATTTTTATTCATTTACACATGAACATATAGTAGATGTTTCAAATATTTCATATTTGTTTAGGTTGATTTCTTTATTTTGTTTGTTTCTAAATTTATTTTTTATTCTAACAATGTTATTAAATAATGTCCTATAGATTTTAATGAATTATCTTTAAATTTTTATATTATATCATGATTAAATGTGAAAGGAAATTAGAAATTCAAATTTTAAATATTTCAGTATAAATATGTGTGAATTTTGTAAATTATATTTGACATATTATTTTGGAGTTTTTTTGAACTTTATATTGAGGGATTTTAAATTCTTCAAATTGTTTTTAATTAAAATGATACTATTATTAATAATTCTATTCTCTCTATCTACTTAATAATTATTGTATATTCTTATTAATATTTTTTTTTAAATTTCGTAATGGTTTCCTTGGTTTTGTTGAGTTAATTCTATTTAAATGGACCAACCATGATTATAAAAATAATTATCAAAATAAAATTATCTTGGATGACTTCATCCTAAATACCCCCCATGTATTCTAAAACATTATCTAAGCATTTGGATCCTATAAATTTAGTCCTTGGGTGACTTGGGAATATACATAAACTTACATTCTCATCTAATATCCAAGATCCAACATATTTTATTTTTGTAAATTTCTCTAAATTCCCCCTTTATAAATCTTGTCTCTAATCTCAAGAGTTTGTTCCAAATTTTATATCTTACTCACCCTTATTATTTTCTCAATCTATCCTAATGTTCCATTATATTCTTTTGGAGATTAGATTATAAGTTATAAGCTTCTTATTCCTCTTATTTATTCTATTTTTTACATAATACCATTTAAGTAAGGGAAAAGGGTTTTCATTATATTTCTTTTAAAAAGGGTAGGTACTTCTTGGTTTTTGGTTTCTAACTTCTCTATTAAAGTGATAGTGTTTATTATATCTAGTTTGGGAATATAACCGAAAATGAATGGGATAGTTTTGGTATATTATCTACCATTAAATCCAATGGAATTATTTACTAAATCCCCAAGTGATGGAGGTGTGATATGTAGGTATAACTTTGGGTACTTATTCTAAGATTCCTTACCAAATATCTTATCTATTTTACTTTTCACATTATGAACTATTTATCTTATTCAATAAATATTTAATTAAATTGTTTAATCAATCAATTAATGGTTAAACATTTTATTTTCAAATTGATTAATTGAATTATTATTCATTTTGTTCTTCCTCTTATTTTAGTCTATTTAATTATATTATTTCTCTCTCAAATTTTTATTCTCTTATTTTTACATTCAAAATGTATGATTTTCATCATTATTTTTTAATATGTTTATAGATTTTGGTTGATTTCATTTAATTTTGTAAATGGGAATTCACCCTCTATTTAAATTTTACCTATATCCTACCTACATATGGTATTATAAGAATTTTTAAATTTCTTTAATTAAATTTTTTTAAAAATTATTTTAACTTTATTATTTTCAAAAAAATTAAATGGTTTTTTAAATAATGATCACTTTTTAAAATGGATTTTTCTAACACCCATGGCGACCCCAAGGAGAATCCTTGGGTAATGCTTCATTTTTTATAATACTAATTATTATTATTTGAAATATACAATATATACTATTACTAGATCTATTGTATATCCAATTTATAATATTTTTATGCATATCTATACTGTTTTATTTGATAGAGAAGAACAATAGACCCCTGATTATATTTTTTCTTTTGAATTTCATGGTAAACCTATTAATTCCATAAATTTTGGTTTAGATATTAATGAATTTAATAGATTTTCTTCTTTTAAAACATATCATGGAATATGGTAATTATTAGAGGTTACACATTAAGGTTTAAATAAAATTAAGTATATGGGGCTTGACATGTATTGGAAATATTTTTAGAGTTTCTCTATGTATCATAATGAATATATCACTACTATATTTCCCATATTTAATGATATTTTTAATGGTTGAAAAATAATTGGTGACTCGCTTTCTTCATAAAAGTTAATCAAGAAAATAATTTGGTTTTTACCAAGATGATGGGCCCTAAAATTAACCATAATTTAAGAAACTAAAAATGTAAAAAAAAAATTGCGTGAGGAAGTCATAGGTTCTCTCATGACATGTGAGATAACCATGAAAAGAAAATCTTAAAATGAATCGAAGGAGGTCAAGAAAACTAAAATAAAATTTTATTTCAATGAAAAAAATGATGAGTAATCTGGGAGTGACTTTGATATTCTTAACTTTACTATGATCATGGACAAGTGAAATAAAAATAGGTGATCCACTCAAAACATCCAAAACGAAAATCAATAATTAAATATGAATTTTTTAGGTTGTATATTGAAGGTTCAAATTAATATGGATTGTCCCTTTAATATGAAAAATCCAAAATACTAGACGATAATGTAAGAAATATTTAATGGTATTGAATTATATCAAAAGTGAGGACTACATTTTAACATAAAAATCATGTGATGAAAGTCCAAAGTGTCTCATGACCCATGTGAAGGATAAAATTTTGGTTATTTCTAAAATTTATCTATGTAATTATCATTTCTATTCTTATTCTCCAAATTATTATACCTCTTATTTAAATTATTAACATCTTCTTAATGATAAAAATGAACTTCAAAAGGGTTTTTGTGATCTTATTTCTAAATCCAATGATCTTAAAAAGAAACCAAAACTTGTTGTTTCTATGAAATTTTATCATTTAAAAGAAAATGATGATTTAGCATTAAAATTAAAATATAAATTAATCATTCAAAATTTGTAATTTAAAATTAAAGATCTTAAAAACACTCTTTCTCATTTTTACTATGTTTAATAAAATTTAAGTAAGATTTTTGGGTTCTCAAAAACCAATTAAAAAGTCACTATGATTTTGTTTTTTAAAAAATATATTATTTTCTAAAAAATTCTAAAAAAACTAATTTTCTAAGGGGAATTTATAAAAATAAATTTTTTAATAATTTTAGGAATGTTGGTCATCTAGTTTATAAATATAATTTTAATAATTAAAGAAATCGTTTTCCAAAAGGAACTCATATTTATTCTCATTTTTTAAAAGGTATATATTTTTCCAAACAAGTGTGGATTCTAAAATATTTATTAGATAATTTTAGTGGAACCCAAATATGGGTATCAAAAGCTATAGTTTTTTAATACCATTTAAAAAAATAGTAAAACCCAAAAAGATACATGGTATATGGATAATGAGTTCTCAAAGAATATTTGTAGTGATCCTTTTGAATTCTATCATCTCAAAGATTTTGATAGAGGATATACCACATTTGGGGACAATTCAAAATGAAAAATTTCCATTATATGTACAATTTTTTTCTACAAATATAATATAATTAATTAATTTTTTGTTAAAAAGTTGAAACATAATTAACTATTTATTATTAAATTATGTGATAGTGGTCTTAAAATTAAATTTAATAATGATTTTTTAATTTTTTTAATTCTAAAGGACAACGTTTATTTACCAAATCACATTTTTAAAATGTTTATATTATAGATTTAGAATCCCCACCAAGTGAAAATGTTAAGTGTTTAAGTGTAGAACACAATGAGTCTTGGATTTGGTGTCTGTTTCTACTCCATTATAATATTAATTATATTTCCAAACTAAACTATAACCATCTAATATGTGGTTTACCAAAATTTTCTTTTAAAGATAACATAGTTTATGATTATTTCCAATTGGTAATTAAACTAAAGTCTTATTTCAAAACTAAAAAATGTGTTTCCTCTTTTAAAGCCTTATAACTAGTCCACTTTGACCTTTTTTGGACCAATTAAAGTTGGTACTATCATAGGTAAACAATACACTTTTTTATTATTATTAATGAATTTACTATATTTACATGTGCTTTCTTCTTAGCTCATAATAATGATTCTTGTAATGTCTTTATAAACATTAAAAGGAAATTCAAAAATTAAAAAGGGTAAAAAATTATCTCACTTTTAAGTTTCTATGGTGGAAAATGTTTTAAAAAATACTTTGATGAGACTTTTACTTATCAAGGTAATCATAACTCCTTTTATTCTCCTAAAACACCTCAACAAAAATGGGTTTATCAAAATACAAAGTAAGACCCTCCATGAAATATCAAGGAATATCCTTAATGAGTTTCTCCTTCATCAATATTTTTGGGTATAGGTAGTAAATACCACACTATTTATCCATAATTGTGTCCTCACAAGAATCATATTAGAAAAAACCCCTTAATAACATTGGAATAAAAAACTACAAAAGTCATTTTATTTAGAGAATTCAGTTTGAAATTATTTATCCTTAATACCAAGAATAATTTAGTAAATATTTATCCTAAATATGATGAGTTAATTTTTATTGGGTACTCAAACTCAAGAAATGACTACATAGTTTCAAATAAGATGACCATGACCCTAGAAGAGTCAATTTATAACAAATTCAATTAGAATCTTCCTAAATTCCATCTGAAATATGATGATGAAGTCAACCAAATTAGTTAGAAACATACACAACCTCAATATTCTAAAATAATTGAATATTATTTGGAAACCCTATCCTCTCCTTTAACCATGTCTTGGATATAATATGGAGACCTTCCTATTGATATTTTTTTTAAAGACTTAGAATCTGGAACTCATACTAGATGGTCAGTAGTAAATCAGGCTGAAAATCAAGATTTTATATCTCATCATGAAATTTTGTCCCATGATAACAATATTAATGATTAAAATTGGTTACTTTACGTGAAAAAAAATTTGAACAAAGTTTGAAGGAATAAAATTTGGGCTCTCATAGAATGTTCTGATAATTATCATATTATAGGTACTAGGAGGGTTTTTTTAAACAAATTGAAGAAAAGGGAAATTTTATCTGTAGCAAGGCTTGAATTATTTATAAAGTGAAAAATAAAGAATAATTTATTAATTATAATCAAAAATTTTGACCCATTTCTCAACTTTCATGCATTATAATATTTTTTCAATTCACTATTCATTTCAATTTTAAAATTTTTCAAATGGATTTAAAAAGTTCTTTTCCAAATAGTTTTATTTATGAAAATAATTTTGTGGACCAACAACCAAGTGTTGAAAATTATATTTTATTTTAATCAAATATCTATATAGTTTAAAAATATCCCCTAGGTATTGGTATGATAGGTGGCCAAAATATATTTTAATATGTTATTTCAAAATTGGAAAGGTCATTTCCACTATTTTTCTTCAAAACCCTTTCAAATGAAATATTAATAATTCAAATTTATATTATTGGTGTTAATTTATTTTCAACTAAATAAGCTCTTTATAATAATTTTATAATTTACTAAATAATGATTTTGAAATGATGTTTATGGGATATCTTGAATTCTTTCTTGGTTTTAAAATTTCTCAAAATTCTGATGGAATCTTTAAAAAAATTAAACACACTAATAAATATATAAATAAGTTTCTCATGGATTATTCTAAGAAAATTATAAGTCCCATGTGTAAAACATGTATGATAACATTTGATAAAACATACCAATAATTTGATAACAATCATTATCAAATTAGGATTAGAAATCCACTTTACCTTACAGTGACCCATCCAGTAATAGTGTTTATGTTTTCCTTTCCACTAATTTTCAATCAAATATAAAGTAATTTCATTTAAATTAACTCAAATGAATTTTCTATTATTTTAATGGAACAAAAAACATGAATTACTCTATCCTAAGGAAACCTATTTTGAATATTATTGTTTTTATGATGCTGGTTTTGGAGGGGATTCTCGCTCAAATTTACCCAAGAGAAGAAGGTAGGACGGTCCTTGTAGTTTAGCTTGGGTTATCGAATCCTCAGAGACCTAAGAAGAAAACTATAGACATGTACATTCTATGGACAATTTTTTTCTATGAAGTGGCCAACTTGGGTTGATTTTATATTGGTTTAAAGGATAAGTAACAGATTTAAGTGAATTGAATTTAAAATAATGAGTTGATCCTAGGTTATCGCTCGGGGTGGATTGGACGTATTTCCTTTTCAAAGATTTAAATTTATTATATTTGAGATGGATTCATTTAAGAAGATAAAACAACATCATAACTTACTGGTTTAATACCTAAAACCTTTAATACATATCACCTATACACTTGAATGATCAAAGTTTTTATCACTTCAAGGTAAAGGTTCGTATTAGCACATGAAGTGTGTGGCCTTAAATTCAACAAGGATGATGGATTTTAAAAATCATCAAATAAAAATCTCAATTAAAGAAATGATTATACATTAATGGGGTGATAAATAACATCCAATCCAGCCCCTTGATACTCCCTTGGATTAAACAATAAGTGTTTTATCCCTCCATTGATCACATGGTTTCAATGGAAGTGGAAAGTAGACTCATGAGGGAGGAATTGAAGAAGTAAAAAAACAACAAAAACAATTGATCACTCCACCTTTGTGTGATAAATATCACAAAGTATGGTGTGAATAAATTCAAACCTTGAACAAACAGTATCAAATTGATACGTAGAACAACATTATAAGAGTATAAGAAGAACTTTTATTAAGAAACTAGGATGAATTAAAACAACTTACATGTGAAGGAAGAACGTTATAAAGAGAAATTGGCAGCATAACATTAAGATGAAAATAAAGATCAAAAATTATAAACTACTCCACCACCACTGACTTAAATAGGAATTTTGTAAGCCTTGGGTCGAGCCTCCAATAGTACAAAGCATCCCACTTGATTATGGTAGGCCTAGGGTGGTGGAAATCTTGTGGAACTTAGACTTTTCCACATTTGACCCGAGATGGCAGCCAACTTTCATCCACCAAACAGACGTGATTGGATTACCTTCTAGATGGCCGAATCATAGTGTGCCATAGCAGAATAAAATGGATCCCCATATGTCTACTAACCTCATGTAAAAGTTGGGATCATTTGGAGTTGTAGATTCGGAGATATGATCATATTAGTAGGTTGTTTTTCTAGGCCGTAGAATCTAACCCATAATTTTATCTCTAACCTAGGACGCCTAAATGGACACCATGGAGGCCGAATTACCATTGGATACTGAAGAGTGATTTGTTAATATATATTTATTCTATAATCCCACTAAATTTGGGATTCACTGGGCCTGTATGTTTGGCCCCACATTCTCATCAGTGGGATGGTGTCCAATCTGCCTTCTCCAGAATTACTTCCTTTCATTTCCAAATATCTCCATCATCCTTTATGAATATTTCATTGATCCTTTAATGAAAAATGTTAATATTGAAGTGAATATCCAGTTCAAAATAATATAAAATTAAAATATGTATAATTAGATTCCTTAAAATTAGATGAATCATTGGGTACTTCAAATGATGTTAAAAAATGTACCACATAACAGTGCATTTTAAGAAGGTATTACAATCATAATGTGAAATGATGTTCAAAGTGTAAAATGCACTAAAATGGTGTTTATGAATAATAAAGAACATGAATATTATGTATATTAACAATGAATATTATCCTCATTTAGTGGCTAATCACACCCCCCCACTTGAGTTTTCTAGTCCCGAGAAAAATATATCTCAACAATATGAAATTCGAATTCCCTTTTCCAAAAACATTTTAATACAAAATGATCACCATAAACCCTTATACCAAACAATCATGAAACCCATAAAAATATTTTAATACAATATAGTTTCATAATTAGATCCCAATCCCAAGCCCATTCCATTTTTCAAATTCATTGCCATATTTCATCCAATATTAATTAAGTATGAGGATGTGTTTTGCATCAAAATAGACATGGGGCTTAATTTTTATTCAATGGGGGAATGATGGAAGTCCTAGGTGGAATCACATTTCAATATTAATATTGGTATTCATTTTTTTATTGTATAATTTTTTTTGTTTTTTTTTTGCAATTTTTCTAGGGTAATTGAAGTTGCACTCAAAAGAGTCAACCCCTATAGCGAGACTTTGCTGATTACTCCCAGGATCAAATACCTTGGGGAACCAAGTGAAGCCCGCATACTTGGGCATCATCTCAAGTTAACTCAGTCAAAAAAAAATTCAAATTTCCAAAAATAGAGATAAAATTACTAACTCTGGGCCAGACAACTATGGATTCGCGATCCCCAAGTGCCGAAAGCCACACATTAGGTCATTTCATTTCTCTATGTGCAATTTTTTTTTTAAATTTTTTTGAATACTAATATTAAACTAAAATTATCACAAAAAATATGCTATTTATTTAGGGGACCCCATGAACTTAAACTAATAACCCACTATCCAAAGGACGTGCATTGTGATCTTTTTTTATTTGGATGAAAATATAAATGATGAAATATCACATTGGACAACAACACTTTCCAAAATCTTTGCACATAAAATTATACAAGGATTAAAATTAGAATTAGGGCATGATAAATTATTTGATATTCAGTTTCAAAGTGTGCAATGTGTATTACCATGTTCAAAGTTAATGGAATTTTCCCTTCCGTTTACACATTTGTTTTCAAATAATTCATTTTTTTTTGACACAAAATCATTTTTTTTATTTTATCTCCCCCCCCCCCCAACTTAAAACAACACTATCCCCAGTGTTTGAAAAATAAAAATTTAGGAGTAGAGGTAGATAATGGAAGTTCAAAATGGAAATTGAAACTGAGGATCGTGGAATGAAATCACCTGGTGGTCGAAGTTGAAGTTCTTGTTGCTCCAAATTAGTCCTTTGATCTCTTGGGGGATGTAGGCACCTTCTTGATTGAACATGTATCTCCCAAAATAGTACCTGAACCATAAAAAGAAGAACAAACCAGAAAAAACAAACAACACAACAATTTATTTAATTCCAAGTATCATCATTTTATGGTTTTTCCTATTTTTATATTTTTTTAAATAAAACTAATGATACATTGTCTTCTTTTAATTTTATGGGTAAGGTATTACTCAAGGATCACACTGTGTGACATAGATGAATACGGTTCTCCCCTTTCATACCCATCCATACTCATAATAGAAGAACATGTCAACAGTCTTTTTTTTAATATAAAAATGATTAATTAATCCTATTTAAAAAATAAATTTTATTTAAACTACAAAATGATAGGAAACATGAAATCCATGGGTTTCCTCCCATGAAATGCTTCGTTTAACGTCGTTAGCCCGACATGGATCCTAAATATATCAATTTTTTCCTAGTTCATAGGTTGGATAAATTAACTCAACCTCTATTTCATGTTTATTGAATGATTCAATGATTGGTTTTAACCTTTGACCATTGACCTTGAAAATGTAACCACTAGTGGGATCTTGAATCTCTACTGCCCCATGGGGGTACACCTTATGCACTATGTATAGACCTGACCATCTAGACCTTAACTTTCCCGGGTGTAAATGAAGTTTTGAACTATACATAAGCACAAATTTTCCTGGTTCGAAATTTTTGGCTTTGATATTCCTAGATTGGTAGGCTTGAACTCTAGATTTCTTTATCCTTGAATTTTCATAAGCCTCCATCATAAGTTCCTCAAGTTCATTAAGATCTAATTTCCTTTTTGTTCCGGCCAATGATAGGTCATAATCCATTTTCTTAATTGCCCAAAAGGCCTTATGCTCAATTTCAACAGGTAAATGGAATGCTTTTCCATAAACCAACCTATATGGGGACATTACTAAAATGGTTTTATATGTGGTTCGATAGGCCCAAAGAGCATCTAAGAGTTTCTCAGACCAATCTTTCCTAGAGGGGTTGACATTTTTTTCAAGAATTTTCTTAATCTCACTATTTGTTAACTCAGCTTGACCTTTGGTTTGAGGATGGTATGCAGTGGACACTTTATGAGAAATACCATACTTAGACATGAGTGAAGAGAATGGGCGGTTGCAGAAATGGGTTCCTCGATCACTGATTATAGCCCTAGGAATTCCAAATCGAGAAAATATGTTCTATTTTAGAAATCAAATCACAACTTGATAATCATTGGACTTAGTGGGAATGGCCTCATCCCATTTTGAGACATAATCAACATCTAAGAGTATGTAGAGGTATCCCCTAGAGTTGGAAAAGGGACCCATGAAATCAATTCCCCAACAGTCAAATATTTCAACCACTAAGATGGGAGTGAGTGGCATTTGATTCTTTTTTGTGATGGACCCTACTTGTTGACACCTAGGACAACTTTGACAAAATGTGTAAGAGTCCCTTGAGAGGGTGGTCCAGAAGAGACCACATTGAAGAATCTTAGAAGATGTTTTCTTAGAGGAAAAGTGACCTCCACATGCCTCACTATGATAGAATTTAAGGATGGACTCTTCTTCAGATTTTGGAACACACCTCCTAATGACTTGGTTAGGGTAGAACATATAGAGGTATTGATCATCAAACACATAGTGTCTAACATCAGAAAAAAATTTCCTTCGATCTTGAGTCCTTAAGAGTTTTGGAATGTCTCCTGTAACTAAGAAATTGGATATGTCAGCATACCAAGGGAAGTCACTCACAGAGTATAGGTGTTCATCAGGAAATGAATCAGACATAGAAGGGTTATTTGAGTTGTCTTTGAATTCCATCCTAGGGAGGTGATCAGCTACAACATTTTCAACGCCCTTTTTATCCTTGATTATGAGGTCAAATTGTTGTAAGAGAAGGACCAACCTAATCAGTCTAGCCTTAGCATATTGTTTTTGGAAGAGGTATTTTAGTGCAGAATGGTCAGTGAACACAGTGATGGGGGATCCTAAGAGGTAGGAACTAAACTTCTCTAAGGAAAACACAATAGCAAGTAACTCCTTTTCAGTGGCGGTGTAGTTTATTTGGGCATCATTTAAGGATTTTCTTCCATAACCAATGGAATAAATAGTTTTATCACAATGTTGTCCTAACACGGATCCTATAGAAAATTCAATGGCATCACACATAAGTTTGAAAGGAAGGTTCCAATTTGGAGATTTCATAATGGGAGGAGAGGTGAGAGAGGATTTGAGGGTTGAGAATGAACCCTCGCATCTTTCTTTCCAAACAAATGGAGCATCCTTTACTAGGATAGCACAAAGGGGATGAGAGATTGAACTAATGTCATTGATGAATATTCTATAGAAACCAGCATGCCTTAAGAAAGACCTCACTTCCTTGACAGTTTTGGGTGATGGAAGGTGAAGAATGATGTCAACCTTTTCTTTATCAACTTCAATCCCCCTACCTGAGACCATATGGCCTAGAACTAGTCCCTCTTTAACCATGAAATGGCATGTTTCCCAATTTAGGACCATATTTTTTTCTTCACATCTTGAAAAGACTCTCTCTACATTCCGTAGACATCCCTCAAAAGTATCCCCAAACACAGAGAAGTCATCCATGAAGACCTCTATAAAATCCCCTACCATGTCTGAGAAGATTCCCATCATGCACCATTGGAAGGTTCCAGGGGCATTGCATAACCCAAAGGGCATGCGTTTGAAAGCAAAGGTTCCGAATGGACATGTGAATGTAGTCTTCCCTTGATCTTCTAGTGAGACCTCAATTTGATTATACCCTGAGTACCCATCTAAGAAACAGTAGAACGCATGACCTTCCACTCTCTCAAGGACTTGGTCAATGAATGGTAAGGGGAAATGGTCCTTCTTGGTGAATGATTTTAGCTTCCTATAGTCAATGCTGACCCTCCATCCACTACTTACCCTTGTTTAAAGAATCTCTCCATCCTCATTGGTTATCACTGTGATTCTAGCCTTTTTTGGATCCACTTGGATTGGGATCACCCATTCACTCTCAGCTATGGGATATATGATACCATTTTTTAACAATTTTAGAAGTTCTTTCCTTACTACCTCCATGAGATTAGGATTTTGTTGTTGTTGAGGTTGACGACATGGCTTTGAATCAGATTCCAGAACAATCCTATGAGTCATGATTAGTGGGCTAATCCCAGGAATATCAGACAGGGTCCAACCAATGGATTTCTTATATTTCCTAAGGACATATAGAAGCATCCTCTCATTATTGGATTCAAGAGAAAAAGTAATGAAAATAGGATGTGTTTGATTTTCCCCTAGGAAAGTGTACTTGAGTGCGGCGGGAAGTTCCTTCAATTCAAGATCAGGTTGGTTCAGAATTTCAGCAGAAGATTGGGACATTGGATCAAGTTCAATTTCTTTTTTTAGAGTTTTAGATAGTATTGATTCCCCACATGTAGAAGTTTCAGCTACTATATTGGCTTGATCAGATTTAGGGAAGGACGTTTGATTGGTCTCCATGAAATTGGTTTCTGAAAAGGTTTCACTGATTGTTGGACCTAAGACTTCATCATAAGAGAAATTTGAAAATGATTCACGCCAAGGAGATAAACTTCCTTCATGAGAACAAAGTAAATCAATCTCATCCTGACTTAAACATTCAGTAAATATTTCTTGATGTTCTATGTATTCATTATCAATTCTTCCTATAAAGTTTAGATCATGAATGTCCTCGCCATCCCCTATTTGTGAGCTTTCATTATAGATGTTCAAGTCTAGACTCATGTTCCCAAAGGTGATGGTCATGTTCCCATTCCAAACATAGATAACAGAGTTGACTGTTGCAAGGAAATGAAAACCAAGGATGATTGGGGTTTGTTCCTTATTTCCTAAGATTGGATGGTTGTCAAGGACAATGAAATCAGCAGTGTAGATGAAGTTTTCAACCTTTACCAGAACGTTCTTAAGAATCCCCTTTGGAACCCTAATGCTACGATCAGCAATCTGAAGTGTGACAGATGTGGTTTGGAGATCTTCTAGGCCTAACTGGCAGTACACAGTATATGAGATGAGATTAACACTAGCACCTAGGACACACAAGGCCTTGACAACTTTGCTCTCTCCAAGTTCAACATTGATTTAAGGGAAACTTGTGTCTTTCATCTTATGAGGAATGGTCCCTTGAATGGTGGTACTCACATTAGCAGCCAAAAGGACTTGGTTTTTATGTGAAAATTTTCTTTTAAAAGTTCACATGTCCTTAAGGTACTTTGAGTAGGAAGTTATGGTTTGGATGGCATCGAGAAGGGGAATTTTCAACTTGACTTGTGAGAAGATTTCCCTCAATGTTTCACTCAATTCAGGCTTGGGTTTCCCCCTCATGCTTTGAGGAAATGGTGCAGGTTGTGGAGTTGTTTGTTGAAGAGTTGTTTCTTTCACATTGTTATCAGTTTTCTCAGTTTTATCTTATGGTTCATTTGAATTTTCATCCAAGTTTGAATCTTCATGTGGGTTATGAATTAGTTTTTCAGGTTTCTCAATTGATTTACCACTTCATAAAATAGTCACAACCTTGTGTTGTTCATGAGTTCTTTGAGTTCAACTTGACTATCCTCTTTAAGTTGAGGATGGCACCACCTGAGTAGGCATGGGTGCCTTTCCAGTTTTAAGGGTTTGAAGTTATTTTTTTAGGGAGGAGACTTCCAAGTTCATCCTCTCCATTTGTTTGCACAGTTTTTCTAGTAGGCTTTTTGGAATATTTTGGGTTGGTGCTTGAGAAGATTGGTTTATCCCGGTGGGATATTTTAGAGGTGGGATGGTTTGTTGAAAATGGACTGGTGGTTGTTGGTATTTGAAAGGTTGGGTTTTGAACTTGTTATGGGGTTTGTAGTTCTGATGGGGGGTAAGGATTTTTTCCCTGTGGTTGGCTAGGTTGTTGGTTATCTTTCCAGCGGAAGCTTGGGTGGTCATTATACCTTGGGTTGAAGTTGTTTTGGTATTGAGGCTTTTTAAAGTTTAAAGAATTTACTTCCACTGGGGGTCCTCCTAAAATAACATCCTTGATGGATGGAATGGTTGGTCAGTTTTCTGTCTTATGGTCATGTTTGTCACAAATTGTGCAAACAGGGTCAACAGTTTGGATTTCATGGACTTTCCTAAGTTCTATCTCTTCAACCTTCCTAGAGAGTGCTGCGAGTTTAGCCCTGAGGCTTTCCTCTTCTCTAAGTGTATAAATTACAGTAGTTCTTTGTGGATTTTCAGAATAAGGTGAAGTTCCCCATGTTTGGTTTTGTTCAGAAAGGCTTTCTAGATACTCGTAAGCATCATTTGGGGCTTTGTTTTTAAAGGTTCTATTACACATCATGTCAATGAACTGTTTGTTCCCCGGACCCAACCCTTCATAGAAAATTATCACTTATTCAGGTATAGAAAAACCATGGTGTGGAATCATGTTCAGAGTGTCTTTTAACTTCCCCCATGTTTCATAGAATGACTCTCCCTCTTTTTCAAAAACATTTTGTATACTCTTTTTAAGTGCAATTTTTTTGTGGTGGGGAAAATATTTTTTGTAGAATTCTATTTGTAGTTGGTACCAAGAGTTTATAGATGATGGTCACAAATTTTTTAGCCAATTTTTAGCTCGATCCTTTAATGAAAAAGGAAATATCCTCATCTTAGCTGATTCTAGTTGATGTGGGGGACACATGGTTTCTACAATGTCATTGAATTCCTTAATGTGAAGGTAGGGCATCTCAGACTCCATTCAATGGAATGTGGGAAGGTGGTTTAGGACATGGGGTTTAAATATGTAGTTTTCATCTCCTAGGGAATTGTGTCTAATGCATGATGGGGAATTGGTCCAGGAAGGTGTGAGGTAGTCATTCATGGTTTGATCAACTGCATTCCCCAAGTTTGGGGCTGCCTCATTTGGGTTTCCATTTTGGTTTCCACCCGGGTTTATGAGTTGGTTTCTTTGAAGACCTTCCATTAAAATGGGTTCAATTTTGGACTCTAGAGTATTAGGAAGATTAGGATCTAATGGAATGAGTTCCCTTGGTGTACTTGAATCACCAACCCCAAGACTATCCACCCTAACTAGACGGTTCTATTGATCGCGGGTGTAGGCGTACATGCGCCAAAAGAAAAAAAACGAGAAAGGGAAAAGATAAGATAATTTGGATGAGAAAAGAATAAATGGGGGAGAATAGAATGGGTGTTTAGATGAATTACTTGGGTCCCCGGAAATGGCGCCAAAATTTGATTCTCACTCAAATTTACCCAAGAGAATAAGGTAGGATGGTCCTTGTAGTTTAGCTTGGGTTATCGAATCCTCAGAGACCTAAGAAGAAACCTATAGACACGTACATTCTATGGACTGTTTTTGGAAATGAAGTGGCCAACAAGGGTTGATTTTATATGGGTTTAAAGTATAACTACCAGATTTAAGTGAATTCAATTTAAAATAATGATTTGATCCTAGGTTATCGCTCGGTGTGGATTAGACGTATTTCCTTTTCAAGGATTTCAATTTCTTATATTTGAGATGGATTCATTTAAGAAGATAAAACAATATCATCACTTACTGGTTTAATACCTACACCCTTTAATACTAATCACCTATACACTTGAAGGATCAATGTTTTGAGCACTTCAAAGTAAAGTTTCGTATTAGCACATGAAGTGTGTGGCCTTAAATTGAACAAGGACGATGGAGTTTAAAAATCATCAAATAAAAATCTCAATTAAAGAAGTGATTATACATTAATGGGGTGATAAATAACATCCAATACATACCATATCTACTCCCTTGGATCAACCCATAAGTGTTTTAGCCCTCCATTGATCCCATCGTTTCAATGGAAGCGGAAAGTAGACTTGTGAGTGAGGAATTGAAGAAGTAAAAAGACAACAACAAAAATCAATCACTCCACCATTGTATGATAAATATCACAAAGTATGGTGTGAATAAATTCACACCTTGAACCAACAGTATCAACGTGATATATAGAACACCAAAATAATATTATAAGAATAACTTTTATTAAGAATCTAGGATGAATTAAAACAACTTACATGTGAAGGAAGAACGTTACAAAGGGAAATTGGAAGCATAACATTAAGATGAAAACAAAGATCAAAGATTATAAACTCCTTCACCAACACTACCTTAAATAGGCATTTTAGAAGCCTTGGGTCGAGACTCCAACAGTACACAGAATCCAACTTGATTATGGTAGGCCTAGGGTGGTGGAAAGCTTGTGTAACTTAGACTTTTCCACATTTGACCCGATGTGGCATCCAGCTTTCATCCACTGAACAGACACGCTTGGATGACCTTCTACATGGCCGAATCAGAGTGGGACATAGAAAAATAAAATGGATCCCCAGATGTCTCCTAACCAGATGTAAAATTTGGGCCCATTTGGAGTTGTAGAGTAGGAGATACGATCATATTAGTAGGCTGTTTTTCTGGGCCACAGAATCTGGCCCAGAATTTTATCTCTAACTTGGGCCGCCTAAATGGACACCATGGAGGCCGAATTAGAATTGGATACGAGAGAGTGATTTGTTCATATATATGTATTCTAGATTCCAACGAAATTGGGGATTCATTGGGCCTATATGATGGGATTCACATTCTTATCAGTGGGCTGGTGTCCAATCTGCCTTCTCAGTAAATTGCTTCCTTTCAATGCCAAATATCTCCATCATCCTTTATGAGTATTTCATTGATCCTTTAATGAAAAATGTTCATATTGAAGTGAATATCCAGTTAAAAAGATTATCAAATTAAAATATGTATAATTATATTCCTTAAAATTAGATGAATCATTGGGTACTTCAAATGATGTTAAAAAATGTACCACATAATAGTGCATTTTAAGAAGGTATTACAATCATAATGTGAAATGATGTTCAAATTGTAAAATGCACTAAAATGGTGTTTATGAATAATAAATAATATGATTATTATGTATATTAACAATAAATATTATCCTCAATTATTTTCTAATCAGGAGTATGCCAACTAGATAAGAAAATTACTTGTGGGAATTTTCATGTACTAAGAAAATAACTTGCCTCTTAGTGTAGTAAGAATAAAAACACTATTTATCTTTCCATAGATGAAGTAGAATACATATCCACTAGTTTTTCCCCATGTTTTATAGATAAAACAAACCTTATAATACTTTGGCCTAATATAATCTTTTATAACTATAAGTGGGAAAAAATAGTGTGATAAGTATTTCTAAAAATCATATCCAGCATTCTCACACTAAGAACATTGACTTGATACAACATTTTCAATGTGACCACTTTCAAAATTTTGATATCATTCTTGAATTTTTTCTCACAAACATTCAACTTGTTGACATATTCACTAAAAACCATACTCTTGACCACATTGACTTTATAAAAGGAGATTTAGTTGTGATTATCTTGTGATACATATCTCTTAATAACTTGGAATGATTTATAATTTTTCAATTTTTCTTATTTTTTCAAAAAAATGTATTTCAAATTAAAAAAATGGTTCAAAATATTTCTATATTTTGGAAAAGTGAAGTAAGTATAATAATCTTAGAAAAATATTCTTGTCTGGATTAAAAAATAATATATGGTTATGACCTAGATTCTCTTAGGAATTTATTAATAAAAAATATTATTCAGTTCTTTAATCCTTTCTCCATCCTATGTATGGTGAGTTGGCCTTACTACACACCTAGTTAGACACTCACACAAAATTTTCAATGGTTTATTAATAAAATTTTTACATACCCATAAAAACGAATAATTTTTAATAATATTTATTTTCTAAGTCTTTTATATATTTTAGCCTTGTTTAATGGATATGAATCCTTTTTAATATCCTTATGAATTAATTGATGGGGAGATATTATTTTTAATATAGAAATGATCCTATAAGAGACATTTACTTTTTCAAAATAATTTTCAATATTAAAATTAAAAGTTGATTATTAAAATAATTTATATATGTTTAGATTTTTTAAAAATATTTTTTATAAATTTTATTTCAATATTGAACTATATTTGAAACAATACTTATTTTATCAAGATTTATTGAGAATTTTCATTCATAAATTTTATAATTTTTAAACTATTTTCAAAATTTTATTTTCATATTTCTCAAAATATCATTTAGGAAGATAAATATTGATATAAATTTTATCTTTTTTCCACTAACCAAGTTTTTTAACTTCATTTTAATTAATTAGAGAATAAGGATAAAATTTAAAATTGATATTTTTATAATTATGAAAAGGCGGTTACTGTTGGACTGGCTCATTTTCACTATTATTATTTTATATTTGGGTAATTACAATATAATATTTTTCATTTTTAATTTTTTGGATTATTTTAAATTTTAATGATTTTTTTGGAAAAGTTTTTTTTATTTTATATTATTAATTTCTTCTTATTTCTGTTAATAATATTTATAATTTTATAATTAATTCATGTGAAAAATTAATTTTCTAAAAAATTTCTTTACCCTTAAATAAGTCTAATATTTTTCCTGTTACCCTTACATGAGCTTGGTTTTTAACTTTACATGCGTTTTGAAACTTTTTTATTACCTTTATGTAATAATCTATTACCTTTACACATCTAAACTTATACCCTTTCATAGATGATATAATTTGTAGTTAACCCTTATACTATGCATGAATGCTCCTTTTGAATTTATATAACCTGTTGAAAATGAAACTTACCCTTATGCATCGTGCTAAGAAACCTTTATATAGTGAATGAACATACATATTTACCTTTACACGACAATTTAGTTTACCTTTACACAATGATCTCTACCCTTACACAACACATGTATTGTATGCATTACTATTACTCATTATACATTTTTTTCTTATTATATTTATATATTATTTTGAATTTGATTTTTACATTTACCAATTCATGATGTAGATGCTTATGTAAATATGGTTTTTTATTTTTCTATATTTTCAAGATTTTGATGATATATAGATTTTCTTCATGTTTTTAAAAAGTGTTTAAATTATTTTAATAATTCTACAAAATTTTATTTCTGATTTAGAACTTATGTGTATTTTTACATTATTTTAAAAAAAATTATATAATGATTTATATTTTACTTCATTTACACATGAACTTATTGTAGATGTTTCAAATATTTTTAATTTATTTGTTTAGATTGATTTCTTTGTTTTATTTATTTCTAAATTCAAGCTTTATGATAACATAGTTATTCAAACTTATTCTACTGTATTTAATATAGTATCATTAATGTTCGATATATTCACACATTTAAATGTGGAAGGATATTTAAAATTCAAATTTTGAGTATTTCTCTATGAATATATGTGAGGTTTTTTTGTTAGGTTTGATTTATTATTTTGGAGTTATTTTGGACTTTCAATCAAGTTATTTTAAAATTTTAAAATTGTTTTAAATTAAAATGATAATATTTATCTCTATTTATCTCTCTCTCCATGATAATTATAGAATATTTTTATTACTATTCTTATTTTTAATTTCATAACAATTTCTATTAATGTTTTGAGTTAATTATATTTAAAGGGATTAACTAGGATTCAAAAAAAATGATAGTAAAAATACATTAAACCTATATGTATTTAACTTAAATATCATGACCCAAACCACTATGGAAAACCATACTAGATATAAGCTCAGTGTGATTACCCCATGTTTACATCTAATAGGCCAGGGGCTGCTGACTAGAACCAAGTGGGCATATAACACACATGAGGGGCATTAGCCTAATATATCTGTACACACACATATATCCAGGCCTATAAAAGTAAAAAATATAAAAAAATTGTAACTAATGCATGCATAATATCTATCCCACATCAAAATATGATAATAAATACTAGATGTAATAAAGTATCCCAACACAAGCCCATCCAAAAACTACAAAGGAGTCCAACCTTCCCTGAAGGAGGGGACTACTGGTAAATGAAACACTTAATAAACACCTTGGTATGTCTATCCAAATTTAAACTCCAGATTCTCCCAGTATTCCTATGAAACTATCAAATTGACTGTCATCTATATAATTCATGACATTTATAGGCAATTTCCATATAGGGGTGATTAAACAAAACCCTATAGGACACCCCAAAATCATTAAGCATAGAACATCTGGAGTAGGAATCTCATCACAATATATGTAAAGAAGATAAGAGACATGGTAGATGTAAACACCCATATATACTCATAACAGACATTAACTAATGACCCATTCATTTTTCACATATTATTATATGATTTTTAAGTACAATTACCCTTAGGATACAAATCATGTATTGAAAAGTCTAGTGTTTTGGGGAGACTAGGTACATAATTAGAAAAAAAATGAGACTAGAATAAAAAATATTTTTTTTAAACAACCATAATGAGCTCAAAACATCATTTTAGCTCCTACATCTACAAAAGATATCCTGACGAATATATAGACAAAATGGGAGAGGTGAAAATCCCAGTATTGTAATAGAAATGGGAATAAAGCATAAAACATGAGTTAGAATTCATAACATGATAACATTAAAGGAATGGATAATGAAGGAACATAAAGAATAATGATATATATAACATGGAATCTAATTTTCATGGAAGTATAATAATGTGGTAGCAATATATATCATGACATAAACGTGATTCAAGGATAACTTCCAAGACTATATCACAAGGTGGACAAAGCCCCATAATGGAAGTTAGTTTACGCCCTATCCAAACATGATGTATCTTGAGTCTAAACCATTACCAATTGAATTGGAGCACTATATGGGTGCACCCATTACAACATGCTCGGGTATATGTTTTCCACATAATGAATCGAACATAAGGAATAATCATAAGGGTTAACCATGGAATGAAATAGGTATGGTAATATTCTCAGGAGGCATAACCAGAGAGAATATAATAAATTAATCCATAGAATAAAGGGTTAAATCAATATTTTAAATTCATAAGAGAAATAATTGATAAAAGATAATTATTTCCAATTGAATTGAAAACATTAAAAAATTTGATAGAAATGTGCCACTTATGTGTGGTTTTAGGGAAAATAAAAAGGTCATTTAAAGAGGAAAAAGGAATTAGCGTTTTCATAAAACAAAAAATGAACTATAATAGTTTTTAATCACTAAATTATCCATTTCATAAAAATATTTTTAACATAAAATAGTTTATGGAGTGCACTTGAAAATTGGAAGGAAACAGAGATGTTCTATTTAATTAGGCTTTCTTATTATGTAGAATTGAGAAGGAAACCGTATAAATAATGTAATTCCCTATCAAAGAAAGATGAATTGAGATAAATAATTTTTTTTGGTACATATATATATATAATAAGATATTTATATATGATAAATTAAGGGAGAAATTGATGGAAATAGATATAAAACATAACCCAAAGGTAATATGGAAATTTAGAGAGATCCCTTACCTTATGTTCAAAACTGTTTTTCACTTGTACTTACTGTACCAAAAAGTAAAATTAGATAAATTAATTAATTAATTAGAAATATATTTCAAATTTATTATATTTATTAAAATTTTATTAAGTTCATTTATTTCCATTTTGATGAGTTAAAAAGATTAATTTCATCATTCTTGGAGTGTTTGTTTCAGGGTTTCCTGATTGGCTAACTTTTGTATAATTATGGAAGTTCTTATAAAATGGGAATAAAGCACCAAAAGTGAAATGAAATGGTATTAATGAAATTATATAATATTAAATGGTTATATATATATTTTTTATGAGTATAATTCATTGGATAAAACATTAATGATAAATGTTTAGTTTATTTTGGCTTATTTTTTGATCATCCCAGACTAGTTTTGTTTTACTTAAAATTATGTATATATAGTAGTTACATATCATTAAATACGTAATAATATACTTATTAAAATTTTATTTAACCATAATAATAGTTTTATGGCCATCAATTTAGGTGTGAATAGAAAATGAACACAATCATTATTCACAGAGGTAATTAACCGGCATAACATAGAAAATAGTTTTTTCTTTTAATAAGATGATATAATAAATAAAATGGATATTAGATATTACATTATAAAAATAAAACTACATTATAAAAATTATTCTGGATTTATCATGAATTTATGAATAATGTAAATGAGTAGAAATCATAAAAATAAAATAAATTAAGAGAGGTACTTTGAGAAAATTACCCCTTGAATATCACCACCTTGAGAGACCCTTGATGACCATTTATTTAGACATTTGGAAATAAAAAAATCTCTTAGATGTGGTTAGAGTGAGGATGAGTGTTTTTGGGTTGATAATTTAAGAGATACAAGGTTTTTAGTTGAAATGGGGTGGTCTGGGGTGGTATTTATACTTGAGGAGAGGTGGGTTTATGTGATTAAAATAATGATAATTTTATATTTAAAGCCATCCACATTGAGGTTCCATTATTTACATGACATATATTTTTAATTAATGTTTTTTGGATGTTTAGGGTTGATAAATACTTCAAAAAAACATTAAATTTTTTAATTTTTATTTATGTTAAAAATTTACCTTTTTACTTTAACCGTCTTCATTATTTTACCTATACCGTGGTGAATAATTTTTTATCACGGTAAATTTTTTATACCTAAAAATTAAATTTACATTGATAATTAATTTGGGCCTTATGATTTAAAATATATAATATATTTTACCAAATCCATTTTATTTAATTTTAAAAATTATTTTTAAAATTAACCTCACAGTCACAGTGACGAGGCAGGGTTTTAAAGTGAAAGCTTCAGAAGTTTGAAATATTTTCATATACAATTTCAATGTTAAATTGATTCCAGTGACCTAAATTGTATTTATTTATGTATAATTTAACTAATTATAATTTAAAAATAATTTAAAATATAATTTATCTATATACATAAAATAGATGAAAAACTAATTTTCAATTACAATTCATTATTCTTCACTTTTCATCCAAAAATGAAACTTATCATGAAAATACCAAAAATTATCCCTAAGATAATTTTTAGATTATTATTTCAAAAATTAAGTTTATTTTTTCAAAATAAATTAATTAAATAAATAAAACTTATTTTTAGAATAAGTGCACTATCAAAAGGAGGCAAATTTTCTTTTTGAAAATATAGATGTTTATGCTTAAAATTAGATTTTATTCTTATCACAATCTTATAAATCTTATTTGATGAACTGATTTTTTTTATTGATATAAAATTTCAATATAATTATTATATTTCACTAATATTTATTAATTTAATTTGTTAATATAAAATTCCATTTTGAGCGTAAAAATTAGTTTTTTTTATAAAAATACACACTTTATGTTTATTTGGTTATTATTTCTATTCATAGTTTTCTTGTAACCAATGAATTACTTTTATTTACTTGTTTAAACAATATTTTCATAAATAATTTAATCTCATACATTCTTGTTATTCCAAATACAATGTGATAACTATCAAAATTAAATAATAATATTTAGTCTTTTTTTAAGGTACGTGTTCTGTGAAACTCAAGATATCAAAGAAATTTGATTTATTTAAGAAGATATATACTATATAATATTGGTGTGTTACATTCACCCCCTTATGAAATTTATCCCTTGAAATTTTATTTTACTTATTAAGGTTGAAATAGGTGAGGATACTTCTCCTTCATTTCTTCCTCTGGTTTCCACATCACCACTTAATATTTGTGGTACCTCCATAATAATTTAACCAGTTTAGTGATCTATTTGAATATAACTTTACAACTACAGTCTAAGATTATAATTTTCTATTACAAATAAGTGATAAAAATTTCCAGGTGTACAAAATTTGATTTCAAGACATGTGAGGGATCTTCTGTGTACTTTCTTAGGAGGGATACATGGAATACATCATGTACTTGAGACGTGGTTGGTGTTTGTGGTAGTATATACGCCCCATCTATAATGAGATCAAGAATTTCAAAGGGTATAATGTTCCTGGTACTTTTTTTTCCTTCTTCCTAATTCTCATGACTCTATTTCATGGTGATATTTAATGGAAAATTTTCTCTCCAACAATGAACTCCATGTCCCTTTTATGGTTTTTAGGATAAATCTTTTACTGAAAATAAGTAACAATTACATGTTTTTGGATGGATTGAACCATATCTTTCATCTCTAGTATAATATTAGGTCTAAGTATTTTTCATTCCCCAACTTCAACCCAACAATTTGGAGTTATATAGCACTTCCTATATAGAGATTCATATAAATCCATTTGAATACATGAGTGGAAGAATTTTTTATATGAAAAATCAAATAATAGTTTATGTTGATCCCATCCAGCTTTTAATTTCATTTAGTAGACTCTTAGAATATACTATAGTGTTTGTTTAGTCCTTTCATATTGGCGATCAGTTTGGGGGTGATAAGTCATAATAAAATTCAATTAAGTACTCAAAACATGTTGAATACTTATCCAAAATTTATATGTGAACCTTGGGTCATGATAGAAGATGATCAAAATTTAAATCCAATGTATCTTCACTACTTCCTTCACATATATATATTGACATTTTTTTAGTGTGAGAAGTATTCCCAAATTTAAATGAATTAGATAGTCTTGGTGAGTCAATCCACATAACTTATATCTCATTACTTCCTTTGGATGTTTTTTTGAGACCAGTGAAAATATACATTATGATATTCCCCCATTTCAACATGGTTATAGGTAATGGTTTCATCATCCATTTGTACTTATATCACTCTTATTTAACTTTTGTCATATAAAAAATCATGATATATACTTCACAATATCTTTCTTCATGTTGTCCCACCAAAAATTCTCTTGAATATCATGGTATATTTTGGTACTTCTAGGATGGATAGATAAAGGTGAGATATGCACATTATACAATAGTAATTTATTTATCTCATATGATGAAGGCACACAAAGAATTTTTCTAAATTGAATTACACTATCACCATTGATGTAGAACACATTTATATTCCCTTCTTTTACTACTTTCATCTTCTTTTATATCTCCCGATCACCCCTTAATGTCTCTATAATCTTCCATTGCATAGATAGTTGGGAAATCATTTGGGAATGGTTGGTTTTATTCCATACTATTATTATTTATAAACCCATCCTTTCAATATCCATGATGATAGGGTCTTCCTCAATCTACATCATGGATAGAGTAGAAGTTTCTTTTAGGCTATGAGCATCATCAACCTTGTTCGTATTTCCAGGATGGTAGTGAATAGTGAAATTATAGTACTTGATTAGATATAACGGTATTATTTGATGCATGTTATGATCCTTCTGTGTGAATATATATTTGAGGATCTTGTAATCATTATATATCTCACACTTCTCCCCAAAGTAGTAATACCACAAGATTTTTAAAGTGAAGATTTTAGCCACCAACTCTAGATCATGTGTACGATAGTTTTTCTCATAAAATCCTAGATGAATTGAGTTATAGGGTATTACTTTATCATTTTGACTTAGTACATAGTCTAATATATTCTTTGATGAATCATTGTATACCACAAAGAGTTCTTCACTTTTGGGTAGTCTGAGTACTGGTGTAGCAGTAAGCCTATTTTTAAACACTTTAAATAAGTAATCACATTAAATTTATAGAAGAAATTTACTACCTCTCATGTTATACAGGTTAGTGGGTTTTAAAATCATGAATTATTTTTCAAAAATCATCTGTAATACCCAATTAGACTAGGTACATTATGGATCCCAATTACATAGGCTGGTTTGGGCCACTCCTCAATTGCCTTTATATTTGAAGGGTCCCCATATATCCCTTTATTGGTGATAACATGTCCCAATAATGACACTTCCTCCATATAGAACTCATATTTACTATTATTTTCAAAAAAATTATCCCTTTAGAAAAGTATTCAGCACAATATTCAAATCTTCCTCATGCTCCTTCATTATCTTGGAGTATATCTCAATATCATCTACAAATACTACCACAAATTTTTAAGGATAATCTATAAATTCTATATTCATTAAGTCCATGAATGTTTTGGGATCATTATTTATTTTTAATGGCAACACTATCAACTCTTAGTTTCCATTCCCCATTCAAACAGTAGTGTTTGGAATATCTTCCTTATTCATTTTTAATTGGTGATATCCCGACTGAAGGGCCACCTTAGAGAAATACATAGTGCCACATGGATGAATAAACAAGTAATGTATCCACATAAGGGGATAATTTTTATTTATCAAAATTCTATTTTTCTGATCATAATAAATTTTTAGGCACATTGGACCATATTTATTTTTAAAAAATAGGACTGACACACCCCATGATGAAGCTCTCAGACATATGAAACCTTTTTCTACATTTTCTTATAACAGCTTCTTTAACTCTTCTAACTCAATAGTAGAAATTATATTAGGTTTCTATGATATGAGTAGAGATCTAGGTATATTTTCAATTGATAAATCCACCTCTCAGTTGGGAGAAAGACTGAACATTTCTTCAGGGAACACATCAGTGTATTCCCTCAAAATTGGAATGTATTCAATCATGATACTCTCCTTTGTCTCAATCATTTAGTCTAGATAAGCTTACTAATAAGGCAATAGTATACATAGTTATTTTGATCATTATGATATAGATTCATCCCATACCTTAAACATGTATAAAATTTGAGGATGCCTTGGGATCTGAAGAGTGATCTCCCTCTCTTGGCCATTGATGTTAGTTTTGTATAAATATAGCCAACACTTTCCCAATATAGCATAAACTCCACCAAAGAAAGCATGAAGATATTTTTTGGGACTTTCAATCCAATAAAAAATTATTGGGGATGAGTTATATAATTTACATGTAATAACTTCACCATTTTCTATTCTCACAGATAATTCAACTTCCATATTTTGAAGTGGTGTTCAAATAATTCTACTAAGCTTGCAAGATATAAATGAATGAGTAGAACCATAATCAAATAACATGATATATAATCTTTAATAAATAACCAGTTTACCTATCAGCACATAATGTTTGGGATCTACTTCATTAATAGTGATAGAATATGTTTTTCCTTAATTTGTTAGAGTTTTCTATTGATTATTGTCCCAAAAAACCCTTGGATTAGGACACTTGATCGCATAGTTCCCACATTCTTAGCAGTTAAAACCCTTCAAATTGGGCATAGTTTATATCTAAACCATATTTTCCACTTCCTCATTAGTGGTTTTTTTCATTTCACTTTGGAATTTATTATTTTGGGTCCCCTCTTTAACACACTTGAATAACCTTTTGGTTCCCCTTAATAATTTTCCAAGATGTTTCTTAGAACACATTTGATAAGTGGGATGATGGGTTTTCATTTCTCCATGATATTTTTCCATTCACATATATAAAGATAATTTGATCTCACATTTCTTATATTTATTCCCCTGAGGAAAATGATAATCACTAATCTCCATCTCAACATTAATGGAATAACTAAAAATATATTCATAAATTTCAAATTCCAAAATTATGAAGCCTTTCTGTATATTGAGTTTCAAACCTCTAAATAATTGGTCCACCTTAATTTCAGTGTTGATGATAAAACTAGAAGAATACTATAAAATCCATGTGATGTCTTCCTGATATGCTTTGATAGAGTTATCTTTCTTTTTCTTATGGCTGAGAAACTCCCTCTCCATCTTAATATGGAGAGTTTAGGGAATATATTTATTGAAAAATATTCTATTGAATTATTCCCATTAAATGGAATCAATTTCTTCTTTATTCTTAATATTCTTTATTAGTATCCACTATTTATCAGATTCCCCTTCAAAATGATAGATTTTCGTCATGAATTTCTCATCTTCTATGCATTGGAGGATAAATAGTATCTTATTAATAAAGTTAATCCATTTTTTTGTGATGAGGGGATCATAAGACCCATTAAATATAAGAGGAATTTTTTCACAAAGTATTCTACTGAAGCTTTCTCTTTCTTAGAAGAATGAGGGAATTCCACATGATTCATGTTATTAGTCAAAACATGATTCAATTTATCCAATATTTTCATAAAGTCATGAGCTCCAGTTCCCATCAAATTTTGTATATCATTAGGAAAATCATCACACTAACTATAATATTGGTTCTTGTCATGATTTCTCCAATTTATATCCATAAAATTAAAATGAAAAATAAAATTATGGGGCTTGAATACTAAACTAATAAAAATATTAAAAATAAAATTTGAACATAAAAGTATAAACTTTTAAATGAAAATTATATCATAACATGGTATTATATAAATATAAATCTAGGTTATCTAGAGTGATAGAATTATCCCTGAGGTTCTTATTAAATTTTTCTAGTCCAAATCCCCAAAAATAACTAGATATTCCCCTGATACCAATTATAATGACCCACACATTTTTCAGATATTATTACCTAGTGTCTAAGCATAATTAGCCGTAGTATATAAACCAAGGATCAAATAATATAATGTATTTGGGGGACTAGGTATATAATTATTAAACATGAGACTGGAATAAAACATCTATATATTAAAATTCCATAGTGATATCCTAACTTCTTTTGAGCTCCTACATCTACAAAGGATAACATGTGGAATATGTGGACAAAAAAGATGAGCTAAAAATTCCATTAAGGGACGAAATGTGGAAATAAAGCATGAAACATGAGTTAGAATGCATAACATGATAACATAAAAGTCAGGGATCATGAATAAACACATGGAATCATGAAATATAGAACATGGAATCTAATGATCATTGAAATATAAGAATGTGGTAGAAACATATATCCTGACATAAACATTAGTAAAGTCTAATTTTCAAGGCTATATATCATGGTGGAAAAGTTCCCGTAAAGGAATTAGGATTACTAAATATCCCAACATGACATCTCAAGAGAATAAAACATTACCCAATTAATTGTAGTGTTATCTGGTTACACTCATTACAATATTCGCATGTATATGTGTTCCACATAAAGGATTGAAGATAAGGAATAATCATTATAGTTATACATGGAATGAAATGGGTATGGTAATATTATCATGAAGCGTAACCAGATAGAATAAAAAAATGTTATCCATGAAATTAGGGGTTAAATTAATCTTCAAAATTTATTTGTAAAAAAAATGATAAAATATAATTATTTCTAACTGAATTGAAATCATAAAAAAAAGTGGTTAGAAATGTGAAATTTAAGTGCTATTTTTGGGAAAAGAATAAGTGTATTTAAAGAGGGGAAATGAATAGGTGTTTTCATAAAAACAGAAATGAATAAATAGTTATTCATGATTAAATGAGTGATTTTATAAAAATATTGGTTGCTTAAAACAGTTTATATAGTGTACTTGAAAATGGAAAGTAAATAGAGAAGTTCCCTTTAATATGTCTTTCCTATCATGGATAATTGAGAAGGAAACATTATAAATCATGTAATTACCTATCAAAGATAGATAAATTGAGAGTAATTATTTTTTGGGTACATATATGTAGAAGACAGTATATTTATTTATGAGAAATGAAGGATATAGTGAGGCAATGAGAGACAAAATGTAACCCAAAGGTAATATGGAGGTTTGGGGAGATCCCTTACCTTACATATGAAAACATTCTTCCCATGTAATTAATTTCCTAGATAATAAATGTATATTAATAAATTACTTAATTCATAACCTATTATACATGTATTTTATTCATTATATATTTATTAAGTTCATTTATGACCATTTTGAGGAGTTATAAAGATCAAGTTGGTCATTCCGGGAGTGTTTGTTTCATGGTTTCACGATTGGTTAACTTCTATATAATTATGAAATTTATTTTTAATGGTAATAAAAATAATATGTGAAATTAAATGTTATTCATGCATATACAAATTTTTAAGAAGTGAAATATATAATTTCTATGAGGAAGATTCATTAGATAAAACATTAAAGATAAATGTTTAGTTTATTTTGATGGGTTTTCGATAATCACAAACTACCTTTGTTTTATATAAAATTATTTTTATATAAATATATAGAACATTAAATAAGTTATAATATACTTATTAAAATATTATATTCAATAGTAATTTTTTTATGACCATCCATGAAGGTAGTAATTGAAAATGAGCACAATAATTATTTATGTAGGTGATTAAAATACCCAACTTGGGTAGTAGTTTTGTTTCTTTTAATAAGAAGAGATAAGAAATGAAATGGATATGTTAAATTCCAGTAGAAACATAATAATCCATTATATAAATTATTGTAGATTTATCATGCATTTATGATTGAATTTGGTGAGGATAATTTAAAAAAATAAAATAAAATTTAGATAGTTACTTTGAGAAAATTACCTCTTGAATATCACCGCCTTAAGAGACCCTTGGATACCTTAGATTGTATATTTTAGTGATACCATAAGAACTTAGACATGGAGAGAGTGATTAGTGGATTTTTTGGATGATATTTGAGGATATACAATGATTTTGAGTTGAAATGTTTTTGTGATGGGTGATATTTATACTTGAGGATATGTGGGCTTGAGAGATTAAAATAAGGATTATTTTATATTTAAATCCAACCACATTGAGGTGAAATTAATTTAAATGACTTAGATTTTTAGTTAATGGTTTTGTGTATGGTTAAGGTTGATTAATACCTCAAACAACCATTAAATGTTGTAATATTTAGGTATGTTAAGAATTTACCTTTAAACTTTAACAATGGTCACTATTTTACTAACGCTCTCATAAATAATTTTTTTACCATGGTAAATTTTTTATACCTAAAAATAAATTTTAACTTAAAAACTAATATTTAAATTTTTATTCCAAATATGGAATTTATTTTACTAAATTCAATTCATTTAATTGAAAAAAATAGAGTTAAAATTAATCTCATAGACACGATGAAAATGCACGTTCTTGAAGTGAAAATTTCAAAAGATTGAAATGTTTTATATCCAATTTCAATGATAAATTGATTATAATGAACTAAATTGAATTTATTTAAGTATAATTTAACTAATTATACTTTAAAAATAATTTTAAATACCATTTTTATACATAAATAAATTAGATGAAGAATCAGTTTTCAATTAAAATTCAATGTTTTTCACTGTTCATCAAAAAATGAAACTTATCAGAAAAATAAAAAAAATTATCCCTAAGATAATTTTGAAATTATTATTTCATGAAAGAATTTTATTTTTTCTAAAAATATTTATAAAATTTCCTCAAATCAGTTTTAAAACAAGTGGGTCATCAAAAGGTGACAAATTGTTATTTCGAAAAATATATCCTTTTATGCTTAAAATTGGATTTTCTTTTTATCTTCATCCAATGAAACTTATTGGATGAATTAAAAAACGTTTTATTTAATATATAATATATCAATCCCAATATTCACTTTCACTAAGAGTGAATAATTTAATTTATAAATATAAAATTCCACTATGATAATAAAAAATTTATTTTTATAAAAAATCATTCTTTACATTTAATTGGTTATTTTTTTCATTTATAATTAGTTAGTAACAAATAAATTAATTTTATAAAAATTTATAAAATATATTTTCATAATTTAGTAAATATCATTCATTCCATTTATTTCAACATTTGGGTGTTAAATATCACTACTAAATAATAATCTTTAGTTGTTTGTTTAAGCTCATTGTTATGTGCAATATAGGCTATGAAAGAAATTAGATTTATTTAAGAAGAGACATAAAATAAAATCATGGGGTATTATAAATTTTTCCTTGAGGTGTCTTAAACAACACTTCCATCCACATAAAAATATTGGAGGCTTCATGTTAACACTAGTTCTGGGAGTACTCACTGTATGAGCTATGTAGTCACTGATGACTCTCATCCAATAGGTCATGATCATATGACCTCTCTAAGATTTACTCATTGGATCTCTAAATATATCATCATCTAGGTAGGGGATCACACCCAGTTCCATTGGGGGACACAAAAAACCCTATAGTATTGGCCTTCTATAAAGGGGATTGATTCCCCATGCATAGTGGTCATGCCAATACCATGAACCCCACATAGGAACGATAGAGGATTACAACCTGGTCCTATAAGGGGATACACCTAACTCTTTGTGACACTAAACCCATATATGGGATAAAATTATAATTCCAAGGATGTAAATACACAATGTACCCTCATGGGAAAGGACAATGAAACAACACTCAATTGGACTTTGTCTACACTGAGAAAATAAAGGTATCCATGTTATGTCAAAGGAAGTACACAATATGTACTGGGGGTACATAACGTGTACCATATGCCTCGGTTCTTCCCATTTCTCTTAGTATGAAACAAAATATAAACCTCTATATGCATGACATGTACCATAGTTGCACATGACATGTAGTGTTCTGGCCAGTACTCGGAATGCCTCCCGTCCTTGGCTGTATACACTAGACTATTCCCATGTACTGCGGCTATGTATAAGTATTGTGTCATTCCCTTGTAATCTATCCATGACTAGGATCCTTAATGTGTTTATTCACATTTATCCTTTGAGATATGGGGATAGATATAAGCACTAGGTCACTTAGAGTGTTAGATGTTTAACTTGTCCTGTAAACCTTAAATTTTCATGGAAGCCCTAGCATCGCAGCTAGGGGTTCCACAAAATGTGTATCTCTAGATTACATGTATTGTACTGTGGGATTTACAGTAACTCATGGTTACTTAACACATACTCCCATGCAATAATCACCAACAAATCCATAACCAGTCATTACTAGAGATCCTAAATCTCATCTATACTAGCCTCACCATCATCGATGGGTAGAATCCAGGCTTTAAGACACTTAAAAAACTCCCCATCGAGCCACACTATCTCCGCACTATGCCACCATCAGACATCAAACAATGAAAATGAAAATTAGTGATCATGATCTCTTTTAAATATCCTAACATCATTGTCACACCTCAATCTCACCCTTGATCGTAAACCATTCCCATGGTATTGATAAATTTCACATAATAATGGTCATGTGATGATTGAATACCAGGTATTTGTTAAATCACATGCTAAATAAATTCTTTGTGATAAAATTACAATGAAATAGGGGAGAAAAGTACAAAAAAATGAGGAAAAACACTCATCCACATTCGGTTTGGAATTAATTATTTTCCATTATAATATTAACTAAGAGTAATAATAATCAACCAAAACAATTACCCAAATCCCAAGAATAAATAATCCCAAACCCACAAGTATGATAAACCTATGAATCATCCTATTGGTGGAGTTAATTTTCGTTCATGTTGGGATAATCAATATAGAAATAATACACATAAAATAACATCATAACAAAGGTTATATCAATTGATAATGAATAACAATTTCATGTCGATACCATTGGTATGATCCAAAACCTTTGCGGGTGAAACAATCCTTGATCATACATTGATCCATTTTCATTGACCAAGTCCTCCTCTAATGAATCCTCTAACAATATTTGGGTTATGAGAAAAAACCTAATATTGTGTTGCAACCATATATTTATAAAGGGTTTCTAGGTTATTGCATCAACACATAATAAAATAAATAAATAAATTTATTTATTTATTATTTACACCCATGAAAATATATTTACAACCACTTAATGTCGACATAGGTCATGTCATTCCTAGGGTAAATCCCATGATTTTAACTCAAAGGTTGCCTCATATTTCTTATATAATCCTCCATTCTAGAGTTATTAATCTTTTTCAGGGAAAAAACGTGCACATGATATTAATATATTTAAAAATTTTAAAATATCAATTCCAGGAACAATGGTCCTTAAAATTGCATTTCCTCTCAGAACTTGGCTTTAAAAATATTACTATATATATTTTAATGTTTTAAATGAAAAAAACATAGATGTTAAATTCACCCAACATAAGGTATTTTCATCCCAAAAAGTGAAAAATACTACTAAAAAATGTGTGGGAACTAACCTCTCATCTGGGTATCCTATTTCCATTTTCTCTCCTGAAGACTCTAGTTCTTCCATTGGATATTCACCAAGAGAATCACTCACCATTGGATGGTCTTTTCATGATGATACTCAATATTTAATGGGTACTATACAAAGGTATCTCCATCCTCAATTTCCAATTATCCCATGTCAATAACATGTGACGAGTCGTGCACATACATCCCTAGCTACAACACATGGAAGACATCGTGCACTGGGTATAACTATGGAATAAGGGATAATAGGTACACCAACTTGATGAGCCTACATAGTATCTTGAAAGTATGATGAATCTCATAGGAAAATTGCTTCCCTGAAAAAATCTCCATAACCCACATCAAGGTGATACCTTCTGGAACATAGGTCCCCCTCCTCAAAATCCAAAGCTCATTGTTGTTAGTTTATATAGGACATCTGACGAGTCTATGTAGTCCTCATACATTCTAGGATGATCTGAAACATCTCTGTCATAGCTCACACTAACTCTGAAACCAAAATTTCTGATTCTCCTGGGTCCTTCCAACATAGTGCTGACCTGTTGGGTCTCCCCTAGAAGACCGAAAATGGTTTTATACTGATTGTTTAATGGTATATATTGTTATATGTAAACTCTACTAGGGGTAGGTGATCCACCCAACTAGGGCCAAAATCCAACTTGGAATCCTGCACACATCACCACTAAAACCAGAATAGTCCATTAATTGTAGCCAATAGTTTGGGGGTGAAATTCCATCCCCAAATGAAACAAAATCCCAAAATCCACTAATTATCACCTCCATAAGTGGGATGTGAATTAGGAATCATAGTATAAAATGATAATTAAGGGAACTCTATAGTGATAGACTTTCTTTTTCATGTAAAGGTGTCCAAAGATCATTATATAACTCTACTCTCAAATATCTAGGAAGTGAGAAGACTTGGTGAGTCGATCAACAATCCCCCCGAAAGAATCTTGTCCTATATATTTCTATGGTAACCCCATCATGAAGTATATATATATATATATACTATCCTAATTACACTATGTTACCTCTTGGGGTTGATCTAAACCAGGTAGACCTTGGTGCTCAGTCTTCACCATCTGTCAAGTGAGGCATCAATATACAAACTACACCACACAATTCATCATTAAATACCACTATATTTGATTCTAGCGGTCATGGTATATATTCTACAAAACAAGATGCATCTCAAAGGGGGATATATGAAATTCCCTCATCACCTCATTCGGTAACATCATTGGTACCATTTCAAATCCTATAAAAATGATATTGTCCCCCCCCCCTTCATAAAATCCTTCATGAGAACATCTAATAGATATCAGAGCATGTAAGGTATCACAATCAATATCTCTATGATGAGCTGCTCTATCATGTTGTAGAAGAAGTAGGGTAGAAACCATTTATTATGTATATGATGCACCATCCTTATCCACTAAGGAAAACATTAATGAGTTCAATTAATCAAAATAATCAATCAATAACTATAATAATGATCACCTACTGAGATAATATGCTACCACATTCCCCTTTATAGGAATATAGATTATATCGAAGTCATAATCCTAGATAAACTCTAGCCATAATCACTATATCAAGTTAATATCCTTTTAACAGAATATATAATTGATACTCTTATGGTCAGAGTAGATGTTAAATTGATCATATATAAGGAAGTATTTCTAGATCTTGAAGGCTAGTACTACCAAACACAACTCAAGATAATGGGTCATGAAGTTATACTCATGTGGTATCAACTGTTAAGACTCATAGGTGATTATATTATAACTCTACATCATGACAAAAATTTGTTAAGTCCCTAAGGTATTATAGAAAAATACATTCTCCACATCCTAATCTAGAAATCTCAATATGGGGGTGATCATCAAACTCAACCAAAACATCTAAAAATCCCACTAGAACCTCTCTGTCCACATGAATGGTTTCCCCTTTCAGGTCAAAGTAGTCAAGGGAGATGATATCCAAGAGAAACTAGGAATGAATATCCTATAATAACCTACTAACATAAGGAATCTATACACCTCCATCATGATCTTGGGTGGCCCCAAAGAAAACACCACCCCAACATTCTATGGGTCCAGTGTTATACCAACTGCTAAGATTCCATATCCTAGAAAGTGGACCTCCTGAATCCAAAACAAACACTTATATATATTCCCACAAATGTGGTGCTATTAGATAATTTTTAGGACCATCCTCAAGTGTCTCATGTTCTCCTTCTCATATGTCGAGTACATTGGGAAATCATTGATGAGGATCACAACAAACTGGTCTAAAAAAGGATAAAAAATAAATTTAATGAGTCACATGAAAACTTACAGGGTATTTTTAATATTTAACGTCATCACTAAGTACTCATAGTGAATATAGAAACAATTAACTACCACCTTTTGTGTATCCTCATCCTGCACTCACTACCAGTGATATCTTGATTTGAGTTCAATCTTCAAGAGCCAATGCACCCCTCTAAACTAATCAAATAGGTTATTCAATCCCCAATAGTGAATACTTATTCTTCATAGTCATCTAATTAATATACTAATAATCTATACACAACCTCATGATCTCATTCATATTCTTGATGAACAACACTGGGGATGCCCAAGGGGAAATAATGGGTCTGATGAATCCCTTCCTATGCAAGTCCTCTAAACAGCACCCTCAGTTAAAAAATATTTATAAGATCTATTTGATATATAGTCATAGATATCAAGGTTGTACTGGGGTCTAAGTAAATATGTAATTTTATCTATCCAAGGGGAGTAAAGATTACCACATACACTAGAAATATTTCCTCATAATCTAACACCCCAATAGAGAACTAAAAGGACATAACATCCACTACTCCAAGGATAATACTAAACCACTGGGGAGTAATCAGTTGTAACCACCAATTCATGAGCCCATATTTCTCTACCTAATTTTTCTTTTCCTCAAAAATAGAAAACCTCATCCCATTATTTCAAACACGCCACATTCTTTACCTAAAAGATCCAATTTGGATTTGAACTCTGGATAACCAGTCTATACCTAAGATGAATTTTTAAGGCCTCAACGCTAATACAAATAGATCCCATAATAATCTCTCACCTTTAAGAGTCATTTCACTCAATTGACAGAAGTGTGAGATTTCTAATTCACCTCCAATCAGAGTCTCCAAGCACAAGGGTATGAGTACATGATCATAAAATTTAAAATTCATACCCTATATATGTTAAATAATAATTTTGATTCATGGAATAAGGATGATAATTTCATAAGACATGATTCATAAAGGAATCATAGAACATAATTTATAAGAGTATTATATTACCATAATACATTAGTTTTTAGAATACACATAAGCTTATAATTTTATGAACGTCTATAAATATAAATAGGTTTACTCATTAAGGACATGAAATCAGGACCTCATATAAAATTTTGGACATGAAACTAGGTCCCTACATAATCTTATATATAAGAAATCCATTTCAATTTATAAAATTATATAAATAAAAAATAGTACCTTGATTAAAAATATATATATAAATTAGGTCCTTGTATAATGTTATGGATATGAAAACCAAGTCCATGCATGAAATTTTGAACTTGAAATATGGTTCATGCATATCATATTTACCTCATAAGTTATTCATATTTTACCAATAAATTGGGTGAAGATTTAATTCTAACCAATCATATAATAAAAATTATATATGTGTGTTCCATGAGATTATAAAACATTCATCATATTAAAACCCATGAAAAGAAAAGGGTTTCATAAACATTTGATCATATAATAACTAATGAAAAAGGAATGAGTTTAATAAACATCTTATCATATTATGAATAAACCACCTAGAGATGGAATATTTATGGTATCATTTTATGATATCCCTAATATATAATAATTAACATTAACAGATGTTATCAGAGATGAAAAACTTCTTTAAAGGATTATTGTAAATTTTCATGAGGAAAACATCCTTTTCACTTTGAAATAATCTTTTTAAAATATAAATTTTTTCCAAATATTAATGAAAAAATATATTTTGAAAATAACCTTGGAAACATGTAATATAAGTTTTATATCATTGATTAGTCATGATTATAAAAATTTGCATACATGCGGTATATGTTAAAATAAAATATTCCTTTCACACTTTTGTAGAAAAAGTTTAAAAGTGCCTCATTGGGAAAATGACAAGAAGATTAATTTTAAACCATTTTGTAAAAATTTAAATAGGGGTTAAAATTAATTTCAATAATCATATGGGTGTATTAAAATATTTTTAAAATACTTTTTTAGAAAACATGGATATGGAAGAAAAAAATTCCGACTTTAGAGAGAAATAATGTTTATTTTCCTTAAAAAATATTAATTGTCCCTTGTGTACTAATAGTGAGGAAAATTTAAGGAAAAAAATTATTCTCTTGAAATAAATATAGGGGAATAAAATTTATGAGTTTATTTAGAGTTATATTATTCTTTTTTAAAATTAGAAACATAATCATAAATTATCCCAATAAACAACGATATTGTAACATAAAACCCTTACCAATTTGGTAACTTTCAAATCAAAACCTCATGAAATAGAGAACCTTAGATGGATATGTTATTACCCACAACATTAATAATAATAATTATAAAATACATTCATGGTAAGTTCACATACCACATAAAAGAAACAATTGGTGAATATGGAATGTGTCTCATAAAAATAAATATGATATGAAAATCCCTTACTTTAGGTCTGAATTACTTCATATGTGTTCGAACCACCTATATAATAAATTTTGGTTTATGATAAATATATTAAAAACGATAATAATAGATATAATACCATATATAATTTACTTATAGATTTTTATCACATTTAATAACAATTGTTTATTAAAATCATAGTTCTGGATGCTATCTGCTTCATTTTTTATGTATGTTTCGGTTTGGTAGAATTAGTCTATGTAATTTGGTCATTCTTACTTAATCCTAGTAATTTAAAAAATTATATAAATATAATATATATTAATTATATAAATATTTAGATTCAACCATAAAATTATTTATTGAAAAATGAATTACACCGTTCATGGAAATGGTAGGTCGTACGTACACACGAACACAGTTTTCGTTTTTCAATAGATGGAATGAAAGAAATGTAAATAATAAATAACATTAAAAATAATTATTATATCATATATATCTTATATATTTATTAAATTAATTCTTATTTTCATCAATGTAAAAAATAAATGAAAAAAGAATTGCATCACTTTGTGGAGGTGGTAGTCCACACATACACATGAGAAACATTATCATTTTACAATGGTTTGGAAGGAAAGATGGTATATATTATATTAAAATTACATTAAAATAATTATGTAAAAATTACTATATTTAAACACTAAACCCATTATAGTAACCATCCATGAAATATAGTGATTAGAAATGAATTGTTTTGCTATGTCGAGACAATAAGTCGTTCATACGCATAAGTGATACTTTCACTTCCCATTTGATGAAAAAGAGGGTGGATAATGGTTTTTCAATAATCATAATAAAATTTCATCATATTTAGGATAATTAATTTATCATTTTATGGTAAATGTAAAATATTTATAGGAGATAAAAGAATAAATAAGAATATGGTGATCTGTTATGGTGATTACCTATTTTTTGAAAGAACTCATTTGGGTCTCCTCTTAAAGACACTATGATTGGTATTTTGAGAAGGAAACAACTTCTAAAATGTGTATATGGGAGTTTTTAATATATATTTTTAGTTTTTTTAGATATATAAAGATAAAAGTGAGGTGGATTAGAGAAAGGTGTTGTATCCATTTATAAGGGAGGGGAAAACACACTTGGAATTTCATAAATGATTCCATAATATAAATATCATTATAATGTAAAGTGGAACGAAGGAACCCAAAATTAAAATATAATCTTTATTATGGTAGAAATAAACTCAAAAAATATCATTTAGGTGGGGTTTGGAAACAATTTATGCCTTATCTTCTAGTTACACCATTTTAAACCCATATAACCTTAACCATAATAACTTTACTTTTTTACCATGATAACATAAATATATGAAAAAAATAAATGGGTTATTCTAAAAAATTGGATATGATGATTCAAAAATTTTCAATCAATTTTTCATATTTAATTTTAATATTTTTTAGAAAATAATTTTAAAACAAGTTCATGATATTCATGAAAAAGGGGTTTTAGAAAAATACTTGATTTAAGAGTAAAAATAATTTTATCTTAAAATAAATTAATAAATTTGTTTCCATGATTTTTTTGGTTAAATAATAGTCTAATTATGTTTTTATACATTTTATAAACCCAAAACCAAATTTCAAATTCCATCCTTGCAATAAATTTCAAGAAATCACAAATAGTTTTTAATTTTAATAAATTATAACTTATCATTAAAAAAGTCAGGCTTGGTTCCAAAAATTCAATGTAATGTTTTATAATAAATAATTTAACTTATAAAATACTTAAATGGTCCAATAACACTCACCAATTTTATAAATTCATGTTTTGAGATAAATTTAACCTTTATCCCTTTATTTTAACCCTCTGGTAAAACTGTTTTGACCTTAACTGTGGTAATGGATTTTTACAGTTTTCACTATTCATTATAAAACATTATGAAAAAGTTATTATTTAATATAAATTATTATTATTATAAAAATTTAATACATTTTATAAAATTCAACTGACAAAATTTTATAAATTTAATTTAAATGTTAACAAGTAAACATTATGAAAAATGGGTTTCCAATGAAAATTTTTGCTTAAGTTTAAAAAAAATTATATCAAAATTCAACATAAAATTGACTCGAATTTCCTAAATTGAATTTATAAAATTATAATTTCACAAATTTCATTTTTAAAACCATTTAAAATAATATGGATATTTTTAAATTCCATAAACCAAAAGATAATATTTAAAAAAATCACTATTTTCACTATTCATCAAACAATAATTTTTTAGAAAATTATCAAAAAAATAAATCTAAGATAATTAGGAATTTTTTATTTCAAATATGAAGTAACTTTTTTTAAATAAATTTTCTAAAAGTTATAAAAAATAATGATATTATTTTTCTATAAAAACAATAAAAAAAAATCATTTTTGAGAAAAAGTATTTTTGAACCATATAAAGACTTCACTAAAAATATTGAACATAATTATAAATGTTTCTTTTTTATCTAAAACATTTATATGTAATTTTTTTAAAATTTATTTATTCCTATTCACTCCTAAAATGTTAACAGCTAGGCGATAACTATCATATAAATAATAATTTTGTAATATCATATCATGGTTTATTTAAACTCGTTGTTGCATGTAACACAAGCTTTAGAAGAAATAAAATTTATTTGAAAATAAATTTTTTATTAAATATCAGGGTGTTACATTATTGGTGTTAATGACCTTTTAAACCAATCGATCAATAGAAAGAATATCCAATCACTACTACTAAAGTGGATATTGATGATTGAGGAACAATTATCCTTCACACCAAGTTGTGAACTTCTTGTTGGTTTTTGGTTCTAGGATCACTGGTATATATTGAACATCATATAAGATAATTAAATAAGAACCTTAATTATTTTAATATCTAATAAAAATTATAGTTGAATGATTATTATATTCAAATTTTGAGATTATGGGAACATGTATTTTGAAAATCTTGTTATCCTTCCTTTAAATAAAATTAATGCAATTTTGGAAATGGACTGATCCAACCTAGTTAGATGAAAATTTATTTTGAAAAATAAATCATATTTCATATCAAACCATGGTAATATATCACTGTTATAATTATTATGGACACCATTTTGAAGAAAACTATATAGTGATCTGTGATACCAAATAACTATAGACTCATGGCTCAAATGGATTGGGAAAAAATGATAGGGATAATCGTATTATAGTTAATTTTTTAATATGTTCGTAAGGTTGACATTTATTTTGATATTTTATCTTGAATCACATCATTATTTTATATACCATTGGATATTTTAATGAAAATTGTTATGATTTAATTTATTTAACAAGAGATAATGTAACACCTTGATATTTGGGAATATATTTTTCTAAATTAATATTGTGTTCAACAGATTTCTCCACATGCAACACTGAACTAAAATGATTCAAGACATATAAGATGAATATTATTAAGAAAATAAAACCAGCAGTGAATAAAAATATTACAATCAATTAGAAATTTATAAAAAATAGAATTAAGCATAAATAAAATATTAAAAGGACAGTTTATAATAAAAGATTTTTTCTTTATATATTGTACATTCATATAAAGTATAAATTTATAAATATTAGAATTTTAATTTTTTAATATAATTTTAATTTTTTAATTTAACATATTAAAATTATCCTAAGATGAAATTTTTAGATTTTTCTTTTATAAATAATTTTAAGTGAGTAGTAAAAAATATAGTTTTTACCAATATTATAAATTTTATGAATTCATCAATATATGATAAAAAGGTATAGTTTTATAAAAATATTTAATTTTTAAAGATTTACTTTAGGAGAAAAAATATGTATTTTAAAATTTCATTTTCAACTTTGCAGACCTATGTTTTCCATTTTATAACCCAAGTAACTTTTCATTCCAATTTTAAAACCATGTTCAGTCTTTTAATTTCATTAAATATTTTAATAGTAATATTCAATTTTGGATTTATTTATAATTAAAATAAATATATTTTTTATAATAAACCAATTTATATTATAAAGGTCAATGACATTGTTAAATTTATACTTCATTAATTTTAATCATAAAAAACACTTTCTCTAAATATAGTTTTATGATCTAATATTAAATTTAAAATTTATAACTATTAGAAATATTATATTTTAATATTATTTTAAAATTATTTGTAAAAAATTTAATATTGTTTTAGGCCTAAAATTACATAACCAAGATAAATACTAGTTACCACTGTAAAATAATTCTTTTTTGAGGATTGATACTTTTTCAAATGTTTTGATGGTAAATTAATTTGAACAATTTTAAAACTTGACTCTAATGTTATGATTAAAAATATATAAAAATAAATTAACACTCATTTAGTTAGAAATAAGTGTTAAATAATATTGATAACAAAAAATGATTACAATAACCTTTTCTTTAAAAGGAATTTTTTAACATATTACAAGGCTTAATGTAAAGGTTGATTTTATAATATTTAGGAATAAAATTTGAATAAATGAGTACAAATTTGAATTCAAAACATAGGGATTTAGTAAGAATATTCATCTTATATTTTTAGTGATAAAATCATTAGCTTGGATAAATTTTGATCCAGATTAATCAGTGTTAAAATGTGAAATATATTGTGGCTCAACTTTTACTAAATCAATTTAATAGTTAAACCTGATAGGATAATTTTTTAGTTTGGAAATACCTACCTACATGTTCCACTGACATTTAACCACAAAAATCACCTAAATATCATGAAATTCCATTCTTAACCATCATATAAAATTATTTTTGAAATTTGTTTCTATCTTTTTTCCCAATAAATGGAACTCACTTATTCTCACTTCAATCCACACCTATAGTTATATTTTCCCATGAAACTCTACCCAATTTACTTCTTATAAATACCCTTTACATGTTTTATATGCTATATACTAAACAAAGAATACCAAGTCCTTTTCTAAAGCATAATACCATAGAATATCTGAATTATTAATATAAGTATTACTTACCCTTTAAAATCATTTAATTATCATTCTCATACACCCTCCTCCAAAACCACTCTATCCATATGAATATAATGGAATTAGTATAAATAATATATTGAAATGTAATTCTATTGAGGGTATAACCATTATTTATTCAACCCCATTAAATCAAAAACATGAAATCATTTCTCATGAACGTATGCAGACTACGGCCTCTATGAGCGACATGACTCATTTTTCATCACTACATTTCAAAGATAGCTATAGAAATGGGTTTAGTGAATATATTTTTTTATGTCATTATTTAAGTTATCTAATTATAAATATTTCATTCAAAAATAAATATTTGAAATAAGTGATCATTCGCTACAAAAAAAATCCTTTAACAACACTGACCGTTATCAATGCTAGGAAAAAGCATTGATAAAGGGGACCTTTTTTCTGAGATTTTTAGTAGCACTGATAAATTCACTCTAACCATTATCATCACTTATTTTTCACCGATAAAGGGTCACCTTTATAAGCGATTTTGTTTATAGCTGATATAGGGTACCCTTTTTCAGTGCATTATTTTTAACGCTGATAAAGGGTGCCCTTTATCAGAATTTTTTAGTGAAATAAAAGTCTTGATTAAAATAAAATAAAATTAAATTAAAAAATGATTAAATTAAAAAAAGTGTTTAAAATTTTATTAATTAAATAATTATTGAAAAAAATGAATAAATGTAGTATACATATATTTATATTATAAATACTAATAAATATTATATACTAAATAGATAGATATGTCAAATTAATAAAGTAAAATAATTAGTGAAATAAAACATAAAAAAAGGTAAATTAAGAAACAAAATAAACATTTTATTAATTAAATAATTATTTAAAAAATGAGTAAATCTAATATACATATATATAGATTATAAATATTAATAAATAGTATATATTAAATTGAGATATATAAAATTAATAAATTGTAATAAATAAACCAAACAATAAAATTTAATAATTAAAACAAATTCAAAATGAATACTGTTAATAACTAAAATAAATAAATATATTAAATTACAAAATTATTAAAAAAAATTGTAATGAAAAAAATTATTAATAGAAATGAATTAATTTAATATATATATTAATTATAAATATTAGTAAATAAGAAATATTAAATAAAAATAAATAAAATGAATAAAATGTAATAATTAAAAATATGTTAATGTCTAATTCATTTTTAATGGTTTTCATACATAATAATTCATTAATAAATTTAATATAGAAATATATTCACTTTTATTTATGTATATATAAATATAAATGTGTATATTATTTCTAAAATATGATTTATTTAGTGAAAATATTTAGGATTTAAATTAAATAAGTCATAAATTTAGGGAAGAATGATTTATAATTAAAAATTAATATTAATTATAAATATTGTGTCACGAACCGACCCTACCGGTCATGTGCCGCAACTACCCCAAGCCCACCTCCATAGGCTAGGGGCTGGCGAAAAGCGCTGAAGGTGTAAAAATCATGGGGGGGCTTTTCTTAAGTACCTGTACACACACACATAACCCACTCAATGCAGAAGTGCATTGTAAAAGGAAAAACAAAGGACAAACAACTATAACCCAACCACATTCATGAATCAACCTCGAAATAGAAAAAGGTAAAGTGCTAAGAAGTAAAAACAAGATACTGAACAGAAAAAAAAGGCAAAACACACGCCCAACCCGAAAGGTGCTACAACCCGGAAATAGGTAAACAAAAGTAAACAGCTAGTGAGACTCACACCTAAAAGACCTGTTAAGACCACTGATCACAGCCCAAGCTCTTGTGACCTCTACGCTCCTCCGTAGTCTCGATCGACCTATCCTTCGTCTGCTAGGACACACCAAGTTCGTGAAAAGCCCAAGAAGGGGTGAGTATAAACATACCTAGAAGGATGCCCCGAAATCTCTAGGGAGCAACACATGAGGTACTAAAATGGTGAGTAGTAGACAGAACAAAGAATAGTGTAAGAGTACAATAGAGAGAGTGCAGCTCAACCCAACAAAGGAAAGGAAGTATACTTGTCTCGGCCAAGGAGACCTAGACATGGAAAATATGTGGAATAACCCGTGAGTCTTTGACCCTACTAAAAGGAGAGTAACTGGACCCAAGGAGTGGGAACAAAAGTAGGGTGTATATATATATGCTCAACAAGAAACTGGAAGGAGTGCGTAAGGGGGTCTCTATCTCCAAGCTCATCCTATTATAAGTCACCAACAACTCTAAGGTTAACCATCACTGATGCCCAACAGTACCACACATCAAAGCTGCCTCATCACTAAACCGTACCACTAAAAGTATTGCTCTGGTAATCACGAAGAAAAATCCACTGACTAGTCTCATCGAAAGGGCTGAGTCTGAAAGAAGTCATCGGGTAGCCCACTGCCCAGCCCAATTGGAGGGTAAACCCCAAAAGGTCATCAGGTGACCCACTGCCCAACACTGCTGGAGGGTAAACCCTAAAAGGTCGTCAGGTGACCCACTTCCCAGCCTCGTTATAGGGTATACCCAAAAAGGTCATCGGGTGACCCACTGCCCAGCACTGCTGGAGGGTAAACCCTAAAAGGTCGTCAGGTGACACACTACCCAGCCTCGCTGGAGCGTAAACCCTAAAAGGTCAGCAGGTAACCCACTGCCCACCCTCAATGGAGGGTATACCCTGATACGCTGGTGGGTAACCCACTGCTCAGCCCCGCTGGAGGGTAAACCAAAAATTGGTCCAATAACTCCACGCTGCCTGTGCCATCACTAGGTGTCACTAACATCGCTATTGTGCATTGGTTAGGAGTGCGTTAAAGGAACCTCAAAAAAATTCCCTTTCATGTTTCCACATTTAATGAGATCTCGAAATAGGCTCTGCAGGCCCAAATAGATTACACCGTTGTAATCCTTGTGGAAAAACACGTGAGATAGACTATTTACTCGCAGGAAACGGTCACCAGAAGAAAAAGATATTCAAAACCGCTTTATACCCATACTGCGTCTCATGGGGACCACACTTTGGTCTCTAAAGAGGTCGGTCGAACGACGCCATCGTGATGATCTCTAAAAAATACGCCAAAACGACTACTCATTCGCCCCGAATGGACGTCTGATGAAAAAGTCACAAAATGATGCTCAGAGCTTAAATGACGGCTTGTGAGGTCCATGACTCAACTCTGGATTTAATGCCTGAAACCACCCTAGAAACCGTTACCTTGATGCCATGGTTACAATTCCACTGACAGTTCCTTAAAAGGACTTCGTATGTGTTCGCACCATCTGAAAGAAGAATCCCGGCGAGGCACTAAAAAACACTTAACGGTGTGTCGTGCCACTGAGCCCCCGTCTCGGGAATTAAAAATCCCTGACACCATCCCAAAATCTCCGTCTCGATCTGAGTATTTCACTGTCACGTATGGCATGAAAAAAAAGGACACCTACAGTTGAAGTTACGGGTGTCCGAAGATAGGGGCGAACCCCTTTGGGCTGGACCGGCCGGCCCGGGTCGCAGCTCATCCGCACGGCCCGGCCGCTGAACCTTGGTCGACACCCTCCGACCGACCATCATGGTCGATCACTGTCTTGCACAGAGACCCTCCAAAGGTGGGTCTCGGTCTCCTCACTGTGTCACACGCCGTGACCGCTGTAGCGCCCCGCACCGACGACCTCTGTCGTAGACGCCCGCCGCGCCGCCTGGGAGCCCGCCGCCGCCGCCTGAGAGCCACTTCACACCGCCGCCGCCCGGGGAATTCCACCATCGCTAGTAGCTCCACCTCCTGGAACATCTTGTTCCAACGTCTTCACCTACCGGACCTCCCTGGAACCGCCAGAAACTAAGGTAAATGGCCGAAAAACTTACCGAGGCCACCCGAGATGCCCCAGGACTCGAAATTTAAATCCGAAAAGAGCATTGGAATGCTCAGATAGAATAAAAAAAATCTATGGAATTCAATTGAAAATTAAACATTGTTTCTATGATAAAATTTGAATTCAAGAAGATGCGGGAATTAAAAAAAAGAAAACACACGATCTTACCTCGCTGGGCGTAGCCCGATGCTTCACCAATGATCCGCAGGAGGCACCACCCGCCTTGGAGAGGGAGAGAGAAGCCTGAAGGAGGTTCTCCATTGTTGGGAAGAACTTACACCAAGGATAAAATCAAGGGGGGGGATAGGGTGGGTGTGGTGTGTTTAAATAGAAAATTTAATTAAGTTTTAAAACACCCACGAGTAGGCCTGTACCTGGACTCTCGACGGGGTCGAGGTTAAGCCGCCTCTAGGGTAAAAAACACATTATGAGTGCAATGGAAGTCTCAAAATTATAATCTAAGCCTCCATTAATATGTTTTAATGTTCACGCATGGATCCGCGAAATTACGAAAATGCCCCTGGTGGCGTTTTCCACAGAAGTGCCGCACCCGCGAAAGTTACACCCCTCATAGGGTAAACAGCATGCTCTGAACTCAACAGTGCCCTCAGTTTTCCCATCAAAGAAACCATTTTTTAATTATTTTGTTTATTTGGAATGTCCAATGTGAACGCACTCAAAATTTAATTTTGGCCGCACTAGGGCTCAGAATCACACATCGTCTAAAATCCCTGCTTGGGAATAACATCAAGAAATTTTCAAAGTCTTACAGGCTCAAAACTAGTCTTCTTATATCATTCCCTCCTTCATGTTTTTCATCTCCAAAAAACAAAACTACAAAAACAACTCGGGATACTGAGCCCACATCTGGCTCTCCCATTCCCAGGTGCTCTACTACACTCTCCTTTACTACCACAACACACGAACAAAAGGAATGGTCCGTCTACACAGTGTTCGCTCCTGCCAGTCCTCAATCGACACTGGGTGCTTCACAAAGGTGGATCCATCCTCAATGTCTAGCTCTCCCTAGTTGATAACGTGAGTGGGGTCATGCATTTATTTCCTCAGCTGCGACATGTGGAAGACGTCATGCACCCTCTTCAGTTGTGGGGGTAGAGAAAGATGGTAGGCCACTTCACCGACCCTGCACATGATCTCAAAGGGCCCAATGAACCTCGAGGCATCTTGCCTCCCCGGTCGAACCTCCGTGTCCCATATCGCAAAGAGACTCTCAAAAAGACATGGTCCCCCAGCTCAAACTCCAAAGTCCTGCGATGACAATCTACATAGGACTTCTGTCAGCTCTGTGCTATCCTCATCCGCTCACAAATGACCTGAACCTTCTTCGTCGTCCCCTGCAACAACTCTGGGCCCATGAGGGAGGTCTCCCCAACCTCTGTCCAGCAAAACAGTGACCTGCAGGGTCTCCCATAGAGGGCCTCAAAAGGTTCCATGCCAACAGTAGAATGGTAATTGTTGTTGTACACAAACTCCACCAAGGGCAGGTGATCCTCCTAGCTTAGTCCAAAGTCTAACACGCACACCCTAAGAATATCCTCCAACACCTGCATAGTGCACTATGTCTGCCCATCGGTCTAGGGGTGAAAAGAAGTACTCACCTGCAGCTAATTCCCAAATTCCTCCTACAGGCCTCGCCACAATCACAACGTAAACCGCACGTCATGTTTGGAGACAATCGTTGAGGGTACTCCATGAAGGCGGATGATCTCCCGAACGTACAGTCTCCCCGGAATCTCCACCGAACTCTACTCCCTGATGGAAAGGAAGTTCGCCGACTTCATGGGTCGGTCCACTATCACCCAAATGGATTCATGGCACTTCAATGTGCGTGGAATCCATGTGACTAAGTCGATATATATGTCGTCCCACTTCCACTTCGGGATATCAAGGGGCTGCAACAACCCTTCTAGAACCTGATGCTATGCCTTCACCTACTGACTGGTAAGACACCGAGAAACGAACTCACCTATTCTCCGCTTCATGACAGACCACCAATACTGCCACTAAAGGTCTATGTACATCTCCCCCACACTAGGATGTACAACCAAGAGAGAAGCGTGGAACTCTTGCATCACCTCCTCCCACATCTCCTCTGGTACTATAGCTCAGTTCTGGAATAAGATCTCATGATTCCCTCATTCAGAATACCCATCAGCTGTGTTGCCCATGGATATCTGATCACATAGTACCTCACTGTCGACATCCCCCAGCTGTGACTCTCTCACACGCTAAAGGAGTGAAGGAGTCAATACCAACAAATGTAGAAAATCAATACCCTCCTGCTCCACCAAGGCCAGCCGTAGGAAAGCCAACTGCTTTGAAGCTTCCCGCACTAGTTGAGCCTGGGACATCCTTTTAAGGGAATATCCTACTACGTTTCCTTGCCCTGGAGTGTAGACCATCTCGAAATCATAGTTCTGTAGAAACTCCAGCCAGCGCCTCTGCCTTAGATTTGAATCCCTCTGAGTGAAGATGTACTTGAGGCTCTGGTGGTCTGAGTAGACCACAAAACTCTCACCCAGAAGGTAGTGTCTCCATAAACTCAATGTGAAGACCACTACTACCAGCTCCAAATTGTGAGTCACATAATTCTACTCATGGAGCCTCAACTACCTCGAACCATATGCAATCACTTCCTATTGCTGCATCAGCACGCACCTGAGCCCAGCTCCTGAAGAATCGCAGTACACCACGAACTCAACTCCCTCCTCTAGTAGCCTCAACACTAGAGCACTAGTCAACCTCTATCTCAACTCCTCAAAGGCCTTCTGGAACTGATCAGTCTTGGTGAATAGTCATCCTTTCCACGTCAACATGGTCAAAGGGGTAGCAATCATGGAGAAATATCCCACAACCCTCCTGTAGTACCCTTCCAAACCAAGGATACTCTGCACCTCTGACGCATTCTTGGGTGGCTCCCAAGAAAGCACTGCCTCTACCTTTGTGGGATCTATGGCCAATACATGATTTGTAATGACATGCCATAGAAAGTGAACCTCATTATTCCAGAACTGACACTTCGAGAGTTTCCCATATAGCTGGTGCTCCCAGAGTAAGTCTAGGACCATCCTAAAATGATCTGCGTGCTCCTCCTATGTCACAGAGTAGATGAGTATTTCTTCAACAAAGACAACCACAAACCAGTCCATGTACGTCTGGAAGATCTGGTTCATCAAATCCATGAAAATGGCGGGGGCATTCATCATGCCAAAGGGCATCACCAGAAACTCATAATGCCCATATCGAAAACAGAAATCCATCTTCGGGATGTCAGCCTCACAAACCCGCAACTGGTGGTAGCTGGATCGAAGATCAATCTTGGAGAACCATTTTGCACCTCTCAAATGTTCTAAGAGGTCATCAATCCTCGGAAAAGGGTACTTGTTCTTTATCATAGCCTGATTCAGGTGGCGATAATCCACAAAAACCCACCCACTCCCACCTGCCTTTTTCAAAAACAAAACTGGTGCTACCTAGGGGGAAACACTGATCCTGATGAATTCCTTCTCAATAAGGTCCTCTAACTGAAGTCATAGCTCCCGATGCTCTGTAGGCGCCATACGATATTCTTCACATGATATCGGGGAAGTCCCCGACTATAAGTCCATGTAGAAATCCATCTCTCGCCTCGGAGGTAGTCCTGAAATGTCCTCGGGAAAGACATCCATGTAGTCCTCTACAACAGTAGGGATCCAAGTGCCTATAGAATCTACTGCTCTGAGAGCCATGCTCACCAACTATTGAGAAAAATGTCATGGTCTCCTGCTTAGAGTACCCGTCTGCTCTGCCATGAGGTCTCATTCACCTAGAATGGTGAACATCATCCCATCAGTGTGCATGCCTCTGACTCGTCTGCGACGACAGTCAATATGGGTGTGAACCATAGAAAGAAAATACATGCCTATGATGACATCGTAAGGTTCCATCGTGATGACGAGTAGGTCCCACATGAAACTCTCTCCTCTGAACAACATTTCGCACTGTCTGTAGATAAAGGTCACCAACGAGGAACTTCCAATAGTAACTTCGAGGCTATGTGCAAGTGTTAGCGCCTCTACTGGAAGCTCCAACCCCCATACCAAAAGAAGTGATATAAAGGAGTGGTTGGTGCCTATGTCTACTAGTACCGAAGGAAGCGTAGAGTAAACAAAAAGTGTACCTCGGACCATCTCGTGTGTTGGGGGGTCACAGACACCCATATCCTGAAGCTACCCGCGGACTTTACCAGCATATCCCTAAGTCTGGCGTGGGCCGCCCAGTGGTGGCAGTGGAAGGACCTAGAAACACCGTCTCGGACCTCCAGGTCCTGCCGCTTTTCCTGCGCCGCCTCCATAAGGACCACCCTGTCCTTGCCTAGGGGATCCCTAGTCACGATGCTACCTCTGTCGATGCGGTTCACCCACTGCTTTACATGGATGCTCGGTACGCCTGGTCGGGAAGCCCCATGCTAGGTGACCCCATCCGTAATAGGAATAACACCGAATCTCTTCTGACTACCTCGGTGCTCCACGGTGCCACTACGGTGTACAACCCTGCCCTTGAGTCTTCTCATGGAAGGGCCTCCTTGACCTAGGCTCTGCTCTCTGCTGCCTGCCTATCACCGAAGACTCTACTATGAAGCGGCCACTGCTAGGCCCTATCAGCTGTAATCCCTAATCCAATAAGCTCTCAGTCATGAGCACACACTCTAGCACCCTGTCATAAGTAGGGATGCATAGGGGTACTACACTAGCATGGATCTCCCTTTGAGGACCCTGATCAAACTTCTGTGCCCGGAAGTAACTGTCGCAGATCATATCCTGCGAGTAGCGTTTCAGATCAGTAAACTGGGCCGAGTACTGCGCCACGGTCATCCCCCCTAAATCAGCTCCAGAAGCTCCTGAATCCGAATAGAGCATAAACAAGAGGGGGAGTACTCCTCCCAGAAGAGCTGTTGGAAGCTATCCCATGTGAGAGACGACTCGTCGTGGGTCTGTATAACAAACCCCCACCAACGCCCTTCTGTCCCGAGGAAAAGGATGGAAGATAGGGCCACCATCTGGTCCACTGGTGTCTGTACCATCCTGAAAAGTCAGTCCATGGACTCTAGCCAGTCCTCCGCTGCCTGGGGATCCAGGTCTCCATGGAACTTCTGCGGCTTCTAATGCTAAAAGTCTCAGAGCGCACTTAGCCTATACTCAACCTCGACCTGTTTTGTCAGTACTAACTACTTCTCTCTAGGTGGAGGGGATACTACTAAATCACTAGGTGGAAGGGGATCATGTGAGCGTCCCTGAATGGATGCCTCGTTGCTCGCCAGATCGTCGTCATGAACTAGAGAGGGTAACCTAGCTGGCTACTATCGTGGGGATATCCTGAAATTTATTAACGATTACCGTGATCATATGGGAATATATATATATATATATATATATAATAGTAATCACAAAGGGGAGCTGACTCAACAAGGATAGTCAAAGTCACAATCCTACCGGATGCATGTTCCAAAGTTCCCTGTAACAAATGTCTCAGTGTGCCGAGTCGACAAGCGGGTTATCAGGGTCTTGGTAAATGCATACGTCGGCCGCTCGTACCATCACTGGACTCCCTGGCCCAAGAGCTTCTCTCGAGACACGTTGACACTATTGACCTAAATCCCAACCAATTTTTTTTTTGGGATTTTCGAAAAACACCCCAAGGAATGAACCACCTCTGATACCACTTTTTCACGACCCAACCCTACTGGTCTCGAGCCGTACCTACCCCAAGCCAGCCTCCACAGGCCAGGGGCTAGTGACAAGAAACGAAGTCATAACAATCTTGGGGAGGCCTTTTCCTAAGTACCTATACACACACACACACACACACACACATAGCCCACTCAATGCAGAAGTGTAGAGTAAAAGGAAAACCAAAGGAAAAACAACTATAACCCAACAAAAGTCATGCATCAACCTCTAAATAGAAAAATGTAAAGTGCAGAAAAGTAATAACAAGACACTGAACAGAAAAAAAGACAAAACATGCACCCAACCCGAAAGGTGCCACAAACCGGCAGTAGGTAAACAAAAGTAAACTGCTGGTGATACTCACACCTGAAAGTCCTGCTGAGACCACTGATCGCAGCCCAAGCTCTTGTGTCCTCTACGCTCCTCCATAGTCTCGATTGACCAGTCTATTGTCTGCAAGGGCACACCAAGTGTGGGAAAATCCCAATCTGGGGTGAGTATCAAGATACTCAGTAGGATTCCCCGAAATCTCAATGTAGAAACAAAGAAGGTACCAAAATGGTGAGCAGTAGACAGAACAAAGAATATTGTAAGAGTACAATAGAGAGAGTGCAGCTCAACCCAATAAAAGAAAGGAAGTAGACTTGTCTCGACCAAGGGGAGAAAGACACGGAAAGCATGTGGAATACCCTACGTGTCTTTTCCCCTCCTAGAAAGAGAGTAACTGAACCAAAGGAGTGGGAAAAAAATATGGTGTATATATATATATACAGAACAAGAAACCTGAATGAGTGCATAAGGGGATCTCCATCTCCAAGTTCAGCCCAGGATAAGTCGCTAACATCTCTAAGGGTAGCCATCACTAATGACCAATACTCCCACATGTCAAAGATGCCTCATCGCTAAAACGTACCACCAAAAGTCCTGCTTCGGTAATCACGGAGAAAAAGCCACTGACTAGTCTCATCGAAAGGGCTGAGTCTGAAAGAAGTCGCCGGGTAACCCACTACCCAACCTAATTGGAGGGTAAACCCCAAAAGGTTGTCAAGTGACCCACTGCCTAACACTGCTGGAGGGTAAACCCTAAAAGGTCTTCGAGTGACTCACTGTCGAGCCTCACTTGAGGGTAAACCCAAAAGGTCTTCAGGTGACCCACTACCCAGCACTGCTAGATGGTAAACCCTAAAAGGTCATCGGGTGACCCACTACGCAGCCTCGCTGGAGGGTAAACCCTAAAAGGTCAATGGGTAACCCACTGCCCAGCCTCGCTGGAGGTTATACCCTGATATGCCGGTGGATAATCCACTGCCCAGCCCTACTGGTGGGTAAACCTGAAACTGGTCTGATAACTTTGAACTGCCCGTTCCATCACTGGATGTCACTGACATCATTATCGTGCATTGGTTCGGAGTGCGTCAAAGGAACCTATGACAAATGACCTTTAATGTTTCCACATTTAATGAGATCTCGAAATAGGCTCTGCACGCCCAAGAAGATTACATTGTTTTAATCCTTGTGAATAAACATGTGAGATAGACTATTTAATTGCTGGAAACGGTCACCTGGAGAAAAATCTATTAGACACCACTTTATGCCCATACAAAATCTCATGGGGCCCACACATCGGTCTCTAAAGAGTTTTGGAGAACTTCACCATCGCGATGCTCTTGGAAAAACATGCCAAAATGACTACTCATTCGCCCCGAACAGACACCTGATGAAAAATTCGCAAAACACTGCTCACAGCTTTAAAGAATGCCCATGGGGCCATGCCTCAACTCTAGCTTCAATTCATGAAATCATTGTGGACAATGTCTTCTCAACACCAAGGTCACAACTCCACTGATGGCACCTTAAACAGACTCGGGATGGGTTCACGCCATCTGAAAGAAGAATCCCGACGAGGCGCTAAACAATACTTAACGATGTGTCATGCCACTAAGCCCCCATCTCAGGAATTAAAAATCCTCGAGACCTTCCCAAAATCTATGTATCGAGCCAAGGATTGCACTTCCATAGACGGCATGCAAAACTGACACTCGTAGTGGAAGTTACGGTTGTTTGAATACAAGGGGGAACCCCTTTAGGTTGGACTGGCCCGGTCCAGCCGGTACACCCGGCCTAGGCCGGCCCTCGCCGCCTGGCGGCTCATCCACACGGCCTAGACACAGACCTATGGTCCACACCCACCGACTGACCCTCGTGGCTAGTCGCTGTCTCGTGCAGAGACCCATCAAAGGTGGGTCTCAGTCTCCGCACGGGTCACGCGTTACGACCCCTGTCGCCCCCCACACCAGCGACCTCCGCCATAGATGCCCGTCGCACCACCTGGGAGCCCACCGCGCCGTATGGGAGCCGCGCTGTCACTGCTCAGGGACCGCTATCGTCATTGGGAGCACTGCCGCCTAGAACACCTCGCACCGCCGTCATCGCCCGCCGGACCTCCATGGAACCGCCGAAAAACCAAGGGAAATGGCCAGAAAACTTCCCGGGGCCACCCTGGACGCCCCGGGACTAGAAATTTAGATTTTAAAAGAGCATTGGAAAGCTCGAATCGAATCCTACGCATTTATGGAATTATCTTAACAATTAAACTTCATTTCAATGCTAAAATTTTAATTCAATAAGATGCGGGAATTAAAAGGAATAAAGAAAACGCACGATCCTACCTCGTGGGGCGTAGCCCGACGCTTCACCAATGATCCGCCGGAGCCACCACCTGCCTTGGAGAGGGAGAAAGAAGCTTGAAGGAGGTTCTCCCTTGTGGGAAATAACTTACTCCAAGTAGAAAAACAAGGGGGGAAGGGGGTAGGGGTGGTGTGTTTAAATAGAAAACTCAATTAAAATTTAATTGTGTTTTAAAAGACCCACCAGTAGTCCCATACTCGGACTCTCGAAGAGGTCGAGGTTAAGCTGCCTCTAGGGTAAAAACCAAGTTCTGAGTGAAAAGGAGGTCTCAGAATATTAATCCGAGTCTCCGTTCAGAAGTTGTAAAGTTCACGCCTGGGACCGCCAAATTACGAAAACACCCCTGGTTGTGTTTTCTAGAGAAGGGTCGTGCCTGTGAAAGTTACTCCCCTCTTAGGGTAAACGACACGCTCCGAACTCAATGATGCTCTCAGTTTTCCCATCTGAGCAATAGTTTTGGAGTTATTCTATTTATCTTGTGTGTCCAGTGTGAACACACTTAAAATTTAATTCTGGTCGCACCGGGGCTCAGAATCACACGCCATCTGAATGCCCTGCTCTGGAATAACATCAAAAAAAAATCAAAGTCTTATATGTTCAAAACTGGGGTTCTTACATATTGACTTATTGAATTGAGTAATGGACATATTTGAATTTCGTTTGATATTTCAATTTAACATATATCAAACACGTGTTAAATTGATTTCACATATATATATATATATGTAATTAATTAATTTTTATATACAATGAAAACTCACAAATGTTTACACATTTAATGAAATCTTATATAGAAACACACACACTAAATATTTATGTAATTTATTCAAAATTTTGTATTCATTTTATAATTTCATTATAAAATGATAAATTCAATATAATGTGTATTTAATTAATAAATTTCATTTATTTATTTTTAATATTATTATAGTTATGTATTAATTCATTTTTAATATTTTTTTATTTTTCTAGAATTTAATCTTTTTCTATTATTTATTTAAATATATTTTTTACTATGTTTTAATATTTTCAAAATGTATTCATATTTATTTAAATATATATCCATAATTTATTAATAATTTATATTTAATTAATAAAACTAATCCATTTTTCAATATTTTTAAAGCGTACTCATTTTTAATTATCTAATTTCACTCATTTTTAACATGCATGCATTTAAGATTATATATTCATTAATAATGATACAAATATATTTGTAAATATTTATAAATAAATATATTTATTAATGTATTGTTTCTATATTTATAAATATATAATTATAAATAAATAAATACTATTTAAAAAAATATATTCTTATTTTTATAATAAAAATTATATATATTTAAATAATTATAAAATAATAATAAATTTATTTAAATAATGAATATATTTACTATATTTAAAATATTTATATTTATATTTATATGTATATATATAATTTTACTAATGTATATATTGATATAGATGTTACATATATAAATATTTTATTATAAATTTATTTATATAATTATAAATAAATAAATATTTATTTAAATAATTTTTAATATTATAAGAAATATATTTAAAAAATTAATATATTTAATATATTTATATTTATATTTATATTTATATTTATATTTATATTTATATTTATATTTATATTTATATTTATATTTATTATATATATATATATATGAATATATGAATTTATATAATGATATAAATATATTTCCAATTACAAAATTATAATAAGTATATTTAAATAATGAATATAGTTACTATGTTTATATTTCTATATATTTACTAAATATATTTATAATTATATAAATATAAATATTATTTTTTTATTTATAATTATTATAATAAATCCTTTATCAGTGCTAAATTTTTAGCACATATAAAACTCTATCTTTATCAGTTCTAAAAAAGAACTGATAAAGATGCCTTTTACCAGAACTTATTAATCTAGCGATGATATAAGGTATCTTTATCAGCTCTTTCTTGAAAGCACTAATAAATTTTTCTCCAATATATTTAAAGAACCCAAACTAGTCATGAACTAGTCATGATATTTGAAGCTTTATGTAGAAGCCACCAACTACTGGTGTTGCTCCTTGATGAATCCAATCTCGAATCAAGGCTAACATTAAGGCTCAAACGAATCCATGGCTCGAACAAATCCAAGATTTGGTGATATCTCTACTTTCCCTCAAATTATTCAAAGATTCAATCCAAGGTATGTCATTTTATCCTCCTCCTCACTCGTTGATTGCTTGTTTAGAGGTATCTTTTTCATTATTTGTTCATTATCTCTTGATATTCACTATCCATCACTCCTATCCCTTATCAAATAAATTTATTATTGGGGTTTCTATGATTTTGGGTTTTTATTGAACCTTTATGGTCTTTTTCGTGCTTCCCAATAACGTATTAATACATCCACACACTAATTTCATCCATTCTCATAGGTAAATCCATTCACCTTTCTTTAAATGTGGAACCATGAATGACTCCATATTTTAAATCCATGTTTTCATATGAAGTAAATTCTATTATAATTATCCATGATGATTTTATGGATTTGTAAGTGGTCTTCAAAAGTTTTGATTAACATGAAGTGATTTTTCCTTAAGTTTAATTATTTTAAACTTCCTTCCATGGAAATAACACACCCAAAGTGATTGTTAAAATTCCACCCATGGTTTTTATTGAATAATTCAGAATGGATTTCATGTGATGATTTATATTGAATTATAATGAATTAACATTATGTTTTGATCTAGGATTTCTATGAATTCAACATTTTCCGGGCTATTTTTCAAGACAATTTTTATGTTATCATAGAATATAAAAGTATTATTCCCTTTTATTGCTTAAAATGTTTTGGATGGGGTTTAAATGGAATGTTTGATGTATTTTATCATATTTAAAAGTTATTAAGCTATGTTTTCCTAATTAGATTAAATTTTTTTATATAAACCCTTCACGTTAAGCCCCTTATTGATTCATAAGTGAAAATTTTTTCATTGTAATATGGATTGATCATGGGTAGTTGATATCATTATATTGTTTATGTTATTATAAAGGGGGTTTTTCATTAAATGGTGTTCGAAGGTGATAGTGTGTTTATTAATAATGAACTATTTTAATAATTATTTTTGTTTTATTGAGATATGTTATATTGCATTTTCCTCCTCCAAACACATGTCATGATAAACCATGGGTAGTTTTGTGAAAGATATTGGGATGAATATTGCACTTGTGTATGATCATGATTTTCACTAAATAGTTCATTTTATGGGTTTTATCCCTACTTATCGGTTAATGTTTTCAATAACATCCCTTGATATATATTTTATAAATTGATCTTCATGTTTCTTACATGATTTTACATAAATAATTATTATGGTTACATTTTTTAATAATTGTCTCACATATCATGTCTAAAAGTAATATGTTTAAACATTATATTATACATGAACTATAATATTTCTACATTATTGCTTCACTTCCTCAATTAATGGAAATAAGATTCATTAAAATATTACATAAATTAAATTCCACTAATAATTTTATGATTCATTTTTTCATTATACAAGTTGTTAATGTATTCAATTATGACTCTATTTTCGAATGTGAAATTTCATTTTATTTATTTCCCACTCCAGAAATGACACAATATTTAAGAGTAAATATCCATAAAAATTGGGTTTTATAATCTCCCATGATGATGTTTTATGTTGAATTAGTACATAATTAATGTGTTTAGGTAATCAATATAAAATAAACTCTAAAGTTTTATCCTTCTTTAAGCTTAAAAAGATCCTAATTATAAATTTCCAATTATCCACACTATCATTGATAAAATATCAATTAATTTAAAAAACAAAAAATATAATATTGTGTTTATTATATTATATAAAATTTATTAAAGAACAAATTACACTAGAATTTTCATGTTGTTATATAACTAAGTATGTATTAATACAAAATTTAACACTAGGGTCAAATGGAGTATTTTCATCTCTGTATCTAATAAGATCAAATGTAATCAAAATATTAAAAAGATAATGATACTAAAAAAAATAATAATCCCCATTATGTATTATTAATTTAATAATTAGCATCATATCTAATATTTTAATTTTATTTATTTTAAATAGTTTTTGCAGTCGGCCGTAAAAGTAATAAATTATTTTTTTACCTCCACCAACTAATAAAAAATTTAATTAAATATATATTATAATGAAAAAAAATTAACATTGGTAAATTATTCCAACACTATTTTTTTCTTTTTTATATTTGATTCATGATTCATATTTATTGAATTTTCTATTTAAATTATTTAAATATAATTTCTTCATTACCTTTAGTGAATTAAAATTGGCATGTTCCAAATGGTCATGTCATATATCATTACATGTCCCCATCAAGACCACTTAAAACCAAGATAATAATATGTATGCCCTCCTAATATCACCTTCAATAAGACATGTGTTAATAACTAGTTCCAATGGTGTAATTCTCATAAATGGGAGGCATTTAACCTTTCATAGAACACAATGGAGTAAAACAATCATCGTCATCAGACTTATCTCCTGAACAATTATTATTGTATTTTGTTACATGAGACTCATCCCCCATATCTTCTATTTTTCTTGAACAACTCTGAGTAGTAGTCATCCAAAATGACCACCAGTATCCAGTATGAGATGACTACAAATCATTGTAGTTCATGAAACATAGGTTCTTGTCTAAAAGAGATGGGGGATGAGTCTCAAGAAACAAAATTCAATAATAACTGTACAGAAGATGAAGCAGATGATGATGATAGTTGTATATGAGTTTTACCTTTAGATGAATTGAGAGGACAACACCCACCATATTATATTAGTTCTTTTCCTAAATTATGTTACCCATTTCCTTCAAAGGAAATTGAAATTATTTAAAACGATAAAATATTGGGTTCCTCTTATTAGAGTTATAAATAGCTTTCACCTTTGATAATAAATATCTTATGTGTATTTATTTATTTATTTTAAAAGATAAGTATTTTATGAATATAATAGGATGGATATGAATTAAAAATAGATTCATGGTAATTTATTAACAAAAGAGTATGAAGATGGAATTAAATAGTTTATAAAGTTTGTAATAGAGCATGCATACAAACCTTCTCATATCCTTTTTTTGTGTCTATATAGTTGTTATTCATGAAAAAATAATCTGAAAGATTTGGAAGAAAATTTGAGTTGTCATAGAACATATCAGAGCAATAAATGTTGAAATAAACATGTGAAAAAATGAAAGTGAACATTGATTGGGATGATACTATGTTTTACGGATAATTTTATATGAATACCAATGTAACTGATGATGGAGGTCACATGGAAGAAATGATAATGAAAGTGAAGATGACCTTCACGATTATCCAAATTTGTTTGAGAAGTAAAATAAATGTGCTTAGATACAATTCTATATCAATTGTACTAAATACTCATCAATTTTAGCTTTATTAGAGTTATATAATTTGAATGGTGGTGGTGGATGGAGTGATACCATCTTTACAGAACTACATTTTCTCTTAAATGAATTGATATTAGAAGTAAATGAACTTCCATAGTGAATATATGACACTAAATGAATGTTAAATTCAATAGGAATGATATCTATAAAGATACAATCTTGTCCAAATGATTTAAAAGTTTTTTTCAAGGACTATGAATCACTCATAAAATTACATTTGTGTTTCCCGAATCAATACAAGTAAAATGAATTAAGTATTTAGAAAGTTATATGGTAATGTTTTTTCATTACATGGTTTATAACACTATATGGTTTCTAGGAAACTATGAGACACTTGACATGGAATATAGAAATATGGGAACCTATATTATCTTGTAGATTCTCCTCAGTGGAAGAAAATTCATTACGAGTATCCTTAATTTTGAAATGATTTGAGAAACTATTATCTTATGTTATCTACAGATAGAGTAAATCCTTTTGTATTACAGAGTAGTACTCACAGTACATGGATGATCATGATGGTAAATTATAAATTGTCCCTATATTTACACACGGAACACAAATACATTATGTTGTCTTTGCTTATATCTAGACCAATTAAACCCAATAATGATATTGATTTCAAATTGGATCCATTGATTAAAGATCTAAAATTGATGTGGGATACTTGTGTTACAATGTATGATGCTCATTGAAGTGAAAAATTCACATTGAGGACTATTTTTTAGGGGATTATAAATTAATTTCAAGCTTATGGAAATTTGTGAGGCTATAACATTAAAGGAATGTTGGGGTGTCCCATTTGTGATGAATGCACACACTTAGTTTAGTTGAAACATTCACTAAAGACTTTTTTTATGACTTCAAATTGGTTTACCTCGACTGTAACACCATGAGTTTTTATGGACCATTTTTTTAAATAAATTAAAATTTTCATTTATATCTTGTAATTAACTAATTAAAACATTCATTTCATAGTAAACCGACTTGTTGAATGTTACACACAACACTGAGTTGGCATACGATACACGCAACACTGAGTATAGACTTTTTTAAAATCTATAAAAAAACTATGTTTGGATTATGTGATAATTAAAACCTAAGGAATCTTTCACTACACAGAAAACATACTTGTCTTAAGTTAAATGAAAGAGTGACCTTCTTTGATAGCTTGTGTTGTATGCAATACTAAGTTTCAATAAACAATGATATATTGTTAAAATATTATTATTTAATGGGATATAAACTAGTAGTTATGAATAATATTAACCACATTTTGAATTTTATATACATTAACATTCATGTTAATTATTTTATAGACATGATATAATAACAAATTCAATTTTTTAGATAAATTAATTATTTTTCAAAAAATACATTTTTGTCGCCTTATGATGATGCACCCATTTTAAATATAGTTTTTAACACGTTTATATATTATATTTGAAAAAAAACTAACTTATAATTTGTATTAGTGACATCAAAACTTACATTGGTTTAATTTTCTGTATTTTTTAAAGAAAATTCATATTTTAATAAATACTAAAAAATAGTACATTATAATAAAAAACAACATTTTTTATAATTTATTTATATAGTTAGATTACATATTTAATTGAATTTGAAGTTTAATTGGATTATATTTTTATCATTTAATCCAATTTGTTCATTGTAAGTAACTTTAAATTTAAATTGGATATAAACACATGTCAATCTTTTGATAGTTTTTACTTCTTAAAAACATTATTTTGGTTTTGTCAAGGAGAATTAATTTTAAATTAATTTCTTCTAATTATGAGTTTTGAATTTAGAAAAATGGATTCCATATTTTTAATCATAATTTTAAAATTATTTAAATAGATTACTTTTTATTTTTTGATATTATGAACAGTAACTTTAGTAATTATTTTTATTTACCATGGTTAAAGTGTAAATCTGGTAAATAAGTGTAAAAATAATATTATAATAATATAAAACTACACTAAAACATATCCTAATACTATTTTATGTGATATTGACGACCATGACAATCCTTTGGTCGATTTTAGGACCCCATGGATCCACTTGGGTGTGATAATGACTTTTTATAATAATTTATTTTAAGTAGAGGGAAATATAACATAAACATGTATCTTTTTGGTAAAATAATTTTATTTTTGTTTATATAAATGATATATTTGACTATAAATAGTCATTATAAATCTGAAACTATTTATTATATCATATTATTTTATTTATAATTTTTATACATTAAATATATAAATTTATTTATGACACAATGATGATTCGATGATTAATTTATTAATGAAATATTAAAATAAATGATATTATAAATATTAAAATAAATGTAATTTGAACATTTTGATACCATAAATGAATTTTTTGGATGCAATTGAAATGTTAGGAATTATTCAATTCATTTTTCTGAAGGAATCAATTTTTTATGACTTCAACCAAAATCAATTACTAAATAGTGTCAAAATTGACCTAAATGAGTTTTTAAAACAAATACTATTTGATTAAATTATATAATAGTCCTAAAAATATCATATTATACCAAATGACTTAGATAATGTTAAAATTTTTATTAATGATCCACTTGAGGTTCTCTTGAAATTTTATAGTAACTATAGTAACCATATATTATGAAAATACAAGAAGACATGACAAGAGATTATGTTTTTAACTAAGGGTTAAATCTATAAGATAAGGTTACTTTTGTAACCTAAACTTGTATAAAACCTATTAGTTGAGAGTATTTATTCCCAAAATCATCTTATATTATAAATAAGTGAGTTTTGGACTATTAGAAACCGAAAATAAAGTTATAATAAATTAATATTTAAAGACATTCCAAAAGTGCCCCTCACCTCTCCTATAGAAGGGAACTTATACTTCTCTTCTAATCACACATATAAATCCATTTTTCTCCACCAAAACCTATTAATTTTCTCTAAAAACGTCCCTCAATTCATCCTAGACGCCACACTTTGAGCATAAATCTATCATTGGGAGACATTTTGTGCCAATCAAAAGGAGATACTTGAAAAAGAGGTAATTGATTTATCACCTGTTTCAAAATTCTTTTCTTCTTCTACTTCCTATTCTTATATTGATCCCATAATAAAGTAAAAAATAAAATATCTTACAAATTATTATATGTTATTATAATTATGTTACAACCTTATACCTTCTTTTATCCATCCAACGAATGACAATCTCACCATGTATGCGTACGTACGGCCTACCATCTCCATGACATGATGAGAATCGTTCTCCATGTTAACCATTCAAGAATGATTATAAAGTATATATAATAAATAAGAATTAAATATATGAAATAATAATTGTATTTTATTTATGTACGTATATATATATATTTAATTTACTTTCTTCCATTAGATTCAATAAGGAAATAGAAATATCGTCCACGTGTACGTATGGCCTACCATCTCAATGAACGGTGTATTCCATTTCATTTAACTATATATTATATATATTTATATACTGAATATTTATGGTATATAAATACTGTGTTACATTCATTAAGTATTTAAATCAATATATAATTATTAATATCAATAATAACAAGTCAAAACATGTACGATAAATAAAACAATTATTACCAAAAACATTGCTTTAACATGGAATTGATAAATAAACGGGTAATATAAAGTAATAGTTTAATAATATAAGATATAATAGATATTATTATGGTTCTATTAAAAGTTAATAATATATTTAAACCCACTATATAGGAGTTTTGGACACATACATAAGAAACCATACCTAAGGTAAGTGATAATTTTGTAATCTCTTTAATATTTGAGATTCCTTATTTATAAGTATTTAATGGGGTATATTTATCATTAATGTCCATGTTTCCTAAATATATAATATTATTTATATTATTATAATACTGTTTAAGGTTACTTTTAACCATTTGTAAATTTTTATTAATTGTATTTAAGGAATCTTTATTTCATTTTCCATACGAGGTATTTTTTTATATTTCTGACAAGTGTATGAGAAGATTGTTTTTTAACTTATACAACATAAATTAATTTTTACATATTTATAACACCTTATTTCCATGAATACCCATATAAATTATTTCAAATTTATTTTAAAATATATTATTTTCTTTTAAAATGGCATGGCATTTTGAGAAAAGATTTTTTTTTTGAAAAAGAAAGGATATTTTCCTCAAGAATTAAGTTCAAGTATTTTATCGAAATTTTTTTCCATCTAAGATGATTCTATTTAATTAGGGTTATATATCTATCCCTATTATTAATATGATTTTATTGTGTTAATTATTGAATAATATTTTATATGTATTAAGTTATGATGAAATTATTTTAAAGAAACCCATTTTATTTCATGGGTTATGATATGATGAATGATTTATGTTTTGGTTGCACATGTAAGACTAATTTAACATTGAGATTGGTGAGACATATATCTCCCACTAATTCAATGTGTAATTATTTATATCTCATGGTATAGACATGACTGTAATGACATGTAAATTTGGTTTAGTAAGACAGGGCCGGAATGGAAAGTAAATCTGTTTCAGTAATACATGGAGGGAACGACAAGTAAACCCAGTACAGTAATGGACTTTGTCCACTATGATGATATTGTAAGAAATTAATAGGATACTATGGCAATAATATAATGTTATTTTCCCCAAAATTCCATTTTTTTCTAATTTTATTTTATCATGGTTAATGTTCCTTCATGATCTATGCCTTACTTACAGTGATGATTTATTTCATGAGTCAAGATTTTGATATTTAAACTTTATGTTCATGTTTTTACATTATTATTTTTATGGTTTGTTTTATGTTATCATTTTTTACCCTTACTGATAATTTGAGCTCAACCTTTTTATGTTTTCTTTTCCCTAGGATATAAATAAAGGTTTTAGGTGGGAAAACTAAAGGGGATGATTTTTATGGGAGAAGTTGAAGATCTTTCACAATGTTAAAAGATTCTATTCCAAGTTTCCAAAGACAATAAACTAATATGGTATTACGGGGTATATTTGTGTAATGTATTAATTATTTTTCAAAACAAATGAAATTTCCATGTACATTAAGCTTGGGTCAGTAGAGTTGGTATTAGTTTTAAGGTTTAGTTAACCTTTGGAAACAAGGACGCGAAAACTTTAGTGAGATCCCTAGAGATATTTATAAGGTTTGTCTAGGGATTTCCATAAGGGTATGTCTAACTATAGGTTACATTCCTAGAATTATGGTAATGATAATGAATAACCTAATATTAAACCTAAGATGTTAGATATTGAAAGTGATCCCCCTTTATTATGTTGTTTTCCTAGTTTTATTTTTTCCTCTCACACTATTCTTTTTGGCCTATAGAAAATTGATGGAAATATGAGGATTAATGTTAATGAATAATATGATGGACAATGGAATTATATTCTTCATGATAAACCAAATTAAATGGGAGTTTTAAGGAGAAACATCATTATTATACCTAATTATCCTTTTCATAATATGATCAATAATCTCAACTTTAGTGAATTTTTTAACCCAGCTAATAAGAGAAATATGGAGTTTCATTGTGATCATAGAGGAAAGGAAGATTGATTTTTCACCTATAAATCACGGATAAAGAGGCATCAAGGAGAATGTTTCAAAGGAACTAAAAGATGATTTTGGTGTGTAAAAGAAGTACAAAAATCCAATAATTACAAAGGAAAAGGATCAGTTGACACAGTGGACAAGGATAATAGTACTACTAAGACATCAATGATGGTTAAATGTTTTAAATGTGGAATTTATGAGAATTATGAAAATCCATACCCTAGGGGAAAGTATCATGATTAAAATCAGCAAGGTCATATGGGTAGTATTTTTGTTGATGACGATGGAAAGACTACAAATTATATATGAGGTGAAAGAAGTGTTAAGGAATAAAATGATGAAGCTCGGTCAATGGTTTAAGAAGAATGTGGAATTATTACATGAATATCAAGAATAATGTTGTATAAGTAATTTTATGGTATTTTTAAATAAATAAACATGTAAGGATTGTTACACTATTATTTGTCCTTAATTATTGGAAAGTATATGTTGAATGATACCAGTAACCAATAAAATTTATTCCGATATTTTTGGAAAATGCATGATATGTTCCTAATGATGGGATAAGGAGATAATGAGATGTTTGATGGTATTAATGAACTATTGACTAATATAAGTACAAAGTGATATCAAGGTTTTATTATATAGAATTTTGTCTTTTTGGTGTGTGGAAAGAGTTAATTTTTATAGAAATCATGTTTTCACAAAGGTTATATAGTAATTTATGTTATTATTATGTTTCTAGAGAATATATTATTTGGGTATTAACATGTTTTGAATCTAATAACAAAGAACTAACTTATGAGATAAGGGAGATAAATGTTAATTCGATTTAGTTCACCTCTTTCTAAAGTTTTATATTAGCAGTTTTGGAAGGATTTTAATGTCATCCATTTATGGATAGTATAAGTTATATTCCAGTTGAAGTTTGTTAGATTAATGTATTATCTAACTATAGGCAGTTTGATGAATATTTTATTACCTGTTAGAACCTTTTTGTTGAGAAATATGGAATGACCTATGATTCTTTCGCATGATATTATAACACTTCAAGAATTACAAATTCAACTTCATTTATTTAAATAAGATATGAAGTGGAAATTTTTCAAGGAATGAAAAATAGCGAGATTATACCAAAATCAAGTAAGTATTTATTCTCATTAAATATTCTTCAACTTTTGGGAATGGATCCTCAAAACCAAAAATTTTATCTTAGTACCTTCATATCTGATGAATCATATGGTCCCTTCAATCATCATAGATTTATAGATTTTTTGTTGTTAACTTTCTCCCAACCTTTTTCTTTATCACTATCCATCATAACATGATTGTTAGATTTTTCTTCCATATCCATGTTTTCACTTCCCACCTATTTTATCCTATGTGGAAACCTAGTGATGAGTTACTTTGGGTTACTATTATGTTTCTAACTTTCCTTTTCAAAATGAAGTTTTAGTATTTCTTTTTACGATGTGTGTTTCGAGGAAAGAAACTTTCAAGTAGTAAATCTTTTACAACTATGGAGAATTTAGAGGGAAAAATAATTTTAATGGGGGTATAATGTAGCACCCCAAGTTTTTATGGACCATTTTTTTGAATAAATTAAAATTTTTATTCATATATGACAATGCACTAAGTAAAACATTCCTTTCAAACTAAACCAACTTATCATATGTTACACACAACACCGAGCTTGCGTACGATACACGAAACACTCAGTATAGATTTTGTTCAATATATAAAAGAAATATGTTTGGATTGTGTTATACATAACACCAAAGGAATCATTCACTATATGAAACACTGACTTGGATTTTTTTACATGCAAGAGTAACCTTCCTCGATAGCTTTTGTTGTACGCAATACCAAGTTTCGCTAAACAACAATATATAGTTGACATATTATTATTTAATGGGGTATAAAATAGTTGTTATGGTTATTATTAACCATAATTTTAATTTTATATAATATTATCATTCATCTTAATTATTTTCTAGACATGATATAAGAACAAATTGAATTTTTCAGATAAAAGAATTTTTTTTCAAAAAATACAGTTTTGTCACCATTTGATGGCGCACCAATTTTAAATCTAGTTTTTAAAAATTTTGTATATTCTATTTTAAAAATAAACATATACATTGGAATCAAGAAATAAAAATTTACATAGGTTAATTTTTTTTCTGGATAAATTCATATTTTAATGAACAGTAAAAAATACTGCATTTAAATTCAAAATAGCATATTCATCTAAATTATTTATATAGTTTGATTATATTTTTAATTGGTTTTAAAGTTTAATTGGATTTTTTTTTATAATTTAACCCAATTTATATAATTGGAAGTAATTTTCTAATTAAATTTTATAAAAACACATGTCAATCTTTTAATAGTTTTTACTTCTTATAAACTTGCTTTTTTGTATTGACAAGGGGGAATAATTTTAAATTAATTGTTTCCAATTATATGTTTTGAATTTAGAAAACTGGATTCAATATTTGGAATCATAAGGTCCAAAATTTTTATATAGGTACCTTTTATTTTTTTATTTTATGAATTGTAACTTCATTAATTATTTTTATTTACCATGGTTAAAGGGTAACTCAAGTAAATAAGGGTAAAAATAATATTATCATAATATAAAACTACCAAAATATGTAAAATAATACAATTTGATGAGATATGGCCAACCTTTATCATCATTAGGTTGATTTTAGGACCCCATGGAGCCAATTGGGTGTGATAATAACCTTTTATAATAATTAATTTAAAGTAAAGGAAAATATAACATAAACACCCATATTTTTACTAAAACATTTTTATTTGGGTTTATATAAATGATATCTTAGACTATAAATATTAATTATAAAGCTGAAAAGATTTTATACATCACAATATTTTATTTATAATTTTTATACATTACATAAATAAATTTATTTATGACACAATGATGATGTGGTGATTACCTTATTAATGAAATATTCAAATAAAAGATATTATAAATATTAAAATAAATGTATTTTGAACATTTTAATGCCATAAAATAATTTTATGGATGAAATTTACATGTGAGGGATGAGTTAATTCTTTTCTTATAAGGAATAATTTTTTTTTGACTTCAAAAAAAATCAATTACTAAATAGTGTCAAAGTTGACATAAATGAGTCTTTAAAACAAATACTATTTCATTAAATGATATAATAGTCCTAAATACCTAATATTAAAAAAAACTGACTTATATAATGTTAAAATTGTATTTAATTATCCAATTTAGGTTTCATTGGTATTTTATTGTAACTATAGTAACCATATATTATAAAAATACAAGAAGATATGGTAAGAGTTAATGTTTTTAAGTAAGGGTTAAAGCTAAAATATAAGGTTACTTTTGTGAAATAAACTTGTCTAAAACATAATATTTGAGAATATTCAGACCCATAAGCATCTTATATTATAAATAAATGATTTCGGGTCACTTAGAAACCAAAAATAAATTTATAATAAATTAATACTTAAAGACTTTCCTAAAGTGCCCCTCGCCTCTCCTATAAAAGGTAAGTTCTCATTATATTTTAATCACACCTCTAAATCCCTTTTTGATCAAAAAAAACCTTACTATTTCCTCTCCCAAAATCCCTAACTTCATCCTAGAGTCCAAAATCTTGGAATAAATCCATCCTATTGATACCTTTTGTGCAAATCAAAAGGAGATACTCGAAAAAGAGGGAATTGTTTTATCACCTCTTTCAAAATTCTTCTTTTCTTCTACTTCATATTTTTATGTTATTACCATAATAAAGTAATAAATAAATTATCTTTCACATTATGAGATGTTATTATAATTATGATAAAACCTTATACCTAATTTTATCCATCACATGAATAAAAATATCACTATACGTGCGTACATACGACCCACCGTCTCCACAACGCGATGCGATTCACTCTCGAAGTAAACCTTTAAAGAATGGTTATAATGTATATATTATAAATATAAATTAAATATATGACATAATAATTCTAATGGATTCATATATTTATATAAATATAGGTGTGTTATTTACTTGCTTCTATTAAATTAAATAAAGAAAATGGAAACAACGTTTATGTGTACGTACGTCCTATTGTCTCCATGAATGGTGTATTCCATTTCATTTATCTATCTATTATATATATTTATATAATGAATATTTATTATATATAAATAATATTTTAAATTCTATACTTAATTAAATCATGATCTAAGAAATAAGATCTGGAATAACAAGTAAAAACAAGTATGATGAATAAAACAATTATTACCCAAAACATTACTTTAACATGGAGTAAATAAATAAATAGGTAATATAAAGACATAATTGATTCATATATGATATAATAGATATTATTATTGTTATGGTACAAGTTAATAATACGTTTAAACCCACTGTATAGGAGTTTCAGACACATATGAAAGAAATCAGACCTAAGGTAAGGGATAATTATACAATCTCATTATTATCTGAGATTATTTATTCATAAGTATTTACTGGGGTATATTTATCATTTATGTACATGTTTCAAAAATATATAATATCATTTCTATTATTATACTATTGTTTAAAGTTACTTTTACCCATTGGAAAATTTTTATTAATGGTATGCAATTAATCTTTCATTCGTTTTCCATACGAGATATTTTTTGACTTTTCTGATAAGAGTATGGGAAAAATGATTTTTATCTTATGCGGAATTAATGGGTTTTTACACCTTTATAAATGTTTATTTCTAGAAAACCTCCTATAAAATATTTCAGTTTTATTTTCAAATAATTTTTTTTCTTTTAAAATTTCTTGGCATTTTGAGAAAAGAAAACATTTTTGAAAGAGAAATGATATTTTCCTTAAGAATTAAGTTCAATTATTTTATCAAAATTATTTTCCATATAATATGATGATATTTAATTAGGGTTATGTTTATATCCATATTATTACTATTATTTGATTGTGTTATTTATATAATTATATTTTATAAGGATTTTGTTATGATGGAATTATGTTTAAGAAACCCATTTTATTTTATGTGTTATGATATGATGACTGATTTTTCTTTTTGTGTAATATATAAGAATAATTTCACTATGAGATGGGTGTGGCTATATCTCCTTCCAATGCATTGGGAAAAGATTTATATCTCATGAGATAGCCATGACTGGAATAATAAGTAAATCTGGTTTATTAATACAGGGATGGAATGACAAGTAAATTCAATTCAGTAATACATGGATGGAACGAAAAGTAAACCTGGTTTAGTAATGGACTTTGTCCACTATGACAGTCTTGAAATAGATGCCTTGGATACTATTGAAATCATATTATATACTTATTTGTTTTCCACAATTCCATGTTTTATGCCAATGCTATTTTATGATGGTTAATGTTCCCCTATTACCTATGCCTTACGTACTGCCAAGATTTATTTCATGTCTCCTTATTTTTATATTCAAACATTATGTTCATGTTTTTGCATTCTTATTATTTATGGTTTATTTTACGTTCTCCATGTTTACCCTTACTAAGAATTTAAGCTCACCCTTTTTATTATTTATTTTCCCCAAGATACAAAGAAAGGTTTTACGTAATAAAACAAAAGGGGAAGATCTTTATGGGGGATGTTTAAGATATTTCACCAAGTTATTATATTATGTTCCATGTGTCTGAAGAAACTAAACTAATATGGTCTTTGGGAGCATATTTTTTGTAATGTATTAAGTATTTCTCAAAAGAAATGAAATGTCCATATACGTCAAGCTTGGGTCATTAGATCGATGGAATAAATACCAATCCTGGATGAAAATATTAGATGTAAATAAAAAACAAGGTAAAAAACCATCTCCAATAAGGGCTGATAAAATATTCAATAAAGTAAAAGATATTGTCATTGTTTTCAGTAAACCATTTTCTAAAAAATATATGAAATTGGTTTGGGAGAAGAGATTAATTTTCATTGAATTACTATATAGGAATTGTTTGTATGTCATATATTTTATTAATTTCATTAATGTAGAAAAAATGTATTGGATTGTGTAATTGGAAAATTACAAAATGTTCCTAAAAAACATGACATTAGGGCTAGGTTGAGCATGATTGACATGGGGATAAGGGACAAGTGGGAACTAGTGATGGGTAAAGGGATAACTTTTCTTCTCCTAGCATCCTACAATCTATCCAGATAAGATATATTTCAATTTTTCTTTTTCCATAATGGTATAAAAGTTCCATAGGGGTATTCATCAAATATAAAGAGTGTCATACTAATTACAATTTTGAAGTAACATGGACTAAAATCAAGTGCATGTCATGTTTTAATGCGATATTTGATTCATGTTTCTTTTCATTAAATTCTTCCTAAAAATGTATGACATTCCTTTATCCAACATTGCTTCTTTTTCAATGTCATGTTCTATAGTATTATATACCTGATGAAGTTTCTAATCCTCAATAAGTAGGTTTTGTTCATATTATGTGAATTATAGATGTTCTTCTCACCATAATTATTTGGTATAATGGTCCACTTGATGGATCCATTGGTTATAGAGGTTCGACTATGTGTTCATATCCATTATAGATAGATATAACTCATCGATTGGTATATGAATATTTTTAAAGGGTATGTCTAGAATTGAAGTTGTCCAGAATGTTGTATTAGAGAACAATATATTGTTGAAGAAGATATTCGATTATATACAGATTACCTATTAGATATTAACAACATCTATCTCCCAAATTTTCATTATAGAGGATTCCTTATGGGAGAAGGGATTTATAGAGGTGATGTTTTTATAATTAACAATACAGAGCGAGATTAAGCACACCTTTAGTCATTCTTGATTCTTTAGAACAATGAGTGCACTATTTGGATTTAAGCTCATATGCCCTAATATTTCGTTCTTCATATTTTCTTCATATTTCTTAAAAATTGGGATGAATCAAGGCATGATATTGGACGATATGTGTACTAACAAGGCAAGGTAGGTGGTTTATAATTTCATTCAGCTTTTTTGTGTGTTTCCTGAGTTTTCAGCCGATATTCCTTTTTTGGTACTTTCTGGAAATGTCTCTTTTTTTGAGCGAGTAGCTTTTAGTAGCTGTATTTGGACCTAGTATGGTTGACCATGGGTTTTGTATAGGTGTGTTGGCACCCATTCCTCATTTTGAGGTAACCTGAAGGGGTGTTCCTTTTGGGTTTATCTTGTTTATTCCTGTTTAAACCACCCAATGGATGAGTTCTTGTGATTTCCTAGTTAGTGGAAGACCTTAGATTCCATGATAGATTGAATAGAATTCTTAGGAGATGTAATGCCTCCTAGAAGATTGATATCTTGTGACACCATAAGTATTTTGATATCTTTGATTAAATGAAATGTGTTCACATGGGTGGGTATACCTATATGTAAATAATTAATGGCATGTTAAATGGATTATATGGGAGGGTAGACCCATATGATTGGTAAATGATAAATGGTTTACATGAGTGGGTATACTCATGGATTTTTCTCATTTATGTGAGTGGGTATACTCACATGTTTATTAATGTTAATTTGAAAGCTTTAATGCTTGTTGAATGGTTTTATAGAAGCCATGGACTACTCTCCATGGATCTGGAATGCGGTAGTGTATGCCTTGGGTTGACTCTGCCCCTTGGATCTTGATTCTATGGGATGCCTTGCGCCTTACTACCTTGTAGGATCCAACTTTCTTGGGCTCACGTAGGACTTGATATTTCCTTGCTTTTGGGACCCCAACCAGTGCCTAAATGAGATTCCACCAGGGTTTTCTATGGGACTCGATGGGATCACTTGGACATGCTCCTTAGATCTCTCCCTCCATGGTCTAGATATTTATTACTTGGATGCCTTGGTGTGCTTACACCTTTGATCTGTCCCTTGAGGTCTTCTACTTCACTATATGGCGTGTTCGTGGGATACTTGTTTACTTTATATAGCATGGTTGTGGATTACATTATAAAAATGGGTGTATAGCATGGCCACATGACTTTCATGTTTATATGATTATAGATACCTTATTAAGATCCGGCTCAATTTAGTAGGTATCCATGATGGTTTTTCAGATTTACATTACAATGTACTTATGCCATGGGCATATACACTTACTTACCAGTTATTTACCCTTCCTAGCACTTTTGTAGAATTACTGTTAGAACTATATAGACTTGGGTGGTTTACTACTGGGATGTTTATCTTATACCCTGTTTGGGCCTCCTTGGGGACCCAAATAGATTACATGGTTTTAGGTGATGATCGTGGAAAGCGCCCTAGTACAGGTTGTTGACTGTGGCTTTGGGGAAGGGGAGTATATAACCAAGTTGAGGCCTGTAATTCTGGGATACCTTTTTGGTATTTTTTAGGATATTTGTATTGTATTTCCATGTATGGTTCTGGAGTATTTCTATATACTTGTACCATCTGCATCATTTTTTATATGAGACACATCTGGTTATTGATATAAATTCCTACTTGTCTTACTTTCTATTCCCTGTTGTTCATTTCACTTCCGCTTTTTATATTATGTTTGACTTTCGCTATGATACTATGGTAATGAGGGAATAGTCTCCCCACTGACTCACCTAGGCCCTCACTGCTAGTCTAGAGCCTCTACTATTTAGGGAGATGTGTTTGAGGCCATGTGGCCAACTAGGTTTGGGGAACCATTTTGGGTGGCATCCAGGTCAATGAAATTACATTACGTAATTGACATACTTATCATTTTTATCTTATACTTATTTAATTAATATCCATATATATAATTCTTGGAAATGAATAAGAAATGGTGTGTCATGCAAGAATATACCGTAACCCAATCTGATACTTAGTGTTCCTGGTATGACATGAAGTTTAGTTGAAAATTAACACTCTCTATTTTATTTATTTATTTATATTATTAATAACTATAAAAAAATTTCTTATACAAGTGAATTATTTTTATCGAGCAAGGATGTTTGGTTCAGAAACAACATGTGTCGAGGACAATGGAAAAATAAAATGGAACATTGATGTTTTTGAATGTGTATAATAAATTGTACTTACTCATGTAATTGTATAATAAATTTTTGCAATATCTATAATATAGTGTTTTTTTCTTGTATTTGTGTTATAAATTTTATTTTATTTAAATTATGTATTTTTAAATGATTTTTCGGCTTTCAAGTGTTGTTTTAGGTGTTGTAGTGTGCTATTGTAGCACACAACACTGGTGGTAGAGTGCACTATTACAACACACAACAATATTCCCCTTTCTATTCTCTTTTATAAGCACTGATAAAAGATCCATTTATTATCACTTCTAAAAGAACTACTAAGTGATTTTTTTATCAGTGATTTTAAAGAACTAATAAAATAATAGGGATTTCAATAATGATCTAGTGGTCAATTATTTTCAAGAACTGATAAACAACAATTTTAGCCATGTTAAAGGCCAATTTTATAGTAGTGATTGTAAAAATAACACACTAAAATAAACATACCAAGACAAAAATAGATTTATTTATAAGTGAAAAATTATTTTTCATTTACCATATTCTTATAACTATTCAAATTTTTGATTTATCATGTTAATAATATCTAATTAATGTTAATATACCTTTGTGATAATGATATTATAACAGAAGGATATCTTTTATAGAAATACTCACACAAATATCATAACATGTTCTTGTGGGGTTTTTAACCACCAAAATGAAAAATGTTGTAAATTTATGTAATGAAATGATTTTAAAACATAATATTAGATATTAATATGTAATTAATTATTTTTTAATGGTAATATACACATTTGAATCATAAATTAAGACAACACCATATGTTCATTTTAAACAATCGAAATAAGATCGTCACTAACATCATCTTCATGAATAATCACTTGAATAATTATGAAATGAAATTATAAAATTTTAAATAAATTTAAATGAAAAATTAAAACATGTTTTATGATCTGATAATTAATAAAATTTGTGAGAATAATTAATAACAATGCAATAATTATGAAACTAGTTCAAAATGATCTAGATTACTCACACCTGATATTGAAAATAGATAATAAATAACTAATATAAATGAAGAGAATAATTATAAATAATAATTATAAAAGTTTATGTATGTTTAAAAGGTTTGGAAATAAGTGATTAATATATTTATATTTCAATAAAATACCTTAGAGTGCATTTGACTAAGAAGGATAATAAAGTAAGGGTTTCTTATCTCAATTTTCACTACTTGATACATGTTTTCTATTCGAAACTGTATTTTATTTGGAATGGTGAACCTATATTATAATTAATATTTTATACAATATTTAATTTTTTCTAAGATCATTATAATATTCTTTTTAAATGTATTTTGATTCTAATGATACCAGAGTTGTAAGGGTTTTTATTATCATAACATTGTTTATTGAGATAATAGTTTTTGGAGTCTTATGTAACCTGAAAATATCTTTCACATAAAACTTCTTCATGTGATCCACCTTGGTGGTGTAATTTATCACAATAAAATGAGTTGACTTGGTTGACTAATCAATCACCAATGTAATGGAAATTTTACCCCGAGTAGTATAATTTATGCCAAAAATGATATCCCTTGATACCTTATTCCATTTACATGTTAGCATGAGGATTGGATAAACCAGACTAAAACTATTTTGGTGCTTATCTTTAATTTATTAGAAAGTATAACATTATGATATGAAGTTTGTTATGTATTATTTCATACTAATCCAAAATAAATGTTGGTTCATGTCATAAAACATAATTATAGTGCTAGTGTGGATAAACCACTAAGAAAAATGATATTCACCCTCACAATTTTTCTCATATACCAAGGAAAAATATACCAATCCATGAAGAAAATAACACATTACAAGGAGATGGACCATTCAATGATGGTCTTCCCATCATATAAATAATTTATGATATTATGAAACTCGTTATCAGATTTTTGTTCCTATAGTATCTATAACGACCCATAATTTACATACATTATTAATACTTCAAAATTTAAGCATACTTATTACAACATATAACAAAACCATGAAAGGACCGTATAGGTATAGTGTCTTTGGAAACTGGGAAACATAAACAACTGGTTCATAAAGAATCTACACTGTCTCCCATTTGTTTCATCATATCTAGAGTCCGTTTTGGAATATCGTACTTAATAACCTTCTTCCTCACCTGGGGAAAGAAAACACACAAAGGGGAGATCTAAAATGCTCAGTAAGGGTAAACAAAATAAATATCAATCACATCATATTCATAAGAACATAACATTTTGGAAATCTTACCCTGAAAAAGAGATCAAAATTTCATAACATGGGATAAATCATGGTAGTGAAATGTAATCAAAATAATCATAACTTAAAACATTAAGATTTGTGTAATATATAAATAATCATAGAGAATCATTTCTAATTAGTCAAGACTCATTCCCAAGACTATCTTAGTGGAAAAAGTCCATTTCTGAACTGAGTTCATTCCTCGTTTCAGTCCTGTTTCACTGAACCGGTTTAACCTTCTGTTCCAGCCATGTATATCTCATGAGATATAAAATATTTACCCAATGCATTGGAGGGAGATATAGGTCCCACCCATCTCATAATTATACCATTCTTATGTGTGCCACAAAATCATAAACTATACATCATAGCATCACCCATGTAATAAAAATGGGATTCTTAAACATCGTGACATCATAAAACAATTAATATAAGATAAAGGAATTAATAAAAATAATTCCATAACAACATAATCAAATCAATGTAATAATAGGGATGGAAACATAACCCTTTATTATCTTATATGGAAAATAATTTTGATAAAACACTTGAACTCCATTCTTGAGGAAAATATCCTTTCTACTTCAAAAACACTTTTCCTTTCTTAACATGTCATACAATTCTAAACTAAAAGAAGTTGATTAAAAATAAACTTGAAAACTTGTAAAGTAATCTTCTTGGAAATAATTTTTTAAAAATCCATTCATGCCGTATAAGTTAAAAAAACATTCTTCTCGTACTTTTGTTAGAAAAGTCAAAAAGTACCTCATACGAAAAACGACAAAAGATTCCTTTTATATCTTTTACTAAAAACTCACCGAATGGTAAAATTGGATTTAAAAAATTATAGGTTGATGTAAATAATATTACATATTGATGAAACATGGATTTAGATGATAAAATACACCCTTGTAAATACCAAAGTATAAACAATCTCGGATAAAAATGAGATTGTGATATTTTCCCTTAGATTAGGTCTGATTTGCTTTGTAAGTGTCCGAACCTCCTGTATAATGATTTAAATAAGGGAATTGACTTATTCCAGAATCATACTCATTGTTATGATATCATATATGCTCATATTCTTAGCTTATTATTAGTATTATTTCATTGCTACTTGTTATTCGGGTGTTTATTACTTTTTGTTCTTATGCGTGTTTTGTCGAATAAATTCTTATTCTTCTCTATAGGTTATAGATACCTCATTTACAGAATGGTATTAGTGTAATATATATCATATTTATTCATTCAATTCATTTATATAATCATTATGCAATGAAGATCATGTAGAATGATTTGCATCACATCGTGGAGATGGTATTTTGTACGTACGCACGAGCGATGATATCATTCCCATCATCGTGAAATTGTAATGGAGTGTATGTATACTATTTAAGAATCAATATCACTTTACAATAATCATATATATTCATTATTTACACCATTATACCCATCCAAGTAAGGTGGTGGTGGAAAATAGATTACACCACGGCGTGGAGAGGGTATTCCGTACGTACGCACGCGCGGTGATTTCGTTTTCCGTAGGATGGATAGATGGTGAAATAGGGTTGTTTCATAATTATAATAACATATAAGTATATGAGTGATACTGATGTTATTAATTCATAATGAAACAACTAAATAAAAAGAAGTGGAAGAAGAAATAAAGTTGAAAGAATCGGTAACGTACATTACCTCTTCTTTGAAGCGCTTCTTTGAGACTTCCTTTTAGGGCACTAAAATTGGTCTTTGAAGAAGACCAAGACATCTATGATGTTTCTAGGGAAGTGGAGAGGAGAAATTTTCAGGGGTTGGCCGAGATTGAAGGCTCAAAGTGGTGTAAGGAAGAGAGGGAGGAGGTTCCCTTTTATAAGGGAGGAGAGGGACACCTTTGGAAAAACTAAAAATATTATTTTATTATAAAGCCATATTCAGTTTTAAATAGATCCAAATTGATTTATTTAGAATATAAGGTGGGTATGGGTCGAAATAATCTCATCCAATATAATTTGGACAAGTTTAGTTTACTATTTTAACCTTATCATTTAGATTTAACTTTAAGTTAGATAATTTTACTTTTACCGTGTCTTTTTGTATTCTTACACTATAAGGTTAATAAATTTACTATAACAAGCCAAACGAACCCCAAGTTGTTTATTATTAATTTATATAACCTTATCTAAGTCATTTGGACAAACCTTATATTATTAGGAATAAAATAACAATTAATAATATAATATTTGTTTTGAAAACTATTTTATGTCAATTTTGACACTATTTGGTAATTGATTTTTGTGAAAATCATAACAGAATGATTAGTTCGAAAAAAGTTAATTAAATCAACATAACATGTCATATTAAAATATAAAATTATTGGAATTCATAAAAAGTCTCAAATTACATTTATTTGGGTATTTATAACATCAATTATGTCAATATTTATTTAATAAGATAATTACTGTATCATAATTGTGTCATAAATAAATTAAATTATTTAAAGTCTAAAAATTACAAATAAAATACGATTATGTAGGAAATATTTTTAGCTTTCTATTGAATATTTATAGTTGAATTTATCTTATGTATAACCCTATATTAAAAATTATTTACTTATTAAACTTTGATTTTAACTATTTTAACCCTTCTTTAAATAAATTAATAATAAATGTCCTAATCTAATCCAAGAGGTCCTAAATGGTCATATTTTATTCATAAGGTTATTTTTGGTCTAATTAAACTTATCCAATATAATTATTACATGTGTTAGGGTAATAATAATAACATTTTTACCCTTAATTACCCTATTTACTTTCAACCGTGGTAAAAAAAAGTAAAAAGTTACTATTCGCCAAAAATTATTTTCATCCCATTGAACCACATTTTAGTCCTTGATATTAACCTTGTCTCTAGTATTTTCGAAATTCCACTCACAGAAGCGGTAAAATTAAGTTTTATGTGAATTTGGAAATTCTCCTGTGAGGTGGGTAAAAGACGGTGAAAAGTTCAATAAAATTTTTATATATCTAAAATTATTATAAAATGACTCCAATGAATTGCATTGAACTTATATAGGTATTATGTATCAATTTTTACCTAAAATAAATTTAAATAAAATAAATAATTATTTAAATAAAAAGTCGGTTTTTAAATAGTAACCCGGTGTTTTCACTATTCATCAAAAATTGAAAGTTTTCAGAAAAATACCAAAATTTCACCCTAGGCTAATTTCGATATTCCAAATCCAAAAATGAAGTCCATTTTGAAAAATAAAATTTTAAAAATTTAAAAAATTGGTTATTACTATTCATAACGGTTAGTTTTAATAATAGCATATCGTTGTTTAGTGAAACTCAGTATTGCGTACGACGCAAGCTATCAAGGAAGGTCGTGAATGCGTGTAAAGCAAGCCAAGCTAGTGTTGTCTGTAGTGAAAGATTCCTTTGATGATTTATATAAAATAAAAACAAAATATTTCTTATAAAAGTCTCGGGTGTTACATTCTACCCCCCTTAAAATTAATTTTGCCCTGGAAATTCGTCACTTGTAACAAACAGATGAGGATAACCCTCCCTCATCATATCCTCAAACTCCCATGTAGCTTCTTCTAATTGGTGGTTCCTCCATAAAACTTTCACCAAGCGAGTGGTCTTGTTCCGTAGGACTTTTTCGCTACGATCCAGAATCTCTATCGGCTGTTCTTCATAAGAAAGATCTTGCTCCAGCGGTACAACTTCTGAGCTGAGTACATGTGAAGGATTAGGTATGTACTTCCTCAGGAGAGATACATGGAACACATCATGAACTTGGGAGAGATTCAGTGGAAGCGCCAATCGGTAAGCTACCTTCCCAACACGATCTAGTATTTCGAAAGGACATATATATCTAGTGCTCAACTTTCCAATCTTTCTAAATCTCATGACCCTCTTCCAGGGAGATATTCATAAGAACACTTTATCACCCACTTCAAACTCTATGTCTTTTCTTCGGTTGTCAGCATAACTTTTTTGTCGACTTTGAGTTGCTCTTATGTGTTGTTGAATAGATCTGACCTTTTCTGCCATTCCATCAACAAGATCAGGTCCTAATAGCTTTCTTTCCCCAACTTCATCCCAGCAAGTTGGAGTCCTGCATTTCTTTCCATAGAGAGCTTCATAAGGAGCCATCTGAATACTGGAGTGAAAGCTATTATTATAAGAAAATTCCACCAAAGGTAGGTGTTGATCCCAACCACCTTTGAAATCCATAGAGCAAGCTCTCAACATATCTTCTAGAGTTTGAATTGTCCTCTCAGACTGACCGTCTGTCTGAGGATGATATGCAGTGCTAAAACTCAACTCTGTATCTAGAGTATGTTGAAGACTTCACCAGAATTTCGAGGTAAACCTCGGATCCCGATCAGATATAATGGAAAGTGGTACTCCATGAAATCTTACCACTTCCTTTACATATATCCTAGCAAGCTGATCCAGAGAGAAATCCTCTCTAATAGCGATGAAGTGTGCCGACTTTGTAAGATGATCAACTATGACCCAGACAGCATTATTGCCTTTGGATGTTTTAGGAAGTCTTGTGACAAAGTCCATAGTGATGTTTTCCCATTTCAATTCGGGTATGGTTAATGGTTGTAACATCCCCTTAGAATTATGTCTCTCAGCTTTAACATGATGACAAACCAAGCATCGAGAGACATATTCAGCAACATCTCTTTTCATTCCATCCCATCAGAAGTACTCTTTCAGGTCCCTATAAATCTTCGTGCTTCCAGGATGAATAGATAATGATGAACTATGAGCCTCATCCAGCAGCTCCTTATTTAATTTAAGGATGGGAGGAACAAAAACCCGATTCCTGAACTTTATTATCCCATCACAATCAAGTTTTAATTCAGGAACATTTCTCACCTTCTTTTGTAACTCTACATCTTCTTTCTATGCCTCTTTAATCTTAACATGTATAGATGGTTGAACATTTATCTGAGAAAGATACGATTTCCCCCTTCCATTATAATTCCAAGATCCATCCTTTGTAAATCCATAAATATTTGATCTTTTGTGATCCTCATCATGGATAAACTAGCATGGTCTTGTCGACTTAATGCATCTGCCACCTTGTTTGCTTTCCCAGGGTGGTAATGAATTGAGCATTCGTAATCCTTAATCAGCTCCAACCATCTTCTTTGGCGCATATTCAGATCCTTTTGTGGGAAAATATACTATAAACTTTTATGATCAGTATAAATGTCACACCTTTCTCCATAAAGATAATGCCTCCAAATCTTTAATGCAAAGATTACCGAAGCTAACTCCAAATCATGAGTTGGGTAATTTTGCTTATGGATTTTCAACTATCGTGAGGCATAAGCTATCACCATATCATTTTTCATAAGAACACACCCCAATACCTTCTTGGATGCATCACTGTAGATCAAAAAACCTTTATCCACTACAAGGCAGTGTGAGCACAGGTGCAATGGATAACCTTCTTTTCAACTCCTTGAAATTCTCTTCACATTCCTCCATCCAAACAAACTTAACTCCTTTCCAAGTCAACCTGGTGAGTGGATTAGATAATCGTGAAAAATCTTTCACAAAAAGTCGATAATATCCAGCCAAACCAAGAAAACTTCGGATCTCAGTTACTGTTGTTGGTCTCGACCATCTTTCGATAACCTCTGTTTTTGCTGGATCTACAGATATCCCCTCTTTTGAGATTATGTGACCCAAAAATGAAACTTTTTTAAGCCAAAATTCACACTTGGTAAATTTGGCATAAAGCTTCTCCTTTCTCAGGGTCTTCAATATAATTCTCAAGTGATCTTCATGTTCTTCCTTGCTCTTTGAATAGACAAGAATATCGCCTATAAAGACTTTGACAAATTGATCAAGATAGTCTCTAAAGACTCTATTCGTTAGATCCATAAAAATAGCAGGGGCATTAGTAAGACCAAATGGCATCACTATAAATTCAGAGTGTCCATACCTTTTACGGAAAGTCGTCTTTGGTATATCCTCCCTTTTGACCCTTAATTGATGATACCCTGAACAACGATCAATCTTGGAAAAGTATTGAGCTCCGCGTAGTTGGTCAAATAATTTATCAATGCACAAGAGAGGATATTTTTTCGTGATAGTGATCTTGTCAAGTTCTCGATAATCAATAGAGAGTCTCATTGATCCATCTTTCTTCTTAACAAACAGAACAGGTGCTCCCCAAGGTGACGCACTAGGGAGTATGAACCCCTTATCGAGATTCTCTTGGAGTTGCTTCTTCAATTCCTGCAACTCAATTGGGGCCATTCTATAAGGTGTCTTTGAAATAGTTAAAGCGCCCGGTATGAGTTCTATTGAAAACTCAACTTCACGTTTTGGTGGAAGACCCAGCAATTCCTCCAAAAATACATCATAAAACTCCCGTACAATGGGCATATTCTTAATCGTGAGTTTCTCACCAACCATTTGTGATAAATAACCTTCATTTAGTGGAATCAAGACACATAAGATGAAAGAAATTTCCACTGGAAGGTTATGTTCATCCTTACATCGATAGACGATCATAGATTGATCTGGAATATGAAATGTGACTTCCCGTTTTTGGCAATTGATATGAGATCCATATAGAGAAATCCAATCCATGCCAAGAATCACATCAAATTACACTATAGGAAGGATCACAAGATTTGCCGGAAGCACTTTCCCACAAACTTCAATCGGAGAAGAATTATAAACTTTTGATGCGACTGTTGTGCCATTAGGGGTTCTCACAGCTAACTCAACATCTAATTGTTGAGGTAATACAACGATACCCATAGAAAATTCTTCAGAAATAAATGAGTGGGTGGATCCAGAATCAAATAAAACATTTTCTACTTTAGAGTGGATGGTAAGTGTACCTTTTACCACATTGTTATCATACTCCACATCGCTGATATAAATTGCATGTGACTTTCCTTTGTCTTTAGCCTTAAGAGTTTGTTGACGTCGACCATCATCATCAACCCTTGGATTTGGGCATTTATTGGCATAATTCCCCATATCCTTGAACTTGTAACATTTAATTGTAGGAGGTGCACTCTGTGTAGCCTTTTCATTGTTCGCATCACTAGACATCTTCTTCCCATCATTGTGGCATTCAAATGCCTGATGACCTTCCTTTCCACATTTGAAACATTTACTTGTCCCTTTAAGACAACTCCCTCCTTGTTTCTTTCCACACTTCGAGCATAAGGGAAAACTCATCTTATTTTCAGTGTGCTCTTTAGATTTTCCTTTGAATTCCATTTTCCTCTTCTTATCAAACCCATATGACTGATGGGTTACTCCAATCTCCATCTCAACTTTGAGAGCACATCGAACGATTTCCTCGTAGATATTGAAGTCCCTTATGGCTAACGCCCTTCGAAGACTTGGTTTTTATCCACTAAAGAATCGATCGATCTTACTCTCAGGTTGGATAATAATACCAAAAGCGTACCTTGCAAGTCTTGTAAAATTTTCTTCATAGGTACCAACAGATTCATCATCCTTTTTCTTTAGTTCAAGAAACTCCTTCTCCATCTTTTTTTGGAGAATACGAGGGAAGTACTTATTGAAAAATAAGTTCCTGAACTCGTCCCTTTCCATGGACTCAATTTCATCTCTTGGCCTCATATTCTTGATAAGATTCCACCATTGATCAGCATCACCTTCCAAACGATACACTTCTAAGATGACTTTATCATGTTCAGAACATTGATGAACTGAAAATATCTTTTCAGTAGTACTGATCCATTGTTCAGAAACTAATGGATCAGTAGACCCGCTGAATGAAGGTGGACGCTATCTCATGAAGGATTAAACAGAATGTTGCTCCTTCCTTTTCTCGTTTGGAAGTCCTGCATGATTCATATCCTGAGAAAGTTGTGTGAGCATGGATACAAGATTTTTCATTCTAGATCCCATAACGTTTGGTTGCTCAGGGGGACAATCATTGCATTGCCCGTCGCATTCTGCATTAACACGGTTCCTTCGGGTTCCATCCATTGACTAAAACCAAGAAGAATAGTGTGAGCAACACTAATTATAATAGGAAAACCACATAATCAAGAATAAAATTTCACACTTAAGGTCTTATCCTAGGTTATTCATGGACATTTATAAAACACTAAGATTTTGTTCTATTCTTAGACTTATCCTTAAGATTCTTACTAAGGCTTTCACATCCTAGTTTCCAAAGGTTGACTATACCTTTCCTCTGATACCAACTATAACGACCCATACTTTATATACATTGTTAATACTTCAAAATTGAATCATACTTATTACAACATATAACAAAACCATGAAAGGACCATATAGGTATAGTGTCTTTGGAAACTGGAAAACATAAACAAATGGTTCATAAAGCATCTACACTGTCTCCCATTTATTTCATCATATCTAGAGTCCCTTTTGTCATATCCTATTTAATAACCTTCTTCCTGACCTGGGGAAAGAAAACATACAAAGGGGTGAGATCAAATGCTCAGTAAGGGTAAACAAAAGAAATATCAATCACATCATATTCATAAGAACATAACATTTTGGAAATCTTACCCTGCAAAAGAGATCAAAATTTCATAACATGGGATAAATCATGGTAGTGAAATGTAATCACAATAATCATAACTTAAAACATGAAGCTTTGTGGAATACGCACATAATTATAGATAATCATTTCTTATTAGTCAAGACTCATTGCCAAGATTATCTTAGTGGACAAAGTCCATTTCTGAACCGGGTTCATTCCTCGTTTCAGTCTTGTTTCACTGAACCGATTTAACCTGTCGTTCCAGCCATGTCTATCTCATGAGATATAAAATCTTTACCCAATGCATTGGAAGGAGATATAGGTCCTGCCCATCTCATAATGATACCATTATTATGTGTGCCACAAAATCATTAACCATACATCATAGCATAACCCATGTAATAAAAAATGGGATTCTTAAACATCGTGACATCATAAAACAATTCATATAAGATAAAGGAATTCATAAAAACAATTCCATCACAACATAATCAAATCAATTTAATAATAGGGATAGAAACATAACCCTTTATTATCTTATATGGAAAATAATTTTGATAAAACACTTGAACTCCATTCTTGAGGAAAATATCCTTTCTACTTCAAAAACACTTTTCCTTTCTTAACATGTCATAAAATTATAAACTAAAAGAAGCTGATTAAAAATAAACTTGAAAACTTGTAAAGGAAGATTCTTGGAAATAATTTTTTAAAAATCCATTCATGTCGTATAAGTTAAAAAAACATTCTTCTCGTACTTTTTTCAGAAAAGTCAAAAAGTACCTCGTATGAAAAACGACAAAAGATTCCTTTTATATCTTTTACTAAAAACTCACCGAAGGGTAAAATTGGATTTAAACAATTGTAGGTGGATGGAAATAATATTACATATTGGGGAAACATGAATGTGGATGATAAAATACACCCCAGTAAATACCAAAGTATAAAAAATCATGGATAAAAATGAGATTGTGATATTTTCCCTTACCTTAGGTCTGATTTGCTTCGTAAGTGTCTGAACCTCCTGTATAATGATTTAAATAATGTCATTGACTTATTCCAGAATCATACTCATTGTTATGATATCATATATGGTCATATTCTTAGCTTATTATTAGTAATATTTCATTGCTACTTGTTATTCGGGTGTTTATTACTTTTTGTTCTTATGCGTGTTTTGTCTAATAAATTCTTATTATTCTCTTTAGATTATAGATACCTCATTTCCAGAATGGTATTAGTGTAATATATATCATATTAATTCATTAAATTCATTTATATAATCATTATGCAATTAAGATCATGTAGAACGAGTCGCATCACATCGTGGAGACGGTATTCTGTACGTACGCACGAGCGATGATATCGTTCCCATGATCGTGAAATTGTAATGGAGTGTATTTATACTATTTCAGAATCAATATCACTTTAAAATAATAATATATATTCATTCATTACACCATTATACCCATCCAAGTAAGGTGGTGGTGAAAAATATATTACACCACGGCGTGGAGACTGTATTTCGTATGTACGCACGCGCGGTGATTTCATTTTCCGTAGGATGGATAGATGGTGAAATAGGGTTGTTTCATACTTATAATAACATATCAGTATATTAGTGATACTTATGTTATTAATTCATAATGAAACAACTAAAGAAGAAGAAGTGGAAGAAAAAATAAAGTTGAAAGAATCGGTAACGGACATTACATCTTCCTTGAAGCGCTTCTTTGAGACTTCCTTTTAGGGCACTAAAATTGGTCTTTGAAGAAGACCAGGACCTCTAGGATGTTTCTAGGGAAATGGAGAGGAGAAATTTTCAGGGTTTTACCGAGCTTGAAGGCTGAAAGTGGTGTGAGTAAGAGAGGGAGGAGGTTCCCTTTTATAAGGGAGGAGAGGGGCACCTTTGGAAAAACTAAAAATATTATTTTATTATAAAGCCATATTCAGTTTTAAATAGCTCCAAATTGATTTATTTAGAATCTAAGGTGGGGATGGGTCGAAATAATCTCATACAATAGAATTTTTACAAGTTTATTTTACTATTTTATCCTTATCATTTAGATTTAACTTTAAGTTAGATAATTTAACTTTTACCGTGTCTTTTTGTGTTCTTACACTATAAGGTTAATAAATTTACTATAACAAGCCAAACGAACCCCAAGTTGTTTATTATTAATATATATAACCTTATCTAAGTCATTTGGCCTAACCTTAGATTTTTATCAATAAAATAACAATTAACAATATAATATTTGTTTTAAAAACTATTTTATGTCAATTTTGACACTATTTGGTAATTGATTTTTGTGAAAATCATAACAGACTTATTAGTTCGAAAAAAGTTAATTAAATCAACACTAAAATTTCATATTAACAATTAAAATTATTGTAATTCATAAAAAGTCTCAAATTACATTTATTTGGCTATTTATAACATCAATTATGTCTATATTTCTTTAATAAGATAATTACTACATCATCATTGTGTCATAAATAAATTAAATTATTTAAAGTCTAAAAATTACAAATAAAATACCATTATGTAGGAAATAGCTTTATATTTATATTTAATATTTATATTCTAATTTATCTTATGTATAACCCTATATTAAAAATGATTTACTTATTAAACTTTGATTTTAACTCTTTTAACCCTTCTTTAAATAAATTAATAATAAATGTCCTAATCTAATCCAAGTGGGCCTAAATGGTCATATTTTATTACTAAGGTTGTTTTTGGTATAATTACACTTATCCAATATAATTAGGACATGTTTTAGGGTAATAATAATAACATTTTTACCCTTAATTACCCTATTTACTTTCAACCGTGGTAAAAAAAAGTAAAACGTTACTATTCACCAAAAATTATTTTCATCCCATTGAACCACATTTTAGTCCTTTATATTAACCTTGTCTCTCGTATTTTCTAAATTCCACTCACAGAAGCGGTAAAATTATGTTTTATGTGAATTTGGAAATTCTCCTAAGAGGTGGGTAAAAGACGGTGAAAAGTTCAATAAAATTTTTATATATCTAAAATTATTATAAAATGACTCCAATGAATTGCCTTGATCTTATATAGGTATTATGTATCAATTTTGACCTAAAATAAATTTAAATAAAATAAATAATTATTTAAATAAAAAGTCGGTTTTTAAATAGTAACCCGGTGTTTTCACTATTCATCAAAAATTGAAAGTTTTCAGAAAAATACCAAAATTTCACCCTAGGCTAATTTTGATATTCCAAATCCAAATATGAATTCAATTTTGAAAAATAAAATTTACAAAATTTAAAAAACTGGTTATTACTATTCATAACGGCTAGTTTTAATAATAGCATATCGTTGTTTAGTGAAACTCAGTATTGCGTACGACGCAAGCTATCAAGGAAGGTCACGATTGCGTGTAAAGAAAGAAAATATAGTGTTGTGTGTAGTGAAAGATTCCTTTTATGATTTATATAAAATAAAAACAAAATATTTCTTATAAAATTCTCGGGTGTTACAGTATCATCTCAGGAAGAAAGGATTTCAGTTGAATGCTTTCTTAAAATTAATGGACTCTTTCTAAAACCAATGTGTATATATGAAAAGAGTACCACCAAGTTCCATTCATCCTTAAATTCCTTCACAACATCAGAAGTAAAATTCCCACTAAGAGCATCACTAACCACATTACCCTTTCATAGAGTATAAGAAATATCAAATTTGAATGATTATGGGTATTCCTCCCACTGTTTCTACTAGAGATTCAAGTATTTTTTAGGGAAGATATACCAAAAACTCCTTTTTTTAGATTAAATAATGAAATTCTCCCAAAAAAATATAGTTTTAAAAAATCTTAATGGTATGTACAATATATGTGATTTCTAAATAAGGGGTGGGATATTCTATTCATGTGGTTGAATTTGGTGTGATCAATAAGCCACCACATTATCTCCTTTAATAAGGATGTATCCCAAAGAATTAGTTAATGTATCATAGTAAACAAATAATCCCTATTCAACCCGTGCTAGAGTCAAAAATGGGTGATGAGGTGAAATGATGTTTTAGTTCTTCAAAGGATCCTTAAAAAAACATGTTTCATAAGAAATTAACCATTTTCTGGGTGATTATGCTCAAAGGTGATTCGTGTTTTAAGAAATACTTCATGAAACACCAATATTATCCTTCCAAATCCAAGAATCATCGAATTTAAAAAACATTCAATGATTCTTCCCATGACATAAAAATTGTCACCATTCTAGGATCAACTGAGATACCCTATTTCGAGACCGTGTGTCCAAAGAACATAACTTCTCAGATCCAGAATTGGAATTTTTAAAACTTTTCATGCATAAGGTAATCCCTTAGGATTCCCAAAACACATCTTAGGTGATCCACGTGATCTTTTTTAGTCATTGAGTACAAAATAATGTCATACCAAATCCCCAAAATGAAATTGACAAGATACCGGTGGGATATCCAATGCATCATTTCCATGAAGACTATTGGACTGTTAGTCAGTCCAAACAACTTAAATATTTAATCAAAATGGACATACCTTCTATTAATGGTATTCTTTAAAATATATAAAAATTTTATTCTTATCTAGTAGAAAATGAACCATTGATAAATTTTCATGAACCATTTTTCCCATTTTAATCGATCAAAAAAATCATCACTACAAGGAAAATGATATTTATTATTGACCATTACTTGATGGATCTTCTGATAATAAATGAATAAGAATAGAGTATCATTATCCTTATTAGAAAATATCACAGGGGATGCCTAGGGTGACACCGTTGAGAATTTGAATCCCTTGATCTAAAATAATCCAACCAAAATTTTATCTCTTTTAACTTAGCTAGAGCAATATGGTGAGATAAAATCGATATCGACTAAATTACCAACACTAATTCAATCAAAAACGCCACTTTCCTCTCTAAAGTAAAACCAGAAAAGTCATATAAAATACCTCAACAAATTCATTGAATACCATATTAAGATCACTACTATAATATTCTTGTCCCAGTTCAACTATATTAAAAAATATATTAGATTTCCATGTTCTATAAGAGGAGGACCCTCTCAATTACATCTACAATACCATTCTCCTTGAAACACATGGGAGTTCCCATCATGGGTAGTAAAACACACCCAGGGATGGTAAAAATCAATTCCATATTTTTGAAAAATTATCCAATCCTTATAGATAATAACATTAAATATATTTAAATCAAGCAGTTAAAAATTCCAAACAAGATCAATGCAAGCCATTAATAAAACACAAGAGGGGATTTCAAAACTCTTATCCTTCTTCTTTCCTAAAGAAATCTCTATCACTATAACATATGTCATGAGTTTAATTTGATGTCTTAAAATATCAACAAAATGTGTAAACATGAAATATTGAGATACCCTTTTATCAAATAATGTAGTTTCTAATGTCAAAGAAACAAAAATGGTGCCTCTCACAGTTATATAACCCACACCAACTTCCATTATAAACACTTCTACTACATGTAACTACTTCATTCCATAGGCCTATGGTTGGAAACCTATTTTACATAAAGCATATGATTGCACCACATATCCTTGATTATTTGAAAATATTATGATATGTAATTGAAAATCAATATCATAATAAAACTTTTGTTACTAACCACGTCATCCTCACAAGTTGCATATTTTCAAAGGTATAGGGTAATAATTATTTATTTCTCAAATATGGCCAAACTAGTAAAAAGTAAGACCAATAACAGCTACCAATGGTGTTGAAAAATAATTTTGTGAAGAACCTCTATTTTTTAATCTATGAAACTTTATCTACATCCTCTTCCACTAATAAGAACCACTCAAACTTCCCCTAAAGATATAAGGAACTCCAGTAAGCCTTGAATTTTTTTCCGGGTCAATCTACACCATCAGTTACATATCCACAACCTCAGTATAGGAATAAGGGTTTAGCATTAAAATTTGTGACTATATATCATGTTGAAGTCATATATAAAAACTTTGAGCCTTCATCTTCTCATTAGACACAACTTCATATGAAAATCGAGTGAGACCAGTGAAGTGATTAACATATTCCATCACTATCTGGTTCCATGGATCAAGGGTGAGGAAATTCATTGGTTTAACTAAGGGTAGATACTCTAGGTATAATTTCATAATAAATATGTACATAAAGTATTTCCACTCCAATTACTCATGATTATTTTTCAAAAGTACTGAACCCCACCACATTCAACTAGGTCCATTAAGCTTGAGGACAATATACCTCACCTTGATTGAATCAAGGGTCTTCAAGAGCTCAAAAAATAGTTCAATATTTCCTAACCAACACCCCACCTCCCAATGATTATTTATCCTCGAGAAAGATAGTGGATTTTGATGAAGAAAAAACAATACTTAATTATTTTCCTCATCCCTTATAGGTTCTACCTCTCAAGCCTAAGTCGGGATGGGTTCCACACATTGGTCTGTTTCGTATAATTTTCACACAGCCAAAACTATTTAATTATTATCACTTGGAGGTTTTTTCTATCATGGTTGGACAGTTTCATCCTCCCAAGGATTTTATGGAAGTCTTATAAGGGGTATAGTATGATAAAACATCAAAAATATATATAAAAGAACATAAGAACTAAGAATCAATTCTGACTTGAGATAAATAATTCAACAATAAATGTAGTGGGACATGGAGAATTAAGGCTTGAATTAAATCACTCTACAACCCAAAAGGATAATTTTCCTACTACTCAGGGTATCTTAATTCTCAAGAACACACTTGAAACTAAATCATTAATTAAAAAACATATTTCTTATCTACTAAGACATCCCAATATGCATACCAAAAACACAACATACAAAACCTATCCTTTGATACTAATGTTTCAAAAAACCATCCTAGATCTACCAACAAACAAGGAAACCTAGAAAACCCTGAGATGGCCTGAATGGAATTGTTGATCCCCATAGGCTGACAACATGTTCATGAGAAGTAATAAATACCATTGGAAAATATTTCTCCATAAGAGATAAAAAAACCTAGATGATAAATCTATAAATAAATTCACTATACCTATAAAATTCAATAGAATAAGTGAAACATAAAAATGAAAAAATAGGTTTGAAAACCAAAAAACATTCTAATGTATATAAGTAAAGAGACAACACATCTCTTGTTGAAATGGGGCCCCAAAACAATCCCATGGCTTGCTAGTGAACAAACCCACTACTACCCTCATTCACATTTCCTTTACCTATTTCATATTAAATAAGGCAAAAATACATCCAAAGGTGTTTATAGGGTGTGAAAAATATCCTAGTGGAGTCCTACCAATTGTTTCACAAGTATTATTTATAAATCAAACCAACCATTCTCGATTAAATAAATAAAATCCATGAGATATATTTTATCACAATTTATATCAATATCTGTTAATCGAACCTTTTCAACAGCTTATTAAACATTTCAAAATAATCCAATTTTCAATTGACATTTAATAAAACCAATTTTGTTATCAATGTATCAAATCATTACTAATATTTTGAAAAATGGAAATTGTCCCTTTGGAAGATTAGATCTAGGTTAACAAGGATTATATAATGATTCTAATGATCAAAGGACACCTGGTGTGAACATTACCCTGGTACAATATTCTTAGGGGGTAAGGGTTCACTCTCAAGAGTGACTCCCTACCAAAACAATATTAAGAAACTAGGTTCACTCATTACCATAAGACAATGATCCTAAGAGATAAGAGTCCACCCATAAGAGTAGATACCTACCCTAATAATGACCACACATGTTTTTCCATGATTCACAAAAGAAATAACTTAATTTGAATTTCACATATATAAAATCCCAAAAACATTGAAACCTTTTGAAACATTATTGAAAATATATTTTCATTAAAAATATTAAAGGTGAATTCTATTTTATTCCAATATTCAAAACTACTACAATTGATCAAATCATTGATCATAACTTTCACAATATTTAGAAACCAGTTTAGAAGGGAAATAATGAACAGTCTATAGAAAAAAGGATTTTTATGAAACCAACCTCTTAAAATGCATGAAATTTCAACTATCAAATGGGATCCAAATGAAAAGGACAATAATGTATCAAATAAGAAATAATGTGTACCTAATAACCAAAATTACCAATCAAAAACTCGTACCCAAATAATTACCATGGTTATGATGGTGTATCAATAGAAATAAGTAAGAGGAGAAGATAGATCTATACTAATGCATGTATATACTCACAGAAAGAGGTCCACGTCTTTGATTTCCAATTTTCTTCACCAAGGATTCATGTTAGGAGAGATAAAATTCTCTAAAGAGAGCACCAAAATTATAGTGGGTTAAGAAAATGTTTAGGGGTAGGAAATATAAAATAAAATGGGGGTTTTGTTATAAAATTAAAATATATCCCCACAAAACTCAATTAGATATGCACCATCAACAAGTCGTTGACCCTCCATTGGTGGGTTAGTGGTTGTAGGAAGAATTCATTAATTATTTATCATCTGCCCAAAGGCTAATGGATGGTAACTAATTAGCTGGTGGTCTTCCTGTAGTCTGGGTTAGCCTTGGAAAGTCCACTATGTAACCATCCAAACTTTTATTCATAAAAATTCTTCTTGATCTGATTAAATGTCTTATTATGTAATATGGTTAAATAATGTATGCACTTCCTTGGTTTTATGTTTTTGGATTTTAAAATACCGTTCGGAATTGTGACCATTTCTAATATAGCTGTTGGCCAATGATCACATTATTAGTATAAACATTGGGCTTTAACAAATCCAATTTACTCATACAAATGAAGTGATGGCCTCATCCTGTAGACTTTCCCTATATGAATCCCATTTGATGGAGCTTGTAAAAGAGGTAGCATCATTGGGCTTCTTTCTTGATCAATCCCAAGTCGAGCTTCAACATGGTAAACTCAAGTAGAACTCCATACGGGAGAAGTGGAAGTTGATAGAGATTACCACCAGAGAGATGTTATTCAAGCCACCACAAGAATCTATCACCATCGCATACCTTACCCTAAGGTTTTGTGTGGGTGTTATAAGGGGTTATGTAACAATACCTTAGAACTATGATTATGTGCAGTATTTTTGTATATAATAAAGAATATACATTCATTTTATTATTGTTATGTTGTAAATAGTTTTTAAAACACAAATAGTATTTTTCGTTAATATTCGACTAAGAAATCTATTTTGATGAATTAATTTATTTTTTAATTAAATAATATTTTAATAAAATATTTTTATTATTAGTAATTACTTTATTTAAGTATAAATTATTGTATAATTTTTATACAATTGTAATTTTTATTATGGTTTGAAATCTATATTTTCCAAAACCCATGAATTTTCGAAAAATATCTGTTTTATTTTAAAAGTGAAAATTAAATAATTAATGAAATTATTTAGATAAAATTAATATAATTTTTTAAATCAGTATGTTGAAATTATCCAATTGTGAATTTTTCATAATTTTCTAAAACAGTCGAATTTTTGGGTAACAATTAAATACTGTTTAAATATATAATGTGTTTTATGACCTCATAATTACCCAATAGTGATGTAATAAAATAAAAAAACAAATTGTTCGGCCAATATATGTTTTACCATTAATATAATGTGATTTTAGGTTTATTTTATTTATTTTACAAAGCTTTAGTGTACCCTTCAAGACTTATAAAACATTTTATTTTTTAAATTGATTTCCTTGAGAGTGTGACTCATCTGCACAAAAGCAACCCTATTATTTTAAGAAGATAGACCATTGGCCTTATAAAATATTGTTTTCCACTCCCCTTAGGAAAAACCCATGGGATGGTTTGTGTTTTTGATTAATTTAATGTGTGGTGTCCCAAACCTAAATAATAAAGAATTCCCTCTCCTTTCCTATATAAACCCACCCAAGCTCCCACTTCCTCTTCACTAAAAGCCTTTGGAGTTCGCCCAAACTCTTCCCTCCTCTCTCTATAATCCTCCCAATGTACCCCAAGATCCTAATAAGTCTCTCTCAAGCCCCTCCTAAGCCTTTGGGATCACACTTCCAAGTAAGGGATTTCTTCCTTTCTCTTTTTGTAAACTTTCATTATGTTTTTTTGCCCTTTTATTTTCAATTAAAAATTTTGGGGTATGATTTATCACTCCTATAATACTTCCCTATTTATGTTTGAATGATGAGAGACCCCTTTTCTATCTCATTAATTCCTCCCATGTACACCAGTTAGCATGCCGAAATTTCCTAAGGAATATCTCTCTCGTTATTTACATTCAAGAAATTCTTTCATATTATGCATCTAAATTGCATTAAATATGATGGTATATTATATACCATGATCCTCTTACTGTAAATTTAATTTATAAATGATTATAGACCCCTTTAACTCTCATAAACCCATTTTACGAACTTCTATTTGATGTCGTTATGCTGCCAAAACTACACCAAAATTTCCAGGACAAAATCATTGTGTAGTGAATACCATACCCACTTCTCTATCAAGGTTATTCACCTTTATGCAAATGTACTTGTTCACTGAGGGCTTAAATTTATGTATTCCACATCTCTTATTTGTGTAATGAATTTTGATGTTAATTAATCCATGTTGTATTATCTATATTTCACGCTTATGTTTAAAATGAAATGATTATGATGGGTGCACCCTAATAGCGCTCCAATGCATTGGGTAAAGTATAATATCATGATACGTCATGTGATATGAGTGATGACTCATGGTAATTCAACTGCAATAAGTTTCTACTCATGCTTCATGTGCAATGAGGGTTTACTCATGCTCTATGTGCAATGAGCCTCAGTTCATGTTAATACAATGTTAAATGTTGTTGCCACATCTCCATGTTATGTTGATCATGTTTTATCAGGCCTTTATATTTATATTTATCTTGCACTCCATTGATTTTCCTACTTACTAACATTTATTTTAATATTCATGTTATTCTTTGTTTACTCCCTAACTAGGCTTTATATCTCACCCTTTTCTTATGCATGTCCTCAAGTTATCCCATGGAATGTTAAGTACGAGGGAATGTAGTTGTCATGTAAAAGAAGTTTTCAATAAGATGTTGAGTTTTATGTTTTAAGTTTTTATGTAATATTCCTAAGCCCCAAATAAACTATACATCTCGATATTCTATGTTGTATCAAGTGAAGGTTTTATGTAATAAATTATGTTAGGTGTATAATAAAAGAGCAGGGTTGTTATAGTTGGTATCAAGGGATAGGTTTAATTTTTTTGGGATTCGGATTAGAAAACCCTAGTGAAATCCTTAAGGATAAGACTAAGTATAATAAAAACATCCCTAATTTTTGGTGAGTATTGAGTAAGTGGTTAATCAAGAAAATACATCCATGTCGGGATATGAGAAGGTAGATGCAGCTCTAGCACAGACGTACCTAGGCATGAAAACTCTGACAAGGAGTTTCAAGCTTGAACTGGGGTATCCTGGTACACGACAACGATCCTTGCTGCACCCTTGGTTATGACACTCCCGGGGGATACACTTTGGTAAATTTACAATCTTAGTATGAACCATTATTAAGGGAATAAAAAATTACCCTAAGAATATATGTAAGAAATTAGATCATGGATTACATAGACTGAAGCCTATAGATTCATAAGTTAAGGAAATAAAATCTATTTATAAGTCATTTGTTTTGTCCTTGGATTACCCTTTATGTGTTACCCCTAACTTTCCTTTCATTAAGGAATAATAAATATTCAGTCTTCAAGTAGTTTAATATCACAATTGTATCATGTCTAGAGGGTAACTCAAAATTTGATATGTTTCATCAGCATGATGAAGGATAGTTTTCAGATGGAAGGGGAAGAACCTCATACAACACTTTGGGACCTTCCTGAGGACTTACTAGCTATAATTATTTTGAATTCAAGCTCACATGGCATCAAAACATTTTCCACTGTAAAACTTTCTTTCAAGATGCTCTACGACATATCAAACACCTCCTTCATACCACAGAACCATCAGAGATCATGGATCACCTATGATCAAATATTAAGTTCTGAACTCTCCAACCTTTCAAGATGAGGGAGGTACCATTAGGTTATTTTCAAATATTTCACCCTGTCTAGAGAGTATGATTCACTATTTTATTTTAGAATAGCTACCGAATAGGGAGACCTCCAAGAAGCCTATATATATATAGTATTTTCTTCTAGTAATTTTGGAAACATAGATGATATATTAGAAGAACCACATTTCAAAAATTTAAATCTAACTCTGTCATAATGTTTTACAAAAACTAGGTACATGGTAATGTTTTGAAACTATAAGTTAGAAACAATGTTTTTCAAAAATTTCATCATATTTTCCATTGGTACGACCCATGTTGCACGGACTACGTCTGTACTAAAGAAGTAGAAGACTTTGAATGTGCATTGAAGTATAGTAGCACTAAGTGGACCCTCACTCTCCATGATCGATGTGATAATGAGGGTTAGGTAATTCTTAACGGTGGTGGGTAAGAAACCCTAAGGTCGTTTTTAAATTTTAGAGTTCTTTTTTATGTAATCAAATTGCGAGGATGTAATTTTTTTAAGGGGGAAGATTGTAATGACCCAAACTATTATTAATGAAAATTCCTCTTGATATAATTAAATTTCTTATTATGTAAGATGGTTATATAATGTATTCACATCCTTGTTTTTATGTTTTTGGATTTTAAAATACCGTTATGAATTGTGACTGTTTCTAATATAGCAGTTGAATAGCGATCACATGATTAGTATAAATATATGGCTTTAACAAATCCTATTTACTCATGCGAAGGAAGTGATGGCCTCATCCAGTAGACTTGACCTGTATGAAGATCATTTTTCAGAGCCTGAAAAGGATTTGGCATCATTGGGACTCTCTCTTGCCCAATCCCAAGTAGAGCATCAACATGCTAAGCTCAAGAAGAACTGCCTACGGGAGAAGTGGAAGTTGATAGAGATTACCACCTGAGCGATGTTATCTGATCCACTCCAAGAATATGTCACCATCACACACCTTACCCTAAGGACTTATGCGAGTGTTATAAGGGGTTATGTAACAAGACCTTATAACTATGATTATGTGGATTATTTTTGTTTATAATAAAGAATAAACATTCATTTTTTATTGTTATGTTGTAAATAGTTTTTAAAACGCAAGCAGTATTTTTAGTTAATATTCAATTAAGAAATCTATTTTTATGAATTAATGTTTTTTTGAATTAAATATTATTTTAATAAAATATTATTATTATTATTAAATTACATTTTATTAAGTATAAATGATCGTATAATTTTTATTAAATTGTAATTTTTATTATGGGTTGAAATCTATTTTTTTGAAACCCATGAATTTTTGATAAATATATATTTTTACTTTAAAAGTCAAAATTCACATATTTATAAAATTATTTTTATAAAATGAATATTATTTTTGAAATCAGGATGTCGAAATTATCCAACAGTGAATTTTTCATAACTTTATGAGACAGTCGAATTGTTCGGTAAAAATTAAATTCCATTTAAATATATAGTGTGTGTTATGACATCATAATGACCTGATAGTTATGTAATAAAATACTATAAACATTATTTTAGGCCAATATATGTTTTAACATTAAAATAGTTAGATTTTTTTTTACAAAGCTTTACTGGACCCTTCAAGACTTATAAAACATTGTATTTTTTTAAATTGATTTCCTTGAGAGTGTGACTCACCTCTACATAAGCAATCCTATTATTTTAAAAAGATAGGCCATTTGACCTGTAAAATATTGTTCTACACTCCCATTTAGCAAAAAGCATGGGTTGTTTTGTCATTTTGATTAGATTAATGTGTGGTATCCCAAGACTAAATAATAAATAATTCCCTCTCCTTTCATATATAAACCCACCCAAGCTCCCACTTACTCTTCAGTAAAATACTTTGAGATCTTCCAACCTATAACCTCCTCTCTCTATAATCCTCCAAATGTGACCCAAGCTCCCAATAAGTATCTCTCAAGCCCCACCCAAGCCTTTGTGATCACACTTCCAAGTAAGGGATTTCTTCCTTTCTCTTTTTGTCTAAATTTCATTATGTTGTTATGCCCTTTTATTTTCAATTAAAAATGTTGGGGTATGATTTTTCACACCTCCCATACTTCCCTCTTTATTTTATAATGATGATAGACCCCTTTTATATCTCATTAATTCCTCCCATGTACACATGTTACCATACCAAAATTTAGTAAGGAATTTCTCTCTCCACATTTACATTCAAGCAATTCTTTTATATTATGCATCTCAATTCCATTCCATATGTTGGTATATTATGTCCCCTGATCCCATTACTTTCCATTTAATATATAAATGATGAGGGACCCCTTTTAACTCTCATCAACCCAATTGACGAACTTCTATTTGACGTCGTTATGCAGCCGAAATTACACCAAAATTTCCATGCCCAAATCATTGTGTAGTGAATTCCATACCCCATCCTATATCAAGGGTATTCACCTTTATGAACATGTACTTGTTTATTGAGGACTTAAATATATTTATTCCAAATCTATTATTCATGAAATCAATTATTATGTTAATGAATCCATGTTGTATATTCTATGTGGCACACTTATGAATTAAATGAAATGATTATGAAGGGTGTGCCCTAGTAGCTCTCCAATGAATTGGGTAAAGTATAGTATCCTGATAAGTCATGTGCAATGAGTGTTGATTCATGGTAATTAAAGTGAAATGAGGTTCTACTCGTGCTTCACATGCAATGATGGTTTACTCATGCTCCATGTGTAATGAGCCTTGGCTCATGCTAATATCATGTTAAATGTAGTTTCCAAATCTCCATGTTATGTTTATCATGTTTTATCATGCCTTTATGTTTATGTTTCTCTTACACACCATTGATATTCCTATTGAGTAACATATATTTTAATCTTAATTTTATGCTTTGTTTACTCCCTTACTATTCTTTATAGACCACCCTTTTCTTATGCATGTCCTCAGGTTATCCCATGCAATGCTAAGTATGAGGGAATGTAGTGTTCATGTAAAGAAAGTTTTCAATAAGATGTTGTGTTTTATGTTTTAAGCTATTATGTAATGTTCCTAAGCACCAAAGAAACTATACCTCTCAATATTATATGTTGTATAAAGTGAAGTTTTTATGTAATAAATTATATTAAGTGTGTAATAAAATCAAGGTTGTCATACACTGGTTGGGTGATAGCTCTCACAGGCTAACCGTTGGACTATATGTATCTTTTTTAGCAACAAGTTTAGATCAACGCTCAATCAAAAATCCCAAGTCATATCCCCTAAATTTTATAGAGATTTTTTGAAAAATAATTTAGAAAATAATCCATTTATAAAAACAATCATTTATCATAGAAATTTTTTATAGTGTTTGAATGAATACAATCTTTATTTCTTCCAAGAAAAGGTTATAATGATATGATCAAAATTAAATATGTTTCTTTTCTGTTTTTTTACAAAAATTATGGAATCTAAAATGTTAAATATTATCTAGTATTATATGTAAGATATTTTAATTTTTATATTTAATATGAAAATTCTCTTATATAGGTGGATGATCAATAGAGTTTTGTAAACCAATTAAAAGAATAGAATTTTGAAATATGGATCATCGAGAAATATAGAACAAAGGTCCAATGACTGATAAATATATTTTTATAATGTGGTTAAATAGTGATTTTAAGGGTAAAATATTTGTTGAAAATTATCAATAGATGTGTCTACTAAATTTTTAAAATTAGATATAGGAGAAGAGAGTGAAAAGTTGTAAATATTTTAGATAATATAAAAGAAACATATTCTCTAGTAATTGAAAAATATTATGAAAATAAGATGTTTAAAATTAGATAAAAATAAGATCAGAATAATGAAATTATGAAGTTTAATTTCTCGAAGAAACTGAATATTAATTAATAATTCCAAAGGATTCTTAAAACCCATAGTGGGTTCTTGAATAAAAAGATTGAGGAATAAATAATAAAGAAATAATACATATAAGTAATAAATCCATTTTTTCATCTTTATAATGCTAAATAAAAAGATCATAGAGATGAAAAATAATGAAATTTGATTGAATATAATAATAAGAAAAGGTACAATAAAAAATATATATTCTTATGTAGTTGGGAAAACCATAATCGGTGTTATTATTTAAGAACATGTTATTAATGAAAATCATCTTCTAAGAAAACTATATTTTAAAGGAATGGGGGAAGAATCCACATAATAATTATAAGAGAAATCATCATTCCTATCCTTACTAAATCGAGAGGTTGGATAACTTATAGATTCCACTATTACTACTAAAAATATAACTTCACCAAAATTACAACCTTCAAAATATCCTCTTGATTTTTTTTGGAATTTATTCATGCAAATCTGGTGGAGGTTGTGGCTACACAAGAAAATTCATCCCAAAAAATTTTATTTCTAAACTATCCTTTATGAATTCATCTAAATTCATATTTAAAAGATATATTTTTAAATATTTATTTTGATAGAATCTTTTATTCTTACCTCTACCACAACCACTTTATCAAATTCAAAGAAACCATCCCAAAAATATGTTTCATCAAAAGAAATATCCAATTATTCATCTTTATAATCTTATGAGAAAATAATTTATGATAAAAATTATCTTTATGAAGATATTATTGAAATTTATGGATTATTTATTAATAAAAAAATAATATCATATTATTGAACATTTTTTGAAAATAAAATATAAAATAGAAGAGGAAAAAAAGTCCAACAGTTCTTCCGAGTCTCAAACTTTTGTTTCGGATCGATATTTTTATCATAAGATAGATTATTTTTTTAATTTTTAAGTGAAAATGAACCTTATCATTGATATGATTCTATATATTAGTTAAATGGTTATCCCATTTTAAAATAAAATAACTCTATTTCAAGATCAAAAATAGAAGAATCAACTAAAAAATTTTATTGATAAAGTTAAAGTACATCTGATGATGGTTGAAGAAGTTAATGATGTGATTGAATGAAAGTTAAAATAATTCAATAAGTACATGAAATCATAGGATAAGTACACCATTTATATTTATGAGAAGTAAAATTTCTATAATAAAAATTGTGATACTCTTTAAAAAATATTTTTCAATATAGAAACATTTTAAAAGGATATTACAATTAAAATTGATGAAATTTGTATATCTCTCAGTAATTTGAAGCTTTTAGTGTTACATTGGATCCTTTCAAATTTTTTCCTTTTATGTTTTCAAAGTTTCAATATACCATATTTTATTATTTCATTATTTGGATAATTTTATTTTTTATTGAATTTTATTGAAAATAGTTTTTATTTAATAGTTTTTTAGTTATTCATTATTTATTTTTATTTTTATTATTATTATATATACGTGTTTTTAATACCTTATTTATAAAAATTAATTTTATAAATTTTTTATATACCCTTACATAAGTCTTATATGTTTTATGTTACCATTATATGAGCTTGGTTTTTATCAGCATCTGTGTTTTAAAACCTTGTCATTACTTTTATATAACTATTGTTTACATTTATAAATTTTTTATTGTACCTTTATATAGCTAATTTAATTTTCAGTTAACCCTTATGCATCACATGAATGTTTAGTTTACACTTACACAGCCTGTTGAAAATGAAACTTACCATTACACAGTGTACTAAGATAAATTTACGCAATGCATGAACTTACCAATTTACCTTTACAAAGATATTCAGTTTATGTTTACCCAATGAGATCTACCCCTATGTAGTGCATGAATTTTCCTTATTACCCATATTACTTCTATATATTTTTCATATTAATTTTACATACTATTTATAATTTGGGTTTTACCATTACACAAGCATGAAGCCAACCCATTCAAAAATATCATTTTCTAATTTACTCTATTTTCATGATTTTGATATTATTTTGATTTCAATATGGTTTTAACAATTGTAAAAATTATTTTAATCATTTTTGAAATTTTTATTAACGAAATATAACCTATTATTATTTTTATAGTGTTTTAATAAATTTTATATAAATATTAATATTTTTATTCATTTATGCATGAACTTGCAGTTGATGTTTCAAATATTTCAAATTTATTTGTTTAGGCTGATTTTTTTTTTCTAAAATCATTTTCGGTGATAAAAAAGTCAATGAAGATTATTTTATAGATTTTAATGAAGTATATTTTTTGTTTTATATTATCCCAAGTTTAAATGGGAAGGGAAATTTAAAATTCAAATTTTGAATATTTTAGTTTTAATTTGTGCGGGTTTTGTGTATTATGATTGAAATATTATTTTAGAGTTGTTCATAACATTATATAGAGTGGTTTTAAATTATTCAAATAGTTTAAAATTCAAATGTTAATATTATAAATAATCTATTTCTCTCTTTCTCTCTCAACTCAATAATTATAGAATATTACTATCACTATTATGATTTTTAATTTTATAATGGTTTCAATGGTTGTGTTGACTAAATTCTATTTGAAGGGGTCAAGGAGGCATGAACAAATGATGGTAAAAATAAATAAAACATGGATTTCTTCATATTAAAGACCCTAAAATAATTCCAAAACATTATCGAGGAATCTAGATCTTACAAATAGAGTTCTTAGGTGACTTGGAAATCTTCTCTGACTTACTTTATCACCTAATATCCAAGATCAAACAAACTCCATTACTCTAAATTTCTATCAAATAATTCTCTTTATAAATATTATTTCTTCTCTCAAGAGTGTGTTCAAATTGTACATCTTACTCACCCTCATTATTTTCTCAATATATCATAGTGTTTTATCATATTATTTGGGTGATTAGATTCTAATATATAAAGATTCTATTCCTCATATTTCTTCTATTTTTTACGTACTACCATTAATTTAAGGCATAACAGTTTTCTTTTAGTTTCCTCTAAAATGGGTAGGGGCTACTTCATTTTTGGTTTCATTATTGACTGTTAAAGATCTAGTGTCTATTTTATCTCATTACATCATATAACATTAAAAAAAGGTATAATTTTGGTATCTTAGATACCATTAAAGAAAAGGAACTAATTTATTTAATCATAATGTGATTGAAGTGGGAGATGTAGGGGTACCTTTTCATACATATTCCAAAATTCCTTACCAAATATCTTATCTAATTTACATTCCATGTTATCATTTATTTTTCATATTCAATAAATCTTTTATTAAATAATTTAATCAATCAATTAATAGTTAATCGTTTTATTTTTGAATTTCTAAATCAAATCTCCCTTCATTTTATTCTACCTCAAATTTTATTATATTTAATTATATTACCACCCTTTGAGTCATTGAATATTTTATTATTATATTCCAAAGGTATTAATTTCATCAATATTTTATATATATTTTTATAAATTTATATTATTTTCCTATATGTTTTAAAAGATAAATTCACCCCCTCTTTCTATTTTATATATCTACTACCTATATATGGTATTAATGAGAATTTTTAATTTCTTCAATTTCATTGTTTTCAAATTCTTTTAATGTTTTTATTTTCAAAATCATTAATTAGTTTTTTCAATAATTATTATTTCTTAAATATATTTTTCTAACACGGATGGAATCCCCAAAGGGAAATCCTTGGGTCATAATCTATTTCTTATAGTAATAATTGTGATTATTATAAATCTATAATGTATATTTTCATTATATATATTGGTATCTAATTTTAATATTGTTTTTAATTTTTATACACTTTCATTTGATAAAGAAGAAAAATAGACCCCTGAGGATATTATTTCTTTTGAATGAGCTAATAAATCTATGAATGAGTAATATTGTGGTTTATATTTCAATGAATTCAATATAATTTATTAATGTAAAACCACACATGAAATATGGAAATTATTAGATTTTATGCAAGAAGGTACAAATAAATGTTAGGATACATTGCTTGACATGTATTGGCATGATTTTTAGGGTGTCATCTATATATCCTAATGAATCAATTACTATAATGTTTATTATATTTTATGATATTTGTAATAGATTAGAAACCCTTGTTGGATCTCTTTTAATAAAAAATTTCATCAATAAAATCAATAGGTGCTTACCAAGAATTTGGGATAAAAATTCACGATGATATAACAAGTTAAAGATGATAAAAATATAAAACTTGAGGAAGTCATAGGTTCCATCAAGGAATATTAGATAAAAAAGAAGAGAAAATATGCAAATAAATATAAATAATTCAGGAAATATAAAAGGAACATTTATTTTAAGGAAAAAGCAATGACTTATCTGAGAGTGACTCTGATATTTCTAACTTTACTAATATTGTGGAAAAATAAAATAAAAATAAGTTATCCAACCAAAACATAAAAAAAATCAACAATTAAATCTATCTTTTTTAGTTTTATAAATAAAGTCAATATTAATATGGGTTATCCCATGAATCATAAAAAGTCCAAATAAAAGAATAAAGGTAACAAGATTTAAAGTTCTTGACTTTGATAAAAAGTGAGTACCCGATTTCAACAAACAAATGAAGTGATTAATGTCCCAAGTGTCTAATGACACTTTTCAAATATGAAATTTAGGTTAGTGATAAAATTTTTCTCTCCCCTTATCATTCCACCTCTTATTCTCCTAACTATTATAACTCTTCTTTAAATTAAAAAAATATTATAATTCTAAAAATGAACATAAAATTATTTTTTGTGACCTTATATCTAAATTAAATTATCTTAAAAATAAACACAACCTTGTTTTTTCCAAAAAATATCAAATTTTAAATGAAAAAATGGATTTACTAAAGTTAAAATATCTAACAGTCATGGAAAAATTTTAATTTAAAATTAAAGATCATGAAAATAGTATTTCTATTTTTTCATAAGGGGAATAAAATTTACATAATATTTTGGGTTCAAATAAACCAATTAAAATATAACTATGGTTTTGGTTTCCCAAAAAATTCTAGTTTTCTCAATAATTCTAAAAATTCTTCTTTTTTAATTTGAATTTTTCAAAGAAAAATCTTAATTATTTTAATAAAGTTGGTTCCCTACTTTATAAATGTAATTACAAAAATTAATTAAATATAAGACTTAAAATAATTCATCTTTATTGTTATATTTAAAAAAGTGTTTTTTTCAAAAAGGTTTTGATTCCAAGATCTTTACTTGCAATCTTTAGTGGACCAAAAATATGGGTACAAAAGATATTGTTTCTTAATATTTTTTACAAAAAAGAGTAAGATAGAAGAAGGTACATGGTATATGGATAACGAGTTCTCAATTAATATTGATAGTGATCCTTTCAAATCAAATCATCTTAGCGATTTTGATGAAAGATATGTCACCTTTGAACAAAGTTCTAAAGGAAATTTTACCGGTATAGGTTCAATTTGTTTCTCCAACTCCAATTTAATTTTTATTTTTTATTTTTAAAATTCATGAACAATAATTTTCTATGAATTATCTAATTATGTGGGAAGTGGTTTTAAAATTACATTTAATATTGATTTTTGAAAAGCTTTTAATTCTAATGGAAAACATTTATTTACCGCATACCATTTTCAAAATGTTAATATTATTGATTTAAAATCCCAATAAAGTAAAAAATATTATGTGTTTAATTGAATAGAATAATTAGTATTGGATTTGGAAATTATATATTTCCCATTATAATATTCCTTATCATTTCAAACTAAATTATAAATGTCTAGTATGAGATATTCCAAAATTTTATTTTAAATGTAACTTAGTTTTTGAACATTTCCCATAAGGAAAGAAATAAATTTCTTCTTTCAAACCTAAAAAATGTGTTTCCTATTTTAAATCCTTATATATAGTCTGATTTGACCATTTTGGACCAACTCAAGTTGGTACTATCAATGGTAAACATTACACCTTTGTAATTATTGATGACTTTACTAGATATACATGTGTTTTCTTTTTAGATAATAAGAATGAGTATTTTGATTTAATTTTAATCTTTTGAGGAAATTATAATATGAAAATATATAAAATATTTTCTATTAGATGTTACCATAGTGTAGAATTTGATAAAAAATAATTTTATGAGTTTTGTGTTCCTCAAGGTTATCATAACTCCTTTTCCACTCCTAAAAAACCTCAACAAAATGGGGCTATCAAAAGACAAAGTAAGACACTCCAAGAAATATATAGGAATATACTTAATGATTTTACACTTCATAAATATTTTTGGTAAGTGGAATAAAATACAAAATGCTTTATCCTTAACCATGTCTTGATAAAACTAACATTTGAAAAAACCCTTTATGAACTTTTGAATGATAAAATTATAAAATATGGTTTTTTTAGAGACATTAGTTTTAAATTCATTATCCTTAATCCATAAGGTTATTTAGGAAATTTTGCTACTAAATATGAAAATGGAATTTTTCTCGGGTACTAAAACTCATAAAAATACTTTCTATCCTTAAATAATGTGACAATGACCCTAGAAGAGTCAATACACATCAAATTCGATAGGAATCTTCCTGAATAAAATAAAAAATATGATGATCGCGTTGAACCAAATAGTTTGAACCCTATACGGCATAAATATTCTAAAATAATTGAAGATGCTCTAGAAACCCCCTCCTCACCTTTACCCAAGTCTTTTACACAATCCAAAGACTATATTCTTAAGATTTTTTTAGAGAATTACAATTTGGATCCCTTACTAGAATGTCAGTAGTAAATCAAGTTGAACATCTATATTTTCTCTCTCATATTGATCCTTAGTCCCTTAATAATGTTATTAATTATAATAATTTGTTACATTCCTTGTAATATAATTTTAACCAATTTCAAAGTTATATCATTTGGACTCTCAGGGATGGTATTTATAATTATCATATTCTAAGAATTAGTGGGGTTTTTTTGAAAAAATGATTGATTAAAAAGGAAATAGTATCTGTAACAAAGCATGAATTGATTAAAAAATGATATAATCAATAATAATTTATTAATTATATTTAAACCTTTTCACCCATTTCTCAACCTGAATCCATTTGAATATTTCTAGCATTTACTACTAATTTTAATTTATTGTTTTTTTCAATTGATTTAAAAAGTTCTTTTCTAAATGGTTTTATTTTGGAAAATATTTTTGTGATCCAAGAACACATTTTTAAAAAATAAAAATTTATAAATTTCATTTTATGTTAATCCAATATCTATATGGTTAAAAATTAAACCCTAGGTCTTGGTATAAATGGATAATAAAATTTCTTTTAACAAATTATTTAAAAATGTGAAATTTTATTTCCACCATTTTTTCAAAACATTTCAGAATGAATTATTAATTTTTGAAATTTATATTGATGTTTTTATTATCTTATCAAATAAAGGAAATATTTATAATTATTTTTATGATTTAATGAACAAAGAGTTCGAAATTACTTTTTTGGGAGATCTTAATTTTTTCTTTAGTTTAAATATTTCCCAAAATTCTGGTAGAACCTTTTTAAAATAAATTAAACACACTAAAAACTTATAAATAAGGTTTGCATGGATCATGTTAAAAAAATTAGATCATGCATGATTACAATATGTAAGTTGACATTGGACAAAATAGGCTAATAATTTGACAATAATCTTTATTAAAGAAAGATTAATTGTCTACTTTACCTTAATATGTCCCATATAGACACAGTTTTTAGTGTATTCCTTTGAAATAATTTTCAATACATTCAAATTTAATCTCATTTCAAAGGCCTCAAATTAATTTTTTTCTATTTGAAGGGAAATAAAAAACATGGTTTATTTAATCCTAAGGAAACCTATTTTAAACATTCATATTTTATTAATACTGATTTTGGAGGATTTTAACTAGATATGAAATGTACTATTAGGACTTTTCATCTTCTAGTAAAATCCATTATCTATTGGAGTAGTTATAATAAAAACCCTATTTATCTTTCCATATCATAAGTGGAATACATTACCATTGGGAGTTGTTTTCCCCAAATTTTATAGATAAAAATAATAATCTCATAGACTATGGGATAACATAATCTTCTGTCACTATCAAGTGTGGAAACACTAGTGTTATCAGTATATATAAAAATAATATCCAACAATATCACACTAAGAATATTTACTTGAGACACTATTTTCTATGAGATCACATTAAAAAAGGTGGTATCATTTTTTACTTCCCTTGAAAAGGCCATCCACTTGTCAATATATTCACTAAACCCCTTTATATTGATGGATTTTACTTTATCAAAGGTGACTTGATTATAATTATCTTGTGATACTTATCTCTTAATCCCTTGGAAATATTTATATGTTTTAAATATATTTTTAAATTTTTTTTTATCAAAAAATAGGTTTCAAATTTAAAAAATGATTTCAAAAAATTTAATTGTTTTGTAAAAGTTAATTGAGTATAATACTACAATAAAATATTCTTTTATGGATGAAAGAAAGTTTATGTGGTTAGGGAATATATTCTCTTGGGAATTTTTCATTAAAAAAGATTATTAGGTTTGTAAATCCATTCTCTATCATGGGTATGGTGAGTGGTCATTATTGTACACCTAGTTTTCCACTCATGGGGAATCTTCAATTTTTTATTAATAAATCCTTTACATAACCATAATAATGGAATAACGTTTTAAAATATTTATTTTCTAATACTTTTATTTATTTTATCCTTGTTTAAGGGATATGATATCTTTTTTACTTTTTTAATGCATTAATTAATGGGGACACATTCTTGTTAATACTGAAATGATCTTATAAGATAATTTTTTTAAAATCATTTTAAATTTTAAAATTATATTTTTTTGTTTTAAAATAATTTATATCTATTTAGATTTAAAAAATACATATTTTTGAAATTTATTTCAATCATGAAAAATATTAGGAACAATACTTGTTTTCTTTGGATTTATAGAAAATATGTCTCTCGTCATTTTTAGTATTTTCAAACAATTTTATTTTTTTTCATATATCTAAAAAGATAATTTATGATGATAAATTTAGATCTAAATTTTATCTCTTTTTTCTCTAACCATGTTCTTTTACTTCTTTTTGATCAATTCAAAATAGGGGGAGAAAATTTTAAATTGTTATTTTTATAATTATCAAAATGCAGTGATTGGTAGAGTGTACCCTTAGCACTTTAATTGTTTTCGGTTTTGGTAATTACAATAGATTATATATTATTATTTCATTTTTTTATTAATTAAAATATTTAATTAATTTAATTGAAAATAATTTTTTAATTATTTTTTTGTTATTTATAAATTATTCTTATTTTTAATATTATTATTCATATTTTTTTAATTATTTATTTTGAAAAATAATTTTCTAAAGTTTCCTTTTACCCTTATGTAAGTATAATATGTTTCCAATTATCATTATGTGAACTTTTTTATACCCTTACATGTGTTTTGAAACCTTTTTATTACCTTTACGTAACTATCTTTCACCTTTACACATCTAAGATTGTACCCTTATATAGTCAAAAATACTTTTAGATAAACCATATACAGTGCATTGAAGTTTAGTTTACACATACACAGTATTTTGAAAATGAAACTTACCCTTATGTTGAATGCTAAGCTACCTTTATATAGTACATGAACTTAACTATTTACCTGTACACAACTATTCAGTTTACAATTATGCAATGAGCTCTACCCTTACACAACACTTGTATTTTTGGAATTACCATTATTAATGCTATATATTTTCCTATTTTCATTATGTATTATTTATAATTTGAGTTATACATTTACGCATGCATGAATATGACCCTTATGTAAATTTGGATTTTTGATTTACAATGTTTTTATTATTTTGATGATATATTTATTTTCTATATGTTTTTAAAAAGTGTTTAAATAATTTTAATCATTCTATAAAATTTTATTAATTATGTAGAACCTATTTGTATTATTTTACATTATTTTAAACGAATTTATATATAGATTAATAATGTTCTACTTTTATACATGAACTTATAGTAGATGTTTCAAATATTTTGATGTTATTTTTTTAGGTTGATTTATTTGTTTTATTTGTTCCTAAGTTGATTCTTCATGATAACAAAGTTATTCAAACTTCTTTTATAGTTTTTAATGTAGTGCCCTTAATGTTTTATATTATCACACATTTAAATGTGGAAGGGAATTTAAAATTCCAATTTTGAATATTTTAGTTTGAATATGTGTGAGTTTTTTATGTTATCTTTTTTATATTATTTTGTATTTTTTTACATTTCTAATGATTAATTTTAAACTGTTCAAATAGTTTTAAATCCAAATAATAATATTATTGATAATTTATTACTCTACTTCTCTCTCTATCCCTCCTCGATAATTTTGGATTATTAGTATTATTATTTTGATTTTTAATTGACTAAAAATTTTCTTCCATGTGTAAGATAATTCTATTTAAAGGGATCAACCAGGCTTCAAAAAATGATGGTAAAAATACATTAAACATAGATATATTTAACTTAAATTTCCTGACTCGACATACCATGTCCCACCAGGATAAAGATGAGATGAGTGTGACTACCCCAATCCCGCCTCCAATAGGCCAGGGGATGGTGACCAACATCGAGTGGGCATATCACACACATGGGAGGCATTAGCCTAATATATCTGTAAACATGCACACAAATCCAAGCCCATAAAATTATGAAATGTAAAACCAATAAACTGAAACCAAGTCATGCATAACATCTATCCCACATCATAGTATGAAAATAAGTATTAGAAGTGGTAATGTGCTAAATATTAGACCAACCAAAAACTACAAAAGATTCCAACCTTCTCATTAGGAGGTGAAAACTATTAAATGAAACACTCAGTAAATACATCAGTATGTCTATCCAAATATGATCTCCACCTAGTCCTAGTACTCCTAGGATAACTTTAAATGACTTGTCATCTATATAGTACAAAACATGTGGGGGGAAATTCCATAAAGGGGTGAGTATAAAAACCCTATAGGACACACCAAAATCAATATGAATAAAACATCAAGAGTGGTCATATAATAACAAGATATGTCAAAAAGATAAGAGACAAGGCAGTATTGAAAAAACAGAGATACTCATAAAAAACATTCACTCTCAAGGTGTCTCAAAAAACACTTCCAACAATATGATACTACTTGAGGTTTCAAGGTAAATCCAATTCCAGGAGTACACACTATATGAGCTATTCTATCACTGATGACTCCCATCCATGAAGTCATTATCATCTAACCTCTCTATGAAGTACTCACTAGATCATATAAGATATCATCATCCAGGTAGGGGATTACACCCAACCGCATTGGGGGACACTACAATCCCTACTGGATTGGCCTTATAGATAAGGGATTATTAACATCACGCTCATCCTTATTTTCTTGAGATGGTGTAAGGACATTAATTGGCCTTAAGAGACATCCCTAAGGTTCCAAAGATTGGAAATGAATGCTAAGGGATTAAATACAAGTGGGTGATGATTTTCCCTTTTTAAAATAGAAAAACCCACCCAAACACGCCTTAATAAAATAAAAACTAAATTATGCATGAAAAAAAGTAAAACAAATCAATGAAATACCATTGATATCAAAAAAAAATTTAACAATACCAAATAGAAGACTACAATATCAAAGTACACATCAAAAGACTACAATATCAAAGTACACGTAAAAAGACTACAATATCAAAGTGTACAGAAGAAAAAAACACAAATACTCCAAAGAAAAACTCAAAATCTCCCAACATGATCCATGATTAAATTCCACTAAAAAACCCAAGCATCATTATGTAAAAATAAATTAGTGTGATAATTTAACTTTTACAATGTCTTGATGAAAAAAATATGCAAAATCACCAAAGTAATAAATCATAGGAGAGTGATGAAACTTAGAAGACTTTCCCCAAATTACTTCCCTACTCACGCAACTAGGATAGAACAAGTCAGCACAAATATATGAAACAATTTATATAAAAAAAATTAAAAAGTTTATCACAAAGCCCAAAACTATTTCTATGAAATATAGTTTTCTAAACCAAAACCTTTTTCCATGGAATAAACCAATAAAATTCCTCAAAACCATTCCATATTCCTTTTTGTAATATCCTATTCCAATTCACAAACCCAAACCTCCACATATGCATGCTTCGTTTTGAAAGTCTTGTACTCATGAGAGTTTTCTCATCGATCTACCAATTCTTCCCATGGTAATTAATTCCTATGTGCCATTAAACCTTTTTCACTAATCACCAAGTCATATTCAAGTAGGTCCTTATAAAATGCAACATGAATACACACCACCAAGTATGACAAAAAACATTGCCAATATAATCACGCCAAAACAATTTCAATAAAACAATCTTTTTACTGAATAACTCTTTCACAAAACCTTTTTCCATATATCAAAAAAATAAAATATTTTAAAATAATCATTTTATAATCATTTACCAAAGAATTTTTCACAAAAATTCTATAGGAATACAAAAACAATCACAAAACAGGGTTTCTACCATGATTTGTACAAAAAAATATCATAATAAATTTATAGTAAAACAATAAATTTAAAATAAAGCCTTATAGTTCTAGAAATATCAGTTGATAGTGAAGCCACATACCTCAGAAGTTTTTATAAACACAGAGAATGACACAAAAATTCCCACAAAATCAAGTTGAATCTCCAAAAACCAACCTAATATCCCTTCCTCTATCATCAACAATGTTAAATCTAACCATTATTAGTATAAAAATACTTATATCTATCCACATCAGACTAAATTTACAAATTTGAGAGAGAGAGAGAGATAGAGAGAGAACTAGATATAAGAAAAACCACAAAAAATATAATTAACAAGGAGTTACCATGAGAATCAAGATTCAGCACACTAAAAAATTCATTCATACTGGCTCTGAATCAATGGGGAAAGATTAATTATCCTTTAAGAGGGATAAATATAGAGTTAGTTTCAATTTGGATAAACAAAAGAGCATATTAGAGCTAAAAACGTGTTAGATCCACTTTTTAATGATCTAATATTTAAATTTTTCTTGGTTAGTCACACTGTTTATCAAACATTGCACTAACTCTTCACTATGATCTACCTTAAGGCATACCTCACATGGTTTTCAGAAACAGTAGAAAAAACTATGCACCAACTATGAAAATGGACACTATCCCACACTGTATGGTTTCTCCAAGGTGGATGCATAGTTTGGAAAAACTATGCGCCTGCCAATGTGCCTTCCCCATAGCCCTTGTCTCACTGTGAGCGGTTTCTTTCAAGTAATTCATGGTTTCCACAAACCACTATCCAACCGTGCACTTATATAAAATATCCAAAAACATTCCAAAATATTTCCAAACACTCCCAAACATCACCCAAACACTTTATATACTTGAAAATAATAAAATAAATGTTACTTACCTGAAATTGGGGGTGATACAAGATCGATTATCTATGTATAGTGGTCATTCAAATACGAAAAACCCCATATGGAAATGATTGAGTATCCTACCCTGGTCACATAGGGGGATACACTAAACTCTATCCAATATTTAATCCATATATGGGATAAAATTCAATGTCAATGATATAAAAACACATTGTAAACTCATGGGAAAGGAATAAGGAACAACACACAATTGGACTGGGTCTACACTAAAGAAACAAAGGCCTCCAACCTATCTCAATGTAAGTACAAAATATTTACCAGGGGTACACAACATGTATCTTCTGCCCCAGGTCTGGCCATCTCTCCCCATTGGACATGACATGTAAAATTCCATATATATAGAATGTCCCTTAGGGCTATATGACATGTAGAGGTCTATTAGGTATTCAATGTACTTCCTTCCCCTACCTTTGTACACTGGTTTATTTCCATGTACAGTGGTTTTGCCCATGTACTGTGGCTATGTCCATGTTTTGGGTTATTCCTTTATACTCTACATGTGCTTGTGTGACTGGTCATGTCCGTTAACTAGTATCTTATGAGATATAAGGTGATCCATAATCACCAGGTCACTTGGTGTGTGACACATGTAACTTGGCCTGTGATCCTTAACTTTTCATAGAACCTATAGTTTCATAGATAGGGGTCCCACAAAATGTTTATCTCCATATTATATGAAGTGTGTTGTGGGATTTTCGGGAACTCATGGTTCCTTACAGTGTAGTCCCACACTATAATCATCTTGAAAACTTACACCAATCATGTCCATAGATCATTAATCCCCTCCATTTGAAACTCACCATCATCTATGGCTATAATCCAAGCTTTGATCCACCTAGAAAACATCATGTCAAGCCACACTATCTTCGCACTAATCCACCATCACATGTCAATCCCAGAAAATGGAAACCAATTACATCAATCCCCCTTCGATAACCTACCATGCATGTCACACCATGATTAAACCCTTTATCTATAACCATACCCATGATATTTATCTATTTAAATGAAGAATAGTCATGTAACAATTGAATAATTGGTATTCATAGAACCATGAGCCAAATAAATTTCCTACAATAAACATGAGAAGAAACAGTGGATAAAAGGACAAAAAAACAAGGAATGATGTTGTCTGTGTTTGCATTGGCCTTAACTTATTTAAATTAGAATTAAGAACTAATAGTATTTATAATAATCTAAAACAATTTCCCAAATCCCAAGAAGAAATAATCCTAAACCTACAAGCATGATCGACCCATGATTCATCATGTTGTTGGGGTTTATTTATGTCCATCCTGGGATAATCAATATGACATAAATCCATATAAAATAAAATCATACCACACATTAGATAAATCTATGATGAATAAAAGGTTCATGTCTATGTTGTTGGAAATATCCAAAACATCTACTGGTGAAACCATCCCCAATCACAATCCTGATTTGTTTTAATTAATAAATTCCTCCTCTAGAGGCTTCTCTCAAAATATTAGGGTTATGTGAAGAAACTGGAGATTTTGTTATAACCTTATATTTATATAGGATTTCTAGGTTTCTGCATCATCACATAACAAAATAAATAAATAAATAAATTTATTTATTATTCATTCCTATTATAAATATTTTACAAATACTCGATGCTAATAGAGCATATGTCATGCCTAGGGTAAAACCCACATCTTGAACTCAACAATAGAATCAAATTTATATTCTAAGCCTCCATTCTATATTTATTCCATGTCTTCAAGAAAAAAACATGTACATGATATTAATATATTTAATATTTATAAAATATTATTTTTGGGAACACTGGGCCTCATAATTGTGTGTCATCTCAATGCCTCAATTAAGATATATTAAAAGATATATTTAAATGTTTTATAGGGAAAAGGAAGATACGTTACACTCTTCCCACCTTATGGATTTTCATCCCAAAAGTGTAAAATAATACTCAAAAGATTTTGGGTACTGGGCTCACATCTAGGTCTCCCACTACCAAGTTCTCTCCTGATGACTCTCATGCCACCAAGGGAATCAGTCACCCACAATGGATCTTTTCCCAATAACCCACAACATTTATTGGGTACTCCAAAAAGGTATCTCCATATACAATGTACAACTTCCCCCAATTGATAACATAAGATGAGTCGAGTTTATACCTCCTCAGTTGCAACACATTGAAGTCATCATGTACCTAGTCTAACAATGGTAGAAGGCCCAAAAGATACACCACCTCACCAAACCTATGTAGTGTCTGGAATGGGTTGATGAATCTTAGAGAAAAATTTATTCCTTATACAAATATCCATAACCCATGTCAAGTTGAGACCTTTAGAAACACATGGCCTCCCACATAATACTCCAAATTCCTTCTTCATCGGTCCACATAGGATTTATGATGACTTTATATAGTCCTTGTATCATTTTGGATGATCTACACATTCACCTTCATAGATCACAGCAACATTGGGATCATAATTTATGACTCTACTAAGCCATTCTTGCTTAGTATTGACATATAGGGTCACCCATAGAAGGCATAAAATTGTGAAATAATGATAGTGGAGTGGAAGCTATTATTGTAAAAAATCTCCACCAAGAGTAGGTGATCATGCCAACCATGGAAAAAATCCAACAATCAAGACTACATTATGTCCTCTAGAACCGTAATGGTTCACTCAGTATAGCCATCAACCCAGGGATGAAACTCTATGCTAAAATGAAACTGATTCCCTAAATCCTCCAAAAATAATATCCATAATTTTGTTTTGAATTGGGCATCATAATTTGAAATAATAATCAAGAGAACTCCATGGATCTATAATATCTTCTTCAAATAAAGGCATCCTAATCTCTATACAAAACACTACTCTCAGATACCTAAGAAGTTGGATGACTTGGTGAGTCAGTCTATGATCACCTAGATAAAATCTTATCCTCTATACATCTATGGTAACCCCATCATGATGTCCATAAATATACCAAACCAATTACACTCTAGAACCTCAAGGGGTTGAGCTAATCCTACTATACCCTAGTTCTCAATATTTACCTTCTAACAAGTGAGGGATAAATAGACAAACTACACCATACACTTATTCATGTATAACCCTTAGAATTGATGCCTAAGGTTCTATTATATATTCTAAAAACTAATATGCACCAAAAAAGAGGATTTATGGAACTCTATCATCAAATCCTATCATAACATAACTAGAAATTTTTTACATCCTCTAAAAAAGGATGGCATGATCCCCACCATCATAAAATCCGTTAGGAGCACATCCAGTGGATATCTGAGTTTGTATGGTCTCATAGTCATTGTCTCCCTAATGACCCTCCCCAAATCACTGTAGAAGAAGTGTGGTTTAAACCACTAACTATATTTTTAAATAACCATCGTTATCCACTATGGATAACTGTAATGAATCTAACTTCTCCGAAAAGCTTCAGTCAACAACTAAGAGAAAGATCTCATGCCGAGAGAATTAACTACCATGTTCCCCTTAATATGAGTATAGACTATCTCAAAGGCATAATTTTTTAGGAAATCTAGCCATATCTACTATCTCATTTTAATATCTGTATGAAAGAATATATACATGATACTGATTTGGTTAGAGTAGATGATAAATCGATCATATACAAGGTAGTTTCACCCCATCTTCTCAGAAAGGACTACCACTTCTAACTCAAGATCACGGGTTACATAGTTTTAATCATGTGTTCTCAACTTTTCATACCCATAAGTGATCAAAACATTCCTCTACATATGATCCCAGCTGTGTTTAGTCCCTAATGTATCACATTAAACTATGTACATGACACCCTCATATTGAAATCTAAAGATGGGGTGCTTATCAATCTTTTCCATAACTCTGGAAAATCCTACTGTAACCCTTCCATCCACACAAAGTTTTTACCATTTATCGTCAATGTAGTCAAGGGATATTATATTCTAGAGAAATTTGGAATTAATATCCTATAATTTCATACCAACCCAAGGAATCTATGCACCTCCATCACACTCTAGGGTGGCTCCAGTGATAACACCACATCAGCCTTATTGGGATCCACTACTACACAATTGCCGAGTTAACTTGTCATAGAAAGTGGCACTACAAAATTTATAATAGATACTTCAAGGGATTCCCATAAATATGGTTCTATCAGAGTATGTATAGGACCATCCTCAAGTGTCTCGTGTGATCCTCCTCATACTTCAAGTAAATTGGGATATCATTGATGAAGATTTCCACCAACAAGTGTAAGAAATGATAAAGGATCTATTTCATGAGTCCCATGAACTCTTAAATGGTTTTTTTCATTCTTAATGGCATCACCATGCACTAATAATGATTATAAATACATTTCAATTCCATCTTCAGTATATCCTCATCATGTACTCACCGTGGGAGATAGCCTGATTTGAGGTCAATCATAAAGAACCATAGCACCACTATGAATTGATAAAAGAGGTCATAGATCTTTGATAGTGGATACTAATTCTTCAAATTCACCCGATTCATATGCTAATAATTCATACACAACCTCAAGATCTCATCCTCCTTGTCGAAGAACAATACTAGTGCTGCCTAGGGGGGAAATGGGTCTCAGAAATCCCATCTTATGAAAGCCCTACCACTACACCCTTGGTTAAAAAAATCTCTTGAAGAGCCATCTGATATAATGGAAGATATATATAGGCCATACTAGGGTGGTATTCAATGTATAATTCTATATCTCAATGGTAAGGTAAGCTTAAAATATCCACATAAAATATTTCCTCATACTCCGCCACCACTATAGAGAATTGAAAGACCATATCATCCATTAATTCAAGGGTAATAAATTATAAATAGTTAGTAATAGGATGTAATCTCCTATGTATGAACCCATACCACTCTACCCATTTTTCCTTTTCACCTATAAAGTGAAAATTCATCCGATTATTTAAGACACTCCACGTCCTCCACCTAAAATAGTCAATCAGGATATGAAGTATAGATAACCAATCCATACCTTAGATGCAGTTATAAAACCTCATAATTGGTTAAAATATATACCATATGAAGATATTTCCTCTATATTTCAAGTCACACTATCAAAAAAAATTGATATCACAGAGTCACCTCATGTTAGAGACTCCAAGCACAATGGTCAATCCAAGGGCTCAACCATAATCTCTAAGTATCAAACTAGATAACATGAAATGAAAGAGTGGATCAAACTCATGTATATAAATAATATAACTAATGTAGATAAAAAACTAATCATACCTCGAATAATTCTAGGATCCTCAGGGTTGTAGGCCTCCACTAACTATAGATATCATCGTCTCTATCCACCATCACCCTGAGCATGGTGCAGACCACCTGGGGGTGGTACTATAAATATGTTAAACTACCTGCTACTACCTTATTCTTTACCCACTTCTCTACTATATCTACTACACTCAAGACCTCCATTCTCTTGTATCTATCTCTTTATAGGTTTTTCATCGATCGTATCCCTATAATATGTACTGTGAGTCAGAAAATCTCAAGAATGATATCCCCAACCATCACAAGAGAAGAAGATCCTCTTCCTAGACAGAATAGATCCATTCTTGGAGCCCTAAACCACCAATAATAATATATTTGATATCTTTAAAATATAAATTCTAGTCTCACTAAGCCACAAAATCAGGATACATCTTAGTTCCTAGCTCCATAAACATTACACGATATATTTCAAATCTTTACCTGAAAAAAATCAATGATGTTACATTAATGACCAATGAGTTAGTCCATAACATTACCAAATATTTTGGATCCTACAAATAGAGTCCTTTGGTGGTTTGAAAATCTACATCATCTTACATTCTCATCTGTCCACCATTCTAAATCATGCTTCATTTCTAAAAATTTCTCTCAAATATCTCTCTTTCAAAATCATCTTTCTTCTCCCAATACTGTGTGCCAAATTGTATATCATACTCACTATCATTATTTTATCAATATTTCTTAGTGTTTCTCTATATTCATTAGGATTTTTAATACAAAGCTATAAAGACCCCCATGCTTCTATTTATTCTATTTTTTGTTTCTTACTACCACTAAAGTTAGGGAACATTGTTTTATTTCTATTTCCTTACAAATGGAAAGGGTATACTTCATTTTCTATTTCTATCTACACCATTAAAGATCTAGTGTCCATTATATCTAGTTTCTTTCAATATACTAAAATTAAAGGGATGATTTTGGTATCTTGGAAACCATTAAACAAAGGGACTAATTCATTAATTCCTCAACTGATTTAAGTGGGAAATATAGGGGTAATTTTGGGTACTGTTTAATAAATTTATTACTGAATATCTTATCTAATTTAATTTCTGAAATTTTTATTATTTATCTCTTTCGATCATCCTTTTATTAAAAACTTTAATCCATAAATTAATACATAAATTTTTTATTTTGAAATATCTTAATTTTATCCCTGTTTTTTATTCTTCTACTTATTTTATTATATGTAATTATATTATTTCACATTTGAACATTGATTCTTTTATTTTAATATTCAAAGGGTTTTAATTTCTTCATTATTTTATAAAGAAGTTTTTAAAATTGAATTTTTTTCCTTTAAATTTTTAAAAGGGTAATTCACCCCCTCTCGCCATTTTTCTAACCACTCACATGCATTTATCTATTGCATAAGATAAATAGATTGTTGATTAGAATTTTATGTTTGAAGAGAACATAGCTAATTAAGATCTCATTTTGAAGTCACATGAAGAAATATTTTCTATGAAGATAGGATAATTTATTTCAGAAGTTTAATGTTTAAGATGAGATAATGGATGATAAAAAATAATACATTAATAATATAGACCACATGATTAAGAAATAAACTAAAAATATTTATTTTTAAATTTCCATTATCTTAAATTTTTGAAACTGAAACTATATATATTTCCCAATACATAATAAATACCTTAATATTTTTTTCCATAAATATATATATTTCTAGATCTATATTTTTTTAATATTAAATTATTTTTTAGACTTATTACAATATTATTTTTTTTAATAAAAAAAGATTGTATTTCCGTCGGTTTTTCACACCTATTTCAAAAAGGTAACTTTTTATTACTTTCTTTTGGAAAAGCACAAAGGGAGATACATATTTAAAAAAATAAAATATGAATTTATGTATATTTTTTAAAAATGGGGAAGAAAAATTAAAAAAACAAAAAATTTACCTTTATAATTGATTTATATAGGGGACATTTAAAGGGATAAAGTATATAACAAATATATTTTTTCATTGAAAAATATGAAAACTATTTGGAGTTTTTATTTTAAAATTTTGATTATTTTAATTTTTCTTTTTTTTTTTGTGATTTTAAAAATCAAGAGATTGTTTAGGTGTAGATTTACTTTTCCATGTGTTATTTTTAAAACCACATAACCCTTTATTATGTATTTTATTTGACATGATTTTATTAGTTTTAACTTTCGTGACTATAGTATATAAAACCATCAAATGAATTCTCGAAAACCTAAGGTTTTAAAAAATATAAATGGTCTGAGGATTAATGAAATTACAATGACCTTTGATATTTAAAAATACTAATTGTTTAAGTTTTAATGAAAAAATGAGAGAATTGTAGTGGGTTTGAATATATTCTTCAATAGAAGTGGAAATAGATTAAGTCTATCAAAAAATGAAATGATATCTACAATAGATTCCATTAAAAATAACTACAAGATGTGTGGAATCCAACAATTATAAGATCGTCTATTAATATATTTGTACCTCATGATTTCATAGTGAATAGTACTTATAACTTTTTGAATGTTTCAATCTCTTGATTTATTCTATAACCTGTTGATGTAGAGTGCTTCTTATTGTTTTTCTTTCTTAGTTGTTCGTTAAGGGCTTCAAAATTTTGGGATTAATTGTAATATATTTTACTTTTTTATTGTAATTATTATACTATAGATCATATTGATTGAGGGATTATAGTTTTATGAATACATATTTGAGATAAAAGTTATAGTAGTGGGAATATAGTGATACTAGTTGTAGTAGACCATATTTTGAGCTTAAAGTTTATTGAATCACGTACCTGCTGATGAAGATGATTGAGGGATTCCAAGGTAAGGTAGAGAGTAAAAATATTAAGATTATAAAATTAGATACCTTTTTAAAATTAGACAAAAAATGATACCATGAAATTGGTTTAGGATTCGCCTTTTTCTTTAGTTAATAGTAAAATTTATAATATCCTATAAGGATCAATATTTTTATAAATAAATAATTTCTTATTTTGAATCTGATGTGTTTATTATTTTATTGATAGATATAAAATACCTATAGTTTTATTTTTATTTCACCTATATTAATTTCATCTCTAGTTATAAAAAATTAGTAATTTAAATTCTATTGTTGTTACTCTAATTTTTTTTGGATATATCGACGGTCGATATTATCAATAGATTTAATACACAAAGAGGTTTAAATTTGTGATTATCTTTCAAACTGTTGTTCAACCCTGTCAAGTAGTTTTTTTTCATATATTATACGTTCTCACACTTTTAATATTGTTTTATCATTAAATTATATTAAATTATATTAAATTTACCCTTTATTAACATTTATAATTTTAAAATATTTTATACACAGGGATTCCTATCATTTAACTTATCTAATGAAATCCAATTTATGAATTAGTGGTGATTAAGGGAAACTATTAACCCATAGTGCATTATTATACAACCCCAGTTGTTCGAAAAAATTTGACAATCAGGGGGAACTCACCTATGGTGAGTGGTTATCCATCTCATATAACAAGTTATTCAAGTATTTTTTTTTATATTTTAAGTAATTAATTTCATTCACCTCCCCGATGTAGATACTTTTTTACTTCATAATTTTATTGAATAAAAAAATTCCAATAATTATCATTTAATTTTTAATTCCTATACATAATCAAAATATTTATTTAATATATCATTGGTATTATATGTTTAGAAAAAAACTCGTATTATCCATAGTTTTTTAAACCAAAATAAACCCATGTTTGAATTTAATTTTACCATTTTTTAAGTTTCATATTACAAAAGATAAAAATATAGTATTGAAATTTCATGAGACTATTTCATGAGTTGAATTATAGTGAATATTTTGAGATCTTAGTTTGTTGTTACAAATTTTTTTACAAAATGATCGAGCACCATAGCGGTGTTGAATAACTATAGTAAATGATGAGAATGTATTCTCCATTCATTAGTTGATGATGAATAAACTTCTAATTCTATCAAAATTGATCCCATAGAGTGTAAAATTTTAGCACTAATGTCGGTTAAAACACTATGTATCCATTGAATAAGAGATTGATGGTTTAAGAGAACACATACTTGGGTTCTATGAAAGAAATAATTTTTTTATCATTATAAATATGTTAAAATAATTTTTGTTGTGAGTGCTTATATGTAAGAACCCGGTTTTTTCTGTGAAATACTTTAGAATATTCTTGATGATATTCCAGAGCAGTGTCTTCAGACGGCGTGCGATTCCGAGCCCCAGAGTGGCCAGAATTAAATTTTCAGTCTGTCCACACTGGAAACGCCAAATAAATGGGATAACTCCAAAAAAGTTATCCGGATCAGAGATCCGAGTGTACGGATGGGTCCGGAATGGGTTGTTTACCCTAGGAACTACATAACACTTGTCGTCACGGGACGTTTGGACCCCTCGCCCGCTTTCGGAACGTTAAACAAATAAATTAATTAATTAATTTATTCGTTCAACGGATTTACTCAGGTATCTCTTAAACGGTGGATCATATTGGAAACCTGAGGGAACCTTTGAGTCCGGAACGTTCCGTTTACCCTAGGAGGTGTGTAAGTTTTGCGGGCGCGGCCCGTCTGTGAAAAATGGCCCTAGGGGCATTTTCATAATTTGGCGGCTTTGGGCGTTCAGTCTTATAACTTTTGAAGAGAGGCTCTGAATAAAATTCTGAGACTGCTGTTGAGCTCAGAGCATGGTTTTTACCCTAGGGGAGGCTTAACCACGACCCCGTCGGATGTTTCAGATGCGGGTTAAATTTGGGGGGTTTTTTAATTATTTAAAATTTAATTAATTTTCTTATTTAAACCCTTAATCACCCCCTCCTCCTCCCTTTTCACCCCATGGCAAAACCATCAAGCCCCCACTCCTCCTCCACTCCGGCGAGGCAGCTCCGGCAAGGTGACGGCGTGGTGGAAGATCCTCCGTGAAGCGTCGGGCTACGCCCTTCAAGGTAGGGGTTTATCGTATTCATTTTCAATTTCCCGCAATCTGTGAGCCCGATTTCCCCTATCAATTTGTTGCCCAATCATTGAACAAAGCCCAAAATCGCATAAAACGTGTTCTAAGTTTTCCAACGCTCTTCTCGGATTGAAAATCCGAGTCTCGGGGTGCCCGGGGCAGCCCCAAGAAGTTCCGGCCAAATTCCTGGTTTTCCGGAGGTTCCAGGCGGCGGACGGCGGTCCGGGATGGCGTCGGTGGCTTCACAGGTGGCACGGCGGCTCGGCTGGGCGGTACGGCGGCGCAGCTCCCGGCGGCGGTCCGGGTTCCTCAGGCGGGTGGCACGGCTCGGGCTCGCCGGCGAGGGGCGATCTGGACGGAAGACCGTGGTCGCAGGCGCGCAACCCCGCGGGGAGACCGAGACCCGCGTGACGCGGGTCTCTGCTTGGAAAGCGGACCGGCCATGTCGGTCGGTCGGTGTTGGAAGCGCCAGCACGACGTGCGAGCGAGGGGGCACGCACGAGGCAGCGGGCCGCATGCGGCGACCTGCGGGTTTGGCTGGGTCGGACCCAGGCGGTTGGGTCGCGGTCCCAACGGGTTGGCTGGAGCGGGCCAGCCCGAGCAGGGCGGACCGGCCAGACCGGGCCGGTCCTGCCCAAGGGGGTTCTCCCCTTCTATCTTTGGACATAGGTATCTTTAGCTACAGGCGTCCGTTTTGCGTGCCGTTAGCGGCAGCGCGGACCTTGCATCAAGGAAGAATTTTTGAGATGGTTTTGGGAATTTTTAATTCCCGAAACGAGGGGTTCGGGGCGTGACACGATGTTAATTGGTTTGACGTTTTTCTCAGGAGTTCTTGTTTTGGACGGCGCGGACGTGTCCGACGTCCGTTTTGAGAGTCCTCAGTGGAGTGGGACCCTGGCGCCGGGGCGGAGCTTTCCAGGGTGGTTTCGGGCATTAAGGCTGAAGTTGAGGCGCGGTCCCCACGGTCTGTCTTTCGAGCTTTGTGCAGCGTTTCATGACGTTTTCATCGGACGTTCGTTCGGGTCGTGCAAGCTGTCGTTTTTGGGTGTTTTTCCGAGGGCATTGCAATGGCGCAATCTGCCTGCTCTAATTCCGCATGATGGTGCGGGCCCCGCGAGGGCCGTTTCAGGAGTTGACGAAGATTTAAAGCTTTATCACCAAGTGTCCATTTTAGACAAGTGATTAGTTTGAATTGTGTACTTTTTTGAGAGGACCGCAACAGTGTGATCCGTCCGTTGAGTTTCGGGACCGGGATGCGGGTCCCACGTAGCACCACTCGTGTGCGGTGCGCCGGAATGCATATTTTTCTCCCGATAACTATTGTGCTCAAGTGAGCAGTCTTTTTGACGTGTTTTCCCAAGGGGATCACAATGGTGTGATGCGCCCGACTGTTTTCGGGGCCGAGGCTCGGGATCACGGGACGCTGTTCGGGCGTGAGGGGTGTTAGTGACTTTTTCGTCGGATATCCATTTAAGGCAAGTAAGTAGTCTATCTCGCGTGTTTTTTCGCGAGGATTACAATGGTACGATCCCTTTGGTTGTTCGGAGCCTCATATGCGGTCTTATTAAATGTGGAAATGTGAAAGGTGCCCTAGTGGCGTTCCTTCTACCGTGTTTGTAGCGGACCTTTGGCGTGTGATCTCGTGCACTCCTGGGAGAGTGAGGTTGGTGTTTAAAGAGATGTGGTTGATCGTGCCTCAGCTGTTGAGGTGGAAAGTTGGTAAAGTTACGTTTACGCCCTTCGCGTTGATGATGGGGTGTCGTGTGCACGATAGCCTTAGGGATGGATACGTGGTATACTCAGGGAGTATATGAGAGCGCTTGGAGGTATGTGTGGTTTGTACCTGAAAATGTTTGTGTGCTTGGTTGGGGTTGACGTGGGGCCACACGTCGTGTGGGCCCCATGTGCGTGTCGTGTTCTTCTTTGTGTACTTTCACCTCTCGCGACGTAGAGGGTCCCTCGGTTCTCATTTGTTGACCAGCGGGGTTGAGTATTTTCCCCCAGCTCTGTGCTCAATGGTTTAGATTAGCAGGGTTGAGTGGTTTCCCTGGTCTTGTTCTGGAGTCAGATGGTTGCGCGATACCCACTCTGTGTTTGGTTGGCCAGTGTTGTACCATCCAATAGAGATGGCCAGAGGAGTTCTGGGTTTACCCTCCAGCGGGGCTGGGCAGTGGGTTACTCATCGACTTCTCAGGGTTTACCCTCTAGCAAAGACTAGGCATTGGGTCACCCAACGAATCTTGAGGGTCTACCCTCCAGCAGGGATGGGCAGTGGGTCGCCTGTCGTCTTGTTTCACTTCTACCCTCCAGCAGGGTTGGGCAATGGGTCGCCTGTCAACTTGTTCAGGGTTTACCCTCTAGAAGAGACTAGGAAGTGGGTCACCCAACGACTCATGATGGTCTACCCTCCAGCAGGGCTGGGTAGTGGGTTGCATGTCGTCTTGTTCCGGGTTTACCCTCCAGCAGGCTGGGTAGTGGGTCACCCGTCGACTTCTTCCAGGTCTACCCTCCAGCTAGGCTGGGCAGTGGGTCGCCTGATGAATTATTCAAGGTTTACCCTCCAGCTAGGCTGGGCAGTGGGTCTCCTGATGATGTATTATGGTTTACCCTCCAGCAGGGATGGGCAGTGGGTCACCCGATATCATATTATGAATTACCCTCCAGTAGGGTTGGGCAGTGGGTCACCTGGTGGTAGTTCAGACTCGGTACTTTCTACTAGGCTACTCTGTGTCTTTCCTCTGTGATCACTAGAGCGGGACCCTTGGTTGTACGGGTCGGTGATGGAATGACTTTGACTTTGAGGAGACCTCTCGACTGCGAGGCAGTGACGAGTTGTGGTTTGACGTTCCCCCAGAACTCTCAAGTACAAGGAGTGCTTTCTACACTAAGATGCATCCTTGTGACGCAACCCAAAACCATGTGGGCAATTCAGTGCCGCCCAAATAGGATAGTGTCAAGGTGCGGTGATTGAGCCCTTGACTTATAGTTCGGGGCAGACATGCGGGATGATGGGCATTCATGGTGTTTCTTCTGGGACTGTTGGTGACTCACTTTTCTCAGGAAGAGCTACGGGATGGAGATACCCTTACGTCATTGTTCGGGCTTCTTGATTGAGCATAAGGATATGTATATACCTTGTTTCAGAACCCACTTATTGGGTTTGGTTACTCTCCTTCCAGGAGAGGCGAAGATGCGCGGGGTATTCCGCGTGCTTTCCGTGTCTAGCTTCTCGTGGTTGTACGAGTCTACTCTCCTGCTATAGGTAGCGAAGACTCGATGGGAAGTTCATATTCTCACCATTTCCATCTCCTTGTGTCTGTACGAGTCTACCTTCTTTCCTCTTGTTGGGTTGAGCTAGACTCTTTACTGCACTTTCAGTTGTACTCCTCTACTATTCCATGTTCTCTCTACTTCTCACCCTTCACTACCTCCTTTTTTACTCCCCCGAGCCTTCGGGGTATCCTACTGAGTATTTTTTTATACTCACCCCTGCTTGGGATTTCCCTGCACTAGGTGTGCCATTGCAGATGAAGAACAGGTGGAGCGTGACTTCCGAGGAGCTTAGGAGCTCGGGAGCTTGGACCGCGTGCAGTGGTCGGAGTCGGGTTCCAGGTGGGGGACCCTTCCAACTGTTTCTTTTGTTTACCTATTTCCAAGTTGTGGCACTTTTCTGGTTGGGCTCGTGTTTTTCCCCTTTTATTTTCAGTTTACTTTTAGCGCTTTCTTTGTACTTTTAGAGGTCGATGCACATTCGGTGGTTTATATATATTGCAGCTGCACTTTACTCTGCTTGTCTTTTCTTTTACTCTGCACTTCTGCATTGAGTGTGCTGGGTGTGTGTGTGTACAGGTACATAGGAAATGGCCTCCTGAGTTATTGTGCCTTCGACTCTGGTCGCCAACCCCTGACCTATGGAGGCAGGCTTGGGGTAGTTGTGGCTCGAGCTCGGGTAGGGTAGGGTCATGACAAAGTGGTATCATAGGTGGTTTGTTCCTTGGGGTGTTGTGCGGACGTCCCTAAAAAGGAATTGGTAGGGATTTAGGGAAACAGTGATAACATGTCTCGAGAGCAGCTCTCGGGCCAGGGAGTCTAGTGATGGTGTGGCGGCCGATGTATCCATTCACCAGGACCTTGATAACCCGCTTGTCGACTCGGCATGCTGAGACACTTGTTGCAGGGAAAATTGGTTTGTTCATCACATAGGATTGAGTCTTTGACTTTCCTTCTTGATTCAGCTCCCCATCATTGATATTGGTATATATATATATATGCACATATGATCGTGGCACTCCTTGATAATATTCAGGATGTTCCCGTGAAGACAGACAGCTCAGATGCCATCTTTGGTTCATGACAACAACCCTGTGAGCTATGAGGCCGTAGTCCAGAACCCATCGTGTGAGCCCCTTTTTCCGGGTGGGCCGGTAGTAGCACCCCCACATGTTGAACAGCAGACAGCTTCAGCAGAGCAGGATGAGCTTGAGTGCAGTTTGAGCTCGCTTTGTGAGTTCCAGCAGCAGGGACCACTGAGGTTCAGTGGTGAGCTTGACCCTCAGGCAGTAGAGGTTTGGCTAGAGACAGTGGTTAGCCTTTTCAGGATTGTGCAGACGCCAGCGGATCTTATGGTGGCTTGGGCCGCCAACCTTTTTTGGGGAGCAGCTTGGCGTTGGTGGAGTCTGGTGACTCAATTCTTGAAGAATCATCTCTTTCTTGGGGCGGCTTTCAGTTGTTGTTCCGTGAGGATTTTTGCCCCTCCTGCTTGCACTCCTTTCGGATTCAGGAGTTCCTGCAGTTTCATCAGGGAGGGATGACGGTGGCCGAGTACATGGCTAGTTTTGTAGACCGTGCACGCTTTTACCCAGACTCGGTCCATGATGATAACTTCCGAGTGTGGAAGTTCGAACAGGGTCTCTGCAGAGAGATTTGTGCTGTTATAGTACCCTTGGGATTTTCCACATATACCGGGGTTCTAGAGCAGGCGCTGGTGACAGAGAGCTTCCTGTCACATTTTGCGGTTGGTAGTGGCAGTGAGCATGACAGAGCCGAGACATCTGTCGTAGCTAGCAGGCATCGGATGACAGAACCTCGATGTAGGTGCCCTTCCCACTGCCGGTTTCGGAGATGTGGTCGTACACCACAGTGGCGCCGGAAGGCACCAGTGTAGCCCGAAGAGAGTCGGTTCTATGCTTGCGATGGGCGAGGTCACCTAGCACGGGACTGCCCGACTAGGCGTGCGGAGAGCTTCGGACAGGCAGCGGGTGCACCACCACGACGGAGGCAGCACTGTGATCGGAGTAGCGGCCAGAGAGGTGGTGCTATCAGAGGAGCGGGAGGAGATGGTAGTGGGGGACGACTTTACAAGCTCTTCCTATCACCACTAGGTGGTCCATGTCAGGCTCTGGGAGCTGACAGTTGGGACTACGGACAGCCGCGATCTTTGCATGTCTACGATCCTACAGAGCATGAGTTGATAAGAGGTACGCTTTACAGCCCTTCTACTTTTTGCAGTAGAATTGTTAGACTCTGAATGTGAAATGTTCTTCTCCCCACTCCTTGCTTGAGGTGTTACCAGGGTGACACGGGGGCGTCGGCGTGGCCCTGTGTTGGTAAGGTAAAAAGGAATGAGACCTTTTCCTTTAGTCGATGGTGTCGACTCCATCGCTTTCTGAGCGTGTAAGAGAGTCTTGTTGAGAGACATCTGCTGTGAAACCTTATGTGACCAGATATCCTTGGGTATTTCACCATATGGATATTATGAAGGAGGGAATCACCGGGCCTGGTTCCAAGTGCGGGCGGTGATTCCAGTCGCGGTGTACGACGTAGGGGTTCGGTCGGGGAGGTGAGCTACCCCCAAGAGCCTTCGGGCCATTTGAGACCGTGCGAAGGGATGGCGAGGTTCCCTACCGCCTTTCCCTAATCTCAATGTCTGGAGTGATGCACGATGTCTCCCGTGTGGTTTTCCTGTAGAGATGTGTGCATGATTTTATGCACGTCATTAGCAAGGGAAGACCTCGCGTGAACAAATCAAACCCTTTGGTCCATGTGTGGTGACGTGGGAATGTGCAAGAGTTCTTCTGGGTACGGGAGAGCCGGGTGTGGGCTTAGTACCCTGAGTTTGTTCCCTGGTTTTTCTTTTCAGTGACGAAAAGCTTGAAGGATGGAATGATTTAAGAACCCTATTTTTTCTGTGAAAGACTTTGGAATATTCTTGATGATATTCCAGAGCAGTGCCTTCAGACAGCGTGCGATTCTGAGCCCCAGAGTGGCCAGAATTAAATTTTCAGTGCGTCCACACTGGAAACACCAAATAAATGGGATAACTCCTAAACGGTGATCTGGTTCAAAGATCCGAGTGTGCGGATGGGTCGTAATGGGGTTTTTACCCTAGTAACGACATAAAACTTGTCCGCACGGGATGTTTGGACCCCTCACCGCTCTTCAGAACGTTAAACGAATAAATTAATTAATTAATTTATTCGTTCAAAGGATTAACTCAGGTATCTCTTAAAAGGTGGTTCAGATTAGAAAACTGAGGGAACCATTGAGTCTGGAACGAGCCTTTTACCCTAGGTGGGGGTGTAAGTTTTGCGGGCGCAGCCCGTCAGTGAAAAATGGCCCCAGGGGCGTTTTCGTAATTTGGCGGCTTTGGGCATTCAGTCTTATAACTTTTGAATGGAGGCTCGGAATCAAATTATGAGACCTTCGTTGCGCTTAGAGCGTGGTGTTTACTCTAGGGGAGGCTTAACCTCGACCCCCTGTCGGATGTTTCAGATGCGGGTTAATTTTGGGGTTTTTTTAATTATTTAAAATTTAATTAATTTTCTTATTTAAACCCTTAATCACCCCCCTCCTCCTCCCTTTTCACCCCCTGGTGAAACCCAAAATCCCCCCTCTCCACCTCCACTCCGGCGAGGCAGCTCTGGCAAGGCGACGACGCGGTGGAAGATCCTCCGTGAAGCGTCGGGCTATGCCCTTCGAGGTAAGGGTTTATAATTTTCGTTTTCAGTTTCCCGCAATCTTTGAGCCCGATTTCCCCTTGTCAAATTGTTGCTCGATCGTTGAACAAAGCCCAAAATCGCATAGCACGTGTTCTAAGTTTTCCAACACTCTTCTCAGATCAAAAATCCGAGTCTCGGGGTGCCCGGGGCAGCCCTGAGAAGTTCCGACCGAATTCCTGGTCTTCGGCGGTTCCAGGCGGCGGACAACGGTCCGGGACGGCGGTGGCGGCGGTGGCTTCCCAGGTGGCGCAACGGCTCGGATGGGCGCGACGGCAGCGCAGCTCCCCGGTGGCGGTCCGGGTTCCTCAGGCGGGTGGCGCAGATCGGGCTCGCCGGCGAGGGGTGATCTGGACGGGAGACCGGGGTCGCAAACGCGCGACCCCGCGGGGAGACCGAGACCCGTGTGACGCGGGTCTCTGCATGGAAAGCGAACCGACCATGTCAGCTGGTCGGTGGAGGAAGCGTCGTGCGGCGCGCGGGCGAGGGGGCGTGCACGAGGCGGCGGGCCGCGCATGGCGGGCCACGGGTTCGGCTGGGCTGGACCCAGGCGGTTGGGGTCGCGGTCCAAGCGGGCCGGCCGGAGCGGGCCGGCCCGAACAGGGCGGACCGGGCGGACCGGGCCGGTCCGGCCCAAGGGGTTTCTCCCCTTCTATCTTTGGAGGCCTGTATCTTTAGCTACGGGCGTCCATTTTGCATGTCGTCAACAGCAGTGCGGACCTTGCATCAAGTCGGACTTTTTGAGATGGTTTTGGAAATTTTTAATTCCCGAAACGAGGGGATCGGGGTGCGACATAATTTTAAGTGGTTTGATGTTTTTTCCAGGAGTTCTTGTTTTGGATGGCGCGGACACGTCCGATGTCCGTTTTGAGAGCCGTCAGTGGCGTTGGGACCCTGGCGCTGGGGTGGAGCTTTCCAGGGTGGTTTCGGGCGTTAAGGCCGAAGTTGAGGCATGGGCCCCACGGCCCGTCTTTCGAGCTTTGTGCAGCATTTCATGACTTTTTTATCGGACATCCGTTCGGGTTGTGCGATTAGTCATTTTTGGGTGTTTTTCCAAGGGAATTGCAATGGAGCAATCTGCCCGCTCTAATTCTACATGATGGTGCGGGTCCTGCGAGGACCGTTTCAGGAGTTGATGGAGAATTCCAGCTTTATCACCGGGTGTTCGTTTTGGACAAGTGATTAGTCGGACACGAGTACTTTTTCTAGAGGACCGCAACGGTGCGATCTGTCTATTGAGTTTCAGGTCCGGGATGCGGGTCCCACATAGCACCGCTCGTGTGCGGTGCGCCAGAATGCATCTTTTTCTCCAAATATCTATTGTGCTCAAGTGAGCAGTCTTTTTGATGTGTTTTCCCAAGGGGATCACAATGGTGCGATGCGCCTGACTGTTTTCGGGGCTGAGGCTCGGGATCACGGGACGTCGTTTGGGCGTGAGGCGATGTTGGTGACTTTTCCGTCGGATATTCGTTTTAGGCGAGTAAGTAGTCTATCTCGTGTGTTTTCCCGCGAGGATTAAAATGGTACGATCTATTTGGTTGTGTGGAGACTCATACGTAGTCTTATTAAATGTGGAAATGTGAAAGGTGCCCCGGTGGCGGTCCTTCTACCGTGTTTGTAGCGGACCTTTGGCGTGTGATCGTGTGAACTCATGGGAGAGTGAGGTTGGTGTTTAAAGATATGTGGTTGACCGTGCCTCAGCCGTTGAGTTGGCAAGTTGGTAAAGTTATGTTTATGCCCTTCGTGTTGACGATGGGGTGCCGTGTGCACGATAGCCTTAGGGCTGGAGACGTGGTATACTCTGGGATTATACGAGAGCGCTTGGAGGTACGTGTGGTGTGTACCTGAAAATGTTTGTGCACCTGGCTGGGGTTGATGTGGGGCCACATGTCATGTAGGACCCATGTGCGTGTTGTGTTCTGCTTTGCGTACTTTGACCTCTCACGACGTAGAGGGTCCCTTGGTTCTCGTTTGTTGACCAGTGGAGTTGAGTTTTTCCCCCCGGCTCTGTGCTTGATGGTTTAGATCAACAGGGTTGAGTGGTTTCCCCTGGTCTTGTTCCGGAGTCAGATGGTTGCGCGATACCCACTCTGTGTTCGTTTGGCCAGTGTTGTACCATCCAGTAGAGATGGCCAGAGCAGTTCTGGGTTTACCCTCCAGTGGGGCTGGGCAGTGGGTTACTCATCGACTTCTCAGGCTTTAACCTCTAGCAAAGACTAGGCAGTGGGTCACCTGATGACTCTTGAGGGTCTACCCTCCAGCAGGGCTGGGCAGTGGGTCGCATGTCATCTTGATTCAAGTCTACCCTTCAGCAGGGCTGGGTAGTGGGTCACCTGTCGACTTGTTCAGGGTTTACCCTCTAGCAGAGACTAGGCAGTGGGTCACCTAACGACTCATTAGGGTCTACCCTCCAACAAGGCTGGGCAGTGGGTCGCCCATCGTCTTGTTCCGGGTTTACCCTCCAACAGGCTGGGCAGTGGGTCACCCGTCGATTTCTTCCAGGTCTACTCTCTAGCAAGGCTGGGCAGTGGGTCACCTGACGACTTATTCCAGGTTTACCCTCTAACAGGGCTGGGCAGTGGGTCGCATGATGATGTATTATGGTTTACCCTTCAGCAGGGATGGGCAGTGGGTCAACCGATATCATATTATGAATTACCCTCCAGCAGGGCTGGGTAGTGGGTCACCCATTGGTATTCCAGACTCGATCCTTTATACTAGGCTAGTTTGTGGATTTCCTCCATGATCACCGGAGCGGGACCCTTAGTTGTACAGGTCGGTGATGGAACGGCTTTGACTTTGAGGAGACCTTCCGACTGCGGGGCAGTGACGAGTTGTGGTTTGATGTTCCCCTACAACTCTCATGTACGAGGATCGTTTTCCCCGCTGAGACGCATCCTTGTGATGCGACCCAAAACCGTGTGGGAAAGTCAGTGCCGCCCAAAGCGGATAGTTTCGAGGTGCGGTGATTGAGCCCTTGACTTGTAGTTCGGAGCAGATGTGCAGGATGCTGGGCATCGATGGTGTTTCTTCTAGGACTGTTGGTGACTCACCTTTCTTGGGATGAGCTACGAGATGGAGATCCCCATATGACATTGTTTGGGCTTCTTGATTGAGCATAAGGATATGTATATACCTTGTTCCAGTACCCACTTCTTGGGGTTGGTTACTCTCCTTCCAGGAGAGGCGAAGACGCACGGGGTATGCCACGTGCTTTCCGTGTCTAGCTTCTCATGGTTGGACGAGTATAATCTCCTGCTATAGGTAGCAAAGACTCGACGGGAAGTTCATCTTCTCACCGTTTCCAGCTCCTTGTGTCTGTACAAGTCTACCTTCTTTCGTCTTGTTGGGTTGAGCTGGACTCTTTATTGCACTTTCAGTTGTACTCCTCTACTATTCCATGTTCTCTCTACTGCTCGCCCTTCGGTACCTCCTTTATTGCTCCCTCGATCCTTCGGGGTATCCTACTGAGTATTTTTTTATACTCACCCTTGCTTGGTCTTTTCCCGCACTTGGTGTGCCCTTGCAGATGACGGATAGGTGGAGCGTGACTTCCGAGGAGCTTAGGAGCTTGGGAGATTGGACTGCGTGTGGTGGTCGGAGTCGGGTTCCTGGTGGGGGACCCTTCTAGCTGTTTCTTTTGTTTACCTGTTGCTGGGTTGTGACACTTTTCTAGTTGGGTGCATGTTTTTTCCCTTTTCTTTTCAGTTTACATTCAGTGCGTTCATTTTACTTTTAGAGGTTGATGCACATTAGGTGGTTTATATATATAGCAGCTGCACTTTACTCTGCTTGTCTTTTCTTTTACTCTGCACTTCTGCATTGAGTGTGCTACATGTGTGTGTGTACAGGTACTTAGACAAAGGCCTCCTCGAGTTGTTGTGCCTTCGGTGCTGGTCGCCAACCCCTGGCCTATGGAGTCGGGCTTGGGGTAGTTGCGGCTTGAGCCCAGGTAGGGTCGGGTCATGACATTGTACTCAGTGTAATTTTTCATTCTAAGTAATTTTATATGAGACATCACAATGTGAGGTTTTATTATAATGATATTTTGAATTTTCAATTGTATTTTTTGATATTGGAATCCTATATGATTGATAAATTTCATTGAGGAAGTCAGATATTGTTTCAATAATTGATATTGATATCTTGCAGGTTATGGAAGTAGTTTTATGTTGATCATTTTGGATAAATGGTTCATGTGAAGATTAAAGTAATTTTTTGATCATTATTAATTGAGGTATTCTATGAGGAGGAAAAAAATTCTGACTAGATGTGATCATGGAATTTCATTAAGGATTATAAGGATTCTAATAATTATTTTGATCAAGGGATTCTAGTATAGAATATATATACCTTATGATGTGTCAATAGTTAAGGGTTTTTAGTGTGGAAAACATAATCCTTCCCACAAGAATATAGTTGAGCGATTCCATGTTTTATAATATAGAAACCTTCTTTTAGGTTTAGTCTAAGAAGTTCTCTAAACATGTATTTTCAGAAACCAACTTGGATCACCTAACTAATTAGGAACCTGGGCCAACCCAGACATGACACAAAGGATATTCCCAATCCACTTGGGCTGGTGACAAGAACATGGAGATCAAGAACAACCTTTGGTAATTATTTCTCTATAATAGATCAAAAAAAGATGAAAAATATAAAGATAAAGTTTTTATTCTAATACAAGTCAATAACAGAAAAGAAACATAATGAAGGAGAAAAGGAGTGCCAAACCCAAAGACCAAATAGAAGTACACAATTAATGAAATAACCCAACTCCACATGATATTTGGTCACAAAAAAACTCCAACACCCTTTAAAAAACAAACCCATCACTACCCTATGACATTGTTCCCTTACCTATGTTATATGAAATAAGGTCTATATACACCCAATAGTGTATGTAGGGTGTGAATAAATAAATCATGGTAGGATCCCACTAAGTGATATATATGTAGTATTTATAAAATAAACCAATTATGCTCAATTAAATTAAAATATCCATGACATATAATATTTTTAAATATATTTCAAAACATTATATTCCATCCATTTCAAAAGTTTTCTAAACATTTCCAAATAAATAAGTTTTCAAGTAATATTTAATGAAACTACTTTTCCATTCAAATTATTAAATCATTATAAAGAATTTCAAATATTTGAAACATGGAAATTTTCTTTTAGGTAAATTAAGTTAGAGTGACCAAGAATCCCCTCGTTATTATTTTTATCAAAGGCCACATCCAAAATTCATCAAATAATTAATAATAAATTTAAAATTTTCAAAAACCAATTTAAAAAAGAATATATTAAAGGTATAGATAATAAAGTATTTTTATTAAACCACCCACCTCTAAATGATTAGAATCTAAACTACTAGAAGGGATCCATATTCCCAAGATAGATAAGTATGAATGAATAAATAATGGGTAACCTAAATGTACAATTCCCAATTCTGTACCTGGATCTAATGAATTCACATGGTTTTCATGTCACAAAACATCCCAGATACCTTGGAACATTGATACCCAAGCCGACCATGACATAACCTGAATAGAATTCTAAATCCTCATGGGTTGGTGAATAGAACTTTGCATCATACAAGAATAAAAAGAGAATTTTTTTTTCCACAAAACATCAGAATATCAATGATACAAGTCAATATTTCAACACTCTTAAAGGATAAATTACCATAAATCAAATAGGTATTATAATACCCAAAACAACACATTATCAAAAGACACAATCATCGCTAAAGAAAAGACTCTAAAAATCCAATGTAATAAATGGATCATATCTCAAATGGTCACCACCATCAATCTATGTCCCATGAATAAAGTGAAACATCCTCCTCCAAGAGGTGATTTCCCTATACCAGAACACAGTTTAAGATAATTTACTAAAACCCATAGTAAAATGTTGGGTGTTATCTAAACAGCCCCTAGGGTCTCACCAAGTGTTCCATAAGCAATTCCATAACAATTAAACATTCATGATTTTAATTTAACTTAAAAATGGAATGATAAGTAATTTACATATTTTCAATAAAACATTATTTTAATAAAAATGTTAAAAGATATATAAATATAGGATTAAATGATTATTTTGTATAAAAAATAAAATCAATTATTTAGATTGAATAAAACAGTTTTATAATTAATGTCTTGTATAATCAAATCAAAAACAATAAAAAAATATGATAATTATACCTACGATATTTTTGTTTCTGCCAATAAGACCCTCACACTTATAAATCATAAACATAACTCAAGATAGGTGTGCACAATCAAATCAATTCCCCTATTAGGGGACCCATTATTTGAAATCAATCAACAGCCCTTTAGGGGAAACATCTTGGGAAATCACGTCAACCTTTTTTTAGTTATTATATTCATGATCAATACATTTTTAGGGAGTTAGAGTCCAAGCTTTCTTATCTTAATAATCTACTCAATACTTAGGATCATAAGTTATTAAATCAATTAATCAATCTATCAACCATAGGAAAATAAATCATTTCAAATCATTTCCACATTCACAGTTCAATTTCCCAATTTCAGTTTAAGCATGCCCTATCATTTCAAAACTAAATCCTAGGTTTTCATACTATTCAAACATTTTCAAATAAAATTTTATTTTAATGAAATTTTCTATAAAATGAACATAAAATAATTTTATTAAATCTAATTTAAATTAAACCAATCATTTTTCTCAAAATCCACCTGAAAATTTCAATTCCATTGAAGTTGAGGGGTTTTTACAACTCCATTCCATTTTTTAAATCTTAAGTCATATCATCTCAAATCTAGGATTTTAAAAAAATTTAAAACTCATTTCAAATTAAAAAAGAAACATAGGTTTTCAATTTTAGGGTAAATTATAATATAATCACCTACCTTTAATCACATGATCAAATGAATCAACACCTATAACCATAACCCCAACGAAGAATGATGGAAAAAGAGATTAATGAATATAAAATAGAATCAAGATCCATAAAAATGGAGATTATATCCATCAATAACATAATGATATATCACTCTCTAAATAGAATAGAATGGAATATCAAGATAAATCAAATGAGAGGGGATTTACTTATAGAAGAGGGATCGAGGTTTGGAACTGAAACATTGATTCACAAGATAAAAAGATGTATATGGGATTTGCCTCAGAGTGAAATCTCCCTCTTCTCTCTATGGAAATAGGTTTTCTCTTAGATTTTTTCTTCCTTACCACTTCGGGTTGGGATCTGCTTGGCGCGGCGGTGGCATCGTCTCGCGGTGGTGGGTTCGTCTCAGTGTGTGTCTTTGCTAATCTCTCATGGTGACTTTGGAATCAACATGGCATGGGTGTCTTTGCTCAGGCTAGGATCTACTAATAGTGGTATGGGTGTCTTCGCTAGCGCTAGGATCTACTTGAGGCAGTGGTGGGTTCAACTCAGTGCGGGTGTCTTTGCTCAAGCAGGGATCTCTCGTGGCAGCGGTGGGTTCGACTCAGTGTGGTTGTTGCTCGTGATGGGATATCTCATAGTGGTGGTGCATCACTTATCAGTGGATATTTGGTGATCGGATCGCTGAGGAATTCCATTGACATTGATTTATGGTTCAGTTGGCATCATCGCTCCTTAGAAGTGCATCGGAGGTTAGCTTGGAGTGTCTCAGTGTGTTCAGCATAGTCCCTCTAGTGGTTCAGGTGTTGGAGTGGGCCTAGTTTGGAATGACCAGGTGTGCTTCCAGTGGTTTTATGGTGCATCTCTAGCTAGATTTATAGTGCATTAAATGGGGGAGTCACCATAGTTTCAAATTATGTGAGGTTTGACATGCGTTTAATTCGGTGATGTTGTGATTTTACTGTTTGGATGGATCTGGTTTTTGGATTGTCTTGTTTCAACTTCAATGGTCCTTATCTACACTCCTTGTCACCGTGAGGCTTGTTCTAGAACCTGGTGAAGGATTATTTCGGTTTTGATCTGACCATATCCATGCCTAGAGTGGCTTTTATATTTCATAATGACTCTGATACCCTCACCTGGGGCATTCTCTTTGCACGGGGTTGGGTCATCTAGTCCTAGGTGATGATGACTTGATCTCCTATTCTCTAGACTACCTTCTAGACTTTTGTGGTTGCGGTAGTGAGAGTGTCCTAATAAGGATGGTGGGGTTGGTCTAGGATGGACTTTGTTGGAGGTTTTTTGGTTTTTTTGAATGGTGGAAAGGTTTTAGAGCCCTGTTGGTATGGTGATTCATCCAGACTCAACCATGTAGATGAGGCCCCAGAGGAGGTTCTAGAGCTTATGTTCATCGTTGAAACACTTTATTGATTTGAACATTTGAGAGGGTATGGCGTAATCCATCATATTGGGCATGTTCTTTGACATAGGACACTTACATTCCATTTAGACTTGCACCGATACAGATATTTCCACGATCATATGCTGGGGAGGGGTTTCTCTATGTTGTTGGTTTGGTTTTCTTCACTAGACCTTGGGGTCATGATATGTTTTATATCGATGATGTTTATTGGGGTACCCCCCCCCCCCCTCTTCCTTTAAAAGGGGGTTTTTCTTTTAATAAAATAAAAATTTGAATGCCTTCATGCCGTTTGAAGGACGATTCACAACAGAATAGGTTTGGAGAGACAAGGAATCATCTATAGAGCCTCAAAAAGAAAATAATATTTATTAGGGATAAATTAGTGGTGTTAGGATTCTTAAATTGGGGTCCTCGTATTTTTAATTAAATTTTTCGTGGATTTAAATATCGTATTCATGATTTTCTAGGTGGGTTTCATGGTTAATAGTAATCATGTGTCCTAACAATGTTCCCTAACTAGAATTTTGGGAAGGGTTCAAGTTCTGGTCGTATGGTTAAATTAACCATAATCCAATAGTGAAAACCCCATATTTACAAGTGAACATAGTTTGCGGGGTTGGATTCATGGTTTGGACAAACTTTTCACCATCTTCTAGAGAACTGTCACCTGACACGCGCCTTTCCCAAACCATGAACCAATCGTGAAAAGCCCCATGGTATTTTAATTTTTTTTAACTCCCAAAATGATCCTAAATAAAACCCCAATCAATGAATGATCCTAAAAAGTGTTAAGAAATACATCAAATAGGGTAATGAGATATTACAACCTTTCCAATGAAAACACTTTCTTCCCAAAAAATCATGTCAAGAAAATTCCATGTCAAATAGATGAGTCCACTACTCTATTATCATTACCTCACACTCCTACATATCATATGAATCATAACTATTTTTACATGGAACATGGACTAAAGGTATTATCATCCCATGAAAAATTGTTGTCTCATAATCATAATCCTAACTAGATGCTCAGTCATTGATAAATCTGGTTCAACATCATGATCTTCTTAGCTTAGGACATGAGAAGGGTCAGAAATTTACTTCCAAAGATATAAAACAAGAAACAATTATGGATTGACTTCAACTTTTGGGGTAAGTCTAAACTATAAAACACTTTCCCCACCTTCTCAACAATATCAAAAGGAACCACAAACATAGGTGCAAAATTTACCTATTTCCCAATACATCAGTGAACCAATCAAGGTGAAACTCTCAATATTACTTTTTATTAACTAAAAACTATAAAATTCATAGATGATGATTAGAATAGGATTTATATCAGTTTATTTACATCACCATTCTCTAATGAATCATTTATAATTTCATCATCATCTCTTGGACCAGACTCTATCCAACTATAGAAGTTTCACCGATCTCTACTGAAAAAAATGAGATTTTCACAACCATCTATACAAGGACTTAAAAAGAGCCATTGTGATAATAGAATGGTAACTATTATTGTAGGAATAATCATAAAGTACCAAATAAACACCCCAAGATTCACTAAAGTAAATAATTAAAGCATGAATCATTTTCTCAATAATCTATATAGCTTGTTCTGTCTATCCATTCATCTACAGATGATATACCATGCTCAGTATTACCTAGGATCCCATAGCCTCTTATATAGACCATTATTTCCTATAGGGGTATGTGAAAACCTAACCAAAAATAACATATAATCCTCTTCCCACATCCAGGTTGGCAGAGAATGTGTTCATAAAAAACCTAAAGTCTTATGATGCTCGACTTAGATCTGTTGGAAGGTATAACAATCAGAGACAAAGTCAGTGATGTATCATATTATACTTGGACACCAGAATCATCATCACATATAATAGAACATCTTTTTGGATCTGAGGTGAAATCCCCACTGGGAATTACGTAAATATCCCTTAACATATTTTCTCACTAGCAGAGTTACAACATACCAACTTTGAAAACATATGATACCCTCAAATGCGAACATCCACTCTCTGATGGTCTCCCAACCATAAAAAGTATCCTTAATGATATATAATTCTTTACCAAGCTACTAGTCATAAAAAATCATCTCAAGAATGGATGGGTTCAGTTGAACACTTTTCATAATGATCTCAGGAATATCCTATAAAACTCCAAAATAAAACTGAGAAAAGAGAGCCATTTTATTCTAGTCTTATTATTATTATTTCATAGTCCAGGTCAAAAGTTTCTCACCCAAATAATCAGTGAAAACATTCCCCTTACTAGGGGTGTAAGCAATATTGATATGGAAATACTGAAAGTAATCCACCCAATGCCTCTATTAAAGGTCCAAATATTTTTTTATAGAAGATATAATTTATGATTTTTTGGTTTGAATAATTGGTATAACCTTCTTTAAAAACAAAATGTCCCCAACTCCTTAGATCATGCATCATGACTATGAGTTTGAGACCAAGGGTTAGATAATTCTTCTCATGTGGCCTAATATTTCTAGAACAATAGGCGACCATGTGATAACATTGTATAATGATCCAACCCAAATCCATACTTGATGCCTTAAAAAAGACCACATAACCATGGTCAACCTCTAGAAGAGTCAAAACTATGGATGAAGTCAAAGGATGTTTTTAATAAAAAATAATAATTCTGAAATTTTGAATCTGAAACAAGATTCACTCCATTTAGAGTGAGACATATCATTAGAGAATTCATATTCGAGAAATATTTAACAAACCTATGGTAATAACCTATTAAAGACAATAATATCCAATTACTAAAATCATTATATAGTTTCTTTCATGTCCTAATAGCCTTCACCTTCTCAGGATTGACTAAGATATCATGTTTTGAGAACACATGTTTCAAGTAATTTAATTCTTGAATCCCAAAATTAATTTTTTGGAAGCTTAGAATAATGTTGGGGATATTTAAAAATTTCTAGAACTACTCTCAAATTATGTACATAGTTCTCATTGGACTTATAGAAAACTAGTTTATCATCTATAAATACCATCTGGAATGAATCAGGGTACTATTGAAATATCATGTTCATGAGAGACATAAAAAATGAATGAGAATTGGTTAGACCAAAGGGTATAACAAGGTAATCATAATGGCAATAACTAATCCTGAAGAAAGTATTAAAGATCTCAAATTCTTTAATTATAAACTATTGATAACCATATCAAAGGCCAATATTTGAGAACCACTTCTCCCATTTCAAATAATCAAAAACCCATTAATCCTTGGAAATGAATACTTGTTATTTATCTTAACTCAATTGAGTTTTTAGAAGTCCACAAAAAAGATAATTCCTCCATCATCTTTCGTGGAAAAAATAATAGTCTCCACTGAATGTGAAACACTTAAGTGCATAAATACGTTATCCAACAGATCATCTAACTATGTTCTCAACTCATTCAATTCACCTAGTGCCATGTGGTAAGAATTAATATAAATTGTCTTGGTATGAGGTACTAAATAAATATAATACTCCACCTCAATACTGATGGAATTCTAGGGAAATCAGAAGGAAAAACATCAAGAACCTCGATGAAATCAATAGGGATATCATTATTAAAAAATTCCCACTCCAAGTATTAAGAAATAACTTTTATTACCCTTCCCAAATCAATAAAAAATGTCCAACTCTCATCAAATTTGGGCCCCATTCTCCCTAAAAATGTTCTACACCCCATTGGGCACAATAAAAGAGTCTTAATGAAGATAACATTAAATCAGATCCTTATGATTAATAAATTAGTACATCCCATGAATGAAATCAAGAGTTTTCATGTTAAGAACATAAAAATTCCAAGTAATCTGAGTCTCTGGAAAAGAGAAAAAATAAGTAAGGAAATGAAGACCCTTTTCTCTCTTCATTATTAGGGGTATAGTAATATCCATCAAAAAATACAAAAGCTTCATAGGATTATTTATAAAATTTTAAACATGGGTTTATAGGAACAAATGTGAGAAACCAATATTTAATAAAATAGTTACTAGAGCTGAAGATATAGTGATGGTGCATATCACTATCACTGGATCCACATCAGATTCCTCTAAAGACAATTCCACTATATGAAGAATATTTATTAGGCATTCCTATGGGTATAACCCCTAAGTTCTTGAATAATATAATTAAATTGCTATAATTTTTCTATTGAATTAACTGTGTCACTTTATGGAGAATAAAAAACATGGAATAACTTCTAAAGGTGTATTGAACAACCATAATAACTATATATATTTGGTTCCAAAGTAAAAACATGCTTCAAATTCATAACCTTTCCACAATGAAGGAAAATAAAATGGACACTTCCCGACACTACAAGAGATCTAGATGATGCATGCTATGTGAAATGACCATTAGACTCATCACATGTAGAGACCCATAGCTTGACATACATGGAAATTACATTAATTTTGAAGAATACTTAATACATAACAAAAACAGACAACAAAGGATCGTAATAGTTTAGTGTCTTTGGAAACTCGGAATATAATCTTCTAATTTTGGTGAAAGATATTCAACATCTCCCATAAAGATCTTCCCTTTTTTTCTTACCTAAAACATTTCTTTATATCCTAGGGAAAATAAAACATATAAAGGGTGAGCTTAAATGCTCAGTAAGGGTAAGCATGGAGAAAATAAAACAAACCATATACATTTGAACTTCAAAACATGAACATAAAGTTTACACATCAAAATATTGATTTTTGAAATAAATCTTGGTAGTATGTAAGGCACAGGTCATAAAAGAACATCAATCATCATAAAATAGATTGGGAATAAAACATTTAATTGTGTAAAACCATTAAGCACATGATATGATTTCCATAGTAGCCAATACATTGCTTCCAAGACCATCTTAGTGGACAAAGTCCCTTTCTAAATTGAGTTCACTCCTCGTTCTAGTCCTGTATCACTGAACCGGATTAACTTATCATTCCAGCCATATCTATCTCATGAGATATAAATATTTACCCAATGAATTGGAGGGAGATATAGGTCCCACCCATCTCATAATGAAATCATTCTTACTTGTGACACAAAATAAACATAAATCATTCATTATAACCCAAAGAATAAAATGGGTTTCATAAATATCATCCCATCATAACATAATCCATATAAAAAAAATGGATATCATTTCATCGTAAGAAAAGTGAAACCATGTAAATCATAGAGATATTATACTTGAAATATAAACAAATGAAATAATTTCATCTTATATGGAAAATGATTTTGATAAAACACTTGAAATGAATTCTTGAGGAAAATATAATTTCTTCTTCAAAAATATTTTCTTTTCAAAAAATTCCATGAAATTTTAAAAGAAAATTATTTTTTTGAGAATATTCATGAAATCTTGTAGATTAAGATTCATTAAAATAATGCATTATAAAACCGTAAAAAAAATTCATGCCGTATAAGTCAAAAAAAACATTCTTCTTGTACTTTTTCCAAAAATGTCAAAAAGTACCTCATATGGTAAACAAAAGAATGATTCCTTCTATAACACAATGTAAAAGTCAAATAGGGGTAAACATGACTTTAAAAATACATGGAAGAATAGTAAATACTTTATGAAAACATTTTTATAAAACACAGACATGGATGATAAATATAACCCCAGTAAATACTTACGTATAAGCAATCTCGGATAAAAATGGGATTACAAAATTATCCCTTACCTTAGGTCCGATATGATTCATACGTATCCAAACCACATGTATAATGATTTAAATAATGTCATTGACTTATTAAAGAATCATATTCATTTTTATGATATCATATATGGTTCACTTATGACTTTATATTACCCGTTCTTTTGTAAATTCCATGTTAAAGCATCATTTTGGGTAAAATCGTTTCATTTATCGTAGGTGTTTGGAATTGTTGTTCTTGATATTATTATTAATTATATCATGATATACTTACTTATAGAATGTAAATCATGATTTATATATCATATATATTTAGTATATATATATATAATAGATAGATGAATGAAATGAAATACACCGTTCATGGAGATGGTAGGCCGTACGTATGCATGAACGATGTTTTCCTTTCCTTGTTGACTTGAATGGAAGTAAGTAGATGACATATATATATATATACATAAATAAATAAGCTTAATTATGACATATATTTCATTATTATTCATTATATATACTTTATAATCATTCTTGAATGGTTAACATGGAGAATGAATATCATCACATCGTGGAGATGGTAATCCGTACGTACGCACGAGCGATGATATCATTCCCATAATTATTGAATGGAATTGGAGTGGATGATATAATATATCAGAATTATTATGATGTTATAATAACCATATATGGTTATTCTTTACACCATTATACCCATCCAAGTAAGGTGGTGGTGGAAAAATAGATTACACCACGGCGTGGAGATGATATTTTGTACGTATGCACGCGCGGTGATTTCTTTCTCTGTAGGATGGATAGAAGGTAAAATGGGGTTGTTTCATATTTATAATAACATATCAGAATATTATTGATATTGATGTAATTACTTTATAATGAAACAACTAAATAAGAAGTTGAAGAAGAAATAAACTTGAAAGAATCGGTAGAAGAGATTACCTCTTCTTCAACGCACCTCTTTTAAGCTTCCTCTTAATGCACTAGAGTTGGACTTTTGAAGATACCAGAACCTCTATAATATTTCTAGGGAAGTTTATAAGGGAAATGGGCAGGGTTTGGACAAGATTTAAAGCTCAAAATTGTGTAAATAGAATAGGGAGGAGGTGCCCTTTTATAAGGGAGGAGAAGGGAACCTTCAGAAAAACGTAAAATATTATTTTATAATAAAGTCATATTTGGTTTATAAAAACACCAAATTAATTTATTTTGAAGCTAAAGTGGGGATGCTTCTAAATACTCTAAAACAATAGGTTTTAGACAAGTTTAGTGTACTATTTTAACCTTATAATTTAGATTTAACTCTAAGTTAAATAATTTAACTTTTACCGTGTCTTCTTGTTTTCTTACACTATATGGTTAATAAACTTACTATAACAAGAAAAACGAACCCCAAGTAGTTAATTATTAATATATATAACCTTATCTATGTCATTTGGCCAAACCTTAGATTTTAAGGAATAAAATAACAATTAATAATATAATATTTTTTTTAAAAACTATTTATGTCAATTTTGACACTATTTGGTAATTGATTTTTGTGAAAATCATAACAGCATGATTAGTTAGAAAAAAATTAATTAAATAAATACTAACATTTTATATTAACCTATTAAATTATTTTAATTCATATAAAGTCTCAAATTACATCTATTTGGGTATTTATAACATCAATTATGTAAATATTTCATTAATAAGGTAATTACTGCATCATCATTGTGTCATAAATAAATTAACTTATTTAACGTCTAAAAATTATAAATAAGATACCATTATATATGAAATATTTTTATCTTTATAATTAATATTTATAGTCGAATTTATATTATGTATAACCCTATATTAAAAATGTTTGAGTTATTAAACTTTGATTTTAACTCTTTTAACTCTTCTTTAAATAAAATAATAATAAGTGTCCTAATCTAATCCAAGTGCACGTGAAGGGTAATATTTTATTCCTAAGGTTGTTTTTGGTCAAATTACACTTATCTAATAGAATTAGGATATATTTTATGGTAATAATAATATCATTTTTACCCTTAATTGTACTATTTACTTTTAAACGTGGTAAATAAAAGTAAAAAGTTACTATTCACAAATAAAATATTTTTATCTTATTGAACCACATTTTACTCTTTGATATTAACTGTGTCTCTCAAATTTTTAAAATTCAACTCACAGAAGCGGTAAAATTAAGTTTTATGTACAATTGAAAATGCTCCTAGGAGGTGGGTAAAAGACGGTAAAAAGTTCAATAAAATTTTTATGTATCTATATTATTATAAAATTACTCCAATGGATTACATTGAACAAATATAGGTATTATGTATCAATTTTGACCTAAAATAAATTTAAATAAAATAAATTATTATTTAAATAAAAATTCGGTTTTTAAATAGTAACCTATAGTTTTTACTATTCATCAAAAATTGAAAGTTTTCAGAAAAATACAAAAAATTCACCCTAGGATAATTTCAATATTCCAAATCCAAAAATGAAGTCCATTTTAAAATATAAAATTTATAAAGTTTCAAAAAGTGGGTATTACTATTCATAACGGCTAGTTTATATAATATTTTAATAACATATCGTTGTTTAGTGAAACTCAGTATTGCGTACAACACACACTATCGTGGAAGGTCACGATTGTGTGTAAATAAAGCCAAGTCAGGGTTTCATGTGCTGCCAGATTCATTATTTGTTGTGTATAATAGAATCCAGCCATATTTCATTCATAGATTGAATATATATATATATATATACACACTTAGTGTTGCGTAGAATAACTTCTATCAAACGAACTTGAAATTTTGTATAAGACGATCCAATAATAGTATTACATATACTGCAATCTAATACGGTGTTGTATATAGTGCCAGATAATCTTGGTGTAGCAAACAACACAAGACATCAAATAAATTAAAAAGAATACTTCTCATAAAATCTCGGGGTGTTACATTCTACCCCCCTTAAAATGAATTTTTCCCTCGAAATTCATCGGGGTTATAAATGGTTTACTACTTGAAAGCTTCTTTCATAGAAATCCACATCGTAAAAAGGAATACTAAAACTTCATTTTAAAAATGGAATTTAGAATCATAACGGTCACCCAAAGTTACTCATCACTGGGTTTCCACATAGGACAACATAGGTGAAAATATGGATATGGAAGAGAAATTTAACCATCAAGTTCTGATGGAGAGTGGTAGATAACATGGCTATAAAAAAGACATCAATCACAAATCCATAAGTTTGTGATGATTTAAGGTGCCATCTAATTCATTGAGTATGAGGGTATTAGGACAACGTTTTTAGTTCTCAAGATCATTTACCTAATGTTGAAGAATTGTTGAATTAAAAGAAATACTTACTTGATTTTGGTACAATCTCACCGTTGTTCATGCCTTGAACAATTTCCACTTCATCTATTAAATAAATGAAGTTGAATTTTTCATTCGTGAAGTGTTAGCAGATCATTCGATAGAATGATAGGTCATTCCATCTGTTTTTATCGCAAAAAGTTTAGCACAATTTATTAAATATACATAAGTCCATCTATGCTGATTTTAATCATATATGGTTGCTAAAACGGACTTATACTTCATCTATCATAGCGCTTAATAAAATAAAACTAGTTTTTACTAACCAGGTACTTCCTATAGGCCATTGGTATGTGATAAAGGCCTGTCGCACTTCAGTTGTGGGTTCAATTCCCACATCCTTGCCCGACGCGATGGGTTGTCACTCGTCCTATGGGTTTTCCTTTTTCTAAAACTATACTATTATAACATTCTATAAATAATATCGAAAAACAACTTCAATCCTTAAATAATACTATATCATTTCCAACATAACCCATTCCAATCTTTAGGCTTATCCAAAATACATCTGTCCAATCTCATAGTATAAAGAAAATGATTACTTGAATGGTCACATAAGAATCACGTGAATACCATCATTTATCCCCCATATATTATAAGATATATCTTTTTTGTCACATTACAAACATGTTAATACCTTAATAATGTATTCTTTTGAAACAAGAATTACCATAGAACCTTAGTTAAAACATGAAAGTTGTCAAAAGTTAACTCTTTCCACATACCAAAATCCCAAAATTTCAATATACTCAAACCATGATATCACTTTGTGCTTATATCATTCATGAGCTCATGAATAATATCAAACATATTATTTTCTCCTTATCCATTCATTATGCGCATATCATCTATTTTCCAAAAATATTTCAATCACTTTTCATGGTTATTGGTACCATAAAATTATTAAAAACCACAATAGACCAATACATAAATATTCAAATATTCCACGATACTACAACATTATTTTGGAATCCCATTACATAAACACATTATCATTCAACCACATTGTTGTCATATTCAAAATCACTAATAGTAATCGCATGTGACTTCCCTTTGTCCTTTGCCTTAGGAGGTTTTTGAGGTCGATCATCATTAACCCTTGGATTAGGGCATTGATTAGCATAATGCCCCATTTCCTTGCACTTGTATCATTGAAGTATTGGTGGTGTGTTCTCTGTAGTATTTTCTATATTCGCATCATTAGCTACCTTTCTTCCATTACTTTGACACTCCGCTTCTCGAAAACCTTCTTTTCCACACTTAAAATAGTATCTAGTCCCTTTATGACAATCTCCACCATGCTTCTTTCCACACTTTGAGCATAAAGAAACATTCATCTTTCTTTCACCATTATTTTGAGATATTTCCTTGAACTCCCTCTTTCGTTTCTAGTAAAAACCATGATATGGATATGTAACACCAACTTCCATTTCTACCTTGATAGCACAATGCACAATTTATTCATAGCTATTGAAGTCTCTTATAGCTAATTCCCTTCGAAGACTTGATTTTAAGCCACTAAAGAATCAATAAACTTTACTTTCAGGTTGAATGATAAATCTAGATGCATACCTTGCAAGCCTTGTAAAATTCGTGTCATATGTATACCAATAGATTCATCATCCTTTTTCCTAAGCTCAAGGAACTCCTTTTCCATCTTTGTTTGAAGAATATGAGGGAATTACTTATTGAAAAACAAGTTCTTGAACTCGTCCAATTCCATGGATGCAATTTCATCTTGGGGCCTTATATTCTTAATTAGAGTCCACCACTAGTCTGGTTTACCTTCTAAATGGTAAATAGCTAAAATGACTTTTTCATGTTCTGAACAGTGATGTATCGAAAATACCTTTTCAATGGAACTAATCCATTGTTTAGCAACAAGTGGATCAAAAGACCCACTGAAAGAAGGTGTACGTAGCCTCATAAAGGACTCAATAGAATGTTGTTCCTTTATCTCCTCATTTGGAAGTCTAGAATGATTCATATCTTGTGTAAGTATATAAATAAGATTTTTCACTCCATCTCCCATAATAATGGTTTGTTTAGAAGGACAATCATTTCATTATCTATTACATTGATCAACACAGTTCCTTCGGGTTCCAGCCAATGTCTAAAACCCAAAAAGAACAACATGAGAGGCAAAAATCATGCTAGGAAAACAGAATAATAAATGGAGATTACTTTCAATATATAACATCTTATGTTTAATTCTATGATTTTTATCGTAATTCTAGGACTATAACTTATACGTATACTTATCCTTAGGGAAATCCCTAGAAATATCTTAGAAATATCTCTAGGGATCTCACTAAAGTTTTCATATCATAGTTTCCAAAGGTTAGCTAAACCATTCCTCTAATACCAACTATAGAGACCCATATCTTGATGTACATAGACATTACATTACTTTTCCAGAATACTTAATACTTAACAAAAACATACACCAAAGGATCGTAATAGTTTAATGTCTTTGGAAACTTGGAATATAATCTTCTAATCTTGGTGAAAGATCTTCAACATCTCCCATAAAGATCTTCCCTTTTTTTCTTACCTCAAACCTTTCTTTATATCCTGGGGAAAAGAAAACAAATAATGGGTGATCTAAAATTCTTATTAATGGTAAGCATGGAGAAAATAAAACAAACCATATACATTTGAACTTCAAAACATGAACATAAAGTTTACACATCAAAATCTTGAGTTGTGAAATAAATCATGGAAGTACGTAAGGCATAGGTCATAAAGGAACATAAATCATGATAAAATATCATGGGAATAAAACATTTAATTGTGTAAAACCATTAATCACATGATATTATTTCCATAGTAGCCAAGGCATTGCTTCCAAGACCATCTTAGTGGACAAAGTCCCTTTCTGAATCGAGTTCACTCCTCGTTCCAATCCTGTATCACTGAACCGGATTAACTTACCATTCCAAACATGTCTATCTCATGAGATATAAACATTTACCCAATGCATTGGATGGAGATATAGGTCCCACCCATCTCATAAGGAAATAATTCTTACTTGTGCCACAAAATAAACATAAAACATTCATTATAACCCAATGAATAAAATGGGTTTCATAAATATCATCCCATCATAACATAATCCATATAAAACAAATGGATATCATTTCATCATAAGAAAAGTGAAACCATGTAAATCATAGATATATTATACTTGAAACATGCACATATGAAATAATGTCATCTTAGATTGAAAACGGTTTTGATAAAACACTTGAAATGAATTCTTGAGGAAAATATCATTTCTTCTTCAAAATTATTTTCTTTTTACAAAAGGCCATGAAATTTTAAAAGAAAAAGGATTTTTTTTGAAAATGTTCATGAAATATTGTAGAGTAAGATTCATGAAAATAAGGCGTTATAAAACTGCAAAAAACCATTCATGCCATATAAGTCAAAAAAAACATTCTTCTTGTACTTTTTCCAGAAAAGTCAAAAAGTACCTCGTATGGTAAACAAAAGAAATATTCCTTCTATAACACAATGTAAAAGTCAAATAGGGGTAAACATGACTTTAAACATACATGGAAGAATAGTAAATACTTTATGGAAACATTTTTATAAAACACAGACATGGATGATAAATATAACCCCAGTAAATACTTACATATAAGCAATCTCGGATAAAAATGAGATTGCAAAATTATCCCTTACCTTAGGTCAGATATGCTTCGTATATATCCGAACCTCTTTTATAATGATTTAAATAATGTCATTTACTTATTAAATAATCATATTCATTGTTATGATATCATATATGGTTCACTTATGACTTTATATTACCAATTCTTTTTTAAATTCCATGTTAAAGCAGCGTTTTGGGTAAAATTGTTTTATTTATCGTACGTGTTTGGACTTGTTGTTCTTGATATTATTATTAATTATATCAGTATTTACTTATTTCTAGAATGTAAATCATGATTTATATATAATATATATTCAGTATATATATATATAATAGATAGATGAATGAAGTGAAATACACCATTCATGGAGACGGTAGATCGTACGTACGCATGAACACTGTTTTACTTTCCTTATTGACTTGAATGGAAGTACGTAGATGTCATATATATATATATATACATAAATAAATCCATAAGCCTAATTATGAAATATATTTCATTATTATTCATTATATATAATTTATAATCATTCTTGAATGGTTAAAATAGAGAATGAATATCATCACATCCTAGAGACGGTAATCCGTATGTACGCACGAGAGATGATATCATTCCCATAATTATTGAATGGAATTGGAGTGGATGATATAATATCTCAGAATCAGTATGATGTTATAATAACCATATATAGTTATTCTTTACACCATTATACCCATCCAAGTAAGGTGGTGGTGGAAAAACAGATTACACCATGGCGTGGAGACGATATTCCGTACGTATGCACGCACGGTGATTTCATTTTCCGTAGAATGGGTAGAAGGTGAAATGAGGTTGTTTCATATTAATAATAACATATAAGTATATTATTGATACGTATGTCATTACTTTATAATGAAACAACCAAAGAATAAGAAGTTGAAGAAGAATGAAACTTGAAAGAATCGGTAGAAGAGATTACCTCTTCTTCGACGCACCTCTTTTAAGATTCCTCTTAACGCACTAGAGTTGGACTTTTGAGAAGACCGAAACCTCTATAATTTTTATAGGGAAGTTGATAAGGGAAATGGGTTGGGGTTGTCCGAGCTTGAAAGCTCAAAATTTTGTAAAAAGAAGAGGGAGGAGGTGCCCTTTTATAAGGGAGGAGAGGGGCACCTTAGGAAAAACTTAAAATATTATTTTATAATAAAGTCATATTCAGTTTATAATAAATCCAAATTGATTTATTTATAAGATAAAGTGGGGATGGGTCGAAATAATCTCAACCAATAGGTTTTAGACAGGTTTAGGTCACTATTTTAGCCTTATCATTTAGATTTAACTCTAAGTTAAATAATTTAACTTTTACCGTGTCTTCTTGTTTTCTTACACTTTATGGTTAATAAACTTAATATAACAAGCCAAACGAACCCCAAGTGGTTAATTATTAATATATATAACCTTATATAATTCATTTGGCCGTACCTTATATTTTTTGGAATAAAATAACAATTAATAATATAATATTTGTTTTAAAAACTATTTTATGTCAATTTTGACACTATTTGATAATTGATTTTTGTAAAAATCATAACAGCATGATTAGTTTGAAAAAATTAATTAAATCAATAATAACATGTCATATTAACCTATAAAATTAGTTGAATTCATAAAAAGTCTCAAATTACATTTATTGCGATATTTATAACAAAAATAATGTAAATATTTCATTAATAAGTTAATTATTGCATCATCATCGTGTCATAAATAAATTAAATTATTTAATATCTAAAAATTATAAATAAAATATAATTATGTAGGAAAATGATTTATATTCCTAATTAATATTTATAGTCAAATTTATCTCATGTATAACGCTATATTAAAAATGTTTTAGTTATTAAACATTGATTTTAACTCTTTTAACTCTTTTTTAAATAAAATAATAATAAGTGTCCTAATCTAATCGAAGTGGACATAAAGGGTAATATTTTATTCCTGAGGTTGTTTCTGGTCGAATTACACTTATCCAATAGAATTAGGATATATGTTATGGTAATAATAATATCATTTTTACCCTTAATTACCCTATTTACTTTTAACCGTGGTAAATAAAAGTAAAAAGTTACTATTCACCAAAAATTACTTTTATCTTATTAAACCACATTTTACTCCTTGATATTAACCGTGTCTCTTGGATTTTTGAAATTGAACTCATAGAAGCGGTAAAAGTAAGTTTTATGTACAATTGAAAATGCTCCTAGGAGGTGGGTAAAAGACGGTAAAAAGTTCAATAACAGTTTTATGTATCTATATTATTATAAAATTACTCCAATGGATTACATTGAACTTATATATGTACTATGTATCTATTTTGACCTAAAATAAATTTAAATAAAATAAATTATTATTTAAATAAAAATTCGGTTTTTAAATAGTAACCCAGTGTTTTCACTATTCATCAAAAATTGAATGTTTTCAGAAAAATACCAAATATTCACCCTAGGATAATTTCGATATTCCAAATCCAAAAATGAAGTCCATTTTGAAAGATAAAATTTATAATGTTTCAAAAAGTGGGTATTACTATTCATTACGGCTAGTTTATATAATATTTTAATAACATATCGTTGTTTAGTGAAACTCGGTATTGCGTACAACACACATTGTCATGGAAGGTCGTGATTGCATGTAAAGAAATCCAAGTCAGGGTTTCATGTGCTGCAAGATTCATTATTTGTTGTGTATAATAGAATCCAGCCATATTTCATTTATAGATTTAATATATATATATATACACTTAGTGTTGCGTAGAATAACTTCTATCAAACGAACTTGAAATTTTGTATATGAAGATCCAAGAATAGTATTGTGTATACTGCAATCTAATACGGTGTTGTGTATAGTGCCAGATAATCTTGGTGTAGCAAACAACACAAGACATCAAATAAATTAAAAAGAATACTTCTCATAAAATCTCGGGGTGTTACATCACACTTCCTCTTTCTATAAAACGAACTAATAAATATATCACTAGAAGAAAAATGAACTCCCATCAACCCTGACTTACCATCGAGTTCAAACTTAGAAATCAACTCTCTATTTATAATATCAGCATAAGATGTGATCTTTAGAATGAATATTTTAGATCAGATTTCATCATGGAGAGACATATTAAACCTTAAAGCCTTCAATTTCTCATTCATGACCACCTCAGGATAAAATTTAACAAACTCAGTAAAATGGTTCACATACCATTTCAGGGTCCTATTACCCATCAAGAGGATAAGAAACTCTATAGATTTCACTGAAACCATAAAATCTAGATTATAATGATCAATAAAAAAGATCTATAAAGTGTTTCTATTCCAATACCTCAACTTTCATAATTATCCCTATTGAATACCACCATATTATTCTGGGTCCTTACAAATTAAAAGTTTCACACTTATCCTTTATCAAGTTAGGTGCTTCCCAGTACTCAAAAAGAACATACTATTTTTTAACCAATACTTATCCTCTTAAGGATCATATGAGCCTTGGAAAGATGGTGGTTTCGGGATAATAAACTCTTGATCATGATCTCAAGATTCACCACTTCGATGTTCCACTACCATATCCTGAATGGAAATGGGTAAAATGTTCCTATCCTTGATCTTGGATTGAATGCACTACTATCTCAACAAGATTTTGTTCCACTAGAAGATTTTCTCACTATGATTCACCAATATCTTCCTCCTGTGGCCTATTCAAATGAATTTTTGGAATCATGATGCAATGAAACATCAATAGATAATTCTAAAAACATCATCAAGGATACACATATCATCAACTGAATCGAGAGTCACACAAATATCAAAGAACTCAAAAAACTATAAAATGACTAGAATGTTATCAATTTATCCCTCCAAGATACTTTTCCCTAACACTGATGGTGATTTAAGGCTCATTACGAAGAGGGATGGCTAGGAACATTCTCATAACTACCACATAAGTCCTAACATTCCCACCTCTTATATATCAAGATAATCTAGACAGTATACTGACATTAAGGAAAGATGAACAAACTGCACCATTGATACCACTTTTTCACGAACCATCATGGATAACCTGATACCCTGATACCCTATCTATCCCTGATATAGCCCAAAGGGTGTTCCTAATACCCATGGGTTTACGACCATCACCTTAAATCATAAAAGAATAAAAAGGGAGTTATTTTTCCATAAAATAGCATAAGATAAATGATTCAAGTTTTTATTTCAACCCTCTTGGAGGAGAAATTACAAAAAATCAACATAGTAAAATAAAACACAAAAAATCACATCATCAAAATATAGAATAAATTTCAAATAAAAGTCTTAGAAAACCTAGGTAATAGGTGGATCAATTCTCCACTTGTCACCTCCATCACTACAGGTTCCAGGAATCTAGTGCACCCACCCCCTCTAAGATCCTCTTTCCCTTTACATGATCCTCGCATAAAATTATCTAAAAACTGACAAAGGAAAAGGTAGGGTATGATAAAAATTTCCTAGTAGGGTCTCACAATGTGTTCTATAAGAAATTATATTATAATAAACCATTTATACTTTAAATTTAAATAAAACATAGAATGAAAATTCATTTACATATTTAAGACAAAACATGATTTTAATAAAATGAATTTCAAATATATCAAAATAGGATTAAATTAAAATTCAATATAAAACATTTATTTAAAATAGTTTTCATGAATATAAAAGTTCAATAATAAATGCCATGTGTAGTAAAATCAAACAAAACAAATAATCATGCTAATAATATTTGTGGAACATTAGTTTCTGGTGATAGGATCATTACACTTCCTAATCATCAACACAAATCAAGATTGTCTTAGACGCTCAAATAAATACCCTATAAGGGGACACATTTTTGAAAATAAATATACAACCCATTAGGGTACCCATCATGTGAATTCATTTCGATCTTGGTTTAGTTAATTTTGTCCTCATCAATTCAGTTCTAGGGAGTCAGAGTCCTATAATGATTGTCCTAATCACCCACAAACATCCTAGTATCACATGTGATTCAAACAATAAATCAATAAATCTTGAGAAAATAAATTATTTTAGATTATTTTATCATTTATAGTTTAATTTCTCAATTTTTGTTTCAACATTCACTTTAATTTCAAAATTAAATCATCTGTTTGTATCAATTTTTTGACAAATGAGGGCATAGTTTCCCTATTATTAGTCATATGCTCTCGCTGCTAGTCAGAAACCTCTGGTGTTTGGGGAAATGTGCTTGAGGTCATGTGACCAACCAGGTCTGGGGCACCCTTTGTGTGGCACCTAGATATGGGACATTACAAAATTCATGAATTTTAGAATCATATTTCATTTTAACCCTTTTTCTCAATAATAAACATCAAATAATTATTTAAATTCAATTACAATTCAAACTATCCTTTTTTCTCAAAATCCACCCAACTATTTCAATTCCATTTAGTTTGGGGTTTTTATAATTCTACAACCTTTTAAATCAGACATCAAATCTTCTCAAATATGAGTTTTTAAATCAATTAAAAACTCATTTCAAAAAAATAAAGAAAATTTGGTTTTTAATTTCAGGGTAAATCCTTATGTAACCACCTACCTTTATTCACAAGTTCAAAAGAGTCAACATCCCAAATAAATGACAATAAATAATGAAGTTAAGGGAGATTAAAGAATCAAACCTAGAATCAAGAACCATCGAAACAAATATTATATCTATCTATAAAAGGATGATGTATCACTCTCTAAAGAGGAGAGAAGGGATGATTAAGAGAAAACAAATGAGAAGTGATTCAATGACTAGAGAGGGATCATGATTTTCCACTTAAAATTTGATTCATAAGATAAGAGGTTAGCAGAGCCATGAAATCCCATAGAGAGCCTCCAAAAGCAATGAAATCCAATTAGGGTTAAATGGGGGTATTATGTTTCTTAATCAGGAATCCTAATATTTTTAGTCAAATTTTCAAGGGTGTTAAATCCAAATTAAGAGTTTTTTGGCTGGTTCACGTGATTAGTTGTAACTGTGCACCCCAATTGTGCTCCCATACTATACATCTAGGAAGGGTGCATTGTTTAACCACATAGTTAAACTAACTATTCCCAAACCATGAAAACCCCCTCAATTAAGGGTGCAGAGTTTATAGGGGTTCCCATATAATTTAGAAAAACTATACAACCCCCTCTAGAGCACCATCACTGAGTGCACCATTTTTTGTCCAAACAAAGGTGTGCTAGCTGTGCATAACCCCATGAGATCCTTTTTTTTGACAAACACCTAAAATGACCCCAAAGGAATCACCATTAAAATTATGTAAAAAACTATTCAATAAATACGTAAAATATGTTAACAAGATGTAACATTTCATGCACCATCAATAGAAAGAAACAAGATGAGAAGAGAGATCTAGACTAAAACATGATTAGGATCACCAAAAGAAGATCATTGATTTGATCGAAACTTAAATCCAACAATTATTCAAGTTGGGAGAGCCAAAATAATCTAAATAGATCCCCAAAATTCATGTGGGTGAATAAAAGGTTAAGGGAGAAGGAATATTAAATAAAATGGGAGTTTTATTGAAAATTACAATAAGGCCCTTACTAAAGTCAACCAAAAGGGTGCCATCAATGAGCCACTATCCCTCCACTATCTGGTTATTAGATGGTCACTAGTGAGCTCATGGACCTCCAATAGCTGTGTTTAGCCGAGGCTAATCCCCCAACTAGTTGGTAACCCTTATTGGCTGGTCGGTGGACCACCTGTAGCTTTTTTAGCTATAGGTTCAGGTCCACATGCAACCACACCTCACAAGTCCTATCCCTCGACCCATAAAAGACTGAAAACATCTAGAGACAACCATTTATTAGAAATAAAATGAGGTAAAAAACTAGAGTTTGATCATATATGAAAGAAACACTAGGGTCTGAAAATTCTCTCCACCATATTGATTTTTGTTCCCATAAAGCTAATTTGAAGAAGGTTGGTCCAAAAAGTGTTGGGTCTATTTCTCTATCATCAAATACACTTGTTCTCACTTATCATGAGTATATAATTCATGTTTGCAATAACATAAATCCATTGGTTTTGGCCTCCTATAAAAAACCTTTACTTGAGAGTCAATAACATGAAATGGTTGACCAGTCACCAGCATATCAGGTTCTATGTCATGGACATACCATTTTAGAACATTTGAAGAGATTTGATGATACTTATTGAGTTGATACATATAAAAAACTTTTTGGATTATAGTCATATTGGGTGTTAATTAAAAGATATATGATGTCTTTCCTTATCATTTAATAACCCCAAAATTTTCCAGAAAATACGGAGATGATTTACTTGTTTCAAAGATATCTATGACCCAACCAAGGTGATAATTTCTTAAAAAGCCATTATAAAACCAAAAATTACAAAGAATAATAATGGTGATCCATATAATATTAGAACCATCTTTTCACCATTACTAATTATTAAAAAATAATCTTGATCTTTTTTATTTTTCTCCGAACCAATCTATGTCCAACCAAGGAAGCTTTACCCACATCTTACCAACACAATAGTGAGTTATATGGTTGGCCTTATAAAGTTTCAAAAGGTGACATATTTATATCTTAATGGTATCTATTTTTATTGGTGAACTAAACAATCCCAAAATTTTTATACCGTGAATTTAAAAAGTCTATGACATAGGTATAGATCATATCTTCCCACATGGGAATTTCGAACTCTATTTTCCCATCTATCTGAAGAAGACATCTTGTGCTCAACTGAACACGAGATCCCTTATTCTATTATGGCCCCTCCCAAAATAGATAGGCCAAATGAGGTTCTCTATTCAAGATAATTTCTATTAGAGTCCCATTAAACCCATTGATCTCATGCACATACAAATTCCATAAGTCCTCCACCTTGGTGGTGTCAAGAATTGGTATAAAATGAGTAGGCATGGTTAAATAATCAATAACCTTACAGATTAAATTATTACTATAGGTAGTCCAAGGTAAGACAAAAATAAAATCCATTGATATCTCATTCCATTTCCATATTGGAATGGGTTGAGGCTAAAGAAACCCGACATATTTTAGTTATCTACCTTAATCTATTGGAAAGTGTATCATAGAGATATAAAGATAAAAATTTCTTATTTCATATGAAGCCCCTAAAAAATATTTCATGTCACAAAACATATTTTCAGATCTATGGTGGACAACCCACTAAAAATGAATGTTATCCATAACATATTTTCTAATGGATTGATGAAAAATATATTGATTCTTGAAGAAAAGAACACCTTTTTTGTGAGAGATAATTCCTTGATGGTATCCACACTATATAAATAATTGTTGATATTCTAGGACTCATTATCTTAATGTTTCTATTGGAGAATCATCTTGAGAAGAGAGTAAATCAGTTTAATTCTTTCTAGAAAATTACTAGACTATTCTTCCCTCACTCATAAGTGAGTTCATGTATGGAGTCCCATTATGATCCATTCCTCCTTCCCTTCATTTTTAGACTGTAATGGAAACCTCCTACAAAAAGAATCAAATAATGGAAAATTTACAGAGTATAGACATTATCATTTCTGAATGACTGCATGTATTCTACCCATCTTCTCTATTGAATATTCAAATAATTCTAATAGAATATATAACCTAAAATATCATGGTCAAATTAAATGACAAACTTATCCCTGAAAATATATTTTCTTTTACTAATAAGATCATTCAAAATAGCTCTAAGTTCTAAATAATGAGTGGGATATTTCTTTTTCATGAGGCTAAAGATGAAGAGATCTATAATCCACAAAATAACTTCCTTGTATAAAGAAAAATCCTAAACTTGAACTCGAAGCATCACAATAAGACACATAGCCCCTCGCAACCTCTGTTAGAGTCAAAATATCTACTCATGTTAAACACCAATTATGTTCATCAAAGGATAAAAGAAATCTTAATGTCCATAAAAACGTCACCCCTTTTGAGTTATACTAATAAAAGGTGACACAAGTTTGGATAAATACTTCTTGAACTATTGATAATATCATTCCAATCATAGGAAGATTTGAATACAAAAGACATTCCATTGTTCTTCTGATGACATAACAACCATTACCTTTTTAGGATAAACACATATTCCTTTTTTGAGACCAAATATATACGAACCTAAATTATCAGATCTAAAATTTTATTTTACTACTTTTTCATATAAGTGGTGATCCCTTAGGATTCCAAAAATTTGTATCAGGTGATGCACATGATCTTCTTCGGTCTTTGAGTACTCTATATTGTTATCCATTAACACAAAAACAAAAGTTAAAGAAACTGGTGGAATATCAATTGGTCAATTCCATATAGACTATAGGAGTGTTAGTTAGCCCAAACAACATCATATGGTACTCAAAATGGGCATATATACTTATAAATGAGATCTTCATAATATTTAAAACTTTTATTCCAAGATAGTGGTAACAAGGCTGAAGAAAACATTTTAAGCACCATTTTCCCCTTTCAACTGATCAAATAAATCATCTATGCAAGGTAAATGGTATTTATTTGTGGACGTTACTCAGTTGATATTATAATAATGAATGCATAAGTAGATAATAATATCACCCATCATGAAAAATTGAATAATGTCCATCCAAGGTGACACACTTGAGAGTTTGAAGCACTTTGATATCAAATCATCCAACAAATTTTTTAGTTCTTTCAACTCTGTTGGATCGATATAGTGATATATCATTTATATCATATGGGTTTCCAACAACAAATCAATTGATAAATCCACTTACCTCACTAGAAGTAAACCATAAAGGTCATCTAGAAACACCTTATAGAATTCATTGAATACCATAGGAATATCACCACTAAAATATTTCAATCCTATTTTGACCACAATCAAAGATATCAACTTACCAATCTCTAGAAGAGGATGTCCTACTTGACTATACTTCAGGTCCCATTATCCTTGAAACACATGGGAGTTCCCTACGAGGTAAGTAAAAGATAAACAAAAATTATAATAAAATATTTTTTCCTTATGAGAAATAAACCAATCCATATTGATTATAACATCAAAGAGGTTAAAAAAGGACTATAAAATCCCAAACTTGATCAATGTTGGACAGTAAAAAAGAAAAAGAGGGGAATCAAAAACCTGACTCTTTCTTATTTCCTATAGTTTCCACCAACTCCAAAACATATGGAATGATTTTTTTAGAAGTTATAAATAATATTTTTTTTGAAAAAATTAGCATGGTGAAAATTTATCAAATAAATTAGTTGCTTAAAAAAAATGGTACCTCTCACAATCATAAGGCCTATATAAAACTCCATTGGAAACTCTTCTACTATGTGTAACTACTTCATTCTGGAGGCTTTGGATATAACCCTATTTTCTGTAAAGTGTCTAACTACACCATAGATCCTCTAGGAACTGAAAATACTGTGCTGAAGTGTAGAAATTTAAGTGCATGATATATTTTCTGTAGGTGACCATGGAATCCACAGGAGTTGTAGATATTAAAAAGTGTGGGAAAAGAATGATTCATGTGTCTCATATGGACACACTTGTAACAATTCAAACCACTAATAGATTCCATTGTGAATGAAAAATAGTTTTGTGAAGAACCACCATCTGTGAATCTTACACCAGTTCCTCTTCACCTTAAAAGAACCGATGTAGGTACTAATAGAGGTAGGGGAATCTAGTCATCCCTAGATTTTTATCCTAGTAAATCTACATAAATAGAACCTTATACACCACCTCTACATGGGTAGAAAATTTTAGTGTGAATTATTTTACTAGATATTAGATCAAAGGCTCATTTGAAATGTCCAAGACATAATCTTCTAATTTTACATATCCTCAGGTAAAAATAGAGAGATATCGATGAAGCGATTAAAATTTTCATTCACAGTCTGATTCCCTTTATCAAGGGAGAGTAACAACATGGATTTCACGAAGGACAATGTATATAGGGATAATTTCATAGTGAATATATGAATGAAGTATTTCCTCTCCAGTACATCAAAATTATTTTCCCAAACTACTAAATCCCATCACATTATACTCATGCCTTCAGGTTTGAATACAATGCACCTCACCTTAAAAAATCTAGGGTCTCAATAAATTCACAGAGTCCTTTAATATGATGTAACCAAGATCTCACCTTATGAATATCATTCATCCCTTGGAAAGATTGTGGGTTTTGAAGAACAAACTCTTGAGATTGATTCCTATCCTTGTCCCTTTGAGGTTCTTCCTGTTTATCATGAGTAGGAATATGTCCCACACCTTAGTACATAGCTTGTGACATGAAAAAACTTATTTTATGAGATTTTTATTTTCTATTGGAATTTACAAATGTTTTTCATTAGTGAAACCCTCCCATAGATTCATTATAAGTCTTTTGGAGTGCATAGTACAACCAGAAATCAAAAAATGGGCACATGAAAATGAGATACACGAATCAATTCCTACATGAGATAAAAAATTTCAACTACAAATATAGTGGGACACCGAAAAAGAATACAATTATTAAATCATTATATATCCTAAAAGACTCATTTTTCGACTATCCATGGTAAATTTAGGCTCGTCACAATGAGAGCTAGCTATTCACTCACTGAAATCTTACCTATTATGTTAGCTCTAGTCTAATAAGAAATCCCAAGATTCAAACTAACACAAAAATAGGAAAAAAACACCTTTATTACCAATTTATAATTAACCAATCTGTATTACCCAAATGACTAGGAACCTGAGATAACCCTGACATGGCACGAAGGGAATTCCCAATCCCCACAAGCTAGTAAAATGTGTAAGGACCTCAAGAACTACTATTGGGAATGATTTCACCACAATATATAAAAACGGAGATGAAAAATTCAATGATAAATTTGATATGTTAATATAATTCAACCTTGGGAAAAAACATAAATAAGGAAAAAGAGGTTCCAAAACATCAAACCAAACCAAGTTACATAAGTAAAGTGGGAACCAATTTCCATGTTCTATGTGGTCACCACTAAATTCCCACACTCTATTAATGAAAAAACCCTATAATTCCCTGAGGTGCCTTGAATTTACTTGCATAATGTGAATCAAGGCCAATATACTACCAAATGAATATGAATTTTGTGAGAAAAATAAACTTAGTAGGATCCCACAATGTTGTTCATATGGTTTGGTTATAAAATAAAATGACTATAGTCAATTGAATAAATAAAGACATGAGATAAATTTTTTGAAAACTTAATTCAAATCATGTGAATCCACCATTTTCTAATGCTTACTAAACATTTCCAAATAATAGGGTTTTTGAAGCACATTTAATGAACCCCACATTCCTTTCAAATCATCAAATCATTACAAATCATTTCAAACATTTAAAACATTTAAAACATGAAAATTATCCCTTAGGTAAATTAGGTTTAGGTTAGTAAAGTTCCTATCACAATTCCTATGATCAAAGGCCATTATGTGCACACATTACCCTAGGACTAAACACATAGGGGGTATGATTTTACTCTGGGGAGTGTCTCATTATCTCAAAAATATTAGACCACCTAGTGAACACAATACCCTAGAAAAAATGTACTTGGGGGTAAGAGTCCACTCTATAGAATGTATGATTTCCTCAACAATGAACACATGAAGGTTCTCCATTCTTCCCAACTGAAATAATTCAAAGGGAATTAAAATATTGACAATAATGAAAACTTTGTAACCATGTTAAATAAGATTTGAAATATATTTTATTCAATAGTACAAAAGGGGAATTCTATTCCATTCCAATATTCAAAAATCAAATAACTCATAAAATCATGGATCATTAATTTAAGAATTTTTAATAGATAATTTATAAGAAAAAGTATAAATGGTGTTGTGAATAATGACTTTTCATAAACCCACCCACCTTGAAACACTTGGAATTTCAACTAATTGATGGGATCCATAATCTAGAGAGAAACAAGGATTATAACAGTAAGAATGAGATCCCAAAATCCACAATTCCTAATGAGAAACATGGATCCAATGAATACACATGGGTTTCATGGCTGCCCAATAGGAAAAAAACAATTTGAGAAGAAATATCTAGACCAAAACAATGTTAGAATCACTAAAAGAGGAACAATTCTTCGATCAACAGATTAGTTCTCTAAGGATTCAAGTTAATATATAAAAAATCATCGAAAGAGATTTCCAAAATTCAAACGGGTTGATAAATAGTTGATGGATAAGGGTTAATAAATAATATGGGGGAATAATTTGAAATTTCATTAAGGGGATTACTAAATTCAACACGGTCCGATGCACTGGCTAGCCACTAGCCCTACACTGGTTGATTAGTAGACCTCCAACTAGCCAATGGGAGTTGGACAACAGGTAGTGATAATCCAACATGTCAGTGGTTATAGGAGGAGTGATTTTATTTTGCCTCTTCTAAGGGAGGGATGGTGGCTAGTTACCAGCTTTCAAGTGGACATCCTATTTCCTGGGATATCCCATACCATTCCACTGAAAAGATAGTGGACCATTGATAGTTTTTAACTATAGGTTTTGGTCCACACCTAACCACAACTCCAAAGTATTACCCTCCAATCCCTCAAGGATATTAAACAAAAAAACATATGAAGTCAAGAATAAAATAAGGTAAATAAAACAAGAGAGTGATCATACTTGAAATCAACATCAGGTGCGATATAGATAACTTAGATAAGTATTATGATCCTCCTACTTTGGGTTAAATGTATAGTTTTAATAATATCCTTTATAAGAGTCCTTTATTTATAAACCAACACATTATGTTTTCTTTTTATATTTTATTTATGCTTCCAGCTCTATGTACTTGTTTTATTTCCATCATATGAAATCCTAGAAATACCCTTTGGTTTATATCTAATACTCATATTTACTTTGATTTGTAAGTTTACAGATTTTTTTTTAAAATGATTGATTTAGTTTGAAAATAATTTATAGAATGATTTTAACCTAAAATTAACCCCTATTATAGATATACCTATCTTACAAGTCCATCTAGATATCGATATGGGAAAACACTTGTTATTAGAGCCCAAATATACTTTTCTATGAATGTTAGTTTGTTTTTTTACTAATATCAACACATGGTATCAAATATGGTTTCGAATACTACCCCAAATTAGTGAAATGGAAGTGCCAAATTTTATCAAAATTAAACAGAAAGCACTGAAAAAATCCCCACCTTTGTCATCAGTAGCTAAAAACACTAATAAAGGTGCCTTTTATCAGCCATAGAAAAAGTGCTGATAAAGGTGAATCCTTTATCAGTTCTTGTTTTAGCACTGATAAAGGATGATATTTATCAGTGATATTCTTAGAAATTATAAAAGTTGATAACAAAAAATATTATTAATATATATATATAATTAATATATTTATACTAGAAAATAATGGTTATTTATATACATTAATTAAAAAAACACATGTTCATAATTAATATAAAAATGAAATGTTAATATTTTTTTAATAATTAAAATATATATATATATATTCTAATGATCATGTGCATCTAATATTGGATCCTCGTTTCAACCAATTTTTTGTCTACAACACTAGAAATCAGGTATGGGTGTGAATTTACTGCTTCAATGGGATATTATTGCAGCCTCAGATTCTATTTGACATTGCTTCATCAATTGGAACTCTGATCAAAATCATCCTAGAAATAAAAGCCGCTCGCTCGAGGTTTTTGTGAGATTTCTGGTTGATGTGGACCTCCACTCAGTGCCTACTCAATATGTGACACTATCTATAGTGGATTTTTAATTTTTATCTAAATGTAATGTATGAAAAACTTCGATCATTTTTTTTGGTGGTCAAACTATTAGTAATGTTAGAAAGAAGTGAAAAAAATGTCTATGTTGTACTATATACAATCTAATTGGCCATAAAGCTGATATCTGTAAAAAGAGGATCCCATGATCTAACAAGGGTGGGGAGGATACCAATACCCACACTTCTAGTAAGGCCAAAAATGCTAGGTGTGATGCACTGGTCTCTTAAAATAGGGATGTTGTTAATGTTGGGCCCTCAATAGTAGTTATACATGAGAAGACATGGGATGACATTGCTGAAGATTCTAAAATTCCTAGAAATCCTCTCACTTATCTTATAGAGATGTTGTTTCACCTAAAGGTGAAAACGTAGATGATAATGTGAATGACACTAAACCTATAGGTGTAAGTTCCATATATGGAATCTTAAATTTAAAAAACACATCATCTATACCTGTGCAGTACAATATGGTGGTCTCTATTACTCAAATGTGATTTTGTGAATGATGATAATCATGATATGATTATTTATTAAAAAAAGAAGGGTATGGATAAAGTTATGTATGATGAGGGTTTCCATTAGGATTTTCCTTGAAATTCCAAGGATACTTCAATTGCATCAGTCCATATTGAAGTGACTAATGAGCAGTTGGATTTGTCTAAAGAAATCATGGGCTCAATTCACTAATAGAAGCCCCATTTGGAGAAAGGAATTGATGTTCTAGAAAAATGGGATCCAGAAGGGGCTTTGCATCCTCTTAAATCCTAGATACTGGGTCTACATCAAAAAATTTGTGGCTAAGGTCATGTATGAGAGTGCGCTGCAGCATGTGGGAATGGATGAGAAGCTACACGGAGAAGATCAGGGAAAGGTATGTTGTGACTTTAAAATAGAAAAACTCGAACTCATAGTGGGATACTTCTGATGAGGATGACCAATCTGATAGCGATTATGGGCATGATCTTGATTTTACTCCTTTATAGATTTTTCATGTCCTTATTTGACCCCATCCATCCCGCTTTCCATTCTTTTTCTGTAATTTGATTTTTTTTAATAAATTGGGTGTGTGTGGGTTGGCTTGACAACCTATACTGGGACCCTCTTCGAATTATAATTATAAATATAAATAAATAAATATTTATTAATTTATAATTATAATTATAAGTGTATATATATTTAAATAATTAAAAAATTATAATAAATATATTTATTATGTTTATAATTTTATAATAATATATATATAGATATATTTACAAAACATATAAAAATATTTATAAATATATAGACATATTTATATATATTTATAATATATAAAATTATAAATAAATATATATATTTATAACTATAATTACAAATATATATATATATATTTGTAATTATATAAAACTATTTATAAAAATATTTATTTTTAGTTTCAATTATTAATAAAAAAATATTTATTTATTTATAATTACAATTATAAGTAAATATAGATATATATATAATGAAAAAATTATAATAAATATATTTATTGTATTTATAATTTTATAAACATATATATAAATATTTTAACATATTTATAAACATATAAAAATATTTATAAATATATAGAAATATCTATAAATATATTTATTATATATATAAAAATAAATAAATATTTATTTATTTATTTATTATATAATTTTTTAAATATATATAATAATGTAAATAATTTATTAATATTAAACCATTATCATCATTTTTTAATTAGGATAAGGATACCCCTTCATTAGAGTGTAAATTTTATCACTGATAAAGACACATTTTAGCAGTGATTTTTTGGCACTAATAAAGGGGTGTCTTTATCAGTGCTAAAATAGAGCTGATAAAAGTCAGTTTTATCAGCGCCTTCTATTTTAGCCTTGATAAAACTAACATTTATCAGTGATTTTCAGAAAGCACAGATAAAATACTTTCAAGATCTTATTAATTAAACCCTAACAGAACCCTAATGCCGCTCAGGCCTCAATCTTTCGTGAAACTAGAGCTTTGCTACCACTTCTGCCAGACCCTACTATTGTCGTCTATCCACATTCATGACAAGTCAATCTATCCAAATCTAAGGCATGTGTAGATTAATATTTTTTGAACATCTGATAACACTTTTTTCAGTTGCACCTCACTTGAGCATGTATTCACTTCTTCTCTATGAACCGAACAAATATCACCCATCTTTGTGGTATATGCATGTGTCTTCCTCCTTGCTCTATTATCTTTTCTTTCTAGGTACCCTAGCTTTATATCCAGTGGAAATAATTTGTTTAGTCTTTATTAGTTCATTTATATTCCCTTCTATAATCTCATTTTGGTAGAACCCTGGTCATTTTTGGTAGATATTTCATCTCTCTTCACCTTTATTTGATATGTTGGTTCTGAGGGATTCATGTTGGCATTCTATGGTAAGGATTATATTCTAATTGGTTGTTTTAATCCATTCTTCTCCTAAGGATCTAGTTTTGTGGTGTGTTTTTTGTTTATTTCTTGAGTTGGTCTACATTTTAATGAAACTTGGGTGTAGTGTGTGTTGATGAGTTATCTGAGGTAATGATGTAGGGAGACAATGTGAATTTATGATGTTGGGGATCATATGGTTGTTATTTTTCTAGGATGTGGGGTGGAACTATATGGTTGGTTAGTGGACATGTAGTTTGTAAGCATTGGTCATTTTTTAATTATTTTGTGATTTGGGGAGGCAATGATATTGTTGGTCTATGGTCATGATATGGGTGGTGATGTGACGTTGTATTTTGTGAGGAATGAGATGACAGAGTTTTTTTTATTGATTCCCTTATAGTGATGGATTAACTGGTTAATAATGTTTAAATGTCTTGGGATGGCCAAATAAAACTAAATACGGAATCTCAATAATGAAAATAAATAAAAATATAACTTATATTTAAATTTATAATGCACCAGTGTATTGTATATACCTCATTAAAAATATCATTCTTTCTATAGGAGAGTATTTAATAAATATTTTGAAGTATAGAAATTCAATATATACAATATTTTTACTTTTTTATTTTTTATTAATGATATTGTATTCGATTAAAATGAATATATTTTTATTATCCACAATTCATAGAAAAATAACTTTATATTCATTTAAGTAATTTTTTAGAACAGCCAATTTTATATTAAATTATTTTATGTGCATTTAATAAGGGAAACATTAATAATTAGTCGATGGACACTCTATGAGATTTTTAAAAAAAATATAGGACGCACTAAATATTCATGGTATATGTCCTTTGACATATTAAAAGTGTTTCAAGTTTATAATTTTATAGTTTTATATGATATTAAATTTATATAAATTTATAAATTTTATAGTATATCATATTATACTATTATAATTTGATAATAATTTGGAAAATATTTATACATTTATAGTTTTAGTCATTTATAAAATTATATACTTTTATAAATTTTATATTATATCATATATAAATGTATATTTTTAATATAAAATTTTATTAAAATTTTATAATTTTAATGTTTTCAAGATTTATAAATTAATACAAAATTATAGTTTTATTCCTTATAAATTATTATACTTTTATACTTTCATATTTTATAATTTTATACCAATATACTTCAATAATTTATGTATACTTTTACAAAATATTTTTTCTTTTATATAGGTTTATGAAAATGGAAAGAGGTTAAAGAATGAAGGATATATTAAATTTATTACCTTTAATCACATGTATATTTATATCAATATATAATGTGGTAAAATCATTGAATAATAGTGTAAAATATTATAATTTTCCTATAAAAAATATAAAATCAATCAAATATGTCTTAGGATAATGAATAGGTGTTTATGGATGAGATAGGGGGTTTAAAATTGATACAAAATAACAAAAACATATCACTATAGTTTTCATGTATTGAATAAACGTAGGCTCGTATAGTTATCACACATGGATAACTAGTCACTATTTGGATTATGTAATACTACATTACCCATTACATGAACATACATGGTTTGAAAATCATGCCCATAAATTTTTCTTGATCTAAATACTATTCCAAATTTCTATTTCAAGGTAACCATCCTATTTAAAGTTCAGAGGAATATGAATTGTTTTATTCTGATATCATTATAATTTCCATATTAAACATTTAAATTTTAAATTACTAATTAGTCATTGGACAATTCTTTATTTTAAATAATCTTCCACCAACTCAAATCCACTACCTCAATCTAATAAAATTCAAGAAACTCCTCTAATACCACATGTACTGGATTCTGCTCAAAGAAAAAAAAAGTGAACACATAAGTAGTTTTAATTTAGCCTTTAGGTGGACTAACAAATACTTCCAACTAGCCTCTATTTTAATTATCAGTATATTTTTTAAGTATTTAAATTATATAATTCTTAATCCATGTATCATTATGTTTTCTTCCTTCAACTCCTTCAAGTTTCAACCTGTAGTCAAATTATCAAAATCATCATTCACCAGTAATCATCTAAATCCCAACAAACCTTCTTGATTTTTTTTCAAAAAGGCGGGTTTACTTGATAATCCATATCCCCTAAACTCATAAACCATTCAAAAAACCCTAGAAAACTTTTTTAATTCCCCTTGATTCATCAGACTCATGTAAGTCCCTTATTCAAATGATCCAGCTTGGTAAACCATAACCCAACACTGGAAACCTCAGCCTTCACTTATCACTATATTCACTCTCTATATTAAATAGATTAATAATTACACCATGGATTGGTAATGTACTAACTCTATCTATACCATAGTATATCCATCATGACATCACTCCTGTAAAATGTGAAATAATGTTTAACCCCATTGTAACTCATAAACCTACATTTCATCCAATATCACATGTATGGTTTAAATTAGGGGAGTCCTCTACAACTACATATTCTCTTTGATTTGGTGTTATCTTATAAGGGTATGAGTATCATGAAAGAAATTAAATAATAATTATCATCGTCATTAGCTTCATCTCCCAAATAGTCATTGTTTCATTTTGTTTGCAGAGACAATCCCCCATCTCTTCTAGATGAATTCAAAAGATAACACTTACCACCAGTGGAGTAATTCTTCCCTTAAATTCAATGACCCATTTCCTTCAAATCATTATGAAAGTATTTGAATCATTCAAATTTTGGGTTCCCCTTATTTGGAAAGAACATTTTTAAGTATTTATTTTGTTAAATATTAATATTATCTAATAAAATATGTTGTATATTAATTTAGAATGGATAGATTCCAATCATATGACAAAAGAGTATGAAGGTGGGGTGAAAGTGTTCATCAATTTTGTAAAATATCATTTATATTACCCGTCTCAAATCATGTATTCTTGTTTATGTTGTTGTTATTCAAGACTATTTAGTCCACAGAAGTTAGAAGAACACTTGATCTGTCATAGAATTTTTTGATGTTATAAATTTTGAAATAAATATTGGGGAAAGAGAATATAGCTAGTGACTTGGATAACACTATGCTTTATAGATAATTTTATATGATTACAAGTGTGGAAAATTAAGTAGACTATATTGAGTAAGTGATTATAGGTGTGAATTTTGATGAAGAGCATATTGATAATAAGACAATGACAGTTGAAGATGAATATCGTGATTGTTAAAAATATTTCGAGAAGTTAAAGAGTTATGAAAATATCCCATTGTATACTTGTGGCACTAAATATACATCATTCTCATTCATATGAAGCTGTATAATTTAATAGATAGAAACGGATGGATTGACTCTAGTTTTACTGAAATACTTTCTCTCTTGAATGATATTCTCCCAGAAGACAACGATCTTCCTAACCAAACATATGATGATAAACGAATGCTATGTTTGATGGGTATGATCTATAAAAGAATACATGCCTTACCAAATTACTTTATAAATTTTTTCAATGACCATAAATCACTTAAAGAACGTGCAAAGTGTGGTGGTTCTTGATACATGAATGATGAATCAAATCCTACAAAATTTGTTTAGTATTTTCTAATCATTACATAGTTTAGGAACTTATATGTAAGTGAAAATATTGTAAGTCAATTGATGTGGAATGCAAATTAAGAAATAAATTTGGTAAAATTCATCACCCAGTAAACTCTACTCAGTGTATGTGAATTCATCATGAGTATATTTTATTCATAAATGAGATGAGAATCCTTCATCTTGCATTATCTATAGATTAAGTGAATCCTTTTAGTTTTCAAATCAGCACTAATAATACATGGATAGTTATGTTGGTAAATTATAACTTTCTACTATGGTTATGCATTAAACAAAAATACCTTATGTTATCTATGCTTGTATCCGGACCAAAAAAACTAGGTAATGATATTGATGATTATTTGGCTCCATTGATTGAAGATTTAAAATTATTATGGTATTTAGGTGTTTTGTTGTATGATGATTAAAAAAATGAAAATTTCACATTAAGAGACATGTTTTATTGGATGAAAAATGACTTTCCTACTTATAGAAATTTCTCTAGATATATCATTAATGGAACTCAAGTGTGTCCCATTTACAAACAAGGTATATAGTCAATTTGGTTGAAACATTCATCAAAGTATCTATTTCCAAGACATCACAGAAATATACCCTAAATAAATAAGTAGCGATCATTGAAGACATCATTCAATGGATGTTTAGAATAAAGTTCAACACCATCTCCACTAATAGGTGATTATTATATTGAGAATGTAAAATATTTGGACACTGCTTTTGGTAAACCATTTATGAATATCCTTCTAAAAACTTGATGAAAAAAGTGATATTTTTTTGAATTATCATACTAAAATTGTTTGTACATGAAAAATTTTCTTGATCTTATTCATGTTCAAAAAATGTATGTGATTGTATAATTGGAACATTCCTAAATTCACTCAAAAACAAGGTTGGAATTAAGTCTAGGTTGGAAATGGTTTTCATGGGAATATAGGAATATTTGGTGCCATTTAAGGGTGGAAAACGAACCTTTCTTCCTCTATATTCTTAAACTATTTCCATGTTGGAGAGATATCAGTTTTTGAACATCTTTAATGATGTATAGGTTGGGTAGAGTTATTCATAAAATATCAAGAATATGATATAAATGAATGATTTAAAGTTAAAGGATTTAAAATCACATGACTATCATGTTTTGATGTAAGATCTAAATTCAATATCATTACATTAAATTGTTTCCAATAATTTTCATCATATAATAACAAAGATATCTTTATTTTTCAAAGATAAATGTAGAAAATTTATAGATCAGGATAAATTTCAAACTATGGAAAATGAAATTTTCATCATATTATTTGAATTATAAATGTTCTTTAGACCAAAATTCTTTGATATAATGGTTTACATGGCAAGATAAATTCAACTATTTTTTCTTGTACATTATAGATGTATGTTCCCCATCGAATGGTATATGAATATTTTGTAAGGGTATGTCAATAATCGAAGTCAGAAAGAGGGTTTTCTTTCATATTGATATATTACTAAGGAATCCATTGAATTCTATGTGTAATACCTATCTAGTGTGGAAAGCATTAGTATAATGAAATATCATTACATTGAGCAGCTTGTGGGTGAATAATTATTTGGAAGAGATGTTGTCAACATTAATATTATGGATCGAGAGTAGATACACCTTTATGTTTTTCATAGGATTTTAGATGTTTCCCTATATATTGAAACCCATAAATAAAATTTTAGGCATTTGAACCCATTAAGGGATGAAATATGGATATAAAATACACATAATCAATAGTTTATAGGATTGTTTGAAGACTATATTTTTAAGGATTTAGATGAAAATTCGAATTCAATTTTAGAATGACTTCGATGACTATCCAGAGGGAAAAGTGTGGATATATTATATTACAGTGGTTATGTTATTAATGGTTATTCTTTCTATAAAAATTACCATGATGAAGGTAGTACCTTGAAAAATAGTGGAGTAACAATTGTGGTTGAAGTGATTCATGTTTCTGGTAATAAGGATAGAAATCCAATTTATTTGAATATATCATACTTTGACATCATCAAAAAAATATGAGAGTTGGATTATACAACATTCTATGTGATTATTTTTTAATGTAAGAAGGTTGATATCAGGAGTTATGTTAAAATAGATGAATTAGGATTCCAGAATGTGGATTTTAGTAAATAAGGTAGCAAGAAAAACCATTTATAATGGAATCATATGTTGTATATGTATTTTATGTTTCAGATCCCACAAACTGAAAGATGTAAATTGTTCTATTATTGACTAAAACCAATGAATAGTTATATGAAAATTCAACTGAGGATAACCATTTACTTGGGACATCACAATATTTCCTTACTGGTACCAAGGTAGATTAGGTTTTTTACATCAGAGGAAACCATAATGAATGTATTTTGATACCCGATAGAGGGGTTAAATCCCTTCAACCTTTAAAAAATAGATCAATAATAAGGTTATATATTTTTTAATATAAATTTAATTTCCTAATGTTATTATATGTTCGCTTATAAATTAAATTAATCTAAATTAAATTTAAATCCAATTCGATAAATAATTACTTCTATAGGTGTTGATGCTACCAATATTGAGGAACAACATGTCTCTCAACCTTTTGATACTCCCATTGTAGAGGAACAATGACCTTCTACACATGATATAGCTATCAATCTAGAGGGACAACGTATTGATGATGTTTATTTCTTAGGAAATTTTAGATGATAAAGAAATAATGCTATAGAAAAAATAGGAGTGTTGTAGCATGATGGTATTAATAAAAATTATTAAGGAAAAAAAGTGAAGGCATCAAATTCAAAGTCAGATGGAATGCGCATAACCAACCAGTTAACCCCAATAATGCAATGTTTAGTAGTTACATTGGGCTTATAATTTGACAATGTTGGATGATTGAGGTATAATCATGGAGCCCTATTGTTCCCATTCTTAAGGAACAGGTTTGGGAAGAGAATACAGTAGCATTATGATAGTCTTTCTTTATTTTACTAATGATAGAATAACGAATCATTGAATTACTCTTTTTCATCCCATGTAGAGTGAATTTATTATAGATTAATCCCACATAAAATATGGATTTATGATTTTTGGATAGATTTAAAAATTCTTTCACACAATTCTATAAGTGGACAAGTTCCAGGGTTTATATAGTAATATTTCACTATCTAAACACACATAAAAAAATTATTTACTTTCCACAATGTTTCTGTAGTGTCTAAAACAAAAAAATGTAAAATATTATAGTTATTATGTTTTTAAATTTATGAGAGAGATCATATTCAATCAACAAACAGGATTCATAGAAGATGTATTTTTTAAGATAATTACTATTTCACTTAAAATATTTATTAATCCTTTGTGTATTTATATTTGTCCAGTTTTACTATGACTGTTGAAAATTTTCATATTCAAAATAAAAAATAAATTTGTTTAAAAATTATTGGGAATCATACCTGATGGAAGAATGTTCTCATATATCATTAATATGTGTCTTCATAATTCTTATTTAGTTTCTTTTCTAACCATTTTATATATTTTTTGTTATTTTCTTTATCATTTCTATCTGACACTTATTTTGTTAATTTTCAAAGAGATCATAATGAAATGACCTTGTTCATGATTTGGATTCTAGTTTAAAACTAGAATAATTACAATAATGATATTTTTCATGGATGTATACAACCATCATGAAATTTTTAATTCATAAAACCATTAAAAAATAAAAAAATCAATGATAAGGTTAAAGTGTTTTTAACATGCAATGTTTTTCCTCAAAATATTATTTGTTCTCTAATGAAATAACATAATATAAATTAAATTATTAACAACTCATAAAGAAAATTTCTTCTACACATGATGATATTACCAATTCCATGGAAGAAAAACTATAATAAAGGAAACCCTTTGGGGATATGCAAAGATAATGTTATGATATACTTTATCTATTTTACTAAAAAATTATATAATGAAACCTAAATATAATTTTCATCATTATTCATAGATTTTGTTTTTTTCTGAATATTTTTATCCATATTTCATTCCTTCCTACACCAAAACATTCATAGAATACTTCTCCATAAAAACATTTTCACCCCTTAAGTGTTTTCAATTGTCACATTCATTTAAGTTCCCTCCACATCCTTTGCAAGAAGAGAATTTACACTACCTTTTCTCAATCACATGGGTAATAATGATGTTTTAACAATAAAATAATTATCCATTTATGTAATTTATCATTTCATATTTTTGTTTTATTTCTTTTTTTAGTGTTACTCACATAAGAATTGTTTTCTTACACTGGTGGATTCTTTTTTTAGTTTGGGTGTTTTGTTTGTAACTGGTCATACTCATGAGAGATTTTATTTCAAGGTTGTAGCTAAGATAAGGAAAACAAGAAAATGTATCAAGAATATATACAGCCATCATGAAAAGGTAAATTCTTGCAACTTAATTAATTATTTCATCATTTTATCTATTATTTGTAATTTAATTTACATATAATTTTTATCTAATAATTATTCAATTTTTTTAAAGATATTCTAGGGATTTATGTTTATATTACAACTATCTAAAATAAGAAAATAATAGTTAATATTTTCCTTTCTTCTAATTTTATAAAACATTCCATTTCATTTCATTGTCGTACTACAAACACTGCATATTGAGTTGATGTTCTTAGCCTAAAAACTTTTCTAGTTGTTAAAAAAATAAAAGAGTAGAGGAATTTTTTGGATATGAAGATCAACTCAATATTCATTGTTGGAAGTTTGAAAAATAAATTAATTGGGATTTTGTGACTAATATGACTCCAGGTGTGTCTTTTCATTTAAAATTAACAATAATTTTAGTAAAAAAGACAAGTGAAATGATAAAAACTAATAAAATTAATTTATATTGTTTTAATACATTAATAAAATGATCTATATGTCATTTTTGATGTGTTGTAGTTTGATTCACCTCAATATGATGAACAATTTGATAGGAATAATTCCAAGTGTGTCTATTTATTTAAAATTAGCACTAATTTTAGTAAATAGAACAATTGAAATACATAGAACTAATAAAATGAATTAATACTATTTTTATACTTTATAAAAATGATCTATATGTCATTTTTGATGTGTAGGAATCAAAAACACCACAATATGATACACAGTATCTCTAGTATAACTTCAACAGTGTCATTTTATTTTAAATAGACATTAATTTTAGTAAAAAGAATTGGCGACATACTAAAACCATGAAAATGAATTAGGGTTGATTTGATTCTTTAGTAAAATGATTAATAATTCATTTCTAACATGTAATAATCAATCAAGACTCAATCCAATGCATGGTGTGATCGGTATTATTATATGTGTGTATTTCTATTTAAAATTGATAATAATTTTAGTAAAACGAATAAGTGACATGATGAAAACCAAGAAAACACATCCATATTGTTTTGATAATTTAGGAAAATGATATGTAAGTCATTTTTTGACATGTATGAATCAACCACAACTCAATCCAATGCACTATGTGATCGGTATGGCTCAAAGTGACTATTATCATATTAAAATTGAAATTTCAGTTCAAAACATATCAGTAACTGAAAACCAAGAAAACATTCTCTGAATATCTTGATAATTTTTGAAAATGATTCATATTTATTTTGTGACAGGTATCAATCTTTCCTATATTAAACTAACATACGATGTGACTAATATGAATCAAAGTGCATGTTTCTAATTTCAAATGAAATTTTAATAAAAATAAAAGTGACATACACCAAACAGATAAAAAGTATTCATATTGTTTTAATAAATTAAGAGAATGATTTATAAGTCAATTTTAATTTGTAGGAATCAGCCACACCTCAATATGATGTATGTTTTCACCACTATAATTCTAAGTGTGTATTTATTTAAAATTGATATTAATTTAGGTTAAAAGAATAAGTGACGGACCAAAAACGAAGAAAACTCAATTGTATTATTTTGATACATTAAGAAAACAATTTATTAGTAATTTATAACATTTAGGAATCAACCAACCCTCAATATGATGCACAGTGTGGCCGTCATAACTTTAAGTGTTTCTTTTTATTTCAAAATGACATTATTTTAGTAAAAAGAAAATGTGGTATACTGAAAACTGAGCAAATTCATTCTGATTATTTGGATACCTTATTAAAAATTCATAAGAAATTTTTTATTTTTATAAATAAAAACACCTCAATACATGGAACAATGTGAAAGATATAATTCCAAGTGTGTTTATTTATTTAATATTGACATTAATTTTAGTAAAAATAAAAAGTGAAATAATGAAAAATCTGGAAACACATTTGGAATGTTTTTATACATTCATAAAATGATTCATAAGTCATTTATATAATGTACGGATCAACAACAACTCAATATGATTCATAGTGATATTGATATATCTCAAAGTGTATCTTTTTGTTAAAATTTAACGTTAATTTTAGCAAAAAACTGAAGTGACATACTAAAAACCAAGAAAACACATTAAAAATGTTTTGATACTTTATTAAAATTCCCATAAGTTATTTTTGTTGTGTAATAATAAATTGAACCACAATATGATGCATGTAATGAATGGTATGACTCCAAGCGTGTCTTTTTATTTAAAATTGACATTAATTTTTGTAAAAGAAACAAGTGACATACTGAAAACCAATAAAACACATTAAGATTATTTTGATACTTTAGGAAAAGGATCCATGAGTCATTTTTGACATTTAGGAATCAAAATAACCTCAATATTATGCATGGTGTGATCAGTATAACTCAAAGTGTGTATTTTTATTTAATATTTTTATTAATTATAGTAGAAATCTCAAGTGAAATATTGAAAACTGAGAAAAAACATTTGGAATATTGTGATAATTTAGGAAAATGATCCATAAATAATATTTGATGTATAGGAATAAATTTTAACTCAATTTGATGCAATATGTGACTTGTATAACTCCAAATGTGTCTTTTTATTTAAAATTGGCATCAATTTTCGTAAAAGAAATAAGTGACATACTGAAAACAAAGAAAATGAATTTTTATTATTTTGATACTTTTGGAGAATGAACCATGAGTCATTTATGATATGTAGGAATAAACCAAACATTAATTTGATTCATAGTGTGATCAATATTCAAAAAAGTACCATTTATGAGATTAAAATTAACATTTTAGTTCAGAACCTGTGCAACTCACTGAAAACTAAGAAAACACACTCTTATTACCTTAATAATTTAGGATAATTTTTCCTTAGGCATTTTAATGTATAGGAAGTAGTGTCACATCAAACCGAAAAAGGATGTGATCGGTATGACTCAAAATGAGTGTTTCTAGTTTGAAATGACATTTCGGTAAAAAAAGTGAAAAACTAAAAACTAAGAAAAAAAAATTTGGATTGTTTTGATACTTCAAGAAAATGGAACATAATTAATTTATGATGTGTATGAATTATCCATACCTCAATCTGATTCATGGTGTAACCAATATAACAAAAAGTGTGTCTTTATATAAAATTGACATTAATTTTAGTAAAATGAATGAGTGACATTCCAAAAAGTGAACAAATGCATTAAAGTTGTTTTGATACATTAGGAGAATGATCCACAACTCATTTTGGAAGTTTAAGAATCAACCCCACATCAATACTATACATGGTGTGACCAGTATAACTCAAAGTGTGTATTTTTATTTAAAATTCAAATTTTATTAATGTATTGTTTCATATTAATGTTTAATTTAATTATTTATATTATTACTAACAGAAGATTGTTTTTCTTATACAGGTGGAATAATTGCTCAGGTCGAGGTGAATGGTTCAGAAACTGATTCTATGGGTGAGATTTTTTTAGAGGGGATCGCAGGGGCCGCAGAAGATGAAACAATGATGTTTTTAAATGTTTTTGGATAGAAATTGTAAATATAATTATACAAAACATTATTTGAAATGTATATAGTAGTGTTTTTTGGTATCCATAGTATAAAATTTATTTCAATTAATTTATATATTTTTATTGCATATTATAGGATTCTATAGTGTGTTGTTATATAAATAGAACACTAGAATATGTTGGGACTTTATCAGTGTTATTGAAAGTGCTGATAAAGGGGGAATTGATGAACACTAATGAAAGCACTGATAAAGGGGACCCCCTTTAACCATTCTGAGGAAAATATTAGTTTTTAGTACTATTAAAGGTTATTTTGCAAGTTATTGAAGGGAATATCTATTATAGTGGGTTTTTGAGTTTGTATCTATTATTATTTATTGAATTTTTAGAGTTTTATTATAATTTCATATCATAGATTTCTTATTCTTACCACATGGTAGGAAAATTATGTTTTTTGGAAAGACATTCATTTTTAATGCTTGAGAACCAAAATCTTAACAATCCACCTATTTTTGATGTAGTAGATTATGAATAGTGGTATGATTGAATAAAGAATTTCACTATTAATATTTTCATGGATAACATTATTATTATCACTGGTGGATACAAATTTTTTTGATAAGGAGTTTATACATTTTTCTTGTGAATAAAAAACATTATTATTAGGAAAATCATTAGGCTCAGAATAATTTGTTGGGTTTGATGACGAAAAACATTTATAGAAATATTTATTCTTATCAGACCATAATGGAATATGGAAAAATATTGAGGTTACTCAATTTGGAACTATTAATGATGTTTAAAAATAAATGGAATTATAAATATTATCATGTATATGTTTTTAAACCCAATTACACCATATAACAAATGCATAAAAGGATCATAACCATAGGTAAAATATTATAATATTTTGGTGAGAAATAATAAGCCGAAGGAAATTTTATATAAAATCTTATTTTCATTATTTTGAAGGAAAAAATAGATGAAAATAACTTTTATTTATGTCACTAAGAATTTAATTAATATAAATATTGATGATGTCATTTGTAAGTTAATGCAATATGATAACAGATTGAAGGGAGATTCTAAAAAGGTGAAAATAAATAATATAGTTTCTTTTCCATAAAAATTTGTAAATAAACTTAGATTTATCATTATTATAAGTCTACTAATATAAATAGAAATTATAAATTTCATTATTATGTTACTAATTCAAAAAATAGAGAAGGTGATCTTTCACAAATTATAATATGTATGAATAAAATCATTGGAAAAAATGAACTTCCATTATAAAAAAGGAGTGATATAAAAAATAATCTTGAGAAGAAGGATTATTTAAAGACAAATTTTAATTAATGTATAGTGTTAGGAAATATAATTATAGATTTTTTATATTGAAAAAATAAAAATATATATTAAAAAACTATGAGGGTAGAAATTAAATCTTTTTGTGATACTAATAATACAAAGAGTGTTAATGAGGATCTATCCTTTGATAGAAACAATGAATCAAATAAATATGATTGAAGAAATGTTTTTGGGTTTTATTATAATTTTTTGTAGAATAATATTTGGTTGATGGGAAAGGTGTATCTTAAATAAAATTTGGAATTTTCTCTTGATGATAATTTTACTATTAAATTAAATGATGAAAATAGTTCATCTTTATTGAAAGAAAATGAAGATATTCTATAAATTGATAAATTGAAAATTTATACTGATTTTATCCAAATAGATTATAAGAATATATAAATATAACTTAATTTGGATATATTTTATGTAACTAATGGTGATGAATGGATTTGTAAACTTGTTTGGGAAATTAATAATTTTACTTTTCATCTGAGTGAAAAATATAGTTTAATACTAAATAATGGTTATTAGAAATTAGTAGTTATATTTAAATATGATTCTCCTGGTTTAAAAAAATTATTATTGAATTTTACTTTTTATAGGGAGAATTTCAATATACTTCATTGACAGTTAAAACCAAATAGAAAATATTTCAAGGTATATTTTACATTTCGTAAGTCACATTTTCAATCAAGTTACTTTGTTCCAAAAAAGTGTAATTTTTCACAAAAAGTCAAAGAGGGATACATGTGAGGGATTTATTTATCTAAATAAAATATAATCATTTGGATTTCATAAATCATATATATAAATAATTATCAACTATAAAACATCAAATATTTTGGAAAATGTGGGTTTATATAGTGATTTTTTCTACCATTTATGACTAATTAAAATTTGGTTAACAAAATATTAGTTCTATTATTTTCAAGAAAATATCTTGAGTACCAACTATAAAAACTTTTTTAGTATGGATAATAGATATTCTCAACTTGTGGTTGGAGAAAATCCCAATTTCTAAAACTTACAAAATGTGAATAGTGGATGAGTCACTTTTATAGACAATGATCAAGTTCAGAGAGTAAGTATAAGTGATGTTGTGTTTCCTGGAAAAACACTTATTCCTAATGTTTAATTTTTATTAGGTTATAAGAAAATTATCATCATCATATATAATCTTCTTAATAAAGGGTACTTCGTAAATTTTCTTAAAGGAATATGTACCATTCCATGATCAGATAGAGTTCACCTTTTATCTACCTATTTGAAAGATAATATATAAACTTTAAACTTATAAGACCTTTGTATTAAAAAAATTAAATTGAATGGGTTATATTTATGATTATTTATTTCTTTGGAATAGATAAATATTCCACTTTAAAATCCAAATCTTGAAAAATATTTCTAGTAATGGACTTTTTGGGAGTTAGTAGAATATAAGTTCAATTCAACTAGGGTTTGCGATCCTGGTCAATATGAAAAGAAACATAAGTCTAGTTTTAAACAAAATAGTGAATTCTTGAATTATGGTACTTTACAATTAGTGAACTTGGATCATTTTTCTCTAAAGAAACTAAATATCTAAGTGGAAAACATTATTTTTATGTTTTATTTGTTGATTATATTGGAATTACTTGGAATAAATTTATTACATTTAAATTCAGAGAACACTTTTCTTCCAAATGTTTTTTCCTATTAAAAATTTGAACAGCCCACATTTTGTTACTATTATAAGTGATATATGTGTATAATTTATGAATTATTATTTATACACATTTTTAATGAATATGGAATTACTCATAATTTTTTCACAAAAAAACATCAACAGCATAGTGTGGTTGAATGCAGAAATTAGAATTTTCAAGAAATTAAAATTTCAATAATGAATGGAGATTCAATGGATAATTTTTTATAAGAAGTGTTTAATACTACTTGTTACATTAAAAATCATATTTTACTACAACCTGTTTTAAAGAAAACTCCTTATGAATTATATATTTATATAAATCCTAAATTTTATTATTTGATAGTTTTTAGTTATAAAACATTTATATTGAAGACTAAATATCATCTCAAAAAATTAGATTCTGAAAATGATGAAGGATTTTTCTGAGGCTATTATACAGATAGATAGGGTTATAGAGTTTTTAATAAAAATAAATAATTTAGTCAAAGATTATATAAATTTTATATTTGATGAAATAGATTATTAATTGTTTTTGTAAACATTCAAAAATTTATCCCCCAAACCATGATTCAAAAAAAATTATTTTACACCAAACTAGTATTCAACTAACAAATAATTACATAACAGAAATTAGTCTCTTGAATATTAATATTCCAAAAGTTTTTCTAAAAAAATCCAATCCATCAGTAGAATAAGAAAATCATTATTTTTCCCTCAATATGAGTCGACCATAAAGAATCATACTTATAATAATATTATTGGTGATGTAACTCAATAATGTATAACTCAATGGTCCTTAAGAAAATATCATGAACATCATGAAATTATTTTACATCTATAATATTAATTGAAAAATGAATCCTTAAGGGATGTAATCTATATAGTTTCCCTAAAAGATAAACTCAATCAATTTAAGAAAAACAAATTTTGTACATTGGTTGAGAGGGATAATGATCATCTGGTTAAAGGAGTCAAATGGGTTTTACATATCACATCCTAAACTTGATTTATTTAAATTTTTTATTTTTTTATTTATTGGACTTATTAATTTTTTCATGGTGTTTTGGTTTGAACCCATTTAAAATATTAAATTTAAAATTTTTCAATATAGGTGCATGGTTTACACACATTTGGTAAAAACAATGTGATAAAATGATCATAATTATGTAGTTTAATTGGGGAATATCACAAAGTCGCTGAAATGTTTCCCAAACTCTATAGAAAAACCATATTTGTTCCTTAATGTTCCTAGTGATGGGAACATGGTCCACCCAAGGTTTGGTAAATTATATGACAACCATATTTCACACCCATATTTTAAAAATTATAAAACTACTTTTCTACCCCCCTTAATTTTTAATAAACTTTTTCCTCACTCTCTCACCTCTCAAATGAACACCCTTGAAACAGTTAGGATGGTTCTAGAGTGTGGAATCCTCCTCCATATCTCATATATTTTTAGTTGTTTTCCCATTCAATTTCAAGTGTATCTCAAAATTTTAGGCCTTCTCTAGCTCCTCCAAATCAACTTTATTTTTATTTGTTCCAATTATACTCCATCTTATTTCTATGGTTCTCCCTAGGACAAACCCTAGGTGGGTTTCAGGTACTAATTTTTTTATTTCATAGATCCATAGTGTATGAGATCTCCTTGTTGGGTCTTCATATCATCCTATTTTATAGTTTTTCTTCATCTACACATGTTCCAGGTCAGTATATTTCCAGGTTTTTTATTTTATATAATGTTTTTCATGTTCTTTGGGGTTTCAAATTAGTTTACATTAAAATTATTATTGACATTTGAGTTCAATTAGAAATATAAATGTATATTGATCAAGGTTTTTAAGTAATTCTAATTGATTTTTGATTGGGTTATCATGGATTTCTCCCTATTTATTGTCGCCACTCTAGGAATAGATTGTGTATTTGATTTATAAACTATCTATGGTAGTTTATATAAAGTAATTTGAAATTATAAAATTATTTTATGCTTTTTATAGAATTTTATATGGTGATGCATTTTTTTAAGGGATTAATCAATGTGGGTTTTTTCTTGTTTGGTAATTTTAATAATTTTATTATTTTATCCTTATTTTATTTATTTAAGTATAATGTTCTATATTCCTCTTTTCATGTTTTATTCTTTTACACATATATACAGGAAAATTTTTATGATAAAAATGTGTATATATTCATATGATAATACGTGAATTTATTCACTGAGAAGTAATTATATATATAAGTAATTACATATGTCTATAACAAAAACAATTAATCTTTGAAACATATTCTTGATATTTCAATTATTTTTTAATATGTTTTCAAATATGTGAGTTATCTAAAGTGTTTTTAAAGGCCCAGTTGGCACATTGAGTAAATATTCTTTTAAAATCTTGTCACATTTTACTAATTCCCAATATATTTAGGTTTGATTTGTGTTTTATGTTAGATTATATGTTTTATTATATTTCTCATGATATTTTTCATTTTTTTCACTTAGTTTAAAAAAATATAATGATTTTAATAGTTTTATTAAATATGTCAAATGGAAATCCTTTCAAATGAAATGTGGTATGTTTGAAATGGGAATAACACATAAGAAGTTTGGAAACTATGAGGGGAAGAAAAAATTAAATATCACTTTGGATTACACTATAATAACAAAACACATAGACATGGATAAATTTTATGGTGATGTGGAATAGAATCACCACACTACTAGGAAAAGGCACACACTCCTTAGTGGTTGATTATATGTAGTTCCTTTGATGAATTTTACCATGCCACTAGGCCAAGTAATGTTGTCCTTAGAAGTTATAACATGCACTAGATTTATGGAGGATTATATCATGATCCATTATAAGGATCTAGAGTTCTAATAAACATATATTACCTAGGGTTTTCTCATTATTATTTCTTAAAAGTATTTATTGTATGATCATTTCTCATTCTATAATAATATTATATTTACTAGGAATATATGTTTTATATTTCATAATTTTCACTTATACCTTGTTCCATCTTACCAATTATTTATTATTTTCTAATTAAATTTTCCATGTTGTTATTATAGTTCTTGGTTGTTTATTACTTATTTAATTTTTTTCTAAAAAAATTTAAAAATAAATTTTCCAAAAAGGGGTTGGAAAGTGGTTTTCAAATGGGGGTTTCTAATTACAGTTTCATAGGATAAGGAAATGTTAATTAAGTTATTTGTATCATTTTAATGGAAACTAAAATAGATTTTATAAAGTATTATAATGTGATATTGGATTTTCTTATAAAATGGAAAAATCTATTTTCAATTGTATTTTCAAACTAGCGTGTGTGGTCTACTATGGAAATGTAAATGTACATAATATACAGGGATTACCTATTGGGATATTATAACAACACCCTTATAACACAACTTAGTATCTATTGAATATGATCCTTTTGATGTTTTATATTCATTTATTGGTAAATCAAAGAGAAGGTTGGTATTGAGGTTGGAGTGTGACCTTAGGCCACATGGGATAACTTGTTCATGTATGATAGTTTTATTTTATGCCTAGTATAATTTGAAAAATTAGCCACTACTTTCATTGTTTCATTTTATTTAATTCATGATTCACTATATATATGAAGTTATGGATACTAAAGAGGACAATTTTCTTTGTGGTGGGAGTTGTGGGTGAGATAAGGGGATTTTTCTTTTGTTTTAAAACTACTTTATTCTGATTTTTTTTCTATTCTACTAAAACATGGACTTTATATGTATGGAGTTTCCATAAACGATTTTTTTATTCTATTTTAATTTATACTGTGGGATAAATTGGTTCCACTAATTAAATATAATACCTTGTTTCTTGTTATTGTCCTTTGAAGATTGAGAATGAACCTTGGGTGTTACTATAGGCTAGCTCGGGTGTTTGATAGATTGATGACCCAAATTAGTATATAAAAAATGGTATCAAAGATTAGTTTCTTAAGAGGGACTCGGATTCAGAGTTCCCTTTATTATTTGGGTTTTGAGGATAGATTGGAGTTGGAATATCAGAACTTGATAGGATGGTATGGTAAGTGTCTAACGATCTCTTACTCATTATGAACCTATAATATCTATGGGAATTCAATCTTTATATCCTAAATTTTGAGTTTCTATTATTTATTATTGCTATTTTGAATTGTTAAAAGGATATTTATGTTTTAGTATATAATAATAATATTTTAATTGGTGTCAAGAGGTAAGATCCCATGGTATAGAAAACCCTATGGAGTTTGAGTTCATGGTTTTATATGACTTCCAGTAGTAATTTTGATGATTGGAAAAGGGTCTGCAAAACTATATGAACCATAAATGTGTGAAAAATAGTCCCTCCAAAAGATGTTTCTTGATATTTGATCATATTGATCGGGTAATTAATTATTGTTTAGAATGGGGTTGTGGGTTTTAAAATAAAAGGGATATCTATTTGAAAATTTATAAAGGGGGTTTTATGATGAAAATTTGGTTATAAAAAGAAAACTGAGGTTTTGAGATTTATAAATTGTATTTGGGATTCTAATAGTGTTTTTTTCTTTTATTCTAAAATTTATAATGGTATTTTCAATTGAGATGATAAATAATTTAAATGGGGTTTAAAGGGATTTTAGATTTGGTGAATATTTTTTAAATTGAAACTCGGGAATTGGGGAGGAGTTTTTCAAAAATTAATTTAAAAGGGATTGATGTTTAAAAGTGATAAAATGATTTCAATAAAGAAGATTTTGAATTAAAAATTTGTTTTCAAGAATTATATTGAGGTTTTAAAATTAAAGGGAGTGATTTTGAATTTGTTTAAAAAAGAGGGTTTTGATTTGTTCCTTGCCCTAGTTCTTTGGATTTTAGTGGTGATTTGGTTTATTATTATTTTTCTTTGGAGTTGAGTATTGATTTTTTATTGGTATAATTTATGATTGAGTTATTTTTAACTATTAATATGAATATTTTATTTTGAGAAGGCATCCTAGAAAGGTCTTAGAAATTTTCCAAACTAGAAGATGATATATTTTAGGGTCTTTATCTGGTCCTAGTTGGGTCTACATCATTAGGTATCTTTTTATATTTTTTCATGGATCATGATGTTTGAGATTTTCTTGTACCATTTCATGTAAATGGGTTTTCTAATGTTTTATTACAATTTTTTTGTGGTGGTTTCATTTTATTGATTCATTGGGAAAGGGAGAAAACTTGGGTGTATTGCTTTGGTGATAAATTAATATGTTAAACCATTTGATTTTACACACTGGATAGTGATGTCCTGATTCTTACTAGGATGGTCATGGATAATACCTTTGATTGGAAATCCTAGGACATCCTTATTATTTGACCCAAGATGAAAAGTCATGTTGTTCTTGATAAGGAATGTATATGGTTTATGCTACTTCTTTTGTTTTTCCTTAATTAGGAAGCTAATATTAATTTTTTGTTTTGGGAGCATTCTTAAGGTTATAACTTTCATTGGGATTATTTAAATGATGTTTAAGGTAAATATTTTGTTATTTCATTACTTTAGGATTAAACAATATTAGTCTATTCATTCGATCCATTCATTGTCTCTTCCTTTATCATGCATATCTTATTTTTACCCTCTATTGTTTGTGTAGATCTATGGAATGTAATTTGGGAATTATAAATTTGTTTCATAATTTGGGTAACTATATGATTTTCTCATCCACATTATGGAATATGACTTGATTGGGTGATTCTTTTGAGTCCCTTTGGTTGGGATTTTATGTCATGTATATTGGTGTCCCTTCCATGTGCTTCATCGTATGGAACCACAATGTTAGTTGAGTATTTAGTTGGTTGGAAGATCTGTTTGGGTCTCAAAATTATTGATCCCTTAACTACTGGTCAAGTGTGACTTGTAGAGTTGAAATTTATTCTATGTTTTGTTATCTCATATATTATAAATACAGCTAACCTAGTATCTAAGAGTTAGTGGTTACTTTATTACATTGGCCCTAGATACAAACAATCTCATCCCAAAGTACTGAATAGTTTAGTATCAATTTTAAACAATTACATACTTTAATTTTACATTATTATTGGAAACATAAAATAAAAAACTTATATTTTCTTCGAGTACATCATTATGTCCTCTAGACTGACCCAGTATATCAATTATAATTCAAATCTTGGGATCTTGGGGAAAGAAAAACTAATAAAAGGGTGAGCCCAAAAGCTCAGTAAGGGAATGAATACAACATAATCTATCTTGAATAAGATATAATAAATATGGAAATTTATATAAACAACACACATTCTATTTAATTAACTACTTCAACCTGAAGAAAAATATGTCAGAAATAGATAACGATAAAATAATTCAATATAAATAACCACATAGGCTTGAAACTTAACTGAGTATATTATAATTAATCTTATAATCATGTGGAATATCAGTGAATAATTTCATAATGATAAAATTCATAATTTTTAACATCATAACCATATATTATGTGCCTCATCCCAAGACATCTTACTTAAATGGGTATGGCCTCGAGCAAAAATCCAAGCTAGTTTGTCCTATGAGACCTACCAATACATAGAATGGATATAGAAGGCCCCACCCATCACTTACTATTTAAAATTAATTCCTTATATAAAAGGGTTTTAAGATAATAAATTTAAAAATTCATATTTAAAAACTAACATAAAAATGATGATAATTTCCCCAATCAATAAACATAATCAAAAACCATTCACAGTATCATGGTTGATGAAATAAAAATAGTACATCCCTAGTCAAAATGAACATAATACATCTAGATATATAATAAAAATGTTATAATTATACCACAATCCCAAAGGATATAAATTTAAATAAGGGTTATTGTTTTTTATGAATATATATACCATAAAAATTCTATTTAAAACATTCTTGAGGAAAATAACATTTTCACTTTGAAAATCACATTTTAAAACTAAAATTTCCCAAAACATGATGAAAAGAAATTTCTTTGAAAATATACTTGGTAGCTTGTAATATAATATTTATAACATTTAGTGGTAATGATGGAAGAAAATTTCATAAATTTTGTATAAGTTAAAAAACATTTATTTCACACTGTTGTAAGAAGGGTAAAAAGTACCTCGTATGAAAAATGAAAAGAAGATTATTTTGAAAATATTTTTTCTAAAATTAAAAAATGGGTAAAAAAATATATTTAATAAATCATTTGGATAATTTTATAACAATTTCTTAAAAAAATTTGAAGACATTTTTTTGGAAGAAAAATGATTTTCAACCGAATAGAGAAATGAAGTCAGCTTTTCTGAAAAACATTTTCTCCATATTTATGATTACCAAAGAGAGAAAAATTTCAATATAATAAATTTTTTATTAATAATCATATGATAAGAAAATATTTTCAGTTTAAGATATAAATATCCAACAATTTCCCCTTGGGAGTCTTAAACATAAATTATCATGAATAATGATGAGATCATGAAATAAACCCTTACCACTATTGTAATATTTGAATCATAATCATTATGAAAGAAATAAAAACAAATGAAACTTTAAATAAAATTAAGATAGATATATTCATTATATAATATATCAATTGGGAATTATATACACAACATAGAAGAAATAGGATTTCAATAAGGTATTTGTCTCACGGAAGTGAAAGTGGGACCAGAAACTCTTACCTTAGGTTCAACTTCCATTTTATGTTTATAAACCTAATGTATAATAAATATTCATTTATTATAAATATATTATATAATAATAATAATATATCTCATACCATATATTATTATTTTTAACTGTTTATTAATAATTCTTTGATAAAATCATTGTTTCATGTGATAATTGCTTCATTTTTTATTTATGTTTTGGTTTAATAATTTGTGTCCTTTTACATTGATCATGGTTAAATCATATATAAAATTTTTTAAATTATATAAATATTTTATAAAATAATTATATATTTATTTATAGTAATCTATGAATTTTTGAGATATAAAATAGATTACATCATTCATGGAGATGGTAGATCGTACGTACACATGAATAATGTTTCCATTTTTCTTGACTAATGGATTGAAATGAATGTAAATAATATTTCACTAATACATATTTATTATGATTTCATATATATAACATATATTAATTAAATTTATCTTTATTAGCTTCCATGTAAATCTTTAGTGAAAAATGATTCATATTGTTATGTGAGGTGGTAGTCCGCCATAGACACGAGCGACATTATCGCTTCCCAACAGAATATAAAGTAATAATTTTTATGTGATATTATAATTAAATAAATAAAATTATATCATAAATATTATACATATAAATTAAATCCATCATTATATCCAAATGTGATAAGTGGTGATGGAAATCAAATTACATCGGATCAGGAGGCGGTAGTCCGCCATACATAGGATCAATTGTTTCATTTCCAATTTTATGAAAGTAGTGATCTATATATATTATAAAATTAAAATAATAAAATATAATTATATAGGAGAAAATTGTTTTATTATATTATAATTATTTAATAATCATTGAAGGAGGTGGAATACGAAATAAAATAAAATGATCATTTAAGAACGCTACCTCTTCTTAGGACTATCTCTTTAGGGTTGCACAAAAATAATTCCTTGGATGAATATATGATAAAACATGGACTCTATTATGATGTGAAATAATTAAAGAATATTTTTTTTGGGGGATTAAATGAACCAAATTTCTTTTTAAGTGTGAAGAGTGAAGGATAAGTTGTGGTCTTTTATAAGTGGGGGAGAGGACACACAAGACATTTTTAAAACGAATAATGTGTACCCCCATTTTTTCACATCAAAAAAGGTTCCAAAATAAGTAATTATATAACCTTATATTTCATAAGGTATAAATATTTATATAAAATAAGTTTTGGAAAATTTAATATGTTATTTAATCTATGACCTTTTTAGTTAAATCCCTGATAAATCCTTTTTAACCCTAACTGCAGTAATAAATTTTTACTATTATTACTATTAATTTTGAACAAAAAAAATAAGTTGACCATATTATATAATATAAATTATTAAAGTTCCAAATATGGAGTCCATTTTTTCAAATTCATTTCATAGAAGTTTCATGATCGAATTTAAAATTAAACCCACAAACGTGTTGAAAAAAAGGTTTTCCAAAGAAAAATATTCAAATGTTCAAAAAATTTATATATTAGAATGAAATATAAAATTGATTCCAATGAAATAAATTAGTTAAATTTTAATATATTTAAAATAATTTTAATTTAAAAAAAATTAAAATATAATTTATCTTTCAAAATAATTTAAATGGAAAAGGTAATTTTTTTTAAAAATTGTTATTTTTCAGTAATCATCAAAAAAATTATCTTATTATAAAATTATAAAAAATTTACACAAAAATAACATAGATATATATTTTTAAAAAATTCATTTTATTTTAATATATAATTTTTCTAAAATTGCTAGAAATTAATTTTAAATTATGTGTGCAAAGTGCAATTAAACCACCTTTTAGAAAAATACTGTTTTTAAGAAATAAAATTCCCTTCAAATGATTCTTAATATATTTATAATTAATAGGTAACTATTTAATTTATTTCAAACATGTGTAAAAATATATAAATTTTATAATTTATTTAGTTCTATTCATACCCACCAACTTAATAGCTAGGATATAATGGTCTTGTTTAAATAATTATATTTTAATAGTGTATCATGTTTTATTTAAACGTTGTGTTGTGTGCATCACAAGCTAGCAGTGAGATTGAATTTATTTTAAAGGAAATATTCTATTATGTCTTGGGGAGTTAAATTTTATTATATTATTGGTGTTTCATGTCATATTTTCTATCAAAAATGATGTTCCTCTTAAAATCCTTGGGTGTTACATTCTTCCCCCTTAAATAAAATGCATCTCCATTATTTAATCTTGATATCAGTAATCAAAGGTTTGAGATTTCAAAATATATTTTTTGGAAATACACATCATAAAAATGGTTAGTAAAATATTAATTTGATAAGATAGAAATGGAATTGTAAAGGTCATCTAGAATACCACATAACTAGGTTTCCAAATGGTATAACATTGGTGGGAAGTGAATCTATGGACTTTGAAGGAAAAAATACAAAATTTTGGAGAGTGATAGAGATCATTTATCAACATAATTTGAATGATAATGATAATGTAAAAAATCAAAAAACTATAAATATGTTATGAGTGAAAAGACAAGCGGTTCACAAGATATGAAGGTAATAAGGTTACATATTTTATTCATCATCCTTTTATAAGAGTTGAGGAATTCATTAAATATTATGATAGAGAAAATATATGTACCATTTCATCATTTGGTTATGATTTGATCAATTTTCACTTTTTCTATTGCTTGAAGAAATGAATATCCAATATGAATATTTTATTCCTAAAGAACTAAAATTAACTTTTAAATTATTATAAAATCCATAATAGATTTACAAGATATTCCTAGTAAATGTATTAAAACCAAAATGGTTTTCATGAGTTATCAAATATAATACATTAATTTCTAATACCACAATAGTAAATCCCAAAATTTAATGTAATCCATTTCTTAAATAGTTAACATTAGGAATCATCCAAAATATATCTAACCAAATTCAAAGGCTAAATATTTAGAAGTAAGTTGACTAATTTAAAATTATATTCTCTGAAAAATATAAACTGGATCCAAATGTCACATTACAAATACATGAGTAACTTTATCAACATAAAAACCCGATGAAACCATGAATTCCTCTAAAAAATATCTTAGGTGATCGAATATATTTCATAAATCCAATCGGGTAGAAAACTACAGTAATGATAACATAAGTCATCGAATCACAAACCAATTTCAAGGTCATGAATACTATCCCATAAAATTCTATTTATAATTATTATCTTAAGATAAAACACATATTAAAGGTTATCTAATTTAAATCAAACATTTTCAAAAAATACCAAATTTCCCCTAAATCACCTTTCTTGGTACTATTTAACATATTCCTTCAAATCCTAGTAGAAAAAACTTTAGTAAAATACTTAAGAATTTTAATAATATAATTGACAAAATATTTCTTCAAAATAATTCTTGAAACCAAATATATAAGAAATTTAATCATTTTACTCTGGTTTTATTAATAAAAAAATCTTAACCTTGATCCCTTAACTTCTTTGGAGGTATATTCCCTTTATGCTTGCGACAATCATTTGTTTATTGAACCATATCCTTACAATTAAAGAATTTAACAATGGAAACTTATTTATTTACCTTTAAATCACAAACATGTTGGCATTTCTCTCCGAACATATAGAAAACCCCCATTCCCTCAAAGAAGTACAGGAGACTTTTTTTTACAAAATTATCACATGTGAGAAAATCATTATATCCCTTATTCCATTTATCTATATTTTTCTCTTTTATACTATTCTCCCTTTGAATATATAAGACTTGGATAATTCTTTCTCTATCTTTATAGTACATTATACATTGTCCTAATATGATGGTAAGTTTTTAGAGACTATTTCTATTTGAAGAATTGGATTTAACCCATCAAGGAAATGGTCAATCATGCTATTTGTATTATGTACATAGTCTATAAAATTCCTTGCAAACCTAGTAAATTTTTTCATACATAGAAAAAAAATTATCTTTATTTTATATTGGATAATATAATTTTCTCTATATATTAGATCTTTTCTCATGAGTACAATACTTTTCAAAGAAGAGTAACTTAAAATACTATTATTAAATTCTAGTTATTTCCTCTTCATCTATAGTGTTTTGAATCAATGAACACAATTTATCCACATCTCTTGTAACACCACGAGATTTTATGAGAAGTATTATTTTTAATTTATTTGATGTATTGTGTTGTATGATACCCCAATATTATCTTGCTCTATATTCAACATTTTATTAGCTTGCAGTATATGCAACACTAATCTTAGATCGTGTTACACACAATTTCAAGTTTTTTTATAGTAGTTATTCTATGAAACATTGGGTATATATATATATATATTCAATTTATTAATGAAATATGGTTGTATTTAGTTATACGCAACAACAAAGGAGTTGTCCACTTCACGTAACCCTGACTTGTCTTGCATTACACGCAATCACGACCTTCCTCGATAGCATGTGTTGTACGCAATACCGGGTTTCACTAAACAGTGATATATTATTATAATATTATTATGAACTAGCCATTATGAATAGTATTAACTAAATTTTTAATTTTATAACATTATTATTCATATTACACATTTTCTAGAACATGGTATAAGAACAAAATAAATTTTTCAGGTAAAATAAGTATTTTTCAAAAAATGCAGTTTTTCCGCCTTTTGATGGCACACCCATTTTAAATATAATTTTTGAAAATTTTATAAGTTAAATTTTACAAAATAAACTTCTTCTTTTGAATAAGGATATAAAAATTTACATTGGATAATGTTTTGATATTTTTCTGATAACTTTCATATTTTAATGAATAGTAAAAACACACTATATTTTAATTAAAAACAAATTTTTTCATCGTAATAATTTATATTTTTAAATTATAATATGGAATTGTTTTAAAGTATAAATAGAATATATTTTTACCATTTAATAAACATATGTCATTATCATTGATTTTACATTGAATTCATAGGTAAAATCATTTCAATCCTTTGCAATATTTTAACTTTTAAAACATGTTTTCTTAACAACGGGATTAATTTTAAATTAATTTCTGAAACTTTTGTGTATTGAATTTATAAAACTGTATTCCATATTTTTAATCAGTGGGTCCAAAGTATGTTAATAGGCTACTTTTTATTTTTGGGCATTATGAATAGTAACTACGGTAAATTTTATTTACCATAGTAAATGGTAAATCGGGTAATTAAGGGTAAATATAATATTATAAAATTACCCTAATACTTGTATTAATATAATTGGATGCTTATATTTCATCCTAAGGCATATTTGGGTCGAAATGGAATCCATTTGAACCCACTTGGAGGTGATTAAGACCTTTAGTTTATTTTTTTTAAAGGAAAGTGAAATATGTCTCACTCAACTTTAATAATTAAAGTATTTTTAATATATATTTATACATAATATAAATTCTGTTTTAAATTCTCATTTTAAAGATAAATTTTTTTTCTTTATCATGGTAATTTATTTATAATTTTTAAGAGATATTTAATTACCTTAATATCTTATACATTAATGATGCATAAATTATTTATTTAGTGAAAAATAAGTAATATAGTTTTTATTGAAATAATAATACCCATTAAAAGGCTCAAAAACCTGAATAAAACTTATTGGTAGTGTATATATACACCATAATCATCCAATGACCGAATATATGACCGTTTGGAGTCTTATAAAAGTGATTATGCCACTTATATTATTTTATTTTAAATGATGTCAAAGTTGTCACCTTCAAAATTTAATAAATATAACATTTTAAAAGTTGGGTGTTTTAGAATATAAATCCGACTAAAAGTACTATTATGAAATCGATAAGATTTATCTTCATCCTAGAATTTTATTTTTTATTTTTATTCAACAAATAAGTATATTTAATAATTATACAAAAATGTTGTAGAAATTATTTTATTAAGAGAAGTATCAAATAAATGATTTTACAAATAGTAAAATAATATTATATGAACTATTTAATGTGATCCAATAATTTTATATATTAATATTTCATGTTAGGAACCTATTAAATAATTTATTTCGAATATATCCTCTGTGTGGATTTTATTTAAATTCAAATAAATGGATATTGTCAAAATTGACACTATTGTTATTTTATAAAAATAACATATTATTAAATTGTTTAAAAATCACAAAAAAAATTAAAAATTATAAATTGAAATTTATATAGTCTAAAATTTCATAAATTATCCAATTATAGAAAATTAACAACACATAAGTGATTATTTATAACCATTTAAAATTTAGAATTTTATTACCACAAATAAAATTAAATAGATTAAATTAGGATAAATCAAAATGATAAGGTTTAAAATAAGATCCAAACATGTCTAAATTTGATTGGTTGATGATATTAAAACCCTATCGCATCTAATATTCTAATTTAGTCATTTTGGGAGGTTTTTATTTTGAGTTTTAATTTATATTAAACTAATATTTTTGTGGATTCCAATGGTGCCCGTCTCCTCCATTATAAAAGGGCACCTCCTCCCTCTCATCTTTACACAACTTTGAGCCTTCAAGATCAAAAAACCCCTGCCCATTTCCCTTATAAACTTACCTAGAAATATTATATAGGTCCTGGTCTTCTTCAAAGACTAATTTTAGTGCCCTAAGAGGAGGTTTCAAAGAGGCGTGTCGAAAAAGAGGTAATATTCGCTATCGATTCTTTCAAATTTATTTCTTCTTATAATTCCTATTCTTTATTTGTTTTATTATGAAGTAATAACATCAGTATCACTCATATACTGATATGTTATTATAAATATGAAACAACCCTATTCCACCTTCTATCCATCCTACGGAAAACGAAATCATTGTGCGTGCGTATGTACGGAATACCGTCTCCACACCGTGGTCTAATCTGTTTTCCACCACCACCTTACTTGGATGGGTATAATGGTGTAAAGAATAACTATATGTGATTATTGTAAAGTTATATTTATTCTTAAATAGTATACATACACTTCAATACAATTCCATAATCATGGGAATGATATCATCGCTCATGCGTACGTACGGACTACGGTTTCCACGAACGAGATGAGATTCATTTTACATGATTAACCATTCATGTATGATAATAAAGTATATATAATGAATAATAATGGTATATATAGCATAATAATGCTATTTTATTTATGTATATTTTATTAACTTACTTCCATTCAAGTCAATAAGGAAAGGAAAACAGCGTTCATGCGTACGCACGGCCTACCATCTCCATGAACGGTGTATTTCATTCCATTTATCAATCTATCATATATATGTATATACTGAATATTTATTATATATAAATCATGTTTTACATTATGAAATTATGTAAATAAAGATATAATTAATAATACCAAGAACAACAAGTCGAAACATGTACGATAAATGAAACGATTTTACCCAAAACGCTGCTTTAACATGGATTTACAAAAGAACGGGTAATATAAAGTCATAAGTGAACTATATATGATATAATAACAATGAATATGATTCTTTAATAAGTCAATGACATTATATAAATAATTATACATGAGTTTCAGATACGTATGAAGCATATCGGACCTAAGGTAAGGGATAATGTTGCAATCTCAATTGTTTTCTATCCGAGATTGCTTATACGTAAGTATTTACTAGGGTTATATTTATCATCCATGTCCAAGTTTTAGAAAAATGTTTTCATGTATGTTTAAATTCATTTTTACCCATTTTTTACTTTTACTACATGGTATGTAAGGAATCTTTTTTTTTGTTTACCATACAAGGCACTTTTTGACTTTTCTGGCAAAAGTACGAGAAGAATGTTTTTTTAACTTATACGGCGTGAACAGATTTTTACGGTTTCATAACGCCTTATTTTCATGAATCTTACTCTACAATATTTCATTGATATTTTCAAAAAATCCTTTTATTTTAAAATTTAATGTCATTTTGTGAAAAGAAAATGATTTTCAAGAAGAAATGATATTTCCCTCAAGAATTCAGTTCAAGTGCTTTATCAAAACCATTTTCCATATAAGATGACATTATTTCATATGTGTATGTTTCAAGTATAATTTATCTATGATTTATATGGTTTCACTTTTCTTAGGATGAAATTATATTTGTTTGTTTTATATGGATTATGTTTTTATGGAATGATGTTTATGAAATCCAATTTATTCTTTGGGTTATGATGAATGATTTATCATTGTTTTGTGGAACACGTAAGAATGGTTTCAATATGAGATGGGTGGGACCTATATCTCCCTCAAATGCATTGGGTAAAGATTTATATCTAATGAGATAGACATGGATGAAACAGTAAGTAAATCTAATTCAGTAATACAGGGATGGAACAACAAGTAAACCCGGTTCAGTAAGGGACTTTGTCCACTAAGATGGTCTTGGCAGCAATGCCTTGGATACTATAGAAATCATATCATGTGATTAATGTTTTTCCACAATTACAAGTTTTATTCCCATGCTATTTTATCATGATTTATGTTCCATTATGATCTATGCCTTATGTACTGCCTTGTTTTATGTCATTGCTCAAGAATTTGATGTTTAAATATTATGTTCATGTTTTGAAGTTCAAATGTATATGGTTTGTTTTATTTTCTCCATATTTACCCTTACTGAGCATTTGAGATCACCCTTTATATGTTTTATTTTCCCTAGGATATAATGAAAGGTTTTAGGTAAGAAAAAAAAGGAATATCTTTATGGGAGATATTAAAGATCTTTCCCCAAGATTAGAATATTATGTTCCAAGTTTCCAAAGACGCTAAACTATTACAGTCCTTATGTGTATATTTTTTCTAAGTATTAAGTATTCCAAAAAAAAGTAATGTAATGTCCATGTACGTCAATCTTTGGGTCTCTACAGTTGGTATCAGAGGAAAGGTTTAGTTAACCTTCAGAAACTAGGATGCGAAAACTTTAGTGAACTCCCTAGAGATATTTATAAGGTATGTCTAGGGATGTCTCTAGGGTTAACTAGACATATAGGTTATAGTCCTAGAATTACGGTAACGATCGTAGAATTAAACCTAAGATGTTATATATTGAAGGTACTCCCCCTTTATTATGTTTTTTTCCTAGCATGATTTTTGCCTCTCACACTATTCTTGTTGGGTTTTAGAAAATGGCTAGAAACAGGAAGATTCATGATAATGGAGGATATAATGGAAAATGGAATGATATTTTTCATGAGAAACCGAATGAAACGGGATTTGGAAGTCCAAACATAGTTATTATTTCTAATTAGAAATCTCATAATATGATAAATAATATCAACTTTCGTAAGTTTCCTGACTCGACTAATAAGATAAATATGGAGTTTCATGATGATCATAGAAGAAAGAAAGTTCAATTTCCCTCATGTAAATCATGTGGGAAGAGGCATCAAGGATAATGTTTCAAAGGAACTGGAAGATGGTTTGGGTGTGGAAAAGAAGGACACAAATCTAGTAAGTGTAAAGGAAAAGGTTCAGTTAACACCATGGTCAAGGATAATGTTATTACTACGACATCAAAAACGATTAACTGTTTTAAATGTGGAATGTATGGGCATTATGAAAACTAATTCCCTAAGGGAAAGTATCATGAAGAGAATCATTATGGTTTTATGGGTAGTATTTATGTTGATGATGATGAAGAGACCACAAATGATATGTGAGATGAAGGAATTGTTCAAGCTCAGTCAATGATTTAAGAGGTAGTGGAATGATTTATGTTTATCAAGAGTTATTTTGTATAGGTAGTGGTACTATGGAATAAAGCCACATATAAGGATTGTTACACTATTGTTTTTTCTAAGTATTTGATAGTATATGTTGAATGGTACCAGTAACCATGAACGGTTATTCGAATATTTTAGAAAGTAGATGATATGCACATAATTAAGGGATAAGGAGAAAATAATATGTATGATAGTATTCATGAGCTCATTACTGATATAAGGACAAAGTGATATCATGGTTTGAGTATATCGAAATTTTGGTATTTTGGTATGTGGAAATAGTTAACTTTTGACAGCATTCATGTTTTCACTAAGGTTCAATGGGCATTAATTTTTCAATAGAATACATGATTAAGGTATTCACATGTTTGGAATGTGACCAACAAGATATATAGTATAATATATGGGGGATAAATGATGGTATTCACATGCTCGGTAGATGACATTTCTAGTAATTGATTCCTTTATACTATGAGATTGGGCATAAGTATTTTGGATAAGCCTAAAGATTGGAATGGATTATGTTGGACATAAATTAGTATTGTCTAAGGCTAGAAATTGATTTCAATATTATTGATGGGATGTTATAATAATGTAGTTTTAGAAAAAGGACAACCTGCAGGATGGGCGACAACCCATCACGTCGGAAAAGGTTGCGGGAATCGAACCCACAACCGAAGTGCGACAGGCCTTTATCACCTACCACTGGCCTACTAGAAGTCCCTTAATAGTAGAAACTAGTTTTATTTTATTAAGCGGTATGATAGATGAAGTATAAGTCCATTTTTTGAATCATATACGATTAACCACACCATAGATGGAATTATGTATATTTTATAACTTTTTATAACCTTTTGTTTGAAACAGATGGAATGACTCATCATTCTATCACATGATCTGTTAACACTTCGTGAATGACAAATTCAACTTCATTTCTTTAAGAGATGAAGTGTAAATTGTTCAAGGCAGGAACAGCGGTGAGATTGTACCAAAATCAAGTAAGTATTTCTTTTAATTTAAAAATTCTTCAACATTAGGGAAATGATCTTCAAAACCAAACATATTGTCCTAGTTTCCTCATATCTGATGAATTAGATGGTACCTTAGAACATCACAAATTTATGGCTTTGTGATTCTTGTATTTTTCATAGCCATGCTCTCTACCACTCACCATCAGAACATGATGGTAAGATTTCTCTTTTATATCTATATTTTCACCTATGTTCTCTTATGTGGAAACCCAGTGATTAGTTAATTTGGGTAACCGTTACATTTCATACTTAAGTTTTTAAAGATAATTTTTGGTATTCCTTTTTACGATGTGGGTTTCTATTAAAGAAACTTACAAATAGTAAACCATTTATAACCCCAATGAATTTCGAGGGTGAAATTCATTTTAAGGGGGTAGAATGTAACACCCTGTGATTTTATGAGCAGTATTATTTTTAATTTATTTGATTTCTTGTGTTGTATGATATCCTAAGATTATCTTGCACTATACGCAACACCGTATTAGCTTGCAGTATATGCAAAACTAATCTTGGATTGTGTTACACACAATTTCAAGTTCGTTTGTTAGTAGTTATTCTACGCAACATTGAGTATATATATATATATAATGTATTAATGAAATATGGTTGGATTTAGTTATACGCAACAAAAAAGGAGTCGTGCACTTCACGCAACCCTAAATTGGCTTTCATTACACGCAATCGCGACCTTCCTCGATAGCGTGTGTTGTACGCAATACCAGGTTTCACTAAACAACGATATATTATTATAATATTATTATGAACTAGCCATTATGAATAGTATTAACTAAATTTTTAATTTTATAACATTATTATTCATCTTACACATTTTCTATAACATGGTATAAGAACAAAATAAATTTTTCAGGTGAAATAAGTATTTTTCAAAAAATGCAGTTTTGCCGCCTTTTGATGGCGCACCCATTCTAAATATAATTTTTGAAAATTTTATAAGTTAAATTTTACAAAATAAACTTCTTATTTTGAATCAAGATATAAAAATTGACATTGGATAAAGTTTTGATATTTTTCTGATAAATTTCATATTTTAACGAATAGTAAAATCACACTATATTTTAATTAAAAACAACTTTTTTCATCGTAATAATTTATATGTTTAAATTATAATATTTAATGGTTTTAAAGTATAAATAGAATATATTTTTACCATTTAATATAATTTATGTCATTATCATTGATTTTACATTGAATTCATAGGTAAAATCATTTCAATCTTTTGCAATGTTTTAACTTTTAAAACTCGTTTTCTTAACAACGAGATTAATTTTAAATTAATTTTTGAAAATTTTGTGTATTGAATTTAGAAAAATGGATTCCATATTTGGAATCATTGGGTACAAATTATGTTAATAGTCTACTTTTTATTTTTGGGAATTATGAATAGTAACTACGGTAAATTTTATTTACCATAGTAAATGGTAAATAAGGTAATTAAGGGTAAATATAATATTATAAAATTACCCTAATATTTCTCTTAATATAATTGGATGCTTATATTTCGTCCTAAGGAATATTTGGGTCGAAATGGAATCCATTGGAACCCACTTGGAGGTGATTAAGACCTTTAGTTTATTTTATTTAAAGGAATGTGAAATATGTCTCACTCAACTTTAATAATTAAAGTATTTTTAATATAAGTTTATACAGAATATAAATTCTGTTTTAAATACTCATTTTAAAGATAAATTTTTTTTCTTTATCATGGTAATTTATTTATAATTTTTAAGAGATATTTAATTACCTTAACAGCTTATACATTAATGATGCAAAAATTATTTATTTAGTGAAAAATAAGTAATATAGTTTTTATTGAAATAATAATACCCATTAAAAGGCTCACAAACCTGCCCAGAACTTATTGGTAGTGTATTTATACACCATAATAATCCAATTACCAAATATATGACCGGTTGGAGTCTTATAAAAGTGATTATGACAATTATATTATTTTATTTTAAATGATGTCAAAGTTGTCACCTTCATAATTTAATAAATATAACATTTTAAAAGTTGGATGTTTTAGAATATAAATCCGACTAAAAGTATTACTATTAAATATATAAGATTTATCTTCATCTTATTATTTTATTTTTAATTTTTATGAAACAAATATGTATATTTAATAACTATATGAAAATGTTGTAGAAATTATTTTATTAAGAGAAGTATCAAATAAATGGTTTTACAAATAGTAAAATAAATAATATATGAACTATTTAATGTGTTACACTAATTTTATAGATGCATATGACATGTTAGGAACCAATTAAATTTTTAGTTCAAATATATCCTTTGTGTGGATTTTATTTAAATTCAAATAAATGAATAGTGTAAAAATTGACACTATTGTTATTTTATAAAAATAACATATTATTAAATTGTTTAAAAATCACAAAAATATTTAAAAATTATAAATTGAAATTTATATTGTCCAAAATGTCATAAAGTATCCAATTATGGAAAATTAACAACACATAAGTGATTATTTATAACCATTTATAATTTATAATTTTATTACCACAAATAAAATTAAATAGATTAAATAAGGATAAATTAAAATGATAAGGTTTAAAATAATATCAAAACATGTCTAAAATTGATTTTTTGATGATATTGAAACCCTATATCATCTAATATTAGAATTGAGTCATTTTTGGAGGTTTTTATTTGGGTTTTGAATTTATATTAAACTAATATTTTTGAGGATTCCAAAGGTGCCCCTCTCCACCCTTATAAAAGGGCACCTCCTCCCTCTCATCTTTACACAACTTTTAGCCTTAAATCTTGGAAAATCCCTGCCCATTTCCATTCTCAACTTCTCTATAAATATTCTAGAGGTACTGGTCTTCTTCAAAGACCAATTTTAGTTCCCTAATAGGAGGTTTCAAAGACGCGTGTCGAAGAAGAGGTAATATTCGTTAGCGATTCATTCAAATTTATTTCTTCTTCTAATTCCTCATATTTAGTTGTTTCATTATGAATTAATAACATCAGTATCACTCATATACTTATATGTTATTATAAATATTAAACAACCCAATTCCACCTTCTATCTATCCTACGGAAAAGAAATCATCGCGCATGCGTACGTACGGAATACCGTCTCCACGCCGTGGTGTAATCTGTATTCCACCACCACCTTAATTGGATGGGTATAATGGTTTAAAGAATAACTATATGTTATTATTTTAAAGTGATATTTATTATTAAATATTATACATACACTTCAATACAATTCCACAATCATGGGAATGATATCATCACTCATGCGTACGTACGGACTACCGTCTCCACGAACGTGATGAGATTCATTTTACATGATTAACCATTCAAGTATGATTATAAAGTATATATAATGAATAATAATGGTATATATAACATAATAATGCTACTGGATTTATGTATATGTTATTTACTTACTTCCATTCAAGTCAATAAGGAAAGGAAAACAACGTTCATGCGTATGTACGGCCTATTGTCTCCATGAACGGTGTATTTCATTCCATTTATCAATCTATCATATATATTTATATTATTAATATTTATTATATATAAATCATGTTTTAAATTATTAAATTAACTAAATCAGGATATAAGTATTAATACCAAGAACAACAAGTCGAAACACATACGATAAATGAAACGATTTTACCCAAAATGATGCTTTAACATGGATTTACAAAAGAACGGGTAATATAAAGTCTTAAGTGAACCATATATGATATCATAACAATGAATATGATTCTGTAATAGGTCAATAACATTATTTAAATAATTATACAGGAGTTTCAGATACGTATGAAGCATATCAGACCTAAGGTAAGGGATAATGTTGCAATCTCAATTGTTTTCTATCCGAGATTGCTTATACGTAAGTATTTTCTAGGGTTATATTTATCATCCATGTCCAAGTTTTATAAAAAAACTCATGTATCTTTAAAGTCCTTTTTACCCATTTTTGAATTTTACTACATGGTATGTAAGGAATCTTTTTTTTCCATACAAGGTACTTTTTGACTTTTCCGCCAAAATTACGAGAAGTATGTTTTTTTTAACTTATACGGCATGAACAGATTTTTACAGTTTCATAACGCCTTATTTTCATGAAGCTTACTCTACAAGATTTCATGACTATTTTCAACAAAATCATTTTCTTTTAAAATTGAATGGCATTTTGTGAAAAGAAAATTATTTTCAAGAAGAAAGGATATTTTCCTTAAGAATTCATTTCAAGTGCTTTATCAAAACCATTTCCCATCTAAGATGACATTATTTCATATGTGTATGTTTCAAGTATAATGTCTCTATGATTTATATGGTTTCACTTTTCTTATGATGAAATGATATCCTTTTGTTTTATATGGATTATGTTATGATGGAATGATGTTTCTGAAATCAAATTTATTCTTTGGGTTATGATGAATGATTTATGACTGTTTTGTGGAACATGTAAGAATGATTTAAATATGAGATGGTTGAGACCCATATATCCCTCCAATGAATTGGGTAAATATTTATATCTCAGGAGATAGACATGGATGAAACGTCAAGTAAATCCGGTTTAGTAATACTGGGATGTAACAGCAAGTAAACGTGGTTCTGTAAGGGACTTTGTCCACTAAGATGGTCTTGGAAGCAATGCCTTGGCTACTATGGAAATCATATCATGTTATTAATGTTTTTCCACAATTACAAGTTTTATTCCCATGCTATTTTATCGTGATTTTTGTTCCATTGTGTTCTATGCCTTATGTACTGCCATGTTTTATGTCATTGCTCAAGAATTTGATGTTTAAATATTATGTTCATGTTTTGAAGTTCAAATGTATATATTTTGTTTTATTTTCTCCATTCTTACCCTTACTGAGCATTTGATCTCACCCTTTATATGTTTTGTTTTCCCTAGGATATAAAGAAATGTTTTAGGTAAGAAAAAAAGGGAAGATCTTTATGGGAGATGTTGAAGATCTTTCACCAAGATTAGAAGATTATGTTCCATGTTTCCAAAGACACTAAACTATTCCGGTCCTTGTGTTTCTATTTTTGTTATGTATTAAGTATTCCAAAAAATTTAATGTAATGTCCAGGTACGTCAATATTTGGGTCTCTACATCTCTGGAGAGATGATAAATTACCATGTAAACCGTCTCTATTTCATTACTATTGAGATTAATAAATATCCTCTCTAAGGAACTTATCCATTACTCCACTACAAATGGATTAGTAATACAATTTAATGATGAAGGTTTCTAATGTATCAACTAGTTTAACATCATTGTCACACATTGTGGATTAGTAGTCTGATCCATATGGGAATGTTTATTCCTCAAAACCTGAGTCACCTACCCCATTATAGTTATAATTTTTGTAGTTCCAACTCTATCTCCATCTCTAACTTCAATATATTTCCCATGAGGGAAATCCCCACATGAAGTACATGCATTAATATAGCTCCCATTCCTTCCACTATAAACCATTTCTAAAAAATGAAATATACTAGATTAGATATGAAAATTATGAAACATAATGTATAATCCCAAAACTAGTGAGATAATTAATATAAATTGAAAATAATATTCATGGCTAATCTCATAATCCTAAAAATAGTTTCTTTAGTAATTTCTTCTAATAACAAATTATTTTTAAATCCGTCAAAATAGTTTCTAAATAAAATTATATTTAAAAAATGACAAACCCAGGAGATTGTTAGACCAGGTGTTCAGTAAGACCCACTTTTGTGTACTAGGTAACCCTAAATTCATGACTATCAAACCTTTCTCAGAGTTATTACACCTAGGTACATATTTTTCTGAACCATGACCAATTTTAAAATCTAGAGAGGTATTTATTCCTAGGTAAATCACATTATATCTACTTTACCATAATATTAGGATATTATTCTATACTTAGACTTATCCTGAATGTCATTTATAGGGTTATATTATCTAAATTATGCCTTCATTTAATTAGTTCCTAAAGTTTATACTAAAAATTCTCTAATACAAATTGTAATGAACCCAACGCAAGTATCCTAGAGTTAGTGGTTACATTATTAGATTAGAACTATATATAAGAAATAACATCTTAAAATTTCAAATAGTTTAGTTTCCTTATTAAACTAGTTATATACTTGAATTTCAAATTACAATGGGAAATAAAAAATAAAAAATAGTGTTTTCTTTGATTAAATCATTATTTTATCTAGAATGGCCCTATATATCAATCATAATACACACATTTTCATCATAGGGAAAAAAGAATAAGAAGGGGGTGAGATAAAATACTCAGTAAGGTTATGCGTACAATGGAATCTATCCTGAATAAATATTATTCAATATGAAATGTTAAATAATTAAAAAAATTCCATTTAATAAATTATTGAAACATGAATAATAATATGGTATGAATATATAATAAAGAAATAATTCCATATAAATAATCACATGAGTTTAAAACTTAAGCATGAATATTATAACTAATATAATAATCACATGGAACATCAATTACTAATCTCATAATGAGAAAATTCATAATGTTGGACATTATAACCATATCATCATGGCCTCCTGGAAAAAAAATATTACATAAATGGGTGAGGCCTTGACCAAAAACCAAATCAAGTTTTCTTTATGAGACCTATGGATGTATCAAATTGATATTCTGGTCTGTAATCATCACTTAATAAGTCAAATTCATTACTCATATTATAGGGATGAAACATAATCAACATAAACATTTTTATTTAAAAAATAACATACAAAATTTTAATAATTACCCTAATCAATGACATAATAAAAAAATATTCTGATTAATATAGAAGATGGTATCAAAATATGATATCCCTAGTCAAATTGAGCTTAAATAATCTAGGAAAATATTATGGATGGTATCATTATAACACACTTCCAATGGTGCATAAGCGAAATAATTGTGTTTTCGTTAATGAGTAGAAATATTATAAAAATTCCATTAAAATTTCTAGAGGAAATTAACCATTAGTCTTTGAAAATCACATTTTAAAAATAAAATTTAAGAATACATTTTTTAAAATAATTTTATTTTTTAAATAAACTTGAAAACTTATAAAATAATGTTTAAAACATTGTGTGTTCATGTCATTTTTGATATTTGAATTATAAGATCCTTGAGATAAATAACTTCAAATTAAATTTTAAATACCATAAGGATAAATATATTAATGATATAACATATCAAATTGGATGTATATACAAAAAAAATAAGTGTTTAATATGACATTTGTCTCACGAAAGTGAAAGTGAGATGAGAAACCATTACATGTGGTTTGACTTCCATCATTGGTTTCCAAAATTCCAATATAATACCTATAATTTTATTTAAAAAATATTTAAAAACCATAATCATATATATATAATACTAATTATTATTTACTCATATTATTTTAATAACCATTTATTAACAAATATTTTTTAAAATCACTGTTTTGGGGGATAATTGCTTCATTTTTTTTATATGTTTTTGTTCTGTAATTTCAGTCATTTTACTCTGATCATGGTTAAATAATCTAAATAATTTTAACCATGATATAAATATGATTTATATTCATTATATATTTATTTAGAGTAATCTACAAAAGTTGTTGATAGAAAATGGATTACACCATTCATGGAGACGGTGTGTCATACATACACATGAATGTTGTATCCTTTTTTCTCAAAGGATGGAATGAAATGATGATAAATAATATGGTACAATTAAATATCTATTATTTTTTAATATATATCACTTATATTAATTTAATTTATCATTATTACCTTCCATTTAAATCATTAGTGAAATAATGGGGCACATCGCTTCACGAGGTGGTAGTCCTTCGTACACATGAGTGATGTAATCATGTCCCCAAGGAATGTAAATCAAGAATGTATATATGATATTATAAATAAATAAGTATAATTATATAATAAATATGTTATATATACATTAAATCCAACTGTTATAGGTTGTGATGGAAAATGAATTAAATCGGTGCGCGTGGCGGTAGTACGTTGTACACATGATCAATTATTTCATTTCCCATTTGATGGAAGTGGGGATGGATATAGGTTTTTAAATTAACATAATAATATATAATTATATGTTAAATATTGTTTTTATTATATTATCAGGATTGAATATTTTTTGAAGGAGTTGGAAGAAGAAATAAAATAAAAATGCTAGTTTAAGAATGTTACATACTCTTCGGACGACCTCTTTAAGTTTGCATCAAAAGCCTTACTAGGATGGATATATGATCAAAAAAAGGACAATTATTTTTCTAATGAATTAAGTAAAATATTAATTCAGGTAGTTTTCTGAAAAAAATGTCTTTGGAAGTGTGAACAGGGGAGGAGAGCGGTGGCCTCTTATAAGTGGGGGAGATGACATACGTGGAATTTTCAAAAAGAATAAAGTGTACCCATATTTTTCACATGAAAAAGGATCCAAAATGTATCAATATCAAACCTTATATGTTATAAAGTCTAAATATGGAAATAAAATGGGTGTTGGACAAATTTCTAGGTCATTTTACCCCTTATCTTTTTAGTTTAACCCTCAGTAAACCCATTTTAACCCTAACTGTGATAAATAATTTTCACTTATTTTACTATTTATTATGACAAAAAAATTATTTTGAACTTATTTTATAATAAAAAATTATTTTTTTTCTAATATGGTTATTATTTTTCCAAATTCACTACACCAAAGTTCCAGAATCCAATTTATAATTAAACCCACAAAGGCGTCAAAAAAACAGTTTTCCAAAGAAAAACATTCAAAAAAATTAATGTTTTTTAATAAGAATTCATTATAAAATTGATTATATTGACATAAATTAGTCAAATGGTAATATAATTTAACTAATATTTCATTAAAACTAATTTATAATATAATTTAACTTTTAAATAATTGATGTGAAAGTGCAATTTTCAACAAAAATCAGTGTTTTCACTATTTATAAAAAAATAACATTTCCATAAAATTATAAAAAATTAACCCAATGATAATTTTTACATGTATATTTAAAAAATTATTTTTTAAATAAAATTGGTAAAAATTAATTTTAATTTATGTGTGAAAAGCGCGACTAAACCACCATTTAGAAAAATACAGTTTTTTCAGAAAAAAAAATTATTCCTTAAAACGATTCTTAGTTTTTTTCTAATAAACATATAACCATTGAATTTGTTTTATACATGTGTAAAAGATATAATTTTAATAATTTAGTAGTTAATTTTCATAATTTCCAACTTAAGAACTAGGATATAATGGTCATGTTTAAAAAATAGTATTTTAATAGAGTATCGTGTTTCATTTAAACCCGATGTTACATGCATCAAACACTATCAAAGGGATTGAATTTATTTAAAGAGAAACATATTATAAAGTATAAAGGTGTTACAGTTTATTTTAATCTTTTTTTCATGTTCCATATACTCTATCCAACTTGATTTCCCTCTTTTAAATTCATGGGGTGTTCTATTTATTTCTGGTTTAGATTAGAGATTATTTTTCAGAAAGTTCCCCCATTTAGGGTTATGAGGCCTTATTAATTGTATTAATTTTAAATTTTGAGGATTTCTTAGGTCCTAATGTGTTGTGTTGGGGAGTTATATCACACCTAGACCTTAATTGGTTTTATTATTTTAATTATTTTCAGCCTTCTTATTTTTTTCACTGAGTTTTGGGTTAAACCCGTTTAAAATTTTAAAATTGTAATTTTTCGACACATGCTCTCAATTTGAGAATGGTTAGTAGAAATCATGTAGAAACCATGAATATATTTTTATATTTTTATAGTGGGCATTTACATGGTCATTATACATTTTTCCATACCATGAGGCCAAACTATATAGGTGCCCTAATTTTCATCGTGAAGAGAGCATGGTCACCATACAATTTGGAAAACCATGTAACAACTATGCAACATACCAATATTTTTGAAATTGAAAAAATTAATTTTTCTACCCCATTGACTTTAATCCCACTTTTTCCTCACCCTCTCCCCTATTAGTTGACCCCCACCCCCAATTAACCTAGTATAGATCTCATGCAAAGCCTCATCCCCCTTATTTCCTCTATTTCCAACTTTTCTCTCTTTGATTTCAAGTGGATATCCTCAGTATATGCCTTCTTATTATTCTTATCCTCCTCATCCAACCCATACTTCTTTATTCTATATTCATCCCTCCCTATTACTATAACTCATCCTAGTTTGAACCCTCATTCAGTTTTGGGGTTTTATTTCTTATCTCATTGATCAATAAGGAATGATATCTCATCATTTTGCCTTCCTTCTATCATAGTTGAATGACTTTCTTTAATTTTCCATGTTATAGGAAGATTTTTTCAAGATTTGTTTCCCTAATATACTACATGAGCTTGGGTGATTCAAATTTGTTTCCTTTTAAAATTAAATATTCTATTTAATATCAATTAGATTTTGAAATATTTATTTCTAAAGGTGTTTAAGGAATTTTAATTGATTTCCAATTGTGTTCTAGTGGATATGTCCATGTTTACTATCTACACTAAAATAATTAATTAATTTTTTGATAGAATATCTATGATCATTTTTATTGGGGAATTTGGTATTTTAAAATCATATTATGTTTTTTATTGTATTTTTTTTGGTGATTCACTAGTTAAAGGGATTTAAAAATTTGATTTTATTATTGTTTATAAATTTTGATAAGCGTATTTATGTTATCCTTATGTTATTTATTTATGTTTGATATTATGGATACCACTTTTCATGTTTAGAGATTATACACATATGTATGGGTATATGTATATAGACATATACACATAATCACATGAGAAAATTAGAATATGTACATTGGTAGGTGTTAAATATATATATATATATATATGTAATTTCATATGCTTATAATCTGAAAAATTATTCTTTGAAATTTAATTTGGATATCTCAATTAGTTTTTTAAAATATTTTCACTTTTGAGTTTTGTAATGTTTGATTTGAAGGTCCAATTAACACTTGGATTAAATGGTATTTTAACTACCTAAAACTATTTCCTAGATCCACATAGATTTATTTTTTATATATGTTTGATGATTGATTTTATTGTTGATTATATGACTTAGGATGGATTATATTATTTTCCCTTCGTAATAAAAATGAGATATTTTTAATGGATTAATTTAATTTTTTATATCGAAAACCATTCAAATGGAATGTGATATGATTAAAATGGGAATGGAACATGGGAATTTTTGTGTTTAATAGGGTAAGATAAGAATATGTATCACTTTATATTCCACCACACTTACAAAACACTTAGACATGGATAATATTTGTGGTGTTGTAGAAGGGAGACACAACACCAATCGACCATTGAATATGCCCCTTAGTGGTAGATTGGATGTGGTGTCATGGATGAAAATCCACATGGAAATAAGATAACACAAGATCTACATATCAGTTAGTGCATGAATTATATTATTGATTAATTGGATCATGAGACAATATAAGGATGTTGGGTTCCCATAACCATAGACCAAAATAGAATTTTCCCATGATGCTTAATTTAAATTATTAATTTTATAGTTTCCTCTCTCTCTATCTTTACTTTATATTTACAATGATTACAAAATTTTCATTTAATATAAATCGCTTATACCTTAGTCCTACTGAACTCTTATTAATTATTTTTACATTATTACAATACTTATTTTTATTATTTTATATGGTTTTTTAGGACTATTTAAATTTTTTCCAAAAACATTTAAAAAGGGATGTTCCAAAAAGTGATTGGTAAGTGGTTATCGAATGGTTTTTTTGAGGTAAAAATAACTTTTATTAATAGAAAGAAGAGGGAGGGGGAGAAAGAGAGGATTACACGAGTCTGAAGTATGGGTTTTTACAGACATCCCTAGCATAGATGGGGATGAGATTAGAGGGGAGGTCATCCATCCAAATAATCTCGTGGATAACACAAATATTGGAAAGTGTATAAGCAATGCGGTTGGCTTCCTGATAAATATGTCTAGCAATGAAGTTGAGGCCAACCATAGAGTTCAAGCAATCTGTCCATCGAGAGGTGAGAGGCCAAGCAAGCTGTGTGGTTCCGTTCCAGATTGCTTGGATGATTGTCGTAGAATCACTCTCAATCCAAATGTTGTTCCAATTATTCATTCTATCAAAAGATATGGAGTTTATAACGCTCATCATCTCAGCTTCAAGAGAAGTAGCGAGGCCTCATGATCCATAGAAGCATCCAAGAACCTGGTCCATGTGATTTTTGAAAATAGCTCCATAACCTGCTGGTCCCGGGTTTCCTTTGGAAGTTCCATCCACATTTATTTTGATCCAACCTCGAGGAGGGGGGTCCAAAAAACTTCAATGGTATAATGGGGATGAGGATAATTCCCCCAGACCCCGACACACCTGAGAATTTCAAAGTCTCTGACCGAAGAACTGCAATTGTCTTTTTGGATTGAAGCCACATCTTGAATGGCCATTAAAATTTTCTTTTTCCCTGCATTGATGATGAAATAATTAGTATGAAAATTCAAATAATTTAGGTCATACCAGATGATGTGAAGAAGTTCTACAACTACTGTGAGCCAGAGGTTTTTGACTTGCTTTGAGGTAGACCACTTTGTGCATCTTTGAATCTTCATGTTAATGTTGTCAAAAGAAATACACCTGCACTCAAACATGTCAAGAATATAGTGTCAAAGGGAAAAATTAGTATCACATGAGAGAAATAGGTGGTTAATGTCTTCCCTATGCTTATTTCACATATGACATTTTGCATAGAGGGAAATCCTGACTTTTTTCAAACAATTATGAGTGGGTATTTTATGATGAGCAATGCGCCAGATAAGAGTAAGTCTAGAAGGTTTGATCCAGGCTTTATTAAAGTTAGCAACCCAGGTGTATTTGCTATCAACATTATTGAAATGTTGTTTATAAAAAAATTTTGAGTAAAAAACCCCATTATGAGCAAGTTCCCAAAGTATGAAATCCTGACTGTAAGTATAGTGATAATTGTCAACAATTTGGGATATGTTCTCTGGAATGGAAATGTTTGAAGAAGTATTCATAGATTCAATGGTATCTTGGAGATTCAGAGGGTCATAGTTATTTTCTAACAGAGAAATAAAGGGTGCACCATTCCAATTATCAAGCCAAAATTTTAGTTTATATTCCTTGTTGGCCATCCATCTAGAATTAGTCAAGATAGAGATGAAAGATATTTTGATGTAGGGCCAAATAAATGGTTTTAGAGAAAAAGAGTAATTGCTTTTGAGTTTTTCCAGGAAGTGATCCCTTAGGAAATCCATAGAGGTAGAGGTATTATGAATGATGTTCCAAGTAATTCTGTCTTGGAGAGCCTCATTGAATTTAGCAATGTTCTTGATGCCAATCCCCCCTTTGTCAACTAGTTTACAACAAGTGGTCCAAGGGATGGACATAATATTTCTATCTGAAATGTTCCCAGTCCAAAAAAAGTTTTTGATAGCAGTATTAATGCGATTTAAAAGACTTTTAGTCCATTTATAAACCATCATAGAGTACAATAGTTTTGAAACAATCATAGATTTGACCAAACAGATCCTTCCAGCCATAGAGAGGGTTTTACCTTTCCAAGAGGATAGGTGACGAAGGGTATTATCCACAATGTGGGAGAAATTAATGGCCTTAGTTCTACCCCAGAAAATAGGCACTCCTAGGCACGTAAAGGGAAAAGAGCCCTCTTTTATGCCTAGAATATTAGAAATGTAAGTTTTTCTGTCCATGGGGAACTCTTTGCTAAAAAAGATAGAGGATTTATTCCAGTTAATGTGCTGGCCAGAAGTTTCTTGGTAGTGTAAAAGAATATTTTGAAGATTAATAATATTCCTTTTATCACCCTGAGTAAATAGAATAATGTCATTAGTATAAAAGAGATGTGTGGGTGCATTTATATTCCTAGAGGCTACAATGGGTTTAAGGAAACTTTTATTATCCTATAGGTATATAAGTCTACTCAAATAGTCTTCCGCAATGGAAAAACGAATCGCAGAGAGAGGGTCCCATTGCCTGACACCTTTGGTGCACTTAAAGTAACCTCTAGGGGAACCATTTAGAAGAATGTAAATGTGAACTGAGTTGAAAAGGACCTTTATTTGATTTATAAAATTATTATTAAAGCTGATGTGTGAAATAACTTTGTATATAAAGTTCAAATCAATGTTGTCAAAGGATTTTGTGATATCCAGCTTAATAGCTACATTTCCACCTCTAGTTTTTTTATTAAGAAGATCTGTGGTTTCAGAGGCAAGTAAAATGCATTCTTGTATAGATCTTCCTTTTATGAAGCCAAATTTATTCCAGGAGATTATTTTATTATAGATCGAGTTCATTTTGTTGGATATTAGTTTTGTGATGATTTTAAATAAAGAGTTGATGAGTGAAATAGGTCTGAAGTTTTGAATCTCATCAGCATTTTCAAATTTGGGAATAAGTACGAGGAATTGAGAATTCAGACCGTGTGGAAGAATGCCTTTGGAGAAGAATGCTTTGACCAAACAGCAAACTTCTTTCTGCAAGATATCCCAATGTTGTTGATAGAAGCCATTATTAAAACTGTCGGGTCCAGGAGCACTATCTGGGTTAAGGCTGAAAACTGTGTCTTTAATTTCATGGTCTAAGGGTATGCTGTTAAGCATAAAGTTGTTGTTCTCTAAAACAAGATTGGGGATGATGTCAGGTCCTAAATCTTTATCAATATTATCCCCATTGAAGATATCTTAGAAGTGAGAGATAAGGAAGTTGGCTATGTCTTCCTCATTTTCCATAATTTGATTTCCCTTTCTAAGGAAGTCCAGGGGTCTATAGGCTTTTCTGATCCTATGAAGAGCATTATAGAATTTGGTGTTTCTGTCCCCATCCTTGAGCCAGTTGGCTTTAAAAATTTGTTTCTTTTGATTATCTTTGAGATTGAGTAAGGAAATGAGCTTGGAAGAGATGTTGATTTCATGTTGTGGGTTTTGATCAAAACTTGAAGAAGTGTTATCAATTTGAAGTTGATTCAGTTCAGCTTCTAGAAGATTGATGTTTTCGTCTATTTCCAAAGATTTGTTTTTGCACCAGATTTTGAGGGTTTTTTTTTAAATTTTAAGCTTCATTGGGAAAGAAAATGAGTCGGTTTGGCCCAATATCTTTTCCCAAGTGTTCTGAATAACTTTAATGCATTCAGGATTAGAGGACCAAGCATTGTTATATTTTAAAGGGGCCCTTATGATTCTCTTATGAAAAGAGAAGGAGAAGAGAATGGGGTGATGATCGGAAGAAATTCTCTCTAATGTAATACTAGATATATTATCCCATTTGTCAAGGGCAAGTGAGTTAGAGAAGGTTCTGTCTAGTTTACTAGCAACACTTCTGTTGTAATGTTTTCTATACCATGTGAATTTAGAACCTAAAAGATTAACCTCTATAAGGTTGTTATGTTCAATACAGGCCTTAAATTACTGAGTGGAAATAGAGGTAGGGGCAGGTCCAAGTTTTTCACTGGAAGATAAAATAGCATTGAAATCACCTGTAATAAACCACGAATGTCTAATATTTTCATTGAGTTGAGATATATCCTTCCAAAGTTCTCTCCTCGTTTGATATCTATTACTGGCATAGACAAATGTAGAAGAAACCTAAGTGTTATTCAAAATAAAATTGCAAGTAATATCTTGACTAGAGTAGGATTGTAACGTAACATTCTGTAAGGAAAAATGAGCAATGAGCCATAAAGATTCAGTATATGTGTCATTGTTACAGGCTCCAAGGAATGAGTACCCATAATGGATTTGATGTGATCGAGAATTAAAGTTGATTTTGGGTTCAGCAATGGAGATAATTTTAGGAGAGTGTGTGTTGATAAATTTTTTAAGGATATTCAAAGTGTCAAGGTTGGAAATGCCTTGAAAATTCCATAATAAAATATTCATTTTGACTTTTTTTTGTTGGGGTTGTCCCCTCTCTTTTTGGAGACCGAGGTCATAGACCTGGTTGCAATTCTAGATGCATGGCCATTTTGGAAATTTTTGTGCTTGATATGTGCAGAAGGTTGTATGGGTAGTGTGGGGGTAGGTATATTGTGGATTATATCCTGTGTATGAGAAGTCAGATTGGTGAAAGATGGGGCTTGTTTACAAACAGATCCCTTTTTGCAGGCAGATTCATCAATCCATTTTTGTGTAATAGTAGTTGATGGCGAAGGGCTGTTAGCAATAAAAACAAGTCCTACTTCAACAAACTGATTCTGTATCTGAGAATCAGTTGGATGAATATTGTTTGAATCTGTTTGTGTAGAGGGGTCATTGTTGTTATGCTTTCCAAACGTTTCCTGGATGGGAGCAGCAGATGTCATCATCTGCTTCTTTAACTCATCTTGTTCTGTATAGGTTTGTGAGGTACTAGACTTATCAGCTTTCTGTCTACTAGTGTTAGGACATGGGGAGGACATTAAAGATTCTTTATAATTAGGTTCTTCCACTATTTGTTTGACAGAGTTTTCAATATGTGACTGTGTGTCAGGGGCTGTGTCTTTTCCATGTGTGTGAGTGAGAGTGTTGTCAAGTGCAGAATTATCAGAGTTAGTGTCATCCAGTGGGTGGGAGAGGATGTCAATGACATCTCCTTCAATTTTTTTCTTAATAATTTGAAGTAGAGTTTCCAAATCCTTTTCATCATCAAGGTCAGCCCAGGATTCATTTTGGTCAGGGTTAAGGCAAGCAAAATGATTGTTTTTAGCAACCCATACTTCTTCCTTTTTCTTGGGTGGGTTATATTTGGTTCCAAATTGATCCTTGCCTCTTCTATTTCTCCTGAATTCATTCCACCCAGAGGTATTAGGTTGTGTAGATTGGTTGTGCACTCTCCTACATTGATGTATAGAGTATCCCGCAATCTTACACAATTCACAAAATTCAGGAAGTCGCTCATATTCAAATTTAACTACAGTTCTATAGTCTTGAGCAGTGAAGACCAGGGTTTTTGGATGTTGAGTTTCTAGGTTAATTTCAATTAACACCCTAGCATATATACCCAGGTCACCATTAAGCGTTCTTTGATCAATTTTCAGAGGGGTACCGATACAAACATCAATGTCATTAAGTATTTGAGGGTTCCAAAAAAACGAATTTAAATCGAAGAACCTAACCCATACCTGAGCATTGCTCTTATTCTATGAATTGGGATTAAAGGTATAATCCCATTCAGATATCCTTAAAAATCTTGGTTTAAGATTTAGATTTCCCATTTTCCAGGAAAAGTCAAAATCAAATTGTGAAGAAAAGATTAAATGGAAGAATCTTTTTCCTAATGGAACCAGTTTCCATCTAGAAAAACCCCAGCAAGCAGATAATCTAACTTTTAAATCTTCATAAGACCAAGGGGAGTCACCTTTCAAATATGAAATTTGGCCCAACACAGAGAAATTACAATGTTGTGTGTGCTGTTGAACTTCTATTGGGTCCGCTTCAACATGGAAGCTTCCATCAGCTGTTTTTTTGATTATGTTCGAATTCAGCGCAGGGGATTTCAAGGAATCAGTACCTGTAAGCACCTCAAGAAAGGATATGCTTTTGCCTTTCACGTTTGCGGTTTGATGGAGTTCCACGCTTTCCCGATGAGTCGATTCGAAATTTTTTATCTCCCGGATGATATCATAAGCCTCCATAACCAGCAGAGGAGCAGAAAGAGTGAAGGATCAGCGAAGAAATGAGGATTTAGGGTTTGTGAATCGAGTTTTTGAGCTGTTGGGGGAAACCGAAGGCTGAGAGCATCGGGGGTTCATAGTGCTCTCCTCTCCTCTGTTTCATAGTGGTTGGTTTCATTTAAAAATAATAGAAAATGGATTTTTTAAAGGCTTGTGATGTGATATTTTCTTTTTTTATAAAATGGGAAAACATATTCTTTATTGTATTTTCAAACTAGTGAATGTTATAAATTTTTTGATTGGAAATGAATTAAAATTATGGTGATTACATACTAGGGTATTATTCCAACAACCTAATTACACTACTTTATGTATATAGACCAGATAGTTTTTTTGTTCATATTTACTTCATTGTCACTTACTGAGTGGGTTAATATTGAGTTTGGAGTGTGACCTTATATTAAATTGGATAACTTGTTTAGGTATGTTAGTTTTATGTTACAATTTAATATTTTATTCTAAATAGACTACACTTTTCCTATTTTCTTTTTTCTTTAACCATTGGTTCACTATATCTATGGGGTTAGGGATGTTGAAGCTAACAAATAGTTTTTAGAGAGTTGGGGGTGAGTTGAGGGGATTTTTATTTATTTTATTTTATTTTATTTTCTTATTTGTTTATTTTTTGTTGGAACAAGGATATATGATGTATGGTTTGGTATGAATGTTTTTCTTCAACTATTTTAAATATATTATGGGAGAAATTATTCCGACAAAATAAATCTGATTCCCTGTTTCTTATTCCCAATCCATGGGGATTATGACCACTCCTTGGGTGTTGTCATGGGCCATCTTAAGAGTTTGATTGATGGACATCCAATTTTTTTTGAAATTAAAAATAAAAGTGATGAAAATGGAGTTTTTATTCAAAATAAGGTGAGGTTTATTAAAATGTGATATAGAAAATAAGTGGTTATTGATTATGATGGATATTTTACACTAGTATCTAGAATCATATCCATATAAATACTGTTATACTTTGCAACTCATTTTAATTATATTATTTTTGAAATGCATCTGGAATATTACATTATTAATAGATATATATATGAGGTGTTTTATATAGATTATCCATATAGCTTCAAAAATATACATTTTACAAAAAATAATTTTAAATATACCAAATAAGTCTATAGACATAAGGAAATCATAATATCTTGATAGGACTAATTATTTGGATTTTTTAAATTAAAGGTTTTTTATCAAAATAAAGGAATCTTTTATTATTTTTATAAAAAAGGTTTCAAAGGAAATCATCATTATTATTATTTTTTCAATGAAATAATTTATATGTAAACTAAAAAATATCTTAACAAAAGTTTATTGGGACTTATGAAGAGTAAAATTGAAATGAGCATGATGGGAGAACACAAATGTTTTTCCTTGGTTTTAAAATTTCTAAAAAAATAAGGATATATTTTAACTCAATATAACTATATATATGACTTACTTTGATGATTTGGTTTTGATAATTCTTATAGTACATATACAATGGCTGGTATCTCCCAAAAAATAGATCTTAATGAATCTGAGAAACTATTCAATCAAAAAAATATAGATGGATGATAGGATGTTTACTATTCTGGATTATAAGTCAATAGAATATTGGGTATTTTGTATGATTATGTGAATGATTCTAATAAAATATGTATTAATCACACCCCAAATAAGTTAAATCATATTTTCCATTATCATACAGGTACATCAGAACATGGATTATTTTAATCTTCTTAATTGAATATTCACTTAAAAGATATTCTAAAGTAGAATTTTTCATATGTATAACAAATTGAGTACTTCTAGAATGTTTAATTTCATAGTTAAATATTTAGTTTCATGGTACTATATGAAATAAAACTTAATTTCACATTACAATACTAAATTTTAATACGAGTATTTTGAACATTATTGTGCTCAAGTGTTGTGGATATAGTACACACTCATAAATTTTGGATTGATGTTTACTTATTGTGTGATTCTTTTTTATTCCACAAGTTATGTTTATCTTTATAATAACCTAACACATTATTCATTTGTTAATATCATAGATATAATACACCACTTCTTCAAGTATCACAAAAAAAATATAGATATAATTCTTATGCTTATAGGAACTGAAAATTATCTTTCTAACATTTTTACTAAAACATAAAATTTTGTTATATTTGAATAAATTAAAAATAATTTAGGTATGATCAATATAAAATGATCATAAGTTTCACTTTTGGTTCCATTTATCGCCTTAAATTAATGAATTCTCCAATAAACGGGTTGTATATTCTTTTTTATTTATAAATTTTACGACCTTCTCTTTACTGGTTATAATTAATTTCAATTAATGTCATTATAAATTATATATCATTATTTTATGATTGTTTACTAGGAAATAAATTAAAAAAATTTACCCTTATTTTTTATTCTAATGGTAAATATACTCTTAAAGTTATTAATTTATTATTATTATTTAAAGAAAATTAAAAATGGTTTATTTCTAAGATTTTTTCTAATATATTTCTCTAACAATCGTCTTTTATGTTTAATTTCATTTATGAAACCCCAATTTCGTTTGGTGTAACTCATTTTCTGTATATTTTCCTATTGAATAAAATAGACTTTTTTTGAAATATTTTGGAACCATCGTCAAAAGGATAAGATCACTCATATGAATCAAGAGATAAATTCCAAAATGTCTACCTTGTGAAACTGTCAACATTTTTTATTATGTTAACAAATAAATTTATTTTATTTTACTAAAATTTACTATGATAGATATCTTTTTAATTACTTTACTATTCCTCATTATTATTTGTTTTTTAAAATTGTGAGGTGTGTGTTAATTTCTTCTTGATTCTCACTTGTTTATTTTATCTTTTGGATTCCTTTTACATAATCAAAAAGTGGTATAAATTTATAGGAAATTTAATTTCAATTTAATTTATTTATTTTAATGATTGTTGTTATTGAAAAGTTTTTCTTATAGAAGTATTTTGAACAAGTTTAAGAAATTAATCAATACGTAAGAAATTTATAATTAGGAAGTGTTTTTAAATTTATTAAATAATATTCATTTAAAATTATATTTTGAAAATAATATTCCATTTCATGTTTATGATTTTTTATTAAGGATATATTTGTGAGTCAATGACTAATTTTATTCTTAGTTTTAAAAATTACTATACAAAAATGTTTGAATTTGATTTAATATTTTTTTAATTTTCATGTTATGAAAGGTGAGTATACATTTATTATATTTCCGTAGATTACATCCTGAGGTGAATTTTGTTGAATAGACATGGAGCTAAAATTATTGTTCCAATGTTCATCTATCATAAGATCAATCACTATATAAATATTTTCAAACTTCCTTTAAAGATTATAAGCATCATAGAGTTCTCATAAAGATGATGAAGTAGAGGTTAATTCTATTTCAATAGATTATGAGGAGTTTCAAAATAAATTATTGGATTTAGTTTCAAAATAATTTATAAATTAGACCATAACCCTATAGATAACAAACACAACATACTTTGGGCATTAAAAAGAAAGAGATTATGTTGATTATTTTAAAGTTTCACTGTTACTTATTGATATGAGGACATTCATTAAATGAAAATTTTCATTTTGAGTTTTTTTTCTATTAAATATTACTTCGTGGGGTTTAATTATAAGTATTATTATAATTTTATATTATATTTTTTGAGTTTCTGATCCTTCAAAATAAAGGGTGTAATGACCCAAAATTTTATCAATGGAATTTATCCCAGATTATAGTAATTTCATAGAGTATAAATCACATATAATAACTTATGAACCATAATAAAAACATTATAAACCAATAATTAATGAAATAAGAAGTATTTCTAGAAGTTAAGCATCTAATACCAATGAAATAGTAACTTGACCTTGTGAATAGTAATATGACCCATATGAATAGTAAACATGCCAAATGAATATTAGCCTCTCCCATGAAAGTATAAATAAAAGTTAGGCATACTATGAGTGATAATAAGATATAATTAAATTATATTATAAGTAAATATTTTAAAAATTATTAATTATGTATTTTTATTTTTATTAGTTATAAATATTTAATTACAATTTTATGATTAATTTAATAATTTTAAAGAAAGTTTATTTTCATAAAATATATTCATAAATTAATATTTTTATTTATTATTAATTTAATATAATTTTATGAGAACATAATTAATTTTTTAAGGTCTTATAAAATCAGTTATAATTATAAATTTTGTATTTTCCATGTAAATGATTATTTTAATTTAAAATTAAATTACTCATATTTATAAAATTATTTTCATAAAATTGATTTCATTTTTTTATTCTACATGTCAAAAATGGTAAGGGTAAATTTTTTGGTATTTTTATAAAAAAATATTAGAATTTTGGTGAATAGTGAATGCAGTAATTTAGAGTATATATACATTACAAGTTTAATACACAATTCATTAAGTCATTGCTGATGTAGGAACCATTGGTTCTAAATAAAATTATCTAATTTCTATATTTAGTCTCAGTAATTAACACTATTTGTTGTCTTGATCATAATAATAAATGAATGAATTAAATAATGAGAAAACACTCCTTCCCTCTACTATAAATACAACCCTCACACCCTCTACACCTCACACATCTCATGATTTGATCCTTTCCTAAATTCTTCCAAATAATCTTCTATATACCCTTTCCCACGTCCAATATCTATTTTTCTCAACAAAAGACTAAGCTTAGGTTCCTTAAGGAGGATCTTAAGTGGAGAATTCAAGAGGTAAATCCTCTCTCTTTATCTTTTAATTTCTTTCAATTTCATTTATTTTATTCTATTATACTCACATTATCTTTTATAAATATCATGATAAATCTAGTATGTTTAATATACTATTATTATATCATGTTAATGGAATATTTTTCAATTAACTCTTCCATCACACTCTTGTATTATTAAAATGAAATTATTTCCTGTAATGTGTCAATTTACCAACATTATGGGCGATGCATTATCATTTTACTTTAATGACATAAATATTGTTAATAAAAAAATTAATGGTTTAAAAAATTTAAAGTGTATGATAAAACCCTATTTATCTTCATTAACTTATATTTATACATAATACAAAATGATATAACAAAATGATTTTCTTGTGATCAAAAAACCGCCAAAATTAACCTAAAACGATCATCATTAAATTATATCTAATGATTCATCCTCATACCAAATAACTAGATTATTTATAAGACTATTTAATATTACATAAAATCATTAATAACTTATAATAACAATTATGGGTATTTATCCTCATTTTACACAAACTTTCATTGATGAATACAAGTGAACCAATCGTGAAAACTAAGAAAATGAATTCTCACGAATGATGAAATTAAACTCTATAACTCATAGAAAGGCCCATAAATGAACTTAATAAAAATATAATGAATAATATTCAAGTATAAATGGTTATGGGATAGTTAATTAAAGAATCCAATGTTATTATACAGGTCAATAAAGAGAAGAAAGCATATTGGCATGAGGTAAGAGCAATTCTCAAACCCAACTCTCTTTCTTTAGCGTTTGTCTCTTTCACCCCATTTTCAGTATGGATATCCCTTAAATATAATTTACTCATCCTTATATTACCTTTTCCTGGATATATATGTTTTCAACTTGAGTTCATGAGAAACAAAATGTTTTTCAAAAGAACTCTTCTTAAAAAAACACACCTTTCACTTCTCGAGATTGTTTCTTCTTCACTCAAGGTTGACGATTCTTATATCAAGTGTGTTATTACCTATTTAATTTGGGAAATGAAGTTATGAATTTTTGATTCATGAAATAAAACCCATTTATTTCCATCATTTATTTTATTTTCAAAATTTATGTACATTTTATGTGGAAGGCATGATAATGTAAATGTTATGATGTGACAGGAGCATCCAGAATTATATATTGCAAAGTTATTTTTATGATGTGATGGGTGAAACAAGAATTATATAGTAGTCCAATGCATTTAATAATGTGATTTATCTCATATGTAAAGTTAAATATGCGTGAACATGATGATATCTTTGTTCACAACCATTTGTGGTATTTTACCACACAGACATGATGTTTCATTTTTATGCATTTCCACATTTCACGTCATTATCTAACGCTTCCTCTCATGATTATGATGATTGTGTTATGATTATGTTAACCCCCTATTATATTATTTCATGTTCTTATCTATCATATTACTAGGATTTTATCTCTCCCCTTTTTGATGTATATCCTAAGGTGATTACAGGTACTAAGGAGAATTCAAGGGATAATAAGAAGCTAGAGAAGAAGGTATTAAATAAATCTTTATGTTTTATTTTGTAAATGTTATGTATGGTCATAATTTTCCCTAGAAAATAAATCATTATATCCTCATTTTGTAATGATTTTATGTTGTTTTTATTTAAAATGATGTAATAATATATGAAATAAAAATATGGGTCTCTATAGTTGGTATCATAGGACGATTTAGTTAATTTGGGAATTTGGATTAGAGAACCATAGTGAAAACACTTAGTATGAGACTAACTATAAGTGTGAAACCAATAATCTTTGTTTTCAAAAATTATAATCATAGGGATCCCATAATATATTCCTTTACAGTTAATTTAAAAAAAGGGATAAATTATTGATGACTTATTGACGTATGTTTTGTTCTAACCTTTTAAATTTTAGAAGATGATGGGAACCAAGAGAAACCAGGACAAAAACCCATGCGAGGGAAAATTCAGTGATTTTTGGAATGACATCCCAAATTCCTTCTGATATGGAGTTCAAAATTTCATAGTGACTCTTACCCATTTGTCTTGGGTTATACACAATAGTTGGAATAATGTGTAACTTCCTCTTTCACCTAAAAGGGATAGATTGTCTGTCAAGTGTTTAATGAGGAAACAAACACCAACATTTAGTGGATATTCTAATCCACTAGTTGCATAATAGGGGGTTAAATTGATGGTAATGATCTTTTTTGTTTTTCACTGTTCCGAGATGGATAATATGAATCTCGTTGTTTTTCATCTAGATGGAGATCCCGATAAATGGTGGTATTTTATTTAGACACCAAACCGAATGATGAAATTGAAGAGATTGAGTGGGAAGAATTTAAGATAATGTTTCTAAACAACTATTTCCCAAGAAGTATTCAAACAAATATAGAGAGATAATTCCTATAGCTGAAGAAAATTAAGGAGAATCAGTTAGGTCCTATGAAGAAAATTTCAAAAGTATTGCAATTTATGTTTTTGGTTTTGTTATCAACAATGATAGAAACATTGATATATTATTTAATTGTTCAAAACCACACCTTTTAAAGGATATAGGAATTAGAGACTTTGGGGGTTATGAAGAAGTTGTTATATGTGCTCTCAAAGTGGATATGGATTATTGAGAATGGTCATATGGATATGGTGTGAGAAAATTAATGATGGAGTTTCAAGATGGAGGATCAAATGAGAAAGGTGGAAAGGAAATTCAACCACCCACATATCAAAAATGTGGGATGAATCATCATAGGAACTACCTAAAAGGAAAAGGGAAATGCTTCATGTTTGGAATAAAAGACCACCAAGATCAAGAATTTCGGAAAGACGTAAGGAAGTAGGAAAATGTAGTGGAGGAAAGGAGAGAACCACCCATGGTCCAATGATACAACTGTAGTGATAAAGGGAACTATACAAGACAGTGCACTAAAACTCAAGTTCTCAAGGGTAATCAGCATCATTAGCCACCAAATCCAAAGGATCAAGGGAAGGCTTATGTCATCACTACAACTAAAGTTGATCAAGAAAAATAAGTCGTAAAAGGTACACTTACTATTCAATCAATAATGTAAAAGGTCTTATTTGATTCTAGTTCTACCTAATCCTTTATATCATGCATGTTTTCATGAACTATTGAATTGAAGCCTCGAAACCATGAAGTACATATATCTATTCTTCTCTTATTGGAGTATTTGGAAAAAATCTTCTAGAAAATATCATAATAGTTCCCTTGGTGGAATTAATTGTTGTACTAGGGATGAATTATCTCTCTTTATATAGATAAGATATCAAATTTTAGGAAAAGGAAATACCTTTTCATATTCTAAACCATCCCATGCTCCTCTATAAATTTAAGGAAGACCAGGAATCTTGTTTTTAAAATCCTTCAATGGTGTCGGAGTCGATTTCCTATAACTAAGTATACCTCACTGAAATGGCTGAGTCAAAAGAATTTATCAACCTATGGGAAATCCCCATCATGTGGGTATACAATGATGTATCTCTTGAAGATTTATCTATAATTCCCTTGGATAATGAGGTGGAGTTCTCAATAGAATGCATGATTTGAGCTACATTTATCTCAATGTGTCCCTATAGAATTGATACTATCAAAATTAAAGAGTTAAAGAAGAAGATTTAAGAGAAATTGGACGAAGTGTTCATATTCCCTTGTTCATCACCTTTGAGTATACCAATGCTCTTTGTCATTAAGGATGGATTAATGCGGTTGTGTATCGATTATTGGGAACTCAACAAGATCACCCTAAATCACAAGTATCCTCTTCCAAGGATTGATGACTTGTTCGGTAAGTCACTAGGAGCTCAATAATTTTCAAAGGTGGATCTTTATTCTGGATATCATTTTCTAAAGGTGAAGAAGAAAGATATTCAGCCTTTAGACTCACTAATTCCTCTGTAATATTTATGGATTTGATGAATAGAGTCTTTATACATTATTTCCACAAATTTGTGTTATATTTTCTTGATGATATTCTCATATAATCCAAGATAAAGGAGGAACATTAAGAACATATAAGTCTTGTGTTAGAAACATTAATAAAGGATATGTTGTATGCAATGTTTAGAAAGTGTGACCTTTGGATGTAGCAAGTAACATTTTTGGGATAGTGATCACAAGTGAGAGAATTTCTGTGTAACCTTAAAAAACAAAGGCAATTTGGTAACGGCCCAGACTCTCTAGTGTCATAGAAATCCAGACTTTTCATATCTTAATAGGGAACTATCAAGGATTTGTGAGAAATTTATCATGATTTACAAGCCCACTAACTTTGTTAACAAGGAACGGGGTAAATTATTTTTGGATAGAAAAATGTGAGGAGAGCTTCAAGGAGCTAAAGAAGAGGTTAATCACTGCACTTGTAGTCACATTACCAAAAAGTGGAGAATTTTTTTTGATATATAGTGATGCTTCACAGAAATGATTGGGTTGTGTTATCAAGAAAAATTATAATGTGATATCCTATGCCACACAGAAGTTGAATATCCATGAGTAGAACTACCCAACGCATGATCTAGAGCTAGAAGATGTGATTTTTTTCATTTAAAAAGTTAGGCTACACTAACTATATGGTGAGAAGTGTGACATATATACTAATCACAAGAGACTGAAGTATATATTCATACAAAAGATGATCAACTTTTGTCAAAGGAGATGGTTATAGCTAATAAAAGACTATGATTTCTCTATTCACTATCATCCTAGAAAGTCGAACATGGTAGCTGATGCTCTAAGTGGAAAATAACCTAATACTCTATCCATGTTGTAGATTGTGAAGGACCATATCATCATGGACATGAAAAGAATGGATTTGGAAATCATAACATTAGTGAATACATCCTACCTTTCCCAAATCATTTCCCAACCATCTTTCCAAGAGAATATTAAGAAAGCACGAATGGATGATCCAAAGTTACAAAAGAAGTTGAATGCAGTAATGTAAGGGAAAATGAAAGAGTTTCATATCGATGATAATGGTGTGATTCAGTTTGGAATGAGTCTTTGTGTACCTTCATAACCTGGGATAAAGAATGAGCTATTATAAAATCACATATCTCAACTTTATCTATCCATACTGGTATTACAAATATGTACCATGGTCTCTAAGAACACTTCTAGTAGGACAATATGAAGAAGAAGATTGCTAATTATATCTCAAGGTGCTTGATATTTCATCAAGTTAAAGCTGAGCGACAGAAGCCTAAGGTGATGATGAAACCATTTTCTATACCCATGTGAAAATGGGATAGTGTTACTATAGACATTGTCACATATCTCCGGAATACATCCAAAGTAAATGACATGATATGGGTTATGGTGGACTGACTAACCAAGGATGACAACATTATTACTATTCAAGAATATATCTCACTTAAACATCTTCATAGGATATATGTGAAGCATGTGGTGAGACTGTATGGAATTACATTCTCAATTATCTCTAATTAAGATCCCAAGTTCACATATAAATTCTAGAGGAGTCTTCATCATGATTTGAGTACTGGCGTAAATTTCCATATGACCTATCACCCCTAAACTGATAGAAAATCTGAAAGGAATATTCTGAACCTCTAAGATATGGTAAGAGCCTAATATTTAGAATTCAAATTTGGATGGGATCAGAATATCCCATTGGGTGAGATTGCATACAATAATAGATTCTACTCAAGTATTCAGATGGCTCCATATGATGATCTATATGGAAATCAATGTAGAACTATAACCTATTGGGATGAATTTGGAGAAAGGAAGCTACATGGAATTAATCTTACAAAATAAACGATAGAGAAGGTTCAATCCATCTAAAAACATATAAAGGGTGCTCAAATTCGAAAAAAGAGCTATGATGACAGCCAACGAAGGGACTTGGAGTTTGACATTGGAGATAAATTCTTCCTTCTAATATCACCATGGAATAGATTTATATGGTTTGGAGATAAACGGAAGTTAATCCTAAGGTACATTGGCCCCTTTGAGATCCTTTATCTCTTAGGAGTTGTGGCCTATCGGCTAAAAATTTCAGAAAATATTACTCAAGTTCATGATGAGTTCCACATATCACTTCTAAGGAAGTACATAATAGATTCCCCACATGTAATAAACTCAAAGGTGGTACAAGTAGAAGATGATCTCTATTATGAGGAGTGACCATTAATGATTCTAGACATGGGAGATAAGGTTCTATGCAACATGACAACACACGTTGTCAAAGTGTAGTTGTAATGACCCAATGTTTTCCAATGGAAATTACCTTATTAAATATATCTAATAAAATCACATGAAAACACCACATAATGAACTAATAAGTGTTTAGTGACCTTTAAACATATTTTTTTCACTTCTGCGTTTGGAATTTTGAAAATCCAACATACACCGTTGTGTTCAAGATGATTTTTGGAGTCCAATAGAACAAACATAATTTTTGGTGAATATTAACCTACCATTATGAATAGTGATATACCGTAATGAATATAAACATTACCTATGGTAGTATAAAAATAATATTCAAGTGAAAGTATGATGTACCTATATTTTAGAATGAGTACATGAATGTTTTAAAACTGGTATTTTAATAATAAACTATGATTTTAATTAAATATTAAATTAATCATATTTAGAAAAATATTTTTCAAAAAATGGATTTTGTTTTTGGATTCTACATGTCAAAAAATGGTTGGGGTGAAATTTTGGGATTTTTCTGAAATACTTGAATTTTTTATGAATAGTGAAATACTAAAATTTACAAAAATAAGCTAAATAAGCTAATTATAGAGTCATGTATGATATTCTGCGGATGTAATCCCACTTGTTTCTGGATCACATGATAAAATTACTATTCTTGGTCAAGGAATAATCACTATTCCTTGTCTTCTGGAGAAATAATAAATTAATGAATTTTATATTAAGAAAACCCCTCTCCCCTCCACTATAAAAACCACCCTTCACACCCTCATTTCCTCACACCTCTGAACCATAAATATTTTTCTAAACTATACCCAAGAATCTTCCCTATACCCTCCCCCATTTCTAAAAGATTTTGGTCTCTTAAAAAGACCAATATTAGGCCCCTTAATAAGGATATCAATAGGAGGATTCAAGAGGTAATTTCTCTCCTTCTTTTCCTTTAAATTCCTTTCAATTTCAGGTTCTTTTCTTATTCCCTCCCAACCTATCTTTTTACAAATGGTTTGGTAACTATAGTATTATACATATGATGGAATGTTATTATACTAATGGGATATTATATCATACAACCCCCTTTCTCCTCTTCTTTTTATTTTATAAAAGAAAATTTTCCTCGTGGGGTGTTAATCCATCACCTTCAAGAATGACATGTTTTCTTTTTCCATTTCTGCCTTCAGATCTGTTCATGAAACAATTTTTATGGTATAACCAGAATATTTTATCTGTTTTATGTCCTATTTAAAGTCTTGGAACTAACTTATATACATATTACTAAATTATTAAACAAGATAAGATCATTGTGGTCGAAAAACCGCCCAAATTAACCCAAACAATCATCATTTAATTTTATATCTAATGATTAATCCACATGGTATATAATATAATTAATTATAAGAACATTTTAAATTATGTTATATCATCAAAGACACAAATCCATGGATCCTCTAATTATAATAATATTATTTTGTTTATCTTTAAAATTATGTAATAGTAATTTAATAAAAGTTTGGGTTTCTATAGTTGGTATTAGAGGCAAGGTTTGGTTAATTTTGGAATTTGGATTAGTGAACCCTAGAGAAAACCTCTAGCATGAGACTAAGTTCAAATATGAACAGAAGAATTTTTACATAAGGATCCCCTATGATATTATTTTACTATAAATTTTTTAAATGAATAATTTATTCATGACTTGTTGACTTATGTTTTTTTCTAACCTTTTCTATTTAAGAAAATGATGGGAACTAGGAGAAACCAGGCCAATAACTCATGTGAGGGCCAATGCAACGATTTCCCGAACGACATATGCAATTATTTGGGAGGTGGAATTCAAAAATTCATGGCTATTCTTACCCAACTATCTTAGGTTATGAACAAAAACCATAATAATGGAGAACTTCCTCCTTTACCAAAGAGGGAGAAACTAGTTGTCGAATGTTTTATGCGGCAATGACCATCGACGTTTTGTAGATCTTATAATCCTCTAGTTATAGAATAGTGGTTCAAATCCATGGAGAATATCTTTTATGTGCTTCACTATTCTGAGATGGAGAAGGTGACTCTAACCGTTTATCATCTAGATGGATAGGATGATCAATAGTGGGATTTGATTAAGAACACCAAGTGAGGGGAGGAAATTGAAGACATGGAATGGGAAGACTTTAAGATAATGTTTCTTAACAAGTATTTCCCAAGAACTCTTCGCATGAAGATGGAGAGAGAATTCATAGAGCTCAAGAAAAAAGAAGGGGAATCTGTCACAACCTATGAAGAAAATATCACAAGGCTTTCAAGGTACAGTACATTTTTTGTTATCAACAATGATAGAAAAATTGATAGATTCTTTAGTCGATTAAAACCACACCTTCGAAAGGCTCTTGCAATTTGAGACTTTGGGAGTTATGAAGAAGGTTATCGGTGTGCTCTCAAAGTAGAGATAGAGTTTGTAGAATTGTCCCATGGCTGTGGTGATAAGAAACAAAAGACTGAGTTTCAAGCCAGTGGATCTAATGAAAAAGGTGGGAGGAAAACTCAATGACCCACATGCCAAAAATGTGGGAAGTTTCACCATGGGAACTACCTTAAATGGATGGGGGAATGCTTCAATTGTGGGAAATAAGGACACCATGCTCAAGCGTGTCGAAAAGACATAAAAAGGAAGGGGAATTTGGTGAAAGAAAGGAGAGAATAACTCATGGTTCAGTGCTACAACTATAGTGAGCTAGGGAACAATGCACGCTAGTGCACTAAACCTTGAGTTCTTGAGGGAAATCAGTGTCCGTAGCCACCAAAGCTAAAGGAACAAGGGAAGGATTATGCCATCACTACTGCGGAAGTGGAGAAATATAATGAAGTCGTACTAGGTACACTTCCTATTCACTCAAGAAATAAAAAATTCTTATTTGACTCTGGTTCTACACATTCCTTTATATCTTGAAAGTTTTCTAAAACAATATAATTGAAGCCCTGAAACCTTGAAGTAGAGATATATATAAAAAAACAAAGTGGTGAAATCATTGTAACAAACATTTTTTACTCTTCTCCTGTTGGAATATGTGGGATGATTCTTCCAGTGAAGATCATAATACTTCCCTTTGTGGAATTAGATGCTATAATGGGAATGGATTAGATCTCGTTATATAGAGAACATACCAACTGTCGGGAAAAGGAAATATCATTCCATATTCTGAACCATCCCATGCTCCTCTAAAAATTCAAGGAAGATCATGAATCTCCTTTGAAAAATACTTCATTTGTGTGGGTGTTGATTCCCGATAAAGAAGCATACCTCGCCCAAATGGTTGATTCAAAGGAAGGTGCCAACCTTGTAAAAATGACCATCATTAGGGAATACAATGATGTATTTCTTGAAGAGTTACCTGGAATTCCCCCTGGATCATGAGGCAGAGTTCTCAATAGAACTCATACCCAGAGCTACTCATATCTCGAAGTGTCCCTATAGGATGGCTCCTATAGAACTGGAGGAGGTAAATAACCAGCTGCAAGAGAATCTGGAAAAAGGGTTCATATGCCCTAGTGCATCACCCTGGGGTGTGCCAGTGCTCTTTGCAAGGAAGAAGGATGGAACAATACGGATGTGTATCGATTATCAAAAACTCAACAAGATCACTATAAAGAAAAATTATCCTCTTCCAAGGATTGATGACTTGTTCGATAAGTTAAGAGGATCTCAATACTTCTCAAAGGTTGATCTTCATTCTGGATATCATTAGCTAAAGGTGAAGAAGGAAGATATTCAGAAAACTATCGTCCGTACAAGGTATGGGCACTATGAGTTTCTGGTGATGCCCTTCAGACTTACTAATGCCCCTGTAATCTTTATGTATTTGATGAATAGATTCTTTAGACATTACCTCGATAAATTTTTTGTAGTGTTTATTTATGATGTTCTCATCTACTTCAATAGCAAGGAGGAACATTAATAACATCTAAGACTTGTGTTGGTGACATTGAGAAAGGAGAAGTTGCATTCCAAGTTCATCAAGTGTGTCTTTTGGATAAATAAATTCACGTTCTTGGGACATGTGATCACAAGTGAGGGAATTTCTATGGATCTTTCAAAAACAAAGGCAATTGGGGAATGGCCTAGTCCCTCTTGTGTCACCAAAATCTGTAGTTTTCTTGGATTAGCTGGGTACTATCGATGTTCTGTGAGAAACTTCTCATGATTATCAAGATCGATAACTAAGTTAACAAGGAAAGGGCTATAGTTTGTCTGGATAGACGAATGCGAGAAAATATTCAAGGATCTAAAGAGAAGGATGATCATTGCACCTATACTCACACTACCAAAAAGTGGATAAGGTTTTGTGATATATAGTGATGCTTCAAAGAAAGTCTTGGGTTGCGTACTCATGAAAAATGATAATGTCATAGCTTATGCCTCACAGTAGTTTAAGATCCATATGAAGAAGTACCAAATGCATGATCTAGAGTTGGAAGCCATGAATTTTGCCTTGAAAATCTGGCAGCACTACCTTTACGGTGAGAAGTGTGACATGTACACTGACCACAAGAGCTTAAAGTATATATTCACACAAAAGTATATCAACAAGTGTAAAAGGAGATGATTAGAGCTAATCAAGGATTACAATTTCTCTATTCACTACCATCCTGTAAAGGCAAACAATGTAGTTTATGCTCTAAGTAGAAAAGAACCTGCTACTCTATCCATGTTATGGATTGAGAAAGACCTTATCTTCTTGGATATGAAATGAATGGATTTAGAAATCAAAATGGCCGAGGATACATCCTACCTTTCCCAAATGAATGTGCAACTATACATATAATATAATATTAAGGAACCAAAAAGGGATGATGTGGAGATACAAAAGAGGGTGAATGCAGTAAAGGAAGGGAAGCTATACAAGTTCCATATCGACGATGATGGTGTGATTTGGTTTGGAATGCAGCTTTTTTTTTCTTCATCACCTGAGATAAAGAAGGATATATTGGACAATGCACATATCTCAACATTCTCTATCCATCCTGGGAGTACCAAGATATACGTGATCTCTGAGAACACTTATGGTAGGATAACATGAAATAAGAGATTGTATAATATATCTCAAGGTGATTGGTATGTCAGAAAGTTAAAGCAGAGTGACAAAAGTCCAAAGAGATGATGCTGCCATTACCTATACCCATGTGGAAATGGGAAAATGTTACTATGGACTTTGTCATGGGTCTCCTGAAGACGTCGAAGGAAAATAATGTGATATGGGTTGTGGTTGATCGACTCACCAAGACTGCCCATTTTATTTCTATTCAAGAATATCTCTCACTCGAAAAACTTGCAAAGATATATGTAAAGGAAGTGGTGAGACTGCATGGTTTTCCACTCTCAATTTTCATTGACCATGATCCAAGGTTCACATATAAATTTTGGAAGAGCCTTCAACATGATTTGGGTATTGAATTAAATTTCAGCACGACCTATCACACCCAAACTGATGGCCAATCTAAAAGGACTATTCAGACACTTGAAGATATGCTAATAGCCTACTCTCTAGAATTTAAAGTTGGATGGGATCAGCATCTCCCATTGGTTGAGTTCTCATACAACAATTTCTTCCACTCGAGTATTCAGATGAATCCATATGAAGCTCTGTATGGAAAGTGATGTAGAACTCCAGTCTGCTGGGATGTAGTTGGAGAAAGAAAGCTACTTGGACTTGATCTTGTGAAATAGATGATAGAGAAGGTTCAAGTCATCCAAAAACACATCAAAGCTGCTCAGAGTCAGAAAAAGGGCTATGCTGACAACCATCGAAGGGACTTGGAGTTTGACGTTGGAGATAAAGTCTTCCTTCGAATATCACTATGGAAGAGAGTCATGCGATTTGGGAAGAAAGGGAAGTTAAGCCCAAGGTACATTATCCCCTTTGAAATCCTTGACCATATAGGAGTCGTGGCCTATCATCTTGAACTTCCACCGAATATGGCTCGAGTTCATGGTGTTTTTCATGTATCACTCCTGAAGAATAACATACATGATCCCTCTCATGTACTAAACTCATAGGTGGTACATCTGGAAGATGATCTCTCTTATGAGGAGCAGCCAGTAAAGATTCTGGACTGGAGAGATAAGGTTCTACACAACAAGAAAACTCACCTTGTCCAAGTGTTGTGGAGGAACGATAAGTTTGAAGAAGATACATGGGAACTAAAGGAGGCAATGAAGGAGAAGTACCCTCACCTGTTTGTGTAAAGTGAAATTTCAAGGGTGAAATTTCATAAGGGGGAAAAATGTAACGACACAAATTTTTTCAATGGAAATTCCCTTCTTAAAAATATGTCATAAAATCACATGAAAACACAACCTAATGAAATACTAAGTTTTGAGTGACCTTTAAACATAAGTTTTTCACTTCTATGTTTGGAATTTCGACAATCCAACAAACAATGTTGTGTTCAAGATGATTTTTGGAGTCTAATAGAACAAACATAATTTTTGGTGAATATTAACCTACCCTTATGAATGGTGATATGACCCAATGAATAGTAACATTACCTATGATAGTATAAAAATAATATTCAAGTTATTGTATGATGTTCCTATATTTTAGAATAAGTAAATGATTGTTTTAAAACTGGATTTTTAATAACATGCTATGATTTTAATTAAATATAATATTAATCATATTTAGAAAATTATTTTTCAAAAATAGAATTCACTTTTGGATTCTACATGTCGAAAAATGGTTGGGGTGAAATTTTGGGATTTTTCTAAAATACTTGAATTATTGATGAATAGTGAAATACCATAATTTACAAAAATAAGCTAAATAAGCTAATTATAGTCATGTATGATGTAATACTGATGTAAGACCACTTGGTTCGGTATATCATAATAAAATTACTATTCTTGATCAAGGAAGACTCAATATTCCTTGTCTTTTGGAGAAATAACAAATTAATGAATTTTATATTAAGAAAACCCCTCTCCCCTCCACTATAAAAATCACCCTTCACACTGTCGTTTCCACACACCTCTCAAGCTTTAAGCCTTTCCTAGACTATTACCAAGAATCTTCCCTATCCCCTACCCCATGTCCAAAAGCTTTTGGTCTCATCAAAAGACCAAACATAGGCCCCTTAAGGAGGATCTCAAGAGGAGGATTCCAAAGGTAATTTCTCTCCTTCTTTTCCTTTAAATTCCTTTCAATTTCAAGTACTTTTATTTTCCTCTCCCAACCTATCTTTTTCCAAATGGTTTGGTAACTCTAGTATCATGCATATACAGGAATTTTATGATATTAATGGGATATTATATCATCCAACCCCCTTTCTCCTCTTCATTTTATTTTATAGAAGAAAACGTTGTTCGTGAGGTGTTAATCTATCACCTTCAATAATGACAAGTTTTCTTTTTCCATTTCTACCTTCAGATCTGGTCATGAAACCATTTTTATGGTTAAACCAGAATATTTTATATGTATTATGTCCTATTTAATGTTCTGGAACTAACTTATATAAATATTACTAAATTATTAAACAAAATAATATTGTTGTGGTTGAAAAACCGGCCAAATTAACCCAAACAATCATCATTTAATTTTTTATCTAATGGTTCATCCACATGATATATAATATAATTCATTATAGGATAATTTTGAATTCTGGTATATCATTAATAACATTTAATATCAGTTCTGGATGTTTAACCATGTTCTACCCGAACTTCAATTTGTGAATACAAGTAAACCGCTCAAGAAAACCATAAAAGGGAACATTCCCAAACATTGTTTTTAAACCCTATAACTCATCAAAAGGCCCATAAAATAGCATAATGAAACCAAAATTAACCCTATTAATGTATTAAAGGTTCTATAATTTCTAATTAATAGATATAATGTCATTATATAGGACATTAAAGTGACAGAAGCATTCGAATATAAGGTAAGGAGAAATTCTCGAACCCAACTTCCATCCTTTAGGTTCTCCCTCTTTCACTCTTTTTTGATATGGTTACTCCTTAAAATATTTTTTTCATCATATTATTTTATTTTCTAGGATATACATGTTTTCCACTGGTATTTATGTCAAACCAAAAGTTTTCCAAAATAACTCTTCTTTTAAGAACACACCTTTTACTTCTCATTCAAGATTGATGATTCTTGTAACTTGTATGTTATTCCCTCTTTCTTTTGTGAACCCAATGTTTATGAATATGTTATTATGAGGTGAAACGCATTACTTTTTATGGGTTAGTTATTTTCATTTTTTTTATATGTTCATTATGGCATGAATGATAAATGATAATGTTATGATGTGACGGGTGCGCCCGAATTATATAGCGCAATATGAATGTTTCAATGTGATGGGTGCGCCCATAATTATACTGCACTCCAATGCATTGGGTAAAGTGATTAATCTCATGAGTAAATGAGAAATGATGTGTGAAAAAGATTCTATATTTGTTCACAAGTATGTGTGGTAGTTAACCACTAAGACATGATGTTTGATTTTTTATGCATTTCCACATTTCAAGTCTTTTATATATTCTTCCTCTCATGTTCATGATTCTTTACCTATGTTATGATTATGCTCATCCCATGCTACATTGTTCTTATCTATCCTCTTACTGGGATTTTATCTCACCCCTTTTTATGTATATCCTCATGTGGATACATATACTAAGGAGAGGTCATGTTCCAATAAGAAGCTAGGGAAGAAGGAATTAAATAAATGTTTATACTTGATGTTGTAATTGTTATGTATGGTCCTAGTTTTCCCAAGACACTAAACCTTTGGATCCTTTATTTGTAATACTATTATGTTGTTTGTCTTTAAAATGATGTAATAGTAATCTAAGAAAAGGTTGGGTTGCAATAGTAGTGGAGGAACCATAAGTATGATTAATAATCTTGGGAACTAGTGGTGGTGATGAAGGGAAGTACCCTCAGCTGTTTATGTAAAACGAAATTTGGAGGGTGAAATTTCAGAAGGGGGGAAGAATGTAATGAACCAAATTTTTATCAATGGAATTTATCCTTTTTTAATAATGTCACATAGTATAAATCACAAATAATCACGTTTGGATCATAATAAAAAATTTATTAATAAATAATTAATGAAATAATAATTATTTTTAGAAGTTAAGGATTAAATTATGATGAAATGGTAACTTGAACTTAGGAATAGTAATATGACCATTCTGAATAGTAAACTAGCCAAATGAATAGTAACCTCACCCATTAAAGTTTAAATAAAATTTAGGCATATTATATGTGAAAATGTGCTATAATTATATTATAGTATAAGTAAATAAATATTTGTAAAATTATTAATTAAGTATTTTTATTTTTATAAGTGATAAATATTTAATTACAATTTTTTTATTAATTTAATAATTTAAAATAAAATTTATTTTCACAAAATGTATTCATAAATTATTATTTTAATTTCTCATAATTCTAATATCATTTTATGAGATTTTATATAATTTTTCAAAGTGTTATAAAATCACTAATAATTTTAAAATATGTATTTTCCATATAAATGATAATTTTATTTAAAAATTAAGTTAATAATATTTAAAAAATTATTTTTATACAATTTGGTTCATTTTTGGATTCAACATGTAAAAAAATGGTTCAGGTAATTTTTTGGCATTTTTCTGAAATACTTGAATTTTTGGTGAATAGTGAAATGTGGTAATTTACGGTATATATACATTATATGTTAAATACATTATTCATTGATTCATCGATTATATAAGAACCATTAGTTAAAAATCACATGATATAATTACTGTATTTAGTCTCAAGAATCAATACTACTTCAAATCTTTAGAAAAATAATAAACTAATGAATTAAATTATGAGAAAACTCCCCACTCCTCCACTATAAATACCACCCCTCACACCCTCTTCTCCTCACACCTATCAATATTTTAACATTGAATAAATTATTCCCAATAATATTAACTTTCCCCTTCCCCACATCCATAATCTCTTGGTATCATCAAAAGACCAAGCCTAGGAGCCTTAAATAGTATCTCACGAGGATAATTCAAGAGGTAAATCATCCCTCTTTTACTTTTAATTTCCTTTCAATTTCACTTCTTTTATTCTATTCTAATAAAATTATCTTATCCAAATGAAATTATAAAAATTTCATGTTTTATATAATGGTATTATATCATGTTAATGTAAGATCCATAAATAAACTCATCTCTCTCACTCTTTTATTATAAAAATGAAATCATCGCTCGTAATGTGTCAATTTACCGACATTGTGGGTGATGCACTTTAATTTTTCATAAATGCCTTACATGATGCTAATAAAACCATGAAATATTTTAATTTTTTTAAAATAATATGAAACAACCCTCTTTCTCTTCTATAAATAACATTTATACATAATACTAAATGATAAAGAAAAATGAGTTCGTTGTGATCAAAAAGCCGCCAAAATTAACATAAAACGACACTCACTAAATTTTGTCTAATGATTCATACTCATAGAATATAACCAGAATATTTGTAGGATAATTTATGTTTTTTAAGATTATTAATCACATAAAATAACAATTCTTTCTATTTAACCTTATTTTACATGAACTTCTATTTATGAATACAAGTGAATCGATCGTGAAAACTAAGAAAATGAATACTCTGGAATGATGAAATTAAACTCTAGAACTCATTTAAAAGACCACAAATGAACTTAATAAAACCATAATTCATCATATTAATTTATAAAATATAATTTTAATTGTCAATTAATGAATATAATGTGGTTATACAGAAAATTAAGGTGAAGAAAGTGTCCGGACATGAGGTAAGGGGAATTTTCAAACCCAACTCTCTTTCTATAGGTTTCCCTTTTTCACCAAATTTTCAGTATAGATGTCACATAAATATCATTTATTCAAAATTATATTATCCTTTTTGGGATATACAGGTTTTCAAATTGAGTTTATGACCAACAAAATGTTTTCCAAAAGAACTTTTCTTTCAAAAAAACTCGCCATTTACTTCTCAAGATTGTTTATTCTTCACTCAAGGTTGATGATTATTATATGAAGTATATTATTACCTATTTAATTTGGGAGACCAATTTATGAATTTATGATTTATTAAATGAAGACCATTTATTTCCATGGGTTATGTTATGTTCAAAATTTATGTACATTCTATGTGGCATGAATGATAATGTTAATGTTTTGATGTGACAGGTGCAAGCATAATTATATAGCACAAAGTAAATGTTAGGATAAGATGGGTGCACCTGGAATTGTATAGAACTCAAATTAATTGGGTAATTTGATGTATCTCATGAGAATAGTTAAATATGTGTGAACATTTTGTTGGATTTCTTTACACCAATGTGTGGTAGTTCATCACTAAGACATGATGATTCATTTTTATACATTTCCAAATTCCATTTCATTATCTAATGCTTCCTCTCATGATTATGATGATGATGTTATGATTTTTCTCACCCCATGTTATATTGTTTCACGTTCTTATCTATCTTCTAACTGGGATTTTAGCTCACCCATTTTTTATTTATATCCTTAGGTTATTACATGCACTTAAGAGAATTCAAGTGCCAATAAGAATCTTGAGAAGGAGGAATTAAATAAATGTTTATGTTTTATTTTTTAAATGTTATATATAGACCAAATTTTCCAAAGGAACTAAAACTTTGGATGCTAATTGTGTAATGATTTTAGGTTTTTTTTCTTTAAAATGACATTATAATATATGAAAGAAAAAGTTGGGTGGCTATAAAGGGTTTCCATGAAAATTACATATCTTATTACGATCATTGATATCAAGAGATTATGGGTTATAGATATAGGAAAATTCCGCTCATTTTTTATCTAGGGATACTATGGGGAAGAAAAATTTTGATCTAATCATTTTTGATTTAGGGATTTAGTCAGGGTGATAGAGATTTTTATATGAATTGTGATCGATGAATTTCATTAAGACAGCGATGCTACAAATTAGTTTTACTAAGGACTTATAGTACAGATTACAGATACCTTCTAGCAGTTCAATAATTGAGGTGTTTTAGTTTGGAAGATAGATACATTTTTAAAGGTTAATTTTTGTGGTCTTCAAGGGTTTAGATTACATATTTCATCTGATAAGTTTACTCAAAAATAATCTTTGAACTTAGATACATTATATCCGGTCTATGATACTCCTTTTAATTTGGTTTAAAATATAGTTTTAGTAATGTCTATTATATGAGTGCTTGATTTTTAACCATGAATTCATGTTTTTTATATTTTCATTATACTTACCACATTGTGTAGTTATTTTATTTTTACTAAAAGTATATCAATTATACTGATTGGTTTGTTTTCGATACAATTATTTACTCTGATTTATAAGTTTATCAAAGTTTCAAATCATTCGATAAATTGAATTTTTGAATGGTTAAGGAATTTATTTCTTGTTTTAAAAATACAATTTATCCCTCCTATAGATTTAACTATCTTTCATGTATATTTTCTATATGTATCTAGGACAAAATAATATACCCTTCAAAATATAAGAATTGATTTCTATACCATTAATACTATAAATAAAATATCCAAGGAGATTTTTACACCCCTTTAAGTATTTTGAATTTTTTCTCCAATATCAAGGTTTTACATAATAGAAAAATTTACCTTCCATAAAATACCCATTTTTATTTTAAAATATTCTGGTGTGTAATCTCTACGATGAAGGGTTTTATATAATTAATTAACACTTTATATGGGTAGTATAATAAAAAAGAAACCCAAACTCTTGAGATCACCATAAATGAAACCTAAAACCTTATATATAAAAAATTATGAACTAATATGATGTGTATGTTCAATTGATGAGATTCCAAATCTTTTCAATCAAATGATCTTGATTAATATCACAACATTTCATCCAATGGTCTCCCTTATCCATGGTGTATCCATGGGTTATATTTGATCACCCATCATATGGGTGGGATTCTCCATAAGACCCCAATGTGATAGTATATTTCTTAGGAAAAGGGTGAGGGAGAAAGAGAAATTTTTAGGGAGAATCCATATATTTCATCCACAAACCATCTCTATGGGTTTGGCCGATTTATATTGGATTCTTCAACACTCACTAATCCCCATGAATTTACTCATATTTACAAAAAATATTGAGTAAATCCTCAACCATTCATCAATTCATTAAATAAAAACATTAATCCTCCAATGTATTTTATATTTTGAAAATACATAATAATTATAGCCTATATAGAAAATTCAAATGTTAATCCTTTAATGTTTCACTTCCATGCCAAGGAAGTGGAATATTATAACGTTACATTCTTTAAAATATCCCTATAAAATGGCATTTGATATGCCTTATTTTTCATGCATGTCATACTCTATGATATCCACATATCATACAGTGAAATATGGATCAATGCACATCAAATATTCAGGGGCCTTAGGTAATATATCCTTTAATATCCCACTTACACTAGAGACTTATATACTTAGTTCCATTTAAAATTATAATATATAATATACAATAAATAGTGAATCTATATCCAAAAAACTTTTGGGAAGATATCATTATTTTCATTGTGTATCACATAATATGAAATACATTATGAATACCCATCCAAGATTCCTTTTGGATAAGCTATAAAACACTTATGGAGAAGCACTATGAGTATAACTCAATCCCCATTCAATCAACCACTATATGTGACCCCATGGGACATTTTAACATTGGTAAAAAAATATGAATTTCCAAATTCATAAATGATAGACAAGAGAGACCTCTAGAAAATAATCAATGTAAGTAAATCTATAAAGGGATATATCCTAATCTCTATCAAAAAAATGTATCTCTATTTATCTATCCACTAGTTCTATCATATCTAAGAATTAATTTCATATATTCCCTTTCACCAAGACATTGAGTGATCATGGGAAAGATAATATATTAATCCTATATATCCTTCTCATACATTCCCGATTCTATATGTATATACTGACTAGGTTGATGAATACATCACATGTCAATCAACTTTATGGATGAGAACATCACATGAACCTCATTAGATAGGAAAGAACATCATATACTCTATCTAGTAACGACTAAAAAGTTACTATGTCTATCTCAATCAAGGTCCCATATATCATACTCCTTATATGAAAGGATAAATCCTATATTGATTAAGCTTTGACTGGTGAAATGATCAACAACATACCCAAACCTCCCTTTATTAGTGAGTACTCAAGGTTTTCCTAATAAAGGTATTAAAGTATATTGATTCTCATATATGATATATTTTTAACCTCGGGTATTGAGGAATACAATATGAAACATGCACTTGTAGTATATCAAAGTCATGGTGTATGCCAATCCATGTGGTATATATTATGGTAAATCCAGCACACAAAATAGGTTTCGTGCCTCATGATCATATTCCTTATCTTTATATAAGAATCAAACTCATGATAACATTAAATATTTTTCACAACCTATAATAATTAATGACAAAAATTAGTTATGGATAACTCAAAGTCATACATTGAGTGGTCAATTATTATTTCAATTCATAATATATATATATAGACAACTTAAAAGAATAATAAAGTGAAGATTTACTTTTATATAACCTGATGCCTTTAATATTCTTAAAAAATTTAAAAAAAAATTAACAAAACCATACATAAGCACCTATTTAATATATCACATATTATATACTTTTAGATCAACCATATGTTTACTGAAATATTATGGTTTTATTATACTCATTACATTTATATATTGTTTTCACCATATCCATATGTGACCATCCATAAAAATTTTAGTCAGTAACATATATAAATAATGAAATATTGAGTAATGGTGAGACTTTGGAATCATATTCCTAATTTTCAACTCCTTGGGTAAAATATTAAATCTATTTAACTTTACTACATCAAATGTTATAATATTAATAAATGATATTGTTTTCTTATAACTCTTTCTAATATTATCATAATTATAAAAAAAACTTGGGACCCTGTCCATTAAACTTTAATATAAGGTTATGATTTTTTTTAATCCGTTACATTTTAATTTTGCAGGTGCTAAAGAAGTTTATTGATGTTTGGTGGCATTCTTGAGGGTGAGTGTTAGCATGATAATTGATGATTTAATGACATTGTATTTTTTTTTGATGTGTTTTAGAGTTGTTATATTGGATTTTTGCCTACTAAATGTTGGATTTTAGTGATTGGATGTTTAATAAAAAAAGGAAATAAGTCCTGAAGTCATCCAAAAGTATAAATAATGGTAGGAATCTAGTAGAGACTAAGCATGTCATTGTGGATTGGCTCCTTGACTACGGTGGTACCAAAACACCCAAAGGTTTTACACTATGGTATTGTGTATGGATTTTTGAGTATAAATGTCCTCGTATTAAAACATAGATTCCTAATTTTTCCTTTGTGAAATCCATTGTGGTGATTTACTTTAAGAATAAAAATTGGAAAATGAAAAATATAGAGAGTAAGGAAAATAAACACCCCTCCTTTGTTTATAAATTGTGAAATATGTGATGTACGGACATGGATTGGTGCTAACACGAAGGAGTAAACCCCAAAGAGGGAAGTAACGACCAAAATATTTATAAATTAAATTTCACTTATGAATTAATACATGTTTGTAGTGTCATGAAAATTCATCTAAGGGAAGAAAATACCCCCATGATTGCTTTGTAGAAGGAAGTAAGAACTTCTACAAGTATAACAAGGTGAATGGACTCAAATTATGTTGTAGTTTTCAGAAGAAACATGAAGTAATTATGGTTTTCAAGGATTTTGAAGTTTCCCACATACCATCATTGGGAAAGGTATGCAGACTAGCACGATTGTGAACCAACAGGTAAGTAGGACGATCCGCGAACCGTTGGTCTGCGAAGTGATGGCCAGCGAATCAAGGCAGACCGTGAACCATGTTGTCGAAGGAATTGTGTGCGCGAAGTTAATCTGTGTACCATACCAAAAACCCATCATTTCATGAATGAAGAAAACCAGAAGGGTTCCAGGAACCATTATCACAAACTGATGCCTCTGCAAACCCTGGTTTCTCGAGTCTTCTGTGGGTCAGGATATCTCTTCATGGGCCCCTGAAAATGGTGTTGCATTCCCAATATACACAATTGTATCCATGCTATATAAAAGAATCACAATAGAAGTATGGATGGATAATGAAAGCCTAAAGGTAACCCATAAGTTGGAAGAAAGAGTTCAGAGAAGACTCTGACTTTAGTCTTGATTCATCGACAAAGCCCGAATCACGAACCGCATTCTCCACAGGTACTACTGACCGTGAACCATAAAATAGAAGAATTGAATAATAATAATAGAATCACAAACCTGACTGGTGAACCGTGAACCACATACTTCTTGTGAATGAAAATTCCACCCGAGCAATAATTTCAAAGACCCTCCTTCAGAATGGTGCTCTGCATAGTGTACCACTATGTAGGATAAACCTAACACCATGCACTGCATTAGTATGTGGATGGAGACCAAAGTTGCATGGTGAGACGTGTACTAATATGGTACGTGGTGGTCTATACCCATGCTCACATACCACATTGGTACGCGGAATACCCCACTTCCTGCATACTACTACGGTATGTGGATCCTTCCACATCCCGCATAAGAAATCAATATGTAGAATGTGGTGTTTTTGGGTATTATTTCCTCCGATCCCAACCACACCCTTCCATTATCGTCCAATCCTCCATAATCCATCCACTAACCAGTCCTCCGAAATCAGGCCAAAGCCTCCTACAAATCAACCAGACTCGCATGATCAGACCATCTGGTGCATCAGTGCACCCCTTTGAGTCTACATACCCATAGTAAGCGGAGTCAAGAAGGCTCTCCCCAAAACGGTTCAATATTTTGGAATGCCTATGGTTCTACATTCCCATGGTAACCTGGACTCCAACCTTGGAATGTTGAAGTGAGCCTCCCTATTCTAGGGATTAATGGTGATCACTTGCTTTTCCATTAAATGGGGAATAGTGATCTGTTGAAGGGGTTACGTTCACTACCCCCTTTGATGAGGATGAAAATCCTCACATTCCCAAAACTTATTATGGAGCCCTCCCACTAATGTAATTACAAAATATTCTGAGGTCAGGTTTCATGACCTTCAATGTCATCCCACATTAAAAGGTTCATCGCTCTACACCCTCGCACACCATCTCCCCAACCTCTTCCACTGTGGGATCTCCCTCCCCCAATAATAGGGGAGGAGTCATGTGCATTGTTGAATCTTTCACATCCTCTTGTTTCTCACACTGATCATGGCTCACATGGGCTTATATGTTTGAGTTGATTACAAAATCCACATAATATGAACTATGAGAAATCTGATTCCTGATCAAACCCGGATATGTAGGACGCCTACTAGACGGCACAAGCTCAAAAGGGTGCCCATCCATAAAGGGTCCACCCAATCATGTCTCATTAAATAGGAAACTTCTATTTGTAAACCCCACACAAATAGAACTATGTGGGTTCTGATTCCTCAGTTGAGGATACATAGGAATCCATTCTTATGGGCCTGATCCCAACATCTAGTCACCTTATGTCCCCCCTGGATGACGATAAAATCCAAAGCATCTTATAATATGGCTCAAGTTAGAATTGCCTCTGTAACATAAAATATATGCATTCTTACAATGATCATGCAGACCAAAGGTAGCCCATGGAAACACTCTTCAAAAATGAACCAAGTATTCACGAACATATGAAAATGACATAAATCTATAAAAGAGTCCTAAAACATGCAATAATCCTCCCCCGAAAGGGTGCAGTGAGCCTAAATTTCCATCCACTCGACCAATGGAGTCCTTAAGTGTCATTGGTTGAATCATCGATCAATGAGAACCTTCCTTGGAAAAAAAGGTCCATGAATCATGGATACCAATGTTGTTGGTCATTCTTGGCTCCATGAATAAACCCATTGGAGACCATCTGAGGAAGTTATATCTGAGAAGGATCGATTGCACAAGTACTTTACCCCCACGCAATCCCCCAATGAGACCAATAGATCCTATAGGGCTAATCCAGCCTTCTTTAAAGGATAATGATGTTAAATGGGTCGAAACAAAATAAATGGTGAACTCGGTGAGAACCCATCTCTATAGAAAATGGACAGGTGGTGATCCTCATCATGCCATTTCTACACCACCCCAAAATGTGCCACCTCGGAGGAGGAACAATAATGGTGAACCTATCATGAAACCTTATCCAAGGTGGAAGTTATACCCTAATGATAAAAGAAAAGTGAACATTTCATTTTGGCCCATTTTTTTCGCCCTGGTCTGTGAAAAACATTCCACCTTGGAGGCAGATAAAGAATGGTGAACCAGACATGAATCCTTAACCAAGTTGGCAGTTCTACATTAATGAATACAACAAAAGGAGATGGGAGGGGGGCAAGAAGAATCATCAAATATGAACATGTTTAAAAAAGAATGCTACTTTGATGAGGTTTTGTGGTATGTATGTCATGTATGTATGTCACAGGTTTCCACAGAGAAACCTTTGATCTAAATGACATCCCAACAACCAATGCAGACATGCACATCAGTGATCCCATAGGCAGCCGAAGCCCTAACAAAGAGCAGGACCCCCTCACCTACCTAGCATCTTCAACACTGGGTATCCAACACACTCATCAAAGAGGACCACCAAAATGGTACTCTCCCTATTCTGGAGGCTGCAAGGTAATCTATCCAGTATCTAAATTTTTAATAACCACCTCTTCAATTGATTCTGACACCCCAGCACAAGGTGGCCCTGGTGGTCATCTCAAACTATTTCGGGATCCTGTCCTCGGAATGTGACAATGAGTACCTCCATTATTTAAGGGAGGAAGATGAAGTCGATGCTGACAACTTCATCTCAACTACACTAGGGTCCTACTCGTAGGCTAATGCTAGAGAGTGTCACCACCAACACTGGTTGACTAGGCATCCTCTTATCTAGGAGGCCCTTATGCCGAGGGAACCTTCCAAGGTCCAGTAGAACCAGGCCCCTCGGGCTGCCCACTAAGGCCGAAGAATATATAATTAAGAACACACTATCACCTTGATTCCTGAGGGATAACTCCCCCATACTAATGTAGTGGTATTAAACATGTAGAAATATGAATATTACCTCTCCACTCAAGCCCACAAAAAAATAGGGTGGCACAATATGAGCACATGCATGTTCCTGCTAGTGATCGTCGGTCCCACCGTGAAGATAGAGCAGAAAACTATAGGAAGATGAAGATATTTGTTGATACACAAAAAGCCCGTCAACAAAATAGGTTGGCACTCATATACATACAGGCATAAACAACTACTGATGTATATTAATCTTTCCATATAAATAGATAAACAATAGGCTATATGCAGGCACAAACACATGTTGATGCATATCAAGCTAGCCATCCAAATAGGGCGGCAACCAAATATGAGAAGAGTCAAATTCTTGTGTGTGCATATAAAGCCCATGAGAAAAATACATCGAAAAGAAAGAAAATGAAAATCCCTTCTCATGAATATGAATCCCACCAGTCAAATACGATGGAAACTGGAGTAGACAACCAGTGGAAGACTGGTTCCTCTTCCCTAACATAAGAGAACTGTCAGTATCTACTAGCAACTCATGGAGGACCAGAGCAGGCACAAACTCCTACTCCCATATCATAATGGTCCTTCATACCCATTCCATCCAAATATATATCTCATCACATCTTGTCAATGATGGAAGATCAGATGTCAATTCTAGACCATATCCTCCAAACATGCCAATATATCATTGCATCAGCGGAAAAGGTGAGAAATTGGGTCCACGACCTAGTTTCCTTGAATGGAATGACTCACTTGCAAAATTAGTTAGTCACTCCAGAGTAGTTATGAATCCATGCTCTTTTCCAAGAAGGTAGACGACAATATCCCATGATATATGGACTCCCAGATTAGGAACAAATACTCATTCCAACTGGGGGACGCCTGTCCAATGTGGTGGATGCTCCAAGGCAGGCATATATCCCTACCTAAACTCAAGATGTCTGTCGGTATATCCCAAAGACATCATGGGACCCAACAAGATAGGGACCTGTATATAAAGGCCATTACCCACAATAGATGGCCCCGGTTACCTGCAAGAGAGCTCCCAAAAATGAAAGGCTCCAAAGGAAACTCGAAAATAAAGGGCACATACATGATCCTACGCTACTAGAATCTGGGGTTCTTGACACCCTCAAAAATATATAAATAATGTCTCAAGACCCTACTATTCCATTAACAAATTATGGAAGTAGAAGTAGCAGTTATGAAGGCCCTCCTTGCAATGTTGCTACCAGCAGCTCTGAAGGTCCCCCACAAAGAAACCATGAGGGCTCACTCTGTGAGCCAAGAATGATTGATCATGGGAGCCTATCTCCTAATGCGTGTCGGGGTATCCCTCCCCTAGACTTGAATATCATACAACTAGAAGCTCCTCCCCTTGTTTTCATCCACACTGATTTTCCTCCCCAGGGTATATGCTACATATATGATTCTCCCTACAGTCATACATTGAGTTAGGATGATAGTCATTTCCATATTGATAGTCATTGCAAAGGTCCTCCCTATAATGACAGTTGTTGTGAAGTTCCTCCTCATAGTAACATAAAGAAATGATAAGGTCCTCCCCTCATTGTAGTACATCCTGAAGTCCCTCCCCAAGATGTAAACTATAGAAATTCTCCCTACATCCATGTATCAAGTTATGATGGTAGTCCTTGCCATAATGACAGTTGCTATGAAGGCCCTACCCAGAGTGACATCAAGCATCAAGATGGTACTCCCCTCACTATATCCCACCCAGATGGTCCTCCCTAGGGTATATGCTGCAAAAAAAATTCCTGCGGTCGGGCATCAAGTTGTAATAGTATCCCTCTCCATTATAGCATCAATTGCGAGGATCCTCCCTGCAATCAAAATTCATACTGGAAGGAAGGTCCTCCCCTTGACGGGACATATATGAGAAAGCTCTCATATGCTAAGGCACTCTAAAAAATGGAGTCAAACACATTAGGCACTCCATATATAACGATTGATATTCTTTCTCAACCAGAGGATAGTCTAGGGCCACGCTCATCTTCTGTGCCAACCCTACATCGTCTAGAAATCAATAAGGCTACCACCAGCCTAGTTGCTTGGATAAAAATTATTAAGAACTAGCTGAGCTGGGAATATCAAGTAGAGGAGCCTCTGGAAGAATAACAAAATGATATGTTTCTTGTGAAAAGACAACTGGCTAGGGATAATATACTGGTGATGTATTGGCCTACGACCACTTCTCACTTCGACATACCAGGAGAGTTGTCTAGGGAATGAATGCATGACATTCACCTCAATATATGGATAACTCTTCATCATCTGAAAAAAAAAATTACCCTATAAAGGATATGAGGACCATTTCAATACATTTGGGGAGATTTTCTATCTAATAGACCTAGAATCCATCCTATCCGCATGGCAGCCACAATCAGATAGGTGAAAGAAAAACCTTGAACCGTCTTGCCTCTATGCATTGCATAACTTGCATCGACTCATTGAAAACTTCCCAGCGTGAGTTCACATTTGCGGATGGGGGAACATGGAGCTCTACACTTCACCCCACGTCCCATCTAGCAGGCCCCATTGGAAGTGACATCCTACAATGTCATCACCCAAAGGAAGCAAGAAAGTGAAACCCCTTATCAGGAAAGATGGGTCACTAGAGAAAAACCAGCCTTGAATAAGTATCGAAAGCATTAGGGTTGAAAAGGTCAAACCATTGAAAATATTCTGAGTCAAGCAGCCAGGAACATCTAGTAGGCTTCCTTCCTAAGGGTATCCAACTAGAAAGTTGTGATCATGTCTTCAAAAGACCATAGACTCTGTGCAATCCCAATGTCATACTCAGATCACACCCATGCAGAAGTATGTGAAATTGAAAAGGCGAAAATAGCAGCAGTTACTGCTGCAATATGGGAACCACCCCAGCCCACAAGGCTGAGGGAATTTTAAAATAAAAATGCCTCCATAAGACCAAAAATTCCAGGCCATATAGGATCAATGGATGAATGGGAACAACCCCATCCCATTGGTATGGGGGCATTTTTACCTAAAATCCCTGCACAACGTACGTCTATCTTCTACCATCTAGGAAGAATGATGGAAATAATAATTACCTATTTCACTCATTCTTGTGGTTCGCACCCTCTGAGACAAAGTCATGTTATGAGGTCAGACCAAGGATCCCTTTGGGTCAATATTTTCCAAGAAATCCAAAGAATACCATACAATATAAGGAGAAAGTCTAATAAAGGGCACAAAAGTCCTTCCTACCATTCGGCACCAAGCACACCACCCCCAATGTAGTATTCCTTAGTGAATGTGGTAAATTTAAACCCCACGGATATCATAGGAAATGACACAGATGGAGGGGACACGAAGGAAGATGGTTCCCTCCCAAAGGCATCCCACACTGAGCCTGATGGTGTGTACACCCAAAACTAGAGAGCGATACTAAATCTGGGAGCCCCCTCAGTTAATTTGTCGCTACCTACCATGTGAAAACCCAACAAGGAGAATAATAAATTCAAGGTCATATATGACCCACCTCCTCCTCCCCCTGATAATGTTTCCCTCACCCATGAGGAAAAGTTCTCTAAGATAAAGGATGAAATGAAATAGCTCGAGCAAATTAATGCTGAGCTGCATCAAGGGAGCTATCTCACCGGATGTCTTCCCCCTACGGAAGATCAACAGGTGCTCCTAGAAGAGGTTCCCATACCATAAGAACTTATCCTGGTAAATTAATCCAAGCTCATAGGACCGTTTAACCTGGTCTCAGAAGGATGTCAAGACTTTCCCCCACTGTGAGGGCATCCATAATATGTTTAGGTAAACCCAAAAATGATACCCCTGGCTGGGTATCTACCCCAAATTCTAGCATACCCTGGCACACCTAGTCTTTTCCACTATCACACCATCTCAAGCTCAATCCTGATAGGATATGCATCGAGGGATCTTAAACACTGCCAAGCAATTAACATCTTGACTAGAATCCATGGAGGTATGGTGCTCTCTGATACATCCAGAGCGCAAACCCTACCCTGAGTGGGAGAGAAATGTTTTACCACCGCCAAACTTCAAGAAGCCTGTATTTCTAGTATTCAATGACTCGGGGGACCCTGAATAGAATTTAATGTATCATGCCTCTTATTGTGACCTCATGATGGGAACTTTGGAGTACCATAAAGCAATAAAACTCAGGTGCTTCATACAAACCCTACAGGGTTCGGCTTTCGTATGGTATACTAGCCTACCATCCAATTCAATCACTGGTTGGAAGGATCTCAAATGAAGGTTTCTCTTCCAATTCAGTTCAACACTACCTAAGACGACGAGCAGTGACCTCATGAACTTCAAACAGTGTGAAAATAAAAGATTCTCATACTTCATTTCTAGATCGAAAGGCCAAACCTGTTACCTAAATCGGCCATGCCCCGAGGATGAGATGCTCTCCAAGTGCATCGATAACCTTTGGGATGAATTGTGTACACCTCTCATCCCAGTGAATTACACTATTTGGTTTAGATACTTCTCTTCCATTGCTCAAAATAAAGATGAATCCTTGTAATAGACCAATCTTATGTCCCAAGTGGCCCCATCAGCCCCAACGAAAAGAATGAGAAAAGATGAAGCGACTTTTTTCATGCTTAAGTCACCCCAGCACCAGCTCCAGTTGTGAGGCCCCTACCAAACCTTGAGGGACCCCCTAGATGCCAACAGCTATCCCCACATTGGCAATATGACCAATGAGGTGGTAAAAGAAATCATTTCGAAGAACAAAGAAATATAGTTTACTCATTCCGATATGACCAGGTCTGCGACTATTTTATAGCATCCATGAATTGTAACTTACTCTACCTACCAGATCCAAAGTGATCTTATGAAGTGGGTCTCGATGACTATCCAAATTATTATCCCTATCACCAGATACTAGGACATACCATCCAGGAATGATTTGTTTTCAATGATCTCCTACAAAATATGGTGGATTCCGGGAAAATCATATTGGGCCCGCCGCTAACATAAGTGGTGTATGTTTCCACCTCAGAATAAATATAGGAAGAGGAATGGAAAATAGTTTCTAGTAAAAATAAGAAATTTTTTGATAATTAGATAACCTATAAGACCATCAACCAAGTCTATGGTATCCACCTGGAATAGTTGAAACAACTAACTATACCCCCAAAATATCCCAATACAACGCCACCATCCTCTTCTGCCCCGCAGTCCTCTAAAGTGCAGAAGGGAAGAAAGAAAGTGCAATAATATGAGCTGATAATAAATCCAAAGTCAGTATTGATGCTTTCAGACTTCAAGAAATAGACTTAGTACACTGAGCACTGCCCCACAAAATGGTACAATGGGAACCATCCTGTGAAACAACGCCATAAGAAGAAGATTATCGAACATAAATAGTGACGGATTAAGAACTGATCTTTGGCTCCATTAATGTCATTCACTTGATGGACCCCTTCTCAGATGAAGACTATGTCCATGAACCCAAATTCTCCATGCCCAATGGGTGAGTCGGGGGAGAGGTCGTAGAGGCTGGAGGTTTCCTAGAAGGTATGATTGTGGCAGGATTCAAATTCCTAGCCACACCATAAATAAAACTGTTAACATCGCAAAAAATCATGGAAGGAACCTCTGACAGACAAAAAAAGAACTGGAATGCTCCTCCACCCTCGTCGGAAAAAATCCATGCAAGGTTATCTTGGAATATCAATTAGGGGAAGAATAAATACCAAACCACCCAAGGCATACGAGTGGATAAGTTCGTCCCAACCTGGAACGGACTGCAGCACCACCGACCCTGACTATAGAGGTCGAACCATATACATCCAAATCCCAAACCCCTAAAGTGTCTTTGAAAGAGAAACCCTGAGCCAGGAAGAGCTGACCATTAGAGAAGAAGTATGATATTTTAAAGCATCTACCTTCAGTACCAGCGATTCTATCAATCATGGATGTGTTAATCATGTCCATGGATCTTAGGGAGGAACTCATTGAAGCCTTACTAAGTCCCCATGATTTTGAGTCCTAAGTAGTAGTGGTTGAAGTCTGTCGGACAGAGACTAGTCCTGAAGAATGTTATGTCACCACCTCCTTCACAGACAGGGATGAAGAAGCCATCATGCAAGGGAACATCAAACCCTTATATGTGTCTGGAAAGATAAATGGAATTGATGTTCAGAGGATCTTCACCAACAATGGGTCAAGATTCAATCTCCTCCCACTGCGGACGCTTCGCCGGATAATCTATGTTGAAGATATCTTGACACCCTACACCACAACTCTATTGGGATATGAAAAAAGTGAGCAGAGACTGTTGGGATGGATCAAGCATAGAACTTGGATTAGAGATCTCTTGTCAGATTCCGAGTTCTTGGTAGTGCAGAAAATTATGTCCTTCAACATCCTATTAGGGAGGCCTTGGATGCATCAACACATTGTAATTCCGTCATCATACCATCAGTGCATCAAATATTGCATTAATGGGAAAAGCGGGATGTTTCACGTTGATAAATCCATGTTTGATTCATGTAAGTTGCATTATATCGACGCATGATTCTATAAATCGAAATAAAAACATCTTTCGGATGAAGAAATTTATTGGATCAATACCCCAAATGGATTGTAAATGGCTCTCGCTAACCCCTTCCAAAAACTTGGGGAAGAGTATGTATTACCCATCAACCAAGTTGAATGCATAAGTGCATGTCTAGATGCAGGATCAATTGTCTGCATGGTCTCTATTACGGACACCAAATCCAAGGACATGGAAGAGTAGGTTGACTCCCATAATGTCAAGAAAATTCCTATCAAGGATTCTCTTGACCCGTCCTTAAGAAATAAAACTACCCTTTCCTCAAACACTATGGAAAAAATTATTTCTCTCCCAATATTGCAGAGTTTGTCTCAAAAATCCTCTTTCCATCAGAAGAGATAGAAGAGGAAGAAGATGAAGATGATGATGATGAAGAAGAAGAAGAGGAGGATGATGAATAAGACCTCAAACATTCCCCTCCTGCATTCGAAGAAGGTGTCTCTGCCACAATTGATGAACTTAAGGAGATAAATCTAGGAACCAAAAATGACCCACAGCCCACTATAATTAGTGTGTCTATGCCTATTGAGGAACAGGAGGCATACACCTCCTTCCTAAAGAATAATCGAGATGTGTTTGCCTAGAAAAAAACCGAAATACTTGGACTATATTTGAAGGTCTCCACTCATCATCTGGGCTTACCAAAAGATCATCAGGGCTATAAGCAGGCTGCCAAAAGGACCCACCTGATGCATGGTTCCAAAATAGAGGCTGAAGTTGACAAGCTGATCAATGCCAACTTCATATGGGAGGTCCAATATCCAATCTTGCTAAAAAATAGTCCCTTTCAAAAATAAGAATGGACATATTAGAATCTGCATTGACTTTAGGGACCTTAATCGGCATTTCCCAAAAGACGACTTCCCAGTCCCAATTATAGAGTTGTTGATCGATGCAACAGATGGATATGAATCCCTCTATTTCCTAGACGACTATTCTGTATACAATAAAATCTGGATGGCTAGAGGAGACGAATAATCTACTACATTTAGGACCCCTCAGGGAGTGTTCTATTATAAAGTGATTCCCTTTTGTCTAAAGAATCATGGCGCAACATATAAGCATGCCATGCACCACATCTTCAAGACCTACATAGGAATGTTCGTCGAGTATTAAGTAAATGATCTGGTGGTTAAATCATGACAGTGCTCGAACCACATGGATGATCTAGAAACTTTCTTCAGAAAATTGTGACAGCACAGTTTAAATATGAATCCCCTAAAGTGTGCCTTTGGCGTTACCTTGGGAAAATTCCTCTGCTTCTTCATACACCATTGTGACATTGAATTCAACCCCAAGAAGAAAAAATACATACTTGGAATGTCCCCACCTTGCAACCTCACCAAGTTGAGAGGTCTCTAGGGGAACCTCTCCTACATTCGGTGCTTTATAGCTATCCTAGCAGGTAAATTTTTATCTTTCAACAAGCTCATGAAGAAAGGAGTTATGTATGAATGGGATAATTATTTCCAAGAATCGTTCGAAAATATAAAAAGATATCTCCTAATCCCACTGGTGATGATGCCACCAGTTTTGTGGAGACCTCTCATCATGTATGTAACCTCCCTATAATGGTCATTAGGCACCTTCCTCCTACATAAGAATGATATCGGTAGTGAGAACAACCTCTATTACCTCATCCGAACAATGATCAATGATGAAACTCAATATTCAAAAACTGAAAAGAACTGTATATCCCTAATCTTCACAGTTAATAAACTATTGAATTACTTGAAACACCATAAGGTCCACGTGGTTTCCTATTGCAACCCACTCAAATATATCATCAACTATCCCATGATAAATGGGTGCCTATCACAATAGGAGATCATTCTTCAATAGTTTAAAATATGGTACGTTCCCTTGAATCTCATCAAAGGTTGAGCGTTAGCTGACTTCCTAGACGAGCATACCTCAGAAGAAACAACACCATTGGATTATGATCTTCTAGATGAAGAAATGTTTTTTTTTCAGGAGGACCCCTAGATAAGGGAAATGTACTTCGATGGTGCTTCTCGAAGCCCGACAGGGAAAATTATGGAGGATACCAAGCTCAAAAAAGTGGGGTTAGGAATTATACTCATATCCCCCGAAAAGGTCGTCTTTCCTTACTCTTTACTGCTTTCGGAAGGGTGTAAAAACAATTAATCAGAGTATCAGGCCCTCATTGCAGGCCTATAACTAGAACTTCATATAATATCAAAACCCTAAAAATAATGGGTGATTTAGAGCTAGTCATTAAATAGGTCAATTGTGACTATGCCATCAAGAAAGAAGTGTGGGTCCCTTTGATGAATCATTTTCGAGCATAGAGGACGGAATTACCATCAGAACCTGCATTGACCTATGTCCCCTGGTCACAAAATTCCCAAGATAGTGCTTTAGAAAATGCAGCCATAGCCTTGGCTGATATAGACCAGGATGAAACGATCATTAGCATTGCCCACCACCGGATAGTCTTTCCATTCATCCATAGAAATACAAAGGAAATCTATTAAATTAGTCCTGTCTCTGAGCCTTATAGTTACACCACCGGTTGGATGATTCCCATTACAAATTACCTTCAGAACAGGGAATTCCCACCAGATATGGCAGGAAGGGAGCAGGTCTGAAGATGGGTCATCAACTTTGTATTGTACTATGGGGTAAACCAAAAAGAATTCCCTGCAAATGAGGCCTTGATAGAGTCCATATCAGGTGATTTGATGGAGAAGAGATGGTCACTGTCATGAAAGAAGTGCACACCGGAGCTTGTGGAGGGAACCAATCCGAAAGAAATCTCTCTCACAAAATCCAAATGCTTGGGTATTTGTGTCCAACTAAGATACAAGATTGTGCCATATTCACCAAGAAGTGATATTGCTACCATGTTCATGCCAATTTCATACATTGAACCCTAACGTTACTTCATACAGCTAAGTACTTCTTGGCATTCGTCACCTGGGGGATGGATGTGGTGGGACCATATCCTCCCACCACATCTAGACAATTCAAGTTCATACTCACAATGACCAACTTTTTTCCAAATTTTCTAAATCCATACCCCTTAAAGAAGTTATGGTGAAAAATATCATCAGCTTTGTGAAGGCCAACATCATTTCCAGGTTTGGTGTCCCCCATACCATCCTGGTGGAAAACAGCCTAAACTTTTGCTCTGATGAGTTGGACAAGTTATACTAAGATTATGTAATTAAATCCAACTTCTAGTCATGTTACCATGTGGTGGCCAATGGGAAAATAGAGGCTTTCAACAAGACTTTGTCCAACATTCACCAAAAATGGTTGATATGGATAGAAAATAATGGCTAGAGAAGCTCCTTCATGCTTTGTGGGATTACCATACCATGACTTGCACTGCCACCCAGGGAACCCCATACTCACTAGTATACAGGGCAGAGGAGGTGTTGCCTACCGAAATCCAAGTTTTGTCACTTCATGTGGCCATTCGAGATCAACTGTAAATGGACAAGCAATCCCATAGATTGTTTGATGAGTTGTATCAGCTTGATGAAAATAGGTTGCACGCTTTACACCATTTGGAAATCTTCCAAAACTAGATTGCACGAGCCTTGAAATTAACGGTTTGCCTTCTATATTTCCTCAAAGGATAAATGGTGGTAATCCTCAGAACCCTGATGATACTCTAGAATAATCCCCCAATGCTTGAACCAAAGTGGGAGGGACCATATGTCATCCATAGGGTCTATTCCAATGGAGAATATTTCCTAATATCAATGGACAAACAGCTAATCACGACTCCCAAAAATGAAAAATTTCTGAAGAAATACTTCTCATAATAGAAACAATCATGCTATAGTCCAAACTCTAAGACATTAAACTATGAGTAACAATACCATAAACCCCATATCATGGTCCAAACACTATTTCCCTAAACTACGAGTTGTTGTCCTGACCAATATGATAATTAAATGAAGCCATGATCCAAGCTCTATGACCATAAACAATGAGTTATAATACGCAAAGACATGGTCCAAGATCTATGACCTAAACTACAAGTTGTTGTCCTGAATAGCATGACAGTAAAACCAAGACATGGTCTATGCTCTATGACATTAAACTATGAGTTATAATATGTGAATCCATGGTCCATACTCTATGACCCTAAACTACAAGTTGTTGTGTGGACCAACATGATAATAAAACAAAGCCACGGTCCATGCTCTATGACCCAAAACTATGATTTATAATATGCGAAGCCATGGTCCAAGCTCTATGACCCTAAACTATGAGTTTTTTTCCTGACCAACATGACAATAAAATCAAGCCATGGTCTAAGTTCTACGACTATAAACATTGAGTTATAATACGTGAAGTAATGGTCCAAACTCTATGACCCTAAACTGTGATTTATTGTCCTGACTAACATGACAATAAAACCAAGCCATGGTCCAAGCTATATAACCCTAAACTATGAGTTATAAAACCCCCAATGTTACAGTCCAATATCTAAGACTTGAAACTATGAGTAATAGCCCCCATGTTATGCTCCAAACTCTAAGACCCTAAAATATGAGTCATAATACTCAGACTCTATGGTCCAAAATCTATTACCTTAAACTATGAGTCGTTGTCCTCTCCACATAACGTTAAACTATAAAGAACTAGTCCCTGAAACATGATATTAAACTGTAACTCGTGTCCTCATTGTAATATAATAAACTATATAACACAAAGTGTCATAATCGCAAGACAATAAACTATATGATCTTTTAGAGAACAACATACGACTTGATTCCTCCTCTTGTGGGATACGTAGCCATGCTTCAATCCTCAATCTTGGCCCAGCCACCACCACAAAAAAAATGCCTCAATTATTTCCCATATCTACCAATATTTCTAAGAGAAACCCTTATCGCTCCTTGTTTTTCTCATCGAGTATAAATCACGTGAGCTTAGGATCATTGGTAGAGATTCTCTTACAAAATCAGACTATGAAGTGACATGATAAAAATAGAAATTGTGATATATAGAACAAAAATGATCATACCCTTGGACTGAACCAGATCTATAATGAGTAGATTCAGAACTATGTATGCCTTGATTCCTATCCTAGTAGGATACGTAGTGACGCCCAGATTTGGGATCCCATCCCAGCCATCATCAAAAAAATATTCCCTCCCAAGTCCTTACACACGTACCAATCCAGATCGATATGAGGAACTTATAGAACTATGTATGGATTGATTCTTACCCTCGTAGGGTACATAGAAACGCATCGATCCACGATCCTAGCCCAGCCCCACCAAGAACAAAAGAAAATGCCCCGTCATATCCTATATCTCCCAACACCTATAAAGGAAACCCTACCTACACTCCTTGTTTCTCACAATGAGTATGACTCATGTGATATTAGGATCAGTGGTAAGGATTCTCCTACAAAAATAAGATATGGGGAAGTATGGTGGACTTGGAACCCCTAACATATGAAACAGAAATGTCTATACATATGGACCAAGCCAAATCAGTACAGGGAATGTTCAGAACTACATGCGGCTTGATTCCTGCCCTCGCACGATACATAGTGACTCCCGAATTTGGAATTTTGACCCATCCATCATCAAACAAAAAGAAAAGAGAAAAAATTCCCTCAAATGTCCCAACACATTGAGTGAACATTTTTAGGGAATATCAAGAACTATGTATGACTTGATTCTTTCCCTCACACGATACATTGTGACACAAGGATTTGGCATCCTACCCATCCACCAGCAAAATTCCCCTTTTCCCCCATATTTAGGTCAGAATTTTATTGGGAGTCCATGAATGGTCCCATCGCATGACAATAAACTGCAAAATTCATCAAGAGTTATGTGTGGCCCAATCTTTGGTGTTACGAGATTCCGCACATGCCCCTTAGTCATGAGATGTCTAAAGATCCTGCTTCTCCCTATACATATGAGCCAGACCTATGTGAAATCCTGAGTAGTTCACAGTTAATCATGGTCTGGGTACTCTTTACATTCCTAGGAACATCATTCCCATTTTTCAAACTCCATACTTTGAGAAAACATGGATCCCCATAATCATTCATGGACATCTAATATGGAAGCCCAGTGTCCTATAGACACCATTTCTTGACTATGAACATCATGCCCTGATGGCTTTGCATATGTTTCCCACAAAATTGACCATCAATCAAATGAAAATTCATCCCTAGGAGATTCATTGCCTATCTCAGAACACCAAAATACTTCCAAGCCCCGCGTCATCCCTCCTAATTCATGTTTCCCCCATGACTATGATTTACACGTTCTATCATCACTCACACCTAGAGAACACCAGAGCATAATGATTGTGATTAACTCAAAACTATTAAATATCATTATGATAGTATAACCATCCTCACTGTATGACTCTAAACTACATAGTATTATGTCATCACTGCACAACATTAAATTGAAAGGCCAAAATTGTCCTTATTGTATGATTTTAAACTGCATAGAAATGGTTTAAGCCTAAATTCCCCTCTGGTATTGATTTTTCTATTCATATGTATTGACACAAAATCATCATAATCGCTTATTTCTCACACTATGAATATCTCACGTGAGCTTAGAGATCTTAGTCCGAGATCCATGATGACATTATGACAAAATAGTCTAGGAATTTGGTCCTAGCAACATGACCCTAAAAGGCATGTCACGGTTCCCACCCTTGAGAGGAACCACACATCCTATCTATGTAACGTTAAATGACCTGGTATCCAAAAGTTGGAATGAATTACTCACCCTACCTATGAGTCAGATCTACAAAAGGGACACCTAATGCTATAAGTAAATTACAGCTCAAATGTCCCCAATTTGTTTGGATACACTCCTTCCGTACCCCAAACTCTGTGCTCAAAGTGAAATTGAATCACTATAATCTTCCCAGGCCATCTGATATGAAAGGCCAGTGTCATGCAGACATCTTTCATTGATTATGCACATCATGACTCAGAGGCTCTACATATGTTTCCCCCAAAATATGGTCATCAATCAAAGGAAAATTCATCCCCAGTAGAGTCTTATCCTATCTCAGTACACCCAATGGATTTAAAGCCTAATTTCATCCCTCAATATTCAAAGGTCCTCAAAGTCATTGTTTAAATTTTCCTCCATACACACATCCTATATATAATGGAACATATGGTCCTGATTCATCTCTGGTTTCATTTGAGGTTTCTAAAAATACCCCATTCTTATGCATGATGTTGATCTGAATACTAAAGAATAGTGCCCCCACTCATTTCTGGGTTTCTCAAAAGAAGATCAGCTTAAATGCCCCTTTTTGTGTTCAGGTGCACCCCTTTTCAAAGGTCACATACCGTATTATGAAAGATCCCGATCTCCATAATCCTCAATGGAAATCAGAGATGGAATTCCAGTGTCTTTTAGAAACCTTGGATTGACTATCCACATCATGCCCTAGTGGCTCTGCATATGTTTCCCATAATAATGGTCTTCGATCAAAGGAAAATTCTTCCCTAGGATAATCCTTTCCATGATTCCATATGCTCAAATGAAATTCATGTCCTATCACACCCCATATTTGGAAAACTCTTGGACAATAGCTTACATAACTTTTTCTTTCCAAGTTCCCTTGAAATAAAAAAGGACTCCTAACTGAACTATTCACTCACCAGCTCTCCCTCACGCAAGTAAGAACCATGCCAGAACAGTTGTCCACTCAAAGACAACATGAATGTCCCTAATGTTTTCAGACATCACTACTCAGGACAACCACCCATTGTGTCTCCCAACATCACATAAATTCAAAATGTTTCATAACCCCACTAGGCCATCGGAAATGGAAGGCATGTGTCCTGTGGACACCACTGATTAACTATGGACTTCATGCCTCAAAGGATCTGCATATGTCACCCCAAAAATGGAGATTAATCAAAGGATAATTCATCCCTAGGAGAGTCTTTTCCTACCTCTGTACACCTAAAACAACTCCCAAGCCTTATACATGTCCAAACTCACAAATCCAGGGTCATGAAAAATGAATAATCCATGTATGAAGGATATTAGGACATTCCCAATTGACGATCCCAAGTTAGGGCCCTACCCACATTAATTTTGATCATAGTTGTTCAACCTAAAACATCAGTAATAAGTTTGATTGGCATGACTGTGAACTACCACTAAAAAAGACACCCTACTTTCTAGATGAAAAAGTAATATGTAGAAGGCACCCCTGGGTAAAATTCAAGTATTAGATCATTAAAAAACATTGGTCCATTAGAAAAGGTTTAAATATTGTTAGGTCAAAAACCTGCAAAGGGAAGACTATGAAAAAGTTAAGTTATACCTGCTAAGACATTATCAAGCAGGATTAGGAAAAAAATTAGGGTAATAATGAAAAATACAAAAAAATTGGTGGGGTTTCCATGAAACTATAGCAATGGTCGAACTACGCTCACTGAGTCTCATGACTCAGGAAAAAATTAGAATCTGATTTGGTTATTTCAATTTACTGGTTTCAAGTCATCATTTAAAAGTAATTCCTATTTGAAATGATATTGACATGATAGGTAAAAGTAAAATAAAGATAATTTAAAAGGAAAATAAGTTCCATTGAGATTATAAAAAATGTAGGAGCAACCCTAGGTCAGATTCTCTCCAAACTATCAAAAAATGGGGAAGAGTACATATCATGATTTGGGACAGAACTATATCAAGGCTTGGTTTTCCCTTTCTAGGAGAATGTAGAGTGATTATCGTGATCTATCAATGGTCTGCTCTAAAGAAGCTCTCTCTTTTATGTCGACCTTGACTGTCGGACGCACCCACTCCAAAACAACTTTAAGGTCCTGCCCATTATTCTGGATGGCTTCATAGTTGGCATGAGAAGAGGCCAGTTGATCCCTTAACCTTACTACGTGGGCTTCTCACTCCCACAATTATTCCTCTTGGATGTCCACCAATTTATGGGCCTTCACCTCCTCGGCCGTCAGATGATCAAATTCTTCCGAAAATTCTTGGAAGGTTGCCACCTAGTGATGGGAAGAATTGAACTTTTCCAGCTTATCCTCACAAGAGGCAAGGTTTTCTCAGGAAATGATGATTTGGTAAATAAGGAGGTGTAATTGCTGATAATCAAAGCCACCAGAACACAGATCAGTGAATAACCGCTGAAAATTGTCACCCTTATGAGAAAAATTGGCCATGGGTCTCTCTAAAGAAAGAGTACATAACTGGAACCATGCCTCTTTTCACACTGCATGGTGCCTTGACACAAAACCGGTACCTTGATCCTCCCCTTCTTCCACATTTCTATAAGCAGGAAGTGTCCCCATAGGATTTGGGAGGGACCTAAGATAGGTCACCCAATATGGGAGACTCTCTTTTCCCTTAGATAGACCAGCCACTGGAGCCAGATGCAGAGGACTAACCGTGGCTTCTGAGATAATCGGTGATACTCAATTGGTGCCTACCTCATTAAGGTAATGGGCAGTATCTACTAGAGGGGATTAGTCTAAATCACTCTCTAATGAGATATATTATACCGATGAGACCCCTCCTAGATGTTTCTAATGAAAAACTGAGCACCTTCTTACCACAAGGGTAGTAGCATGTGGTGTACCCATCGTGACCGCTATTGGGATGGAAGTAGAAGGTGTAGTTATTTAAATATTCACAGTAGAAGGAATGTGTGGCCTTTACTTTGGGGAAAGTATGGGGAAGGAAATGGTTAAAGGTTTCTGCAACTGCCATACTGGTTCTTTTAGCATCCCATTTTGGTAAAAATATGCCCACATTCAGGCATACTCCAATGACAGGAAAGTGGATTTTGTCATGTTTGGAATGATAACTTCCATAGCAGCACCTTCATGAATCATCATGGGCCATAATTGGCGAAGAACGACATGGTGAGACTCTACCCTTAATTGGAGAGCTGGAAGCAGTGCAGTCTATTGGAGGCATCCAAATTTCCTGGAAAACCAATATTGGAGGTATCGCTCACAAATGACTACTCAACCTATACGAGAAATAAGAATCCCAACCCGAAGTGTGATAAGGTACGAGAATTCTTCCAAATAATCATCCCTATCACCTCTCAATGATCCCTGAGGGGTATGATGCGGTGAAAATGGGAAACAAGAAGCATCATTCAATATCCCAACTACAACGATAACGCTTAGAGTCTTTGTAAGAACGGAGAAAATGTTAAGAAGTGCGGGTTGAAAGTTAGAATGAAAAACCTTTGCAGTATACTGATATTCATAGAAGGGGAATTGTTTTTCCATCCACCCATATAGAAATTGAAATGGTCCACTAAGACGGTGTGGGGCCTACATTGTTGTGTTTGTCCCAACAACTCATAAAGTCGAGTGAGAGTGGGAAGGAAAAAATTAATGGGTCGACACTCTGCCAGCATGGCCACCATCATCAAAGTATAAGACCAAACCCTGGAATCTACGTCGTGGGATGGGAAAAGACATTTGCTCAAAGACATGGCAAAGAAACCTACTAGTCTAAGTACAGGTGATACGTCTGGTAGAATCTCATATCCCCTTGTGGTATGTCATCCCACTTCAAGGGTAGTACAGTATAACCATAGAGTTTGGCAAGACTGACGGGTTGGATGATTTAGAATATAGAGAGCCCTTGCCTTGGGTATGTTCTCCTATAAGAATGACCCTATCCACGCTTCGAATGGGATGAGAAAGCAAGCCCGGAGAGGATGTTCAAGTAATTACTCTTCCATGACCAGTAAAATATTTCTCAAAAGGGACATGTTATCAGTGTCATTCCAAGAAGAAGCTACTGGGAGAAACTCTTCATACATTTCTCTGAGGATAGGGATTCCTCCAAGATGGTGGATATCCCATAGGCTAATCCTAACCTCGCCATGCAATAATTGGAAGGTGTTGATGCTTGAACACTAGAAACTCAGCAATTCCGGAAGGATTTCACCTGAGGAGAAGATTGCAAACTGAGAAATCCATGCCGCCTGATATAAGACCACCACCTCCAACTGGTTGGGGGGCTCCAAATAGGTCTAATGCACCCAGAATTCCCAGGCCCACTCAATGTAGAAATATCCTCCAACCCACAGATCCCACTTGGTGCTCCACCCTCCATTGGGATTTTCTTGGGAGATGTTGATAATGGATGGTTATTCTTGAGAATCTGTTATCGACACACCATGGCAGCACCCATAGTTTCCTTGAGTCCATGTTGAGCCTCTTTGTATGAATATGTTCTCCTAAATTGGAGTGGTGATGACTTCTCGCACTAGGGAAATGGTGGCGCAATCATGTCCTTGCAGTGCCTCCAAGATGATGAAAGGGGTATCAGGGTAAAAAATGATAGAGGAACATCGTCAGGGAGACCAAATCTGTAAAGTGGAAATTTTACATATAACAGATAGGCTAAAAGCTCTGGCATCATGAAATACATTAAGAAGCTATCACGAGTAATGATGTGGGATTGAAGATGATACTTGTTATTTCCCACCATGGTTTCCCGTGTCTTCGTTGATTTTATCACAGCTTGTGACGCATCAAATGTAACCTACATAGAAAGATCCAAAATCTGAAAAAATCAATATAATAAAAATTATTGGATAATGGTTATGGAAGAATGGGTAAAGGAATCAAAATATATCCACAAAAAGATCCATGTAATGTTTCTGGAAACAGTATGTGGTAGCCACATCCCATGTACTATATAGTGTTTGGAAGGCACAATCCGCATACTGCATGATATGAAGAGGTAACTCTACCTACTACAATGGTACGCAGATGCATATCACCGTGCCCATCCATGGTAAATGAACCATCTACAAAATTATGAATCATGGATCATTTTTTGATAAAAAAAAGGTTCATGGAAAGTGTATACCACAGAGCTAGGCCTTGATTATGTTCATGTTCAAAAATTGAGGATTAAAGATTAAGTTCATATTGTTAGTTCCTAACATTCAGTTTTCCAATCCATGTTCGGTAGGTAGACAAGCCAACCACATTGCATCCTCCTACGTGGAATCTGGATTTTTTTTCTTAGTATTCCATAATATTATTCTCAAAAACCAAAATAGGGTTCATGGATAGAAAATGGCAAGGAAATCGGTTCACAGTACGTACAAAGCAATTTGCGAACTGGATTTTTGCAAGGAAAAATGTATGTTATAACAGAAGAAGCCAGGGAAATCAAGAAAACTTTTCACCAAGATAAATGGTAAATGGAATGGGCCCCTATATATAGGTGTGGTCCCCTCCTATCGGGTCCATCTGTTCTACTGCAAATCATTTCAGTTTAGAACTGCTTCTACATCAGAAAAGTACCATTTTCATTCCAAATAGACACCATTCCAATGGGAGCATTTTTACGATCCTGAAAATTCCACCAAGGGAAGAAAATACTCCCAAAATTTCTTTGTAGAAGGAAGTAAGCACTTCTACAAGTCTAGCAAGGTGAATGGACTCAAATTGGGTTGTAATTTTTATAATAAACTTGAATGAATTCAAGTTTTCATGGATTTTCAAGTGGATCACATACCATCAATTGGAAAGGTATGTGGACCAGCTCGGTCATGAACCAACAGGTATGTGGGACAATCTACGAACCGCTAGCCCATAGAGCAATGGAAAAAAGAAATAAGGTGGACCACGAACCATGTAACCGAAGGAATTGTGCACGAGAATTCAATCTGTGTACCATAATGTGAACCAATTAGTTTGCAGATGAAGCGAACTAGTAGGGTTCTGCAAACCATTATCGCGAACTAAAGCCTCTGCAAACCCTGGTTGACGGATTTTTCTATGGGTCATCATATCTCTCATGGGCCTCCGAAAATGGTGTCGCATTCCCAATAGGTAGAATTGTACCGATTCTCTATAAAAGTATCACAGTAGAAGGACGATGGATGGATGAAGAAACCCTGAAGGGAACCCAGAGGTTGGAAGAAAGAGTTCAGAGAACACTCTTACTTTGGTCTCAATTCATCGATGATGCCTGAATCACAAACTGCATTCTCTATAGGTTTCACCGGTTGCAAACCATAAAATGGGAGAATTGAATAATAATAATAGAACCACAAACCTGACTGGTGAACTTCGAACCAAATACTTCTCACGGATGAATTCCCCGTGAATGATAGTCCCCTAGAACCTCCTTCAAAATGGTGCTCTGCGTAGTGTACTACTACACGGGATGAACCTGGTGCCACGTACTGCATCAGTATACGGATGGAGCCCAAAGTGGCATGGTGACCCGCATACCACTATGGTACACAGTGGTCTATACCCATGCTTTTGTACCGCATTGGTACGCGAAAGACCCCTCTTCCCACATACCACTATGGTATGTGGATCCTCCCCCATACCTTATAAGAAATTAGTATGCCGAGTAGGGTGTTTTTGGGTATTATTTCCTCCTGTCCCAACATCACCCTTCCATTACTGTCTAGTCCCCCATAATCCCTTTACTAACTAGTCCTCTGACATCATGCCAAAGCCTCCTACAATTCCACCAGACCCGTATGATCAGACCATCAGGTGCATACGTGTGCCCCTTTCAGTCTACATACCCATGGTAAGTAGAGTCACGAAGGCTCTCCCCACAACGGTCCGGTCGTCAAGAATGTCTATGGTTTTACATTCCCATGGTAACCAAGAGTCAAACCTTGGAACGCTGATATGAACCTCCCCATTGTAGTGATTAAGGGTGATCACTCACTTTTCCATTCAATGAGGAATAGTGATCAGTCAATGTGGTCATGTTCACTCCCCCCATTAATGAGGATGAAACTCATCCCCTTTCCAGAACATATTACAGGGCCCTACCACTAAGGTAAGTCCCCAATATACCAAGGTCGGGCCACATGACCTTCAATGTCATCCCACATTGAAAGGTTTATCGCTCCCGGCCTCACCCAGCATCACCCCAGCCTCCTCTGTCGCGGTCTCTCCCTCCCCCACCAACATGGGAGGAGGCATGTGCATTCTTGAATCATTCACATCCTCTTGTTTCTCACATGGATCATGAATCACATGGGATTAAAGGTTTGTGATTATTACAACATCCACAAAATCTGAAATACGAGAACCCTGATTCTTGATCAAATCAGGATACGTAGGATGCCTACCAGAAGGCCTGATCTCAAAAGGGTGCCCATCCATTAAGGTTCCACCCAATCATGTCTCATCAAACGAGTAGCTTCTATGAATAATCCTCACACAATCCGAACTACATGGGTTCTTATTTCTCACCTGAGGATATGTAAGAAGCCCTTCTTATGGGCCTGATCCCAACATCTAGTCACCTTTCATCCCCCCTGGGTGATGATAAACTCCAGAGTGCCTTATAATATGGCTCAAGTCAGCATTGACTCCATAGCATCAAATATATGCATTCTTACGACAATCCTATAAACCAAGGGTAGCTCGTGGAAACACTCTTCAAGAATTAACCAAGGATTCACGAACATATAAAAACAACCTAAATCTATAAGGGAGTCCTAGAATAGGCAACAATCCTTTCCCAAAGGGGTACGGTGAGCCTAGCCTCTCATCCTCTCGACCAATGGAGTCATTAAGTTTCGTTGGCTGAATCATCAATCAATGAGTGACTGCCTTTGAAAAGAAGGTCCTTGAATCATGGATACCAGGGTCATTGGGAATTATAGGATCCATGAATAAACCCGTTGGAGACCATCTGAGGAAGTTATATCCAAGAATGATCGATTCCACAAGTACATGACCCCCACACAATCTCCCGCTGAGACCAACAATTCCCACAAGGTTAATCCAACCTTCATTAAAGGATAATGATGTTGAACAAGTCAAAATAAAAGAAATGGTGATCTCGGTGAGAACCCGTCTCTATAGAAAAGGGATGGGTGATGATCCTCATCGTTCCATTTCTACACCACCCCGAAATGTTCCACCTCAGAGGCAGAACAATGACCCATTTATTAATTTAGTATAACATATACCAAATGAAAAATGTAATGAATCTCAATAACACATTATTATTATTATTATTATTATTATTTTAATATAACACCGTAATATGGCCATTAGATATTACGAACATCGAAAATTATAACAATTGGTAATATATCCATTATAAATTAATCTTTAATATAATTATATATTAAGGTTAATAATAAAATCTTATTGATGCATAAGGAATAAGCGACAACCTCAACTAGTATGATCATCCCTGAGGAAGAAAATTTACGAGAGCTTCCAAGGGAATTGATATCACTAGGATTCATCCTTGACCAATCCCAATTCAAAATTCAACAAATGCTACTCAAGTAAAATTAATTATGAGATAATTTCATGCTTATATAAGTCACTTACCAATCAATTATCACCAAAACAACACATTAAAGTACTAACATCACACGTCGCACCCTTAGCGAATATCTAGTGTAATAAAGAGATATGTATCTAGAACTTATTTGTATAAATGTTTAAATTTTCTTATTAGACAAGAAATATTTGTTACTTAAATCCCTTTATCTTTATTATTTAACATGAACTTGAATATAATTTTAATATGATAAATAGATTTTTGGATATAATGAAAATAGAATTGTATTTTTGTAAAATATATGATTATAATTAAAATAAAATTTCATGTTAAATTTTACGAATTTGAAATAAAATTTATTTCCTTGAATTGTCTTATAAAACAATATTTATTTGAATAAAAATGATAATATAATTTTATGATCTCCCATGTAATTTTTAAATGGGCCAAAAGTTTGAATATGTCATAAAAATTTGTGATTTTAAATAAATAAGAATTTTTATTTAAAAGTTAAATTTATCATATTTAGAGAACTATTTAGATAAAATAATTTTCATTTTTAAATCAAAATATAAAAATCAGTTAATGATGAAATTTTCAATATATCCATTAATAGTCAAAATATTTAGGGAAACAATAATAATGATATAAATATACTAAAAGTATTATGACCTCAAAAAGACATAAAAGTGTAGTAATAAATCCTATAAAGGGATTCCCAAAAAATGATAATAATTTTCATTATAATAATTTATTTTAATGTGATAATATTAAATTTTCAAATAGATAATATATCTTTAAAAACATAAATTATATTTAAATGATTTGTAACAATCATTTATGAAAATAATTCCATACACCTCAAAAATATTAGTAATTAATTATGTTTTCCCATTAAGTGATTACAGTATTAAAAACCACTTCCACTATGAAAATTTAATGGGAAAATCTATAGGAATGAAAATGGTTTTAAATTATTTATTTACAAGTTGACTAAGGCCAATGTTTAGAAATTAATAAATAATTCCCCCTATTTTGCTATAAATACCCAACCATTATCCCATTCCCCTTAAACCCAAATACTTTGAGCATGAGTAACCTCACATTTTATCTTCCAATATCCCTAAAAAAATTAAAAGGTTCTAATGATATCCTCCCAATCTTTAAGAGCATCCTCTCAAGTTAAGGGTTTCTCTCCCTCCCCTTTTCTATTCATGAATTTTCTTTTGTAATAGTTATTTTTATTTTAAATGTATTTTGTTATGTTGTGTTTATAAAAATTATTTTAATATCCAAATTATTCCCCAATATTGAGATAACACCTTCCTATCTCATTAACCCATTCTACAAACATTTATGAATATCTGTTATGTTGTCCAAATTATCACTTTATTTTTCCATTCCATTACTCTTATAATGTGAATACCCAAACCTATTTTCATTCATGGGTATTACGATAGATATAATTATCCTTAAAATATTGGGGACATAAAATTATGAAATGTAAATTCCATAAAAATTATATTGAAATGATGAAATATTTTCTTCTGTTATATGATCAATGTGGCACATGCAAAGTTTAAAACAAATGAAGGGTTCACATTGATAGTACTCCAACGCACTGGGTAATGTTTTCATCTAAGGATATACCATGTATGGTGCATGGAATTTTATATTAGAACACAATTTTTTATGTCTTTTTGGTAAACCTTTAATTCTACTTATGATCTTGGGTTTTATTTTTTTCCCACATTCCATTTGTTCCATGATCTTATGATATCATCTTAGATTCCATACTTTCATGATATTATTATCTTTTATGACATCGTGATATGGATTTTTTCTATTATGTATCACTATTAATCTAATCTATACCTTATAAGGATTTATATTTCACCCCTTTCTTATGTATGTTCGTAGGTGATCCAATTTTGTAATAAGAAATCAAAGGATTATAAGAGAAAATTGTTGACAATTGAAATAGTAATGTTTTTTTAACTTTTATGTTGATGGTTTATGTATCTAATTTTATAAAGACACTAGGAATACAGATTATTAGGATTGTACTGTATAAATATTTATTTTAATAATCTAGATATAAAATGTATGTGAAATGTGGGTTGTTATTGTTAGTTTCAAATCAAAGGAATGGTTATTTTTGGAAATTAAGACTAGGAAACATTAAGGAAAACCCTATAGATAATTTTAATAAAAATACCCTAATGATTTGGAAAAGTATTATGTGTGTTTTTTGAGAAATTACATACCTTTTTAGATACCATAATGTGCATGCGGTTTTAGAACAAATGCACCTAGAGGTAATCTATGTGGACCTAATCCTTATTCAACCCATAATTATATTTTCAAAAAAGAATTAATTTTCTTGCATTCCCGAAGATATTTTCAGGTTTAGAGTTTGATATAATTAGCTAATAAATATTTTGTAAGAAGACCATATATTTCACGTTAGATATTTCACCTCAGTCTCCATTTTTTTCACAATATAAAACTTTTAAAATGAAACAAATTTTATTTTCATGAAAAATAGTCACGATTTTAAAATTGACTCTGTCATTGTTCCTACTCATCCTAAAACCATATTAAAACATTTTAAGATTTGATATTATCAAAATAATATCATAAAAGGAAATATAAAAAATAATACATAAACATTTTTTCCCATTTTGAAACCATCTGTTCATATAAGAGAGTTTGATTTTAACATAATAAATATTGAACTCAAATAATCATTTACTTAAACATGAAATCATATTTATTACCTAATTTTTCTCATAAAACACATTATATTAAAACAAAATGGGAATAAATTAACAATGAGTTTTTCTTAGAAAATTTGATTACTATTGTAAAATAATTGTTTAGAAACATACCTTTTTACCCTTAAATGGACATAATCATTCCTTTACACAAATTATCATTATCTTAACTTATGAAATAAAAATATTTCAATGAAAACTCATTATAAAAAATAGAAAATTCATGTAGAATAATTGGTACATCATCATCATCAAACCCTTACAATAAAACATACAAATGGAATAACCTTTCGAATTAACTCCAACATAATTTTCAAGGGTAAATAATCATTATCCAATGCATTAGAGAGCTATACCAAGATCACTTGTCATCATAACCAATTTATAAGGAAAATAACATACATGATAAAGATAAAATCATTCATTTACATATCCAAACTTATTGAAATATACTTTTTAACCCATCATAAAAACTTTTTTGTATATTGATATATCACATTACTTTAAAACCCTATTTTAAAAACTAAAATACGCATAAAAAAGGTAAGGAGGGTTTTTATTTGAAGAAAACATGGATGATTGTAAAGGAAGTCAAACATAAAATAATGATTATGGTGGAATGAAAATATCTCAACATCATATATGTTAAAATAGAACATTCCTTTTTTCCCATTTGTAAAAATAATATGTATAGAATATATAAAGTTATTTATTGTTAAACCCACTAAATAAAGGTTTGAAGAAACATAAAATTTTATTTATAATTAATTTGTGTATATATAAATATTTTAATAAAATAATTTTAATAATATTTATTTTTAATATAATCATTTATAAAATAAATTTTTAAAAAATTTAAATTGATTTTTTAAGGTAGCATAATTTAGCTCAAGTCCAACTTGTCAGGTATGTTATTTATCTTCCAATTTATCAGAAAATCACCTTAAGTGTATACCTAAAGCCATTATCGGATGGTATTATGGTAAAATCATAACCTATAAGACAAGGATAATAATTTTTGGAAAGGATTTTGTTATGAATTTTCCAAGATAAGAGGCTCTTGATGTGTGGAGAAGTGAGGACATGGGGTTTCCTTTTCTAAGTGGGGAGAGGACACACAGAGAAATTTTCAAAAATTAATTTATATTAACGTATTTATCAAGAATAATTGATTCAAAAGGGAAATTTTTTAATAATTTATAATATAGGGATGAAATATTTCTTACAAATATTATCTAGATAAGTTTTTATAAAATTTTAACCATTATCTTTTAAGTTTTAACCTATTTAACACATTTTAACTCTTACTGTGGTTACTAGGTTTTTACCAAAGTTACTATTCATAATAACCAAAAATAAAGGTAGACTATTAGAAAATATTTACATGATGATTCAAAATATTTAGTTTCTTTTATTAAATTAAATTTCTATAAGTGGTATAAAATAATTTTAAAATAATCCCACAAAACATGATGAAAATATAATTTTTAGAAAAATTCCATTTAAAGTATAAAAATGTTTTCATAACCAATTCAGGTATAATGTTGATTTAAATGGAATTTATAGGATTATATTTAATTAAGTGGAACTAATTTAAATTTTTAACTAATCCAAAACAAAATGTGACTTTATAAATATATAAAAATAAAATATAGTTTTCTTAAAATTTGATATTTTTTAACATTAAACAAAAACCATATTTTTATGAAAATTCACGTCATAATAACTCTAAGTTGATTTTGAATTATTAATATGAAAAATTATATCTTTTTGGTTAAATTAAAATTCTAAAATATTAAAATTATACTTTGAAATAATGATATATAATACAAGTAATCAAATTTAGTAAGAATGAAATTATTTCCTCTTTGGTTGATAAATTACATAATATTCTTATAATGAAGATAACTCTATAAAATATAATTCTGAAATATTAATAAATAATTAAATTAATTTATTATCAAAATGACCTGGGTTTTCACATTCTTACCCCCTTTTGTAAATTGCGTCCACACAATTTTATTCATTACTTAAACAAATGGGGATATTTTTTCTTTATAGAATTTTTTGATTCCCATGTTGTTTCTTCAATCATATGGGTTTTGCACAAAACCTTTACCCAATGAATCACCTTATTCCAAAACACAAATTATATATGATGAAGAATATAAAAAGGATTATCCACAAGTAAAATATTCTCTTGAAACTATACTAATTTAGGGATAAAAACCTAAGATGCATCCAACACATATTTTATTAACAATAAAACATGAAACAAATAATGTGCCTCAGATAGACTCATAGGAAAGGATACTATATAGGAAACTAATATAATATTTTTTAGAACTTCATATGGCCCAATGAATTACAGACTCAACTTCCTCTTTTAATCAAAACACATTACACTTTTCCATAGATATGATTTAAGAAAAAAAAATCTCTTACCTCAAATTAAAGATCTATCCCTTGATTATTAACATAAATATTTTCCGACCCAACTCCATAATAATATGTTTCATAATCAATTCCACTTTCTCAACCATATATTCTTCCAGTTATGGTTCCAAAATTTTTCTTACACCTACTTTATCCCAAAATGTTGGAGTTTACAACCACTTTCAATATAATTCCCCAAAATGTTTCATCTACTTAATTGAATGAAAATTAATATTATAAGAAAGATTAACTTATAATATAAGTTTATCCCAAGATCCCAGGTAATATATAAAAAATCTAGAATAAAATATTCAAATGTCTTAATAATTCTTTTTTACTGTATATTAGATTGAGGATGAAATTTTTTATTGAAATTCAGTACCTAATAACTTCCAACATCCATTCTAAAAATTAGATGTAAACATGGGATCATGATCCGATACAATGGAGATACGAACTCTATGTAACCATATTATATCCTTGAGATAAAGTTGAGAAATTTGATATAAATACAATTTATATAAAATAGGAATAAAATATTTATATTTATTCAATTGATTAATAGTAACCAAAATTTCATTATTGCCTCGATATATAATTTTCAATCCCACCATGAATCTATAGATATATTTTTTCATTTTTTGGTCAGCATTGGAAAAGGATGAATTATCACTTTTAATAATTTCCATTCAACTTTAACCTATGGAAAATTTTAATATTTAATGGTAAATTTAGCAATATTACTTTTCATTCAATCCCACCAGAAATTTTCTCGAAGGTCTCTATACATATGAGTGCTACGGGTATGAACAAAAAACAGATTGATATGAGCATAACTCCAAAATTATTTCTTAAACTATGAAATACAGAGTACATGAAACATCTATCGAAATATGATAACACCATATTTATGAACATTAAACCTTGGAAACTTACCCTACTTGACTGATTCTAAATTTTCCAATAAAACATGTCCCTCTTTCTGGTCGTTATTAATTCTCTCTAACAACAAAAATCCATTGACAACTAAAACAAAATAGAGGAAGTCCATGAATTTATAATTTATAGGTCAACATTCATCAAATAATTTTCCAAAGATTTTTTTTCTAAAAGTAGAATAGTTAATGATGTATTATCATTTTGTATTAATGAATTTTCTACTTTATTTTATATTCCTAGATGGTAATAAATTTTTTAATCATAATGCATAATCAGTTCCAACTATCATATCCATCTCATATCAAATCTTTATGGGTGAATATATACTTAAAACATTTATAATTTGTATATATTTCATAATTCACTCAACATAAATAATGTATCCAAAATTTTAATCCAAAAACCATAGTATCCAATTCAAGGTCCTATAAAATATAATTTAACTCACATGGTTTCAACTAACATGATAAATAATAAATTACATGATCATTGTGTATTAAAAAATAACCAATCCCCTTAAAAGAAGAGTCATTTTAGATAACACATTCACTATTACTAGATTGTAGGGCTGAAAATAGACAATTCAATAATCTAATTTTTAATTTATGGAAGAATTCATCACATTCATTTATATATATGAATTTAACTCCATTTAAAGGTAAAATAGTTATTGGACGAGATAAATGAGGAATGTTTTCAACAAGTAATCCTTAGTAACCTGCTAATCCAATAAAACTATGAATCTTTGTGACATTTTTATATATTTTCCACTACTAAACCACTTTTTTTTTAGTAGGATCAACCATTATTCCATATTTATTAACAATATATCAAAGTAAATAAATCTTTAAAAACTAGAATTAAAAATTTCTAAACATTATATATAACTTATTATCATTAAATGTATAGAGAATGTCCCAAACAATTTCTCATGATCATCATCACTTTTATAATATATAAGGATTCCATAATAAAAAAAACCAAAAAAATATCAAATAACTAATGAAATGTTTACTCATAAGGTCCATAAATATAGATGGATAATTTTTTAGCCAAAAGGTAATAACAAAAAAATCATAATTCCCATACCTAGTCTGAAATACTACCTTTGGAATTTTATCTTCCTTCACCATCTGATGATAGTACATAAACATGAGATCAACCTTCATAAAATACTGAGTTCCCTAGTACTGATAAAAAATTAATCTATATGAGTAAAAAATACTTATATTTAATTTGTAAATTATTCAATGATCTATAATATTTCAAAAGCTTCATGAAACCAGGAGTACCTATCATTGGGTGGAACAAAAGCTAATTTATTTTCCTAATATAGCACAGATGCTAACTAGGGTCGTATCTCTTGAGGAGCATCATAGTCAGTTTAATAAATAATTATATTCCACTAAATATAATTCATTTTCATGTTTTTAATATTTATGAAAACAATGTTCTTGGGTTTTTGGATGAGTAATTAAATGTAAAAGTAAAACCTAAAAACAGATGAAAACAAAATACAGGTTAGGATGAAAGGTATTGATCCTAGGGTTTGGTTACATGGGTTTCTTCATTATTGAATTCCAATTGAAAATACACTACATTCCATACATGTATTTCTATCCTCTACCCAGATTGGTATTTTTATCATGCTTAGGAAACCTATTTGGAAAACAAAATCTCTATAAAATTAATATAAAATATAAGTGAAATTTATATCCATGCCATGGGGGAATACCGTTGAACCCATGTAATTCTCTTGAATCCACCAAAAATAGAATTAATTTTTTTTATATTGAAGAAAAATAATTAATATTTTTTTGAATCCTCCCCCAAGTAAAAATTTGGGCTAGTCAATTTTAATTTCTAAGTGAAAAGAGATCATAGTGGAAATAGGTAATAAATAATGATTGAGAATGATAGAGAGAGAGAGAGATGAAATAAATTAATATTTTAATATGACAGAAAACATAAATTAAAATTTCATTTCATTACAAGATAAAATAAAATGAAAATAAAAAATAAAATAAAACATAAGCAGTAGAATCCCTATAATATAGTGAAATGACATATCCTCAAGAACAAATCCCTTCTCATCTAACATGTCCTTGTATTTATAGGTCTTTTTGGTGCCCGAGACATCATAAATGGAATCATAAATGTTTGTTTTTGGGTCCATATCATCAAAGGTTTATTTTATGTTAACTTCCTTAAAAATATTCCAATTTAGCCCATCCTGACTTTTCTCATCAAGAATAGTGTTCATGTAGTGTAATTTCTGAGGCCAAAATTCTCATGGATTGAATTCATCTACTGAAATCCTTTATGTTTCACATCATGAATGATTTTAATGACATGAATTGGTGTTTTACAGCTATTTTTGTTCATTTTGATCTATGTTTTTCAATTTTGATCCTTATACTTGGTCCTTCACATATCCTTGACTCTTCTGCAACATCAATCTAACTTCAAAAATCTATTGTTATGTCACTCCTTATTTCTTTCATTTTTTTCATTTGTTAAAACAATGTAGTATCGCAAAATAAATCACAAATAAAATAACATCAAGAATAGTCATTTATCACCCATAAAAATTATGTTTTGTATTAAAATAATCATATAAAATATTTCCCTTTTAGAACCATCTTTATTTTGAACAAAAAAAGAGAGAACCCCATGGTGAAGTTCTAGGATGAATTAAGACATTACCCATAAATTCAAATTTCTAATTTTTCAATTCCAAAAGTCATACATGATCTATTAAATAAGGTGGTAATGATATTGGATTAATATCATATGTATATTTAATAGATAAATCAATGTCTCAATCTGGTATAATACTAGGTAATTCATCAGTAAATATATCCAGCAATAAATCTTCTTTCAGAATATCATCAATTTGAAAAGTATCCTTCTCAACAACATGTACAAGACAACTTTTATACCCATATTTAATAAATTTTATAGCTACTTTATTTTTATTAGAGTTATGAATTTATTGATTTAGATAAAATTAAACACATTTTTAAAAAAATATTTATCTCTAGAATCCTTCTTATAATGATAAAAAGAAGGCCAATACACACCCAGAAAAAAACCTCAAAAAGGTGAAATATAATAAAACTTTTAGGTAATTATTTTACATATAAAATAATACAAAGATTTTAATAACTTCTATTTTCCTTAAAAAACACTGGGTGTTTTTACAAAAATTCCTTTATTTATTTATTAAGGTGAAATTTCAATTTTGTGGAACATTTCTCTAAAATGAAAGAATGTGTATACCCCAAATCAAACAAGACACTAGTATAATTTTAATAAACAAGTAATGAACCTGATTTGACATTTTTGTATGGTCCAATGTATAATAAAGTGGTCACAAAGGAGCTAGCAACAAATTTATACCTGTGATTATGACTACTTTCATCCAGTAATCCTAACTTCAAACAAGTACTCAAATAATAACCCATTTCATTAAAATTAAAACATTTTCCTCCTAGCCTTTTAGTATTTTTATAATCATTACTGAGATCCATTTCTTGGTAGTCATGAGCCTCGTGTCCAAGCACAGAACATCAGAAATACTTTCTATTTTTTATAAGATAAAAACTAGGCTTCTTTTTACTAAACTTATCAAAATATGGAAACTTGATTTTCCATCCTTCATATTTCCTTGATGGATGTTTCCCAATTTACTTCTACCCTAGGTTCTATTTTCTTCTTTTTTTATAAGAAACATGATCATTAAAAATTCCATTTATACCTTCTCTACTCATCAAAAAATTCTCTCATAACTTTTAAATTTACTAGAATCCAATTCCCTTTCATTTCTTAGACTTAATATAGTGTAAAACTGCTTAATTTTCCTATCAATATCCTGAATAAAATTTTGTGAATACCGTTCCATTTAGGTGATGTTTTCTATATATGTAGTCACTATATGTAACTACTTTTTCTTCAATTCCAAGAATTTCTTTTCTATCATAAGTCATACAACCTAAGGAAAACAAATTAAAGGAAAATATTCTAAAATTCATCCCATTACAATGCATATATATCTTCTCTTTATTTGGTATTCATAACCATTGACCACCACAAATCATATTCACCTTCAAAATAGTAAATATTAAGAGTTACCTTTGATATTTTAAATAATCCATGAATTCAAATATCTTCCCAAGGTTTTATCCCATCCTTCAGCAATCGTATGGTCAAATGATATATTTAATCCTAAAGGGAACTATTTCATGAAATAGTCTATAATGGTCATGTTCCTTTATGGTGAATGTGGTTTCTCTCTTACATAGATACCACCACCATTCCACTCTTAATGTACATTTTTAGATGATGTATCATGGTAATAATTAAACACATTATCGTGATAACTATAAATTAGAATCTCTTAAGGGAACTGAATTACATTATCTTAACCTCTAAAATTTTCTAAAACCTAATCTAACTCAAATAATAAGTAATCAATCATTATTCAACCAATAAACTAATTTTAAAAAAATAATTCATTTTATCACATTACTAAAGATATTTTTGGGTTTCTAGTTTTAGTGAATTTGGTCAAAGATCTTATATAATAAACCCATACATTAAAAGAAACTTCCCCTCAATATCCATTTTTTTCATAATACAATTCTTTTATGTGATATATATTTTCCATTAATGAAAAATCTTCATGATTTTCAAATTTACTCCATCATTGTTCCTACACATCTTTAAAACCTTTAAAAACAATTGAATATGTGGGATGAGAACAAATTTCTCAGTAAGGGACATATAAAAAACAAAACAAAAACATGTGAGTTTATTTATAAACCATAAGATCATATAATAATTTTTTCCTTTAAAATAATAAAATTTATTCTCAAATAATCATTTATTTACACATTAATGAAACATTAATTACTACTGCTTTTCTTGAAACAATTTATACGAAAACATAAAGGAAAAAATTATAATCTTGAGGGTTTCATAAAAGCATGAGAACCTAAGATTTTATTTTCTAAAAAAACATGTTCACACATAAAGTAAATAATCATTCCCTAAAAAAATATCATTATATTACCTTATGAAATAAAAATATTTTCACAAAATCTCATTAGATAGCATAAAAAATTCATGTAGGGGATTTCAGACATCATCTTCATGGAACCCTGATAAGAACTACTGAAAATGGAATAACCTACTATGTTGAATCCAACATAATTCTCTAGATACCAAATTCATTAACCAATTTATTTGAGTGTTATATCAAAATCATTGTTCATCATATATAATTTCTAAGGACCATAACATAAATGAAACACCTAAAATATTATAGTCCATTATAAAACTAATAAAAATACACATTTGAACCCATGATGAAATCATTTTTAGATATAAATATATCCATTTCATTTTAAATATAATTTTTTGAAACTAAAATACCTTTAACAAAGTGATGGAGGGTTTTTATTTGATGATGGCATGTGTGATGAACTGCATCGTGATGGTTTAATAAAATCGGGGTAATTTTTTTATCATGAGTGTTTTTAGATGGGAAAAATGGTAATTTATACTCTCATGAGATCTTGGATAATTTTTATAACCACTTATTTGGTCCTAGAAAAGGGGTTTTACCATAGAGAATGATTTTGGTGGAATTTTGAGTTGTTTAAATTTCTGTTGAATATTTAATATTAAAATAATAAAATATTATTTTTTTCATTTATGTTCATCGGGTGATATATTCTATTCATAGAGTTAGATCAGAATTAAAAATTCTTCATTGAGTTTATAATGGGGGTTTCCTAGGCATTAAATAACCTTATATCAAGCACCAGGTCTAGGTAGATCCCCCTTTTCTTATCTCTCTCCCTTTTCTTTTATTTTTTACATTATTTATTTTCTCATTTTCTTCTCTTTACTTATTTTGTCTTCATGTGTGTCATGTCCCCCCTTTGGGGATTCCTTATACCATGATAGTTGAGATAGAGAGAGAGGATAGGGAGATAAGAGGGAGAGAGGGGGAAGGAGGCACCACCATGGAGCTTAGGTCGCACCGTATCATTTTACAGGTGCTGCGAAATGTGGATCAGGTCAAATATTTGGCGGTTTCCACCAATATATAGGAAATTTTTAATTTTTTTCCATAAATACTTTTAGGGTGGTTGTTTTTAAGTTTCATTCAACTTTTTGGGTTATTGAGGACCCCGATAGGGTTAATATAGTGGTTTTAGGGTGAATTGGGGGGACAATTCATTTGAAGGGATTTCTATTTCGTAAATCCTAATCACATAGTGTGTGGTTTGATGAGCACACACCTTGGGTTCTTCCTATTCAAGGAATATTGTGTTTTTATAATTACATTCCATGTAATTTAAGTACACATTGTGTAGTAGGTCATGGACCTGTGGCCATGTACATGGGTTTCTAGAGTTGAGGATGTACACGACGTGTACTCTCGGTACACCGTATATTGTAGGACATCACCATATGTCCCTGTACTCAGCCAGAAGCCTCGTGTGAGGGGTTTATAGCCATGTAGTATAACATGGACAAACCCCATGTGTGTCCTATCCTTGTATTGGTACATAGACAAACCCCATTACTACTCTTTCCATATATAATTACATGGTCAGGGGTAGCTTTGAGAGTACATGTTGTGTACTCGGAAGTAGTTGTCATATACTTTTATAGAAAGGGGGTTTTTGGTGTATTTGTGCCTGTTATTCATAATTGGACTCATGGGTAGTCCATTTTGTGTGTTTTTTTACATACATCACATTGGTGGGATACTTTCATCATTTAGATGATTTCTAGATACTTCTTTTCACAGTTTGAGGTTTAGGGGAGGATTTATTCAAGGTTTTTTTTGTTGGATCCTTCAAGGGCTTGGGATTGTGTGTTGTGAGGCTCATGTGAGGGTGTGCGCATATTTAAAACCATGGTTTCGGATTTTTATGTGGGTGTGATTATAGTTATTTGGATAGATTCCAAGATGTGATATCAAGTATCTTCTTGGATGAGACTGCTAGTTCAGTTGTTTGAGGTTTAGCTCTAGTTACCCGAGGTTGGTTCTGGTAGGATTTTTTGAAGTGTTTTGATCAAATGGGATTCTAGGAAAGGATGGGATCCATTGAGAAAGGTTTTACATTAGGCACGAGAGACCCATTCTGGGTAATTTCTTTTTATTCAAGTTGTTTCTTGTGGTTTCCATTCTATGTGGGTATTCTGGGGGTTTAGACTTGGATTCCCATCAAGGTTCCATTAAGACGTCTTGGACTATGTTTTTGTTTTTTCATAGGATCCCCTTTTAGGGTATCTTGCATGATATATGGTTTTTTGGAGGATCCTCTTTTAGGGTTTCCTATTGTGATGAGGTTTGGGTAATCGTGGTGCCTACACTGTGTTTGGTTGTCTTGTTATATAACCAATATTGGTTCAATGGTGTTGGTTGGAGGGTACGGGTCTTAACTGACCATGGTTCCTAAGATGTGTCTTGGAGGTTTGAGGTTGTTCTTATTCAGGAATTATGGGAGAGGATTATTTTGGGATATTATTGGACCTGGTATTTTCCCAGAGACAGATATTGTTTCTCTACTCTAATGGATAGTTGTTGTGAGATAGGTCTAGGGATCTAATAAATGAACTAGACTAGTGAATCCTCCCTAGTTTATATTTTTTCCCAAGCTAGGGTTAGTTTATTTTGGAGGATATTACACTCCCAAGCCATGTTTATATGTGTTTGGGGCATATTCGATTATCCTAGAGATGTAGTGATAGGTTCGTTTCACCCATTATGTTCTACAGGACTCTTAGGCATGATAGTGTACCCCATAGTGGACTAGGATTTACAACCGCCAATTCAGATCATGTTATTGGAGTCTTAGTACCTAGTTGATACAATCAGTGTTTTGATACCTAGGATGATATTATATGGGTTGATATGTGTTCTTGTACTTGATTTAGAATTTGGATCTCATTTTTTATTTGTAGGGCATGCGTGATGTTATGGTTATGTAAGCCACATTTTTTAATTCCTCTAGCTGGGGCCAAAGTGAGGGTGGTTTTAACTATGGGTTTCAAGATAGAACTCAAGGTTTTTTTCCTTTTGGCTTTTTCATTTTTATTTCTTTTATATATTTTATTTATCTTTATGTTGATATTCAGGTTAACTTAGGTTGTACATGATGCATGATGTATGAACATGTTATAAAAAAATGTTAATACCGCCATTAAGGGTGGCCTAATAATTTTTTTTATCACCCCCTACATGTGAACCTTTTTGTTCACATAGATCATATTTATTATTTCAGGTTGAGCAAGGGTTGTGGTGGATTGGGCGTAGTCCTTGTGTTTCCCATCGAGTGGGTTGACTCTAGTGGAGTTTGAGGTTCATGTTGGAGATGTTCAACCATGATGTAGATTGGGCATGTGGTATATCTCGAAGTAGAAGTAGATCCTTGTGAATTTATTTTATTTATTTTCATTCTATATGTGGTCAGCCTTGTGGGAAACTACCGTATGTATTCCTTTTCCATGAGTCTGTTTGCAACATTATATTATTTATAATTATTTTAGTTATTTATTTATTTATGAGTAATATAATGTTCATTTTTTTATATTTTTAGTTTATTTACACTAATTTTTCACTATGATATAAGGGAATAGTCTCCCCACTATATGATTTTAGTCCCTCACCACTAGTTATTAGCCTCTGGTGCATGGGGAGGCATGCCTGAGGCCTTTTTTCTAGCCTGATCAGGTGAAGGGTTGGGTCGACCTAGGGATATTCATGAAAAAATGGTACTAGAGGATTCCTTCTCATTATTTTACTATTCGTGGAGTTGGTGTACTATAGATATATTAATTATTCAAATCATGTGATGTATATCAGGTTGGTGACTCATTAACACTTGGTACAGTCGGAATTCTCGGTTACTAGGGTTTTAGGATTATTTTTAATGGTTTTGGCTATTACATTTATGTGATGTTCACATTGACAGGTGCAGTTGAATTTTTATATTTTATGATTTTTGTGTTTTAAAATCTTTTCCTGATGGAAATATTCATAAGTTTAGGAATCATGATACTCACATAGGATCCTCAATAATTTTATTGGCAATGTGGGTTTTTTATAATGATAGATGTCTAGTTGTTTAATGTGTCAAAAACTGCATATACGATGCCTTCTCTTATGATTACATGGTGGATTTCTACATAACTATACCAAAAGTGTCTTTATTCTGGTGATAGGTTATGTAGATCCTTTTCAAGGTATTATCTGGAGGTGGATATGCATTCCCTTTATCAAGGGATATTTTGAAACCATTCTCAATTGGTGTAGGCTTTGGGGTGACCTGCTACGTTTGTGGGTGGTTGGATCAATAAAGGTAAGGATTCCTAAGAGTTGTTTGGACCATGATCAAGTTCCCCAAGGTTATTTTATTTTTGAGAAGTATTGTGGTATGGATGAGGTTTCCTTGGGCTTTTGAGGTGGAGCACTGTGAGTGCTTGTGGTTTCATGGTTTCTTGGATGGTCTGGTTGTGTGGTCATATTTAGTTAGATGCATGGCCTTGTTGGGTATTGTTGAACTTTGGGTAGTGTGATGGGATCATGGTTGGGTATTTGTGGTCTTGGTTCGATTCCCAAGTGGATGGTATTCCTATGGTGGATCTTATCATGAGGGATACACCATATTTTTTGAAATGACTACTGAGGGTGCTCTCTTTTGTTTGAACTAGCATGTGTGGGAAGCATGAAAAGTAAGTTAAGTTGAATTAACATCAATTTATTAGGTTATTTCTCATTTGAGCATGAGAATTTATTAATGTTTTTTTAAATATCACTCTACCTTGAAGAGGGGATTAGTTTTTTTGTGCCTTTTTGGGAGGAAACCTTATTGAGTATAGGAATATGCGTGATAGTTAGGCGTAATGCTAGTTAGGACATGTGACTTTACTAAGATTTTTTTCTATCTTGAAGAAGTATTGCGGTAAGGAGTGTACCATATGATTTCTTGGTTTTTGTTCCTTGTTTTAATAAGTTCTTTGAGTGTTTAGTGATAGCATGTTTTGTTGGATTCTTGACATTGATGGTTCTGGTTATACTTTTGGTAGTGAGGTGGAAGCATGTTTTGGTTTTTGTGGTCCTGGCTAGATGCTTGAGTGGGGGTGTTCGTGTGGTGGATCTTTTCATAAGGGATATGCCTCATTTTTTTAAAGGACTGCCAAGGGTGTTCTATTTTGTTTGAACTGTCTTTCATGAGGTTCCTGATAAGTGGGTTAATGTAAATTATTATAGGCTCACTAGGTTATTGATCATTTGAGAATGAGTGTTATGAAAGATTTTTTTACGAATCAATCAACCTTGAAGAGGGTATTGGTTTTGGTGCGACTTTTTGGGAGGAAACCTTATTGAGTATAGGCATATGCATGATGGTTATGGGTAATGTCGGTTGGGCCTCATGACTTTACTAAGAGTTGTTTCTATCTTGATTAAGTATTGTAGCGATAATTTTACTATAGTATTTCTTGATTTGTGGTTCTTATTTTAATAGGTTTGCTGAGTGTGGGGTTTTCATTCCTGGTGGGAGGGAAAGGGTTGTGGTTAGTGTTCCATGTTGGCACTCTGGTGAGAGAAGTTTGTCCATGTATTTACATTGTGTTTGGTTGTGTAAGCGGAGTGGTTTTTGGAGTTTGGTGATGGTTGAGGGTTGATGATAAGGATATTCCTATGTTGGGGACTATTGAATCAGTCATAGTTGAATGTACATCATGTTGGAAGTGTTGTGTCTATTGGGAGACAAGTCTGTGGGTGGTCATGGTTCCGTTAGAAACACCAGTGTTCATGTTGAAACATGGTTGATAGTTAACAACTACAGATTATTTGGGGTGAGAATTATTTTTAGTGGGGATTTTATCATGAATAGAATCATGATAGTTTAATAAAATAAGGGGAAATTTGAGTTTATTTTATGGATTGGTTTTCTGTGAAAAAATGATAATTTATACTATCATGATATCTCAAAAAATTTATATTACCACAATGTTGGTCTCAGAATATATTATTTTCCCTAGTAAAGGGGTTTGGTAAAATTCCGAGATGTTTTGAATTTTGACCAAATATTTAATATTTAATTAATTAAATATTTTTTATTCACACATTTTTTTCAATGATATCTTATAATTGGATCATCAGATCAGAATTACTACTTCATTGTTGAGTACATAATGGTTTTTCCCCTAGATAGGGAACAACATCATTTTGGGTGTTAGTTTCGGGATGAGCCCCCTTTTCAAATTTCTCCTCCTTCTATTTTTCTTTTGTTTTTTCTTTATTTTCTCTATTTCTTCAATTTTTTTCTTTACTCCTACTGTGTATTGGATAAGCCCCCCATGGGGCTTCCTTAAAATAAGAGAGTATACAGAGATAATTGGTAGAGAATAGGGAGAGGGGGAAGGATATGGCACCATGTAGCTTAGGTCACACTAGATAGTCATGCAGGTGCTACAGAATGTAGACCAGATCAAAGATGTACTGATTCCCCCTATATGTATGAAATTTTAAATGATTTTCCACAAATCCTCATAGTTTAGCTGTTTTTTATGTTTTAGTCTTGTTTTTGGGTTGTTGGGGACCCTTAAAGGGATGATCTAGTGATTTTTAGTTGATTTGGGGGGTCTTGGGTCATTTTGAGGGATTTATTTTTGGGAATTCCAAATCAAACGACCTATGGTTTGACAATCACATGTCGTGTTTTTTCCTATTTTGGGAAATTAATTTTTTTATAAGTTTCGGCCATATACTTTAAGTAAAAACCATATAGTAGGTCATGTCCATGTAGCTATCCATGTGGTCATGTACATGGGGTTTCAGAGTTGGGGATGTACATGTCATGCACTATAGGTACACCCCGTGTAGTAGGACATGGTTATGTGGCCATATACTCGGACATACACCCCATTTTAGGGCTATTTGGTCGCTTATTTGAACACAAACAGACCCAATGTGTGCCCTATCCATTTACTGGTATATGTCCAGACCCCATGTATTCTCTTTCAATGTAAAAGTAAAAGGCCAGGAGTATCTTTGAGAGTAAAGTCCATGTACTCAGAAGTAAACATCATGTACTTTTCCAGAAAAGGGTATTTGGGTGTCTTTGGGACCTAGAGTTATAAATGGACTAGTGAGTAGTCTATTCTGAGTGTTTTTTCCACATAGATTGTAGTGGTGGTATCCTTTCATCATTTATAGGACGCTCTTATTTTGTTTTGGACTATTTTATTTTTGAGGGTGGATTCCATTGAGGTTTTTGTTATTGGATACTTCTAGGGGTTAAGATTGTTTCTTGTGAGTCTCGTGATGGTGTGAACCTATTGAAAACCATGGATTTGGATTGATAGGTGGGTTTTCTTGAGGTTCTTTAAACTAATTATATGAGGTAAGATCATGTGAATTTTTTGGATGGGATATCTTGTTCGGTTGTTTTAAGTTTAGTTAAGGTTTCCTAAGGTTGGTTTTGGTATTATCCTTCAAGGTTGTTTGAAAATGTGTGATGTCAGGTAAGACTTGGAGCTATTAAGAAATGTTTTTAGATCGGTCCAAGAGACATATTCTAAGGAATTCTCTTATGGGTGGGGAATTTCATAAGTTTTTCCTTTTGAGTGGGTGTTTTGTGGGTTTGAGTTAGGATTCCAACCACATTTCCCTTTAATGGGATTGGCCATAGGTTTTTTTCGATGGAGTATCCCATTATATGGTGTCCTTCTTAAGCTATGGTTTGTTGGAGGATCCCCTTGTAGGGTGTCTAGTTTTGATGAGGTTTTCAGAACCATAGTGGTTTCCCTATGTTTAGTTTGCCTATGATATGGCTAGTGCTAGTTCAATGATTTTGGTTAGAGGGTTTTGGTGTCTTTGAACCCCAGTGATTGAGTAATGGATTGGAGGTTTGACTCTATTCTTCTTCAGGATGTTTTATAAGAAGTAATTTTAGTTATTATTGGGTTGGGAATTTTCCCTGAGATGGATAAAGTTGTTGTCCTCTATTGGATGGTTGTTGTGATGAGGCTATGGAGACAATAGATAATCTAGATGAGTATATCACCCCTAGTTTATAATTTATCATTGGATAAGGACAATGGATCATGGAGGGTATTTCACTCCAAAGACCAATTTATATGATTTTTGGGCCTAGTTAGGTATCCTGGTGATGCACTAATAGGTTGATTCCACCAATTAGGTTATATATAACTCTTGGTCATTGTAGTGTACCTTGAGGAAAATAGGGAATTCCTTCTTCCAATTCTGGTCATTCCATTGGATTCCTAGTACCTAGTATAAACACTTACCTAGGATGATATACCAGGGCCCGACATGTGTTCTTATCCTTCTGTTTGAATTTGGAGCTCCATTTTGATTAGGCAAATATGCCAAATGTTGGGGAAATGCGAGCCTCGCCTCACAATTATTCTAGCTGGTTCCAAGGCAAGGATATTTTTTCTGGAGAGTGTCATGATAGAACCTGAGGTTTGTAGTTTTCCATTTTTAGAAATTTTTGTTTCTTTTATATGTTTTTATCTTTTTCTGGTTGTTTTTTTTGGATAGGATGGACATTATGTGTGTTTCATGAACGCATTATAGAAGTATATGTTATGAACAGTATTGGGGGTGGCTTACTGATATTTTTTTTCTCAACCATGCATGTGAAATTTAATGTATATATAGATCTTATGTATGATTTCAGGTTGATCATGGGTTTTAGTTGATAGGGAGGAGGCTTAATGTTTCTCATCGGGCAAGTTGGCTCAGGTGGAGTCTAAGGTTCATGTTAAAGCAGTTCACCTATCATGGATACTGTGTATGAAGTTTGGCTCAAAGTAATAATAGAACCTTGTGTATTTATATTATTTATATTATTTTTTTAATTGGAAAACCCAGTGGGAAACTATTTTCTATATGCTTTTTTATTATGTCTATATGAAACATTCTATTATTTGTAAATATTTTATTTATTTATTTATTTATGCACAATTTGATGCTCATTGATATGTATATGTTCAGTTTATTTCCTATGTTATTGTACTATGATATGAGGTTATATTCTCCCCATTGTATCCTTTTAGGACATCACCACTAGTCACTAGCCTCTAGCGTATAGGGACATTTAAGTCCTTGTTGTGGGATGGATCAGGTGACGGGTCGAGTTGACCCAGACTGATTCATGATAAAATGAATTCTTATAGGAAGCAATATGTAAAATAAAATTTATGGTGGTGGGATATATCAACGTCAAATATATGTTAAAATTGAACATTATTTTTTTCCTTTTGTCAATTTGTTTTATAAAATACATAAATAGATTCCTTTTGAAAACCATTGATAGAAATTAAAAAGTGATAAGAAATATCCATTATAGTTCATTTATGTCCATATAAATACATTCATAATTTTTTTTAATACTATGGACATAGAAGAAAAATATTTAGGAAATAAATATTTAAAGGATTTAAAATGAGGTTTTAAGGGAAAGTTTACCTTACCTCATGTTCAACTTATCACATACGTTCTTTATCTTCCTCTTCTTCAGAAAACCTCCTTATATTTTTACATAATGCATTCCTAGGTTAGTATTATGATCAAACAAATACATCTAGGATGTGGGGAGGGATGTTAAGAAGGGATATGAGTAGGGATTATCTGAGATAATAGGCACTTGAAGTGGGGGAGAAGCAAGGATAGCAGGTGTCCTTTTTTAAGTGGGGGAGTGGAAACACATGAAATTTTTTGAATGATTAAAATATATTCATGTCTTAGTCAATAAAAATGGATTAAAAATAGACCATTTTATAATATAAGATAAAATATTCTTTAAATAAGTCCCACCAATAGTATTTATATAAGTTTTTGAGTAATTTTAACCAATATCCTTTTATTTTTAACCCTTTTAGCCCATTTTAACTCTTACTATGGTAACTATCATTATTAAAAAAGTTAGTTTTCATAATTACCAAAAAATATAGTGGACACACTTAAAAATTTATAAATTATGATTACAAATATGAATATTATTTTATCAAATTCAATTTCTCAAAGTGGTTTAAAATAAACCTGCAAAACATGATGAAAAAATGTATTAAAAAAATACCTTTTTACGTATAAAAATATATTTATGCCAAATTAAAGTATAATTATGATTAAAATGATATTTATTGAATTATTTTTAATAAAAATGAACTAATAAAATTTTAAATATAATATCAAATACAATTTGACTTTGTAAATTCAATAAAATTAAAGACAGTTTTCTTCAAAATCGATATTTCCTACTATTAATCCAAAAATAAACTATTACAAAAAATTCTCAAAATATCACTCTAAGATAATTTCTACATGATGATATCAAAAATGTTATATTTTTTATAAAATTGAAATTCTAAAATTTTGAATTTATTTTTTTTAAATAAAACCATATAATACATGTATGAAAATTTAGTAAGAAAAAAACTATTTCCTTTTTGATTAAAAAATTACATAATATTATTATAAAGAATATAACTCTATAAAATATAATTCATTAATATTAATAAGGAATTAAATTTATTTAATTTTATCATTACTTGGGTTTTTACAATATCACACTAAAAAGGCTGGTTGAGTATCAACTTGATTTTCACATGGTTTAAGATGAGTGGTCCTTAGACTACACACCTAAATTGGCACTCCTGCAGGATATGATTTGGATAAATTACATTCCCTTTATAAAAAATTATGAATTATTGGAATTTAATGTTAGTTTGGTAAACTTAATAGTAAATAGACAATGAATTACTTGGATTAAAATATAAAAATTCATAACATAAGGTATATATGTTATTTATGAGTTATTCATTCTAAGTAAACAGTTTCCCTTTTTGTGACTGTTAGTTTGAATACAATCAACCCTGATTTTTATTTTTATTTTAATTAATGATTTGAAATAGGAGGAATATTTTAACTAACCAATGTAATGGGAAATGTGATGATTTAGTAAATGAGATGCTTAACATAATGGGAGTGGGTATAATGACCCATACAATATTTGGCCCATAATTATGAGATTAATATCAATGATTTAATTTTCTTATATCCTCCTTATTTAATAGGTTTATAGATTTTTATAGTTAGTAAAACCATTAAATAATATAGGTAACTCTAAAATATTGTGGCATCCTGACCTGGGAGCCACTTAACGGTGCCCCGAGCCGGTTGGTCACATGCCCTTAAGCATTCCTCCCCATATACTAAAGGGTGTAGACTAGTAGCAAGGGTTTAGTAAGTCAGTCGTGGGGTGACTATACCCTCTTTTATCAGATAAAAACACCTATGTAAGAAAATAACAATAACTAAGTTTTGAAGTGTATATAAATAATAAGAAAAAATCCATGTCACGTGATAGTTAAAAATAAAAAATACAATACTCAACTGAAAGGTAAATCGTGATATGACAATGCAAGTGTCAAGTGTCTATAAATAAACTAAAATTAAAGACAATAAGACTTCAATACGAGTCCCAAACCTCATCTGGTTCCCTCTCCCATGCTCTAATCCCAAACATAAACCTATCCTAGGGATTTGCCATTATCCTGTCCTGCAACAACAAAGTCCTCTTGGGTGTTGATCAGGTGTCCTGAATAGGGTGTCATTACAAATCAGTAGGCCACCACCAATGGTGTCTAAAACAATTCCAGTCAAAATATAGTGCATTAGGTTTTATGAAGCAATAAATACAATGCATAATTTAAATAGTTACACATTTTCATTCAATCTTTAATCAACATATTAGGAAAATTTCAAATCATTTTTCCCATTTGAATCATCATTCATTATTATCCTTAATCATTTATTGTAGGTCATCATGCCAGTACCACAAATCTTAATCAATCATCATTCATTATTATCATAAATCATTTGGTGTAGGATGTCAGGCCTAACACCACAAATCTCGTTGAGTGTAGGTCATTATGCCTAGAACTCTATTTCTCATTCAGTGTAGGTTGTCAAGCCTTGAACCCCATAATCTCAAGCTTGGATAACTATCAGGGAGGAATTATATGTCCAAGTCCCAACTTATAATCAATCTAGAACTCCATATCTAGCACCACAAAAATCTCATCTGTTTAATCATACTTTAATTATCAAGAATTTTCCACATCATTCATTTACTTAACCAATGATTAGTTAAAAATTTCAAAGGAAATTAGTTAATTCAATAATTTACTAAGCACATAACTAATTAATTAATTCATAAATTAATTAATCAATCAATACCATTCTCATTCCATAATTAATTATTCACAATTAATTATCCATATTAAATCTCAACTTGATATTATTAATTCTCACAATAAATTATCTTTAATCAACATCATTGCATATAATCAATTATCACAATTAATTATCCTACACAGCAAAACATAATTCCGTAATTAATTACCCCCAATTAGTTATCTTTTCACAACAATTAAATATCTCAATTACAATAACTCAACCAATATTAAATATCTAAAATATATATCTAGGAAATCCCCCCATCGTTGGTTTCTTGATTAAATTATCAATTAAATCACCAAGGAAACTCAATTGAATTCCACATCATAATTACTTAAAATTTGGAAAACAATCATCAAGTGAATCTAGTATATCATAAACTTAAATTAACTTATCATAAAACAGGACTATGGGGGTTTGATTTAGACCAGCTACCTTGGTTTATTGATGGAAGTTATCCCAGTAGAAATCCCCAAAATCCAAGCAGCACAATGTCTTCGATTAAGCTTAAGATCTAAATACCTTAACCAAAGTTAAGATTAAATGCATCAAGATCTTGACAATGTAGATCTAGATCTACAATCCCATATCTAGATCTCAACTCATAGGTTTAGATCCATGGAAATGGTGGAGATCTTCTATGAAATGATCAAGGGAAGATAGAGGAAAGAAATGGAGAAGCAACGGGATGAAATCCACTTATCAGGAGGAGAGAGAGTATTCAATTCAGGCTTTCGATCTTGATGAACGGTGTTCGTATTTCCTTGGAATCTTTTTAGAGGGATCTTAGAACACCTATAAATTGTCAAGCCCAAGACAAGGTTGAAATATGGGAGTATTGGGGGGGTTCATGTGGTTTTAAAAAATATTTTTGTATTTTTAAATCCATGTGCACGATTTCTTGAGAAGAGGAACATGGTTAGGGAAAACCATGCACCAATCATGAAGACCTATCTATCCAGGTTTTCATGGTTGGAATGGTTTGTCAAACTATGCAAAAACTATGCGGACCTATCTATTTAGTTTTTCATGCTTGGCACAATTTAGTCGCACGGTTTGTAAAACCGTGCGCAAACCGTGCACATCCTATTATCCCTTAGTTTTCCTTAAAAGTTATCCCAAATACACCCAAAGACACTATTCCAAATCAAAGGTACATAAAAGATTCAAAAATTAACTGAAAAACATGCCCGATATGACTCTTTAAATGTTCGGGATCTTAAAATCTCCCTAACTTATAACAAATTATCCTCGAGCTGTACTCACGAACATCTCTAAGATTCTAAGCCAAAAAGATTGGGTCATTGAGCCCTCATGTATGGTTCATGTTCCCAAGTTTCATCTTGAACACTTCCATGTTTCCATAAAACATTTACTAATGGAATGGTCTTTCCCCGTAACACTTTCATATTGTGACCCACCACACGTATCAGATGCTCCTCAATGGATACATCAATCCTGAGATCAACCTCTTCCACAACAATCACAAGAGAAGGGTAGAGGTGATACCGTCATAGTTGTGACACCTAGAAAACATCATTCATTGTGATGAATTTCTAAAAAAGTGCTAATCGGTATGCCACTGGCCCGATTCTCTCCATTACCTCAAACGGTCCTACAAACCTGAGTTCCAACTTTCCCTGCCTTAGTATCCTGTGGCAACCCAATCTAGGAGAAACCTGAATAAATAAACGATCACCCTCTATAAAATCTAGGTTTCATATCCATCTATTAGTATATGACTTCTATCTACTCTGAGACATATCCATACATTTCTGAATCAACTTCACCTACTCTGATGTCTCCTAAATGAGACTTTGTTCTAACAGCTCTAACTCACCCACCTCTAACCAACATAGCGGTGATCTACAAGGCCTACCACAAAGTGCCTCATATAGTTCCATCTGTGTAGTTGACTGTTAACTATTGTTATAGGAATACTCCACTAAATCCATATGCTTCTCCCAAAAACCACCAAAGTCAAGCACACATGCTTGCAGTATATCCTCTAACACTTGTATGGTATGCTCTGACTACCCATGTGTATGTGGGTGGAAATCTGTACTTAACAAAACTTGTGTACCAAGCACCTTCTATAAGCTCTTCTAGAAGCATGAAGTAAAGCACGAATTGTGATATGAAACTATAGTCCATGGCACCCCATGAAAACAAACTATCTCTTTCATGTACAGTTCTCCCAAATTCTCTATTGTAAAGGTTTCTTTGATATGAATGAACTGTGATACATTCATTAGTCAGTCCAAAACGAACTAAATAGAATCATTCTTCCTAAGAGTCTTTGTATGTACTACCACAAAATCCATAGTCACGTCATCCCACTTCCAGTCCAGAATAGGTAATGGCTGCAATAGGCCTCCAGGTCATTGATGCTCGGCTTTCACCTAATGATAGGTGAAATATATTATCACGAACCCTTCTATCTCCATTTTCATGTCTGACCACCAAAACTGTCGTCGAAGGTTAGGGAACATTTTTTTCACTCCAGGATGTACCTCCCACCTTAAATCATGAAATTATCTCATGAGTTCATGTCACATACTCATAGGAACAACAACCTAATTTTTCATATAGATGATCTCATCCTCATATATTTTACAATCTGAAGGAGTCTTCCTACCTTAAAGGATTTACCTCAAGGATAAACACTAAGGATACTAATAATTCCTATCCCTGATCTATCTCCAGAGTTTATACTCCACTACTGCAGAAATGAGAGTCATCCTCTCCTGACTCTCCTGAACTAGCACATGAATTTCTTCCATCAAAGTCATCATCTTCCACTCTACACTCAACTCATGTACCAACAGATTCTGATTTTTCCTGCTCAAGGCATCAGCCACACTATTCCCATTCCCAAGGGATATTCTAGTTCAAAATAAAAGGACTACATATAATCTACTCATCTTTTCTACAGAAGATTCAAGTCACGCTGTGAAAATATATACTTTAAGATTTTTTGATCCGTAAAAACTGTAAACTTTTAACCTAAAAGATAGTGTCACCAACACATAAGAGCATAAACCACTGCTGTCAATTTGAGGTCATGGATAGGATAATTAGTTCATGTGTCCTCATCTTCCATGACCCAAAAGCAACAAATCTATCCCCTTGCATCAACACCACTTTGATTCCAACCTGAGAAGTGTCACAATACACCATGTAATACTCACCTAATTCGGGTAAGATCAAAATTGGTTTCAATGTCAAGCGCTTCTTCAACTCCTAGAAAGCATTCTTGCATGCTTCTGTCCAACAAAACTTTACCCCTTTCTTTTTCAAACCAGTAAGTGATGCATCCAATCAGGAAAATTCATGGATAAACCTCATGTAATAACCACCAAATACCAAAAGGATTTGAATATCAAAAACAGTATTAGGATGCTCCCAAGAAATCACTTCCTGTACTTTTTCTGGGTCCACTACCACACCTTCTTCCAAGATGATGTGCCCTAAAAAGTGTACCCTATCAATCCAAAACTAACATCTAGATAGCTTGGCATATATCCGATTCATTCTCATTGTACCCAAAAAGATGTCAAGATGTTGGGAATGATTGTCATGGGTCTTATAGTACACTAAGATGTCATCCAAAAACACCACCACAAACTGATCTAAGTAAATATGAAAGATCATATTCATCAAGGCCATAAAAATTATTAGAGAATTATTCAACCCAAATGGATTTACAAAAAAACTCATAAAGGCCATACCTTCTTCTAAAAGTAGCTCATGGTATATTAGAGGTATGAAATCTCACTAGATGATACCCTAATCTCATATCGATCTTTAAGAACACACTATCCCCCTTCATCTGGTCAAATAGATCATCGATACGTAGAAGAGGATGTCATCAAAAACACCACCAAAAACTAATCTAAGTAAAGACGAAAGATCATATTAATCAAGTCGATAAACATTGCTGTAGAATTATTCAACCCAAATGGAATTACGAAAAAGTCATAAAGGCCATACCTTCTCCTAAAAGTTGTTCTTGGTATATCCAAAGTATGAAATCTCACCTGATGATTCCCTAATATCAGATAGATCTATGATAATACACTAGCCCACTTCATCTGGTCAAATAGATCATCGATACATAAAAGAGGATATCGGTTCTTCATAGTCATTTTATTCAACTTTCAATAATCGACACACAAGCTTAAACTCCCATTGGCCTTCTTTGCACACAAAATAGGTGATCCCCAAGGCAACATACTTGGACGGATAAACCCTTTATCATCCAACTCTTCCAACTGTGTTTTGAGATCTTGAATCTCAGTCGGTGCCATTCTATAAGGTGGAATAGATAACGGATCAGTCCCCGACATGAGCTCAATAGTGAATTCCACATATCTCTTAGGTGGAAACCCTGAAAATTTCTCAGGAAAGACATCCCAAAATAGTTCTAATACTAGTGGAAGGATGTCTTGCCTACCACTCCCATAATCCCGAAAAATACTAGAAACTTGGGCTATGAGCTCTCTCAGTTGTTGAGTAATTGGACCAGCTCAACCTACATGGATATTCTATTCTCCACAAATAACATATTGGTAACCCTCATGAGATACAAATGTCACACTCTTATGGTAATAATCTATGTAGGCTCGGTATGTGACTAGGAATTCTATACCCATAATTAGGTCAAAGTCCATTATATAAAGGAAATAGATATACCAAAGGAAACGATACTCTCCTATCTCCAGATAACATCCCTTGCATAAAAAGATATCCCTAGTCTGTGTTTCCAATGGTGTATCGATATTCATTATCCCGCTTAAAGACTCCACCTCCAGGATCAAGAAATTAACATGGTTTGCAGATATAAAGGAATGATAGGAACCATCATCGAACTAGGCAATAGAAAAAGTAGAAGCAACTAGAATAGTACCTCTTAATGTTAATGGACCAGATACGCTCTCCAGAAGTGTAGGTTGCACTGCATGTAACTGTCATGCCCTTATTACCTGTGGTGTTGTCTAACTCCCCTGATTATCACCACTCTGCTGGTACATGCACTCATTCCCTAAAGCACCTTGTCTACTACCTATACATCCTTTTATAGTAGAACTCTTGCCAGCTAAACTATACGGGGTTGAAGAGCCCCTTCCCACACTCTGACTCTAAGCAGCTTCCCCCTCAGCACCATTCTACTGTTGCTTCCTACAGAACTTCTTTTAGTGTCCCATATTGCCACAAAACCCGCACTCCACTAGTGGTCGAGGAAAATGTGTATGATAGTGTCCCTACCTACCTCACTAGTCGCAATGAACATGAGAAAGATCTGGTGTAACTGTTCCTCCTTACTGTCCACCTTGCTTTCCACTGTCCTGACTAAGATTCTCATAACGGTGCTTTCTACTCTCGGAAGGCACACTTCCTGATCATCCAACTACATGTCTAGTACTAAAATCCACCTTCAGGTTTCCCTATGAAATGAGATCCTGATTAACCACTTTTGAAAAACTTCTTCAGCCTGAATATATTCACCCTTGACTTAATATCATACTTAAGTCCGTCCTGAAATCGTATTACCGAAGAAGCCTCATCTTCCACCAAAGTTGGAGAAAAATTCTCTAAGTATGTGGAACGTTCATAGTACTCCATTTTGGACATGCTTCTTAGTTTCACATTCATAAACTCTAAAGACTTCTCTTGCCTCAGCGTGTCTAGATAGAAGTGTTCCAATAAGTTCTCTAAAAAGTCCTTTTATAACATATCGTCAGTATGTCAAGAGTGTACTAGAATATCCCACCAGCACTTCACTGAACCCCATAGAATATAATCATCCAACATGAACCTCCTCTCAAAAAGAGTCTCCAAATGGTTAAGTATCATCTCTATGGATTCAATCTTGAATTCATGTCCCTCAGTTACACCCTCTCTAGTAAATGTAGGAGGGAGTTGTAGCTGAAACTCCCTTGTCAACTCAAACATGATTTTATAAACCCGCCCTTGGTATCTCTCCATGAACTGCATGGAATGAGAATAGTTCTCTCAGAACTGTTCTCTTTCCTCCTTAGCTTTCACTAATGGTGCCTCAAGCTCCCTGTCTGGAAGTTCGTTCTAGGCAATACCCCTCGGTCTCTCCCTCAACAAGCGTTGAGGAGGCATATCTATACAAATCCAAACACACGACTTAGGTATCATAATGAAACCTTATAACATTTACATTAGGGAAGAAATGAACACAACAAGTTTAAACATGTCCTTTCTCCCTTCTCTCACAACACGGTCAACACCTAGGCCTTATCACTACCCTTAACCATCATACTCCTAGATCTTGGTTAATAAGGTATATTCATTCTCTTTAATTAATCCTTACATTAATTAATCACATTATTTAAAATTACTTAATTAAATAATTAATTAATTTCACTTAGTAATTTCATGAATAAAGGATCTCATTTGACACCAATTTATTGTCATTTTTCATCATTTTTTCAATCTCACATCAAGGAAAAATAGTTCAAGATCAACAACATACTCATAACCCATTTTCCTATGATTGCCTAGAATGATGCATGTCACAAAAAACCTAAGTTCCTTGAATGATAAATATTGACTCAAATATTGTGCCTCTTTAGTATATAAATGAAAATTAAATAATTTTCAAAACAAATATCACATCACACCACAAGTGTGTCACCCAAGGTGAAATAATATACAACTGTAACAACAAACAACAATCACAATAATCCCACCAACAGTACTTAGATTTTCCCCCATACGTGGGTTTGAAACTCCCATGCATTAGCTCATTACCAAGCCTCGACTCTTCATAGTCTCATGTCTACCTTTCCCCAGAATAGTATGACAATATAATAAGAATGAAAAGAAAACTCATATGATACTAATTTGTGATATCACAACCCGGGAGCCACTGAACGGTGCCCAGAACCTGTTAGCCACATGCCCTCAAGAACACCTCCATGTACGCCAGAGGGTGCTGACTAGTAGTGAGGGTCTGGTAATTCAGTATTGGAGAGAATATAACCTCTTTTATCAAAATAAAACACCAACAGAAGAAAATAATAATAAATAAGTGTATAAGTGTATATAAATAACCAGAACAATTCTATGTCATATGACAGTCATAAATAGAAAATACAATACTCAACTAAAAGGTAAATCGTGATATGACAATGAATGTTTCAATTTTATATAAATAATATAAAAGTAAAGACACAAAAACTCTGAAACGGGTCCCGAACCACATCTGGCTCCCTCTCCCATTCTTCAATCCCAAACAGAAACCTATCACAGGGCATTTCCCTTATACTATCCTGCAACAACAAAGTCTGATCGAGTGCCGATCAGGTGGACCGAATAGGTTGTGAGTAAAACTCATTAGGCCACCACCAATAGTGTCTAAAATGAGTCCAATTAAAAGATAGTGCATGCAGTTTTATAAATCAATATATACAATGCATAATTTAAACAGCTAACAAATTGTTTTTTTAATATTTAATAAAAAATTTAAGCCAATTTCAAATCATGTTTTCCATTTGAATCATCATTATTGATTAACATTAATCATTTGGTGTGGGTCGTCATGCCGAACAACACAAATCTTGTTCAATCATCATTTATTATTATCATTAATCATTTGGTGTAGGACGTCATTCCTAACACCACAAATCTTGTTGAGTGTGGGTCATCATTCATAGCACTCCTTTTCTTATTCGGGGTAGGTCAAAATTCCTAGCACCCCATAATCTCAAGCTTGGATAACTATTGGGGAGGAATACCATGTCCATGTCCCAACTTCTAATCAGTCTAAAACACCATGTCTAGCACCACAAAAATATAATCCAGTTAATCAGTCTTTAATTCTCAAGAATTTGGAACATTATTCATTTACTAACCCATTTATTAGGTAAACATTTAAAAGTATGTTAGTTAATTCAATAAATATCTAAGAACATAACCCAATAATTAATTCATCTATTAATTAATCAATCAATACCATTCTCATTTAATTCTCACAATTAATTATCTTATATAGACAAACATAATTCCATAATAAATTCCCCCCAATTAATTATATTTTCACAACAATTCAATATCTCGATTAAAATATCTCAACCAATATCAAATCTCTAAAAGATATATCTGGGAAATCCCCCACATCATTGGTTTTGTGATTCAATTATCAATTAAATCACCAAGGAAACTCAATTCAATTCCACATTCCTAATTACATCAATTTTGGAAAAAAACATCAAGTGAATCTACCATATCATAAAATCACATTAACTTATCATAAATCACAACTATGGGAGTTCATTTTAGACCACCTACCTCGGTTTATTGACAGAAGTTAGCCCAGTAGAAATCCCCAAAATCCAAGCAACACAACGTCGTCGATCAAGATTCAGATCTAAATACCTTAACCAAAGTTAAGATCAAAGGCATTAGGATCTTACAAATCTAGATCTAGATCCACAATACTAGATCTAGATCTTAACTAATAGGCTTAGATCCATGTAAATGATGGAGAAATTCCATGAAAAGATAAATAAAGATAGAGGAAAGAATATGAGAATCAATAGGTTGAAATCCACTTATGGAGAGGAGAGTGAATCTTCAATCTGGGCTTTCGATATAGAAGAACGGTGTTCATATCCCCTTTAAATCCCTCCAGAAGGCTCTGGGAACACTTATAAATTTTCAATCCTGATCCAAGGTCGAAATATGGGGGTATCAATGGGTTTGAGTGGTTTTAAAAATGATTTTAAGATTTTTAAATGTGTGTGCATGGTTACCTAGGAAGAGGCGCACGGTTAGGGAAAACCGTACACCAACTGTGCATACCTCTCTGTCCAAATTTGAACTATTGGAACAGTTTGGACACACATTTTGTCAAACCATGCACAACCCATGTAGACCTCTAGGTTTAGTGTTTCATGCTTGGCACGGTTTGGTCGCACGGTTTGTTAAACCATGCACAAACCATGAAAGGCCCAAAATCCCTTAGTTTTCCTTAAATTTTCACCCAAATGCACCCCAAGACACTATTCCAAATCAAAGGTACTTAAAATATTCAAAATATACCTAAAAAAAGCACTGTATATGACTCAAGAAAAGTTCAGGATCTTACAAATACAGTTTCAACCCCCCCTACAAAAACCTGATTCTTAAGATTACTATCCAATTTCATTCATGAAACACTTGCTTCATTATAGGGTAATTTCCTTTATTTATAGTAAGAATTCATAATAATTCCCAATAATACTTAGTCCCTATGAAAAACATTTTAAAATGTTCAATTATAAAACAAATAACTATAAGGGATACATTAATTAATTAAAACCATTATTCCTTTGAAAAAAAATGAAAAACCCTTATGAAAGTATTCCATTACTCGTAATAGGCTTTGAGCATAAAATAATCACTAACTAGTGAAATAAAATTATTTTCACAAAGTTTTAAATAAATAATTTCATAAACAAGAATAAGTGAAAATCATATTTAATAAAGGTTTTTTAAAAAAATATGAAAATTTTTCATAAAAAACAAACCATCAATTCTTAAAATATTATAAAAATATATTAAATAATAAGATCACTTACATATCTTATGAACAATTAGATTTCAATAAAACCCATCATAAACATGAACATGAACTATTTACAAGGATGAAAATATAAAAAATCACATGGACAATAATAACTGATTTCAAAATGATGGAATTCATAATGCTAGACAACGTAATCATACTATTAAGGTATCATGCCAAGAAAACATACATAAATAGAAATTAATTACACAAAATAGCCAAACTATATTATTTAATAAGACCTAAATATGTATTTAGGGGCTATAAAAGTACCTTCTCATCAATTAATATATCTGATTCATTCATCATATGAATTAAATGTAAAGAAATTCAACATATAATCATTACAAAATTCATATTGAAAATGTGCATAAAATTTTCAATAATATTCCCAAGTCAATAAGATCATAAACCATCTAGTGAAATAAGTTGGGTAGTATCATTTGAATATATCCCTAGTAAATTATACAAATCTTTAAAGGATTCTAACATAGATGAATAATCTCTTTTACAAATACATGAGAAGGTCACTTTAAAATAAGAAATAAATATACTTTTGTTGTGAAATTATTTTAAAACTAAAAATTCCAAGAAAAATGAGAAAATTATCTTATTTGAAAACCATGAAATCATGTATTGGAAGCTAAATAAAGAATAATGATCATGGACATAGAAAAACCCATTCATGTAATTTATGTTAAAAAACAATATTCCTTCTAGACTTCTATAAAAATTCAAAAATACTTGTTTGGAAAAAAAATTATAGAGTTTCCTTTTAAAAACTATATAAAAATGAAAAGGTAATTGAAAATTAACTTTAAAAATGTTTTAATAAAAAATAAAATAATTATTACAAAATTTGAAGAATGTTGACATGGGGGAAGAGATTAAAACATTAAAACTATTTTTTAAATAAAAACCCATTATCACTTTTGTAATTTGTAAATAAAAAAGTCATTGAAGGTGAGAAAAAGAAGTTGATTTTTAAGGAAAATGATTTTTTAAAAATTAGTGATAAAATAAAAACATATGGTATCACAAACACCGTGCTGAATAAAAATTTAGTCAAAATAACCAATGTCTCAAAGAAAGAAAAACTAATACGAGAAATCACTTAACTCGAGTCTGAGTCACCACGTATATTCATTTTCTCTAGATTTATAAAATTATATTACATATTTCATTACAATATAATTTGTTTATGTTTTTTACATCACCATAATTCATTTTATTTCAATGAATACCATGTTTTATATAGTTATTAATCAATTATGTTCATGTGAGACATTTTTAGATAGGTCGATTCAAAATCTGAAATCAACATCAATAGGTTGACCAAGATCATAGGTGTTATTATTATATCAACTCTAGAATATTGATCAGGAATTATTTATTATTTTTATATATTAAATATAATTTTAGAACCATCAATGTATGGTGGTTATGAAAAATTAATTATATCATTTCATGGGGATGGTAGATCGTACATGCACATGAACGATGTTTATATTTTTCTTATTGGTGGAAAAGAAATATTGTAGAAAATATTTTACATTTAAATAATAATGAATTTTTTATATATGTAATATTTATTCATTATTTCCATCCTTATGACCAACCATGTGATACAATAATGAAAAAAGAATCACATCACTTCATGCAAGTGGTAATCACCATGTATTCATAAGTGATGTTATCATTTACCAAATAGTGGGAGGGTAAGAAAGTAAGTAATAAATTATCTTTCAGAATCTTAATTATGTTATAAATATCATATAAATTCACTAAATCTATTATAATAACTATCCTTGAATATTGATGATTGAAAATGAAATAAAATACTTCATGGAGATGGTAGTCCATATGTAGAAATGAGTTATTATTTCATATACCATTGGATAGATAATGAGATGAAAAAGGGTTGTTCAATAAACATGATAACATTTATGAATATTTATGATAAAAAATTAATTATATCATCATAAATATAGAATATTTTAAGGAGGTGGAAGAATAAATAAAATCAGAGAATACGGTTAAGAGTTATACATCTTCTTTGAAAACCCTCGGTTGAATTACACCTTAACCCCTTTAGGATTGGTCCTTTGGTGATAATAAGACATATAAAAAATTATAAGGAAGGTTTTTGATAGATTTGGGTAGATATTTGTTGAGATAAATGAATTGTGATGTGTTAGGATGAGAGGATAGGAGATTCCCTTTTAAAAGTGGGCTGGGTGGAAAATATCTAAATACGTGAAATATTATCAGAAGGGTTGGGGGCATGCCCCTTTATTAAAAAAAGAAAAGGATAATAGAAACCACTTTTGTCCTGGGTAAGGGAAAAATCATTACAATCCTACAGACCTAGAGGTATCAAAACCATTACAAAACCCAGTACATAACACATTACTGTGGCTCAAAATCCTAGATTCAATGGCCCAAGAGCCCAATGGGACAAAACCCATTACAAAACCAAATCCCAAACATCCAATGTACAGAACCTAGAACAATCTCTATCCATGCCTGTGGACATACCCATTGAACTGGTTAGAAATTTCACATCCATCACAACCCTATCATTGCATCCCGAGAGGCATTTTGAACTACTCAGAAGCCACCGCAGCCAGATCAAACTCCTCGTTGGACCTGAGAACCCGGATGCACAGCTAAGCATTAGTTCTAAAGTAGATATAATAGGAACCAGCTACACCAGATATAATGCACATATAATAACCCACCATCATGGGTGACACTCCCTACTCCACCCATCGTTGTTTCGTCTTCTCTCACGCCCAGAAACACCTCCTCCATCGTGGACAATGCACCCCACAGCCACCTGTCATCATCTTTGCCACGCCCAAACGCACCGCTCTACCAACTACCATCCAACACTCAAACGATATGTACTTCCATCCCCTGCCACCAGATAATGACCTGTAGAACAATGATAAGACATTAAAAACCAGATCTGTATATCTGGTGAAGAAGAGGGCCCATCTAAAGCCATTACCGCAAATGAAATTACCTCCACCTATCAAGCACCACTAAGGGACACCAAACACTAGAAAATATTCTAAAGAAATGGGAGAAATCTAAGGGGTAAAAACCCTATAAATCCAAAGAGTTATCCACCAAAGCAGAGATCCCTCCTCTTCTAACCACTCCTCTGGAAATATTAATATATAATTTGTGTATAACTCATATAAAATGTATCCAAACTACCTCATATTTTAAAATAAGTAGAATACTGGCTAAATATAATCAAAAAAATAGATATGTTTATGTGTTATTTAAATCATATATTTTGGTTTAACCTACTCGTTATCCCTATTTAACTTTAACCATTATAACATATGTTTGACTATTTAAGGGTCATGAATGTAATTTAAATATTTCCACATATAAAATAAATGAACTATGCAAGATAACAATGAAAATTTACCTTCTAATTGAGTCAATATAAGTCTTTTATAATTTTTTTATAATTAAAAAATTAATTTTAAATCTCTAAATTCCATTTAAGAACATTTTCGAGACTATTAACAAATCTGAACATTAATGGTGTAGATATAACAATGTAATTCTAATATAAAATATTTAACCAGCACTTATACATTATTGTTATCATTAAAATTCATGATAAACTATAATTTAATCAAAATATATTATCTTTAATGTTTTTAAAATAATTTATTATATTTTTTTGTTACTTTCATAGGTGTTACATTGGCATTATGTAAGTGTTCAAGGAAGTTACCGTATATCTAAACATTTAAAAATAAATTACTATTATAAAATAAATTCATTAATACCAATGTGGTGTAAGTGTTCAAGGAAATTATAGTATCTCTAAAAATTTAAAATAAATTATTATCATGAAATAAATTTATTCATATTAAAAAACCCATTTAGAATCGTAAGTATCTTTTTTTGTCCTTAAGGAATCATATTAGATATATTAAAATAGAGAGAGTGTAATTTTATAATTTTTATTAACTTAAAAAATATAAAGGTTATAATTATTATAAATTAGCACATAAATTCCATATTTTCATATTTAGTATGGTTGTGGAAGATATAGACCCATATAATGAAATAAAATATATTTTTGGGATGATTTTTACTACTTATCGCATTGTTTTAATATTGATTAACAAATTTTACTCATTACCATAGTGATAAACTTTTACTATAGTTTATATATATTATTAGAAAAAATTAATTAAATATATAACAAATTTTAACCTCTATATTCATAATTTAAAATCTGTTTTTCAACATTTAATTTTTATAAGTGGTATAAAACTATTTATTATCACTATAACAATTATTTTATAACAAATAAAGTATAATTTTTATTAATATGGAATTAATCAAACTATGCTTAATAGAATTTATATTTTATTACTTTAAGACCAAATACAAAATAGAATTATTGTTTTAAATTATTTTATTTAATGAAAAAATGATAGTTTTCCATAAATTATCATTTTTCACCATTCACTAAAAAATCAATCAGTTTGGAACAAATACCAAAAAAATTCTAATACTAGTATGAAATTATTATTTAAAAAAAGATACATTTTATCAAATAATATTTATAAAAGTGGAATAAATTAATTATAATATTCAGGAAGAAAATTCAATAAAAACCATTTTAGAAGAAAATATATTTTTAAGGCATAAAATTCATGTATTCTCATTACATGTTTAGTAAACATAATTAAATTAATATTAATTCATTAAATTGGATATATAATGTACTTATTTCATTGTAATAATTTATCATTAGTGTTTAATTTAATCTTTTAAGATCAAAATACATTTCACAAATAAAAAGAGCATTTTGAATAATATCACTTTTACCTTAAAAAGACTTTATAATCATATGTAAATAAATAATAAATAATGTATGAATGATAATTCATTTTATTAAAGAAAAATATATATATATATATATATTTCATAATATTTTTTTTAATACTTTTTCAAAGTAACGCTTATGTCATAATGGTTATATTTAAATAATTTTATACTATTGTTCATTTAAACCAAATTTTGTGTATACTATATGATATCAATTATACTACTTAAAGAAAATAAATTCAAAAATCTTGGGCTATTTCAACCAACCTCCTTATATAAATTTATAACTCACAATTTTATCTCATTTCTAATAAAGAAAAGTTTAATTTTTTAAAAGTCAATTCGTTGGAGTATAAGATAAAACATACACTCATGAAACGATAAATCTTTTTAATATTTAAAAATACCTTTTTTGAAAACCCACACCATAAAAAGGTTTCATAAAAAATTCCTTTTAAAGGAGGAAAAGAGAAATATAATGGTCACTTAGAATAACACATAATTACGTTCCCAAATAAGGAAAACATTGCTTGTAAGTGAAAATATGGACATGGAGGAAAAAAATAATATCTAAGGAATAATATATAGTGATATAGAATATGATAATGATAAAGTTAATGACCAAAAATTCATAAATAAATAAGGGATAAATAATATTTTCAATTCATAAAAAATGAAGGTGAAAAATAAATTTTTTTATTTTGAGATTCCATTCTAAGATTTGATGGGTTATTTTACCATCAAGATAAAAAACATTAGAGAATATACATACTTGATTAATTTCCATTCCATATACACAATTTCAACCTCTTTTTATGCTTAGAAATGATATTCCACTTCTCATAGCTTACTCCTTGGAATGAATATTATAGATGAATTTATCATTATTGATGCAGTAAAATAAACTTCTAATGGATCACAAGATTCATGAAGGGATGAAAAGTTGTTTATCATCCTTATATCCATTAATAAAAACATTTCTTTTCAAAAGATAAGATAATATCCAATATTAATGAACCATTATATGAACAAATACTATATTAGATTTTAATTCCTAAATAATAACACCCAAAGTTCAAATTATACCATAACATAGATAATTAAATTTAAAATTAATAAAACTATGACAAAAAAACTATATCCCAATGATTATAATGATGTGATCACCTAATATTTCAAGATAAAATTAAAATTTATCTCTAAATAACATAAGTTTCTCTAAAATTATCATATTAAAAATATATATGCCACAATCATATAATATTTTAAATATACTAATATTTTTCATCAATAATTCGAATCACCATAAATCCATGATAAAATCATATTTTCTTCCCAAATATAATTCAATATTTATTCACATGTTTGCCAAAAAATATTTCCCTTTTCATTAATCATATAATATTCACAATGAAGAGAAAATTATTAAAAAAATAATAATCACTTAGTCACCAAAACAATTTTCAATCCCATGGTTATCTATATGATAAAACATATGTTTCAAAATTTTAATAAAACTTTTGTCCTGATTAACCATAATTACCTTAACATCAAAGATAATATAAATCCTAAGTATTATCTAGACATTCTAACTTATTTCCATAAAATATAAAATCTATCTTCCATAAATAACCTTTTAAAATATTAAACTTAATGGTAACATGTTAATCAAGCATATAATAAAACTAAATAAATGTCTCTCAATGTACTCCCATCACATAAAACCTCAAAAAGAGTATCTATGACTTAAAAAATTATGATCAACCTTAGACTTATTAAACCATAATGGTATTAAAAAGTATTAAATTATACTTATTTAAATCATCCAAACCTCTAAATTTCTATAAACATTTTTTCTAATACCAACTATAATAAATCATGCCATATTCAAACCATAATTATGAGATTAATAGGAATGATTGAATTTTATTAAATTCCCACGATCATTTAGGTTCATATTTTTTTAGAATTAGGAAAAGGATTACTTTATATATAGAATTTAAGATTATATATTTTAGTTGGAAATTTTAAATGGAAATTGAGTTCTCAATTACTGGATGGGTAAAATTTTGATCAGGGATTAATAATAGAGATTTTAAGTTTGGGATGACAATAAATAATGTTTTTAGAAGTCTTATAAGGCTCATAAAGTGTTTCAAAAGTTTTTAGAGTGTTCCAAGTGTTCAAGGCCTGTATTTTGGCATAGTGATAACTATGTGACCAAAAAAAACAACCTAGTTTTATAGGCAGATGGTTTTTAGAAATCATGTAGTAGGGTGTGAAGATTGGACATGGGTATAAAATTTTTTTCCTACATGTCACAAGGTTGTAACATATAATGTTAAACCGTGCACAACAACCATGAAAGATGGAGATGTTGATATTATTTCAACCCCATATTTACAGTTTAGTTTATTGAACCATGTGGATAACCAAGAAATTTGTGTTTTACTTAGATATGGGAGGAACATGTTTAGTTCATGACTTGCAAAATAATATAGAAAAATAATTTAGATAATTAAGAGTGGAAAATATACTAATTTCCCCCTCCGAACTTTAAAGGTTTTTATCACCCCTTTTATCACTCATTACACCAAGTAGACTCCTCTAACTGTTCCATACATTTATTCACTTCCTCTATGAGAGATCATCATCATTCCTGGTTTGAATTGAATGAAGTTATATGAATTGTAATCCTTGAGGTAAGTATTCCACTATATTTTCAAAGGTTATTTTGTTTCTTATTCTTACTTTATTTTTAGCTTCATTAGTTAGGTTTTTTAGTTTTAATTACACTAAACCTCAGTTGAATATTAGACTAGTGTTGGGGATTTTTTCCTATCTTAGAAGAGGATGACTCGAGAGTTCGTCTCCACTTCATGTCTGTCATTTGGTTGATGTATATAGTTGCGGTGAATTTCTAAATCTTTAATGTTTTAAATTAAATTTTTGTGGTTTCTGTTTTGATGTCATTTATCAAGTATTATTTCTGGTTCATGGGTAATAATGTGTCATGGGTTTTTTCGAGTGTTAGGTTATAGTACTACTGTGACATGATTGATCGGTGATATGTTGGGATTTATTCCTTGGATAATAAATCGGATGAATTGTTTTAACGTGTTGAGTTTAATTAATTAATTATAATAAGTTTATAATTAATTAAAATTTTATGGTTTTCTTATGAGTAAGGACCTCACATGTACTAATGATCTTGGATGGGCATTTGAAACTATTTCCAGTGGTTGAAAAAATAAATGGAATGCTTTGTAAAGTTAAGTGGTCGGTAGTACCAGTCCTATGGTATCTATTAATGTTTTTATTAGTATGTGTATTATTAGGATCTCCCCTAAGGGTGAAACCTCCTGTTTAATTTTCACCAATGGATTTTAATTTATTATAATATACCATTGTAATGGAGGAACACTTTGGGTCACTAATAACCTCTAGGTGTTAGTATAATGTATTGTCATATAGTGGCTGAGACTTAGTACCATGAAAAATCAAGTAGCCTCCAAACCTCATAGGAGGTGAGACTACACTTGGTAAGACATTACATCTTATTTAAAGGCCTTGGTGAAAATTCATGAGGTATACCATGTTGTGGTAGGATGTGTAGATCGACCCAGATAGAGACCTTGGTATCGATAATTGGTCATAATCTATCTTACGATGATTTCCTTTGCCTTAAGAACCCATGTAGCTTGTAAGGCCCTTCTACCTTTTTTATGATTCTTAGGGACATGGTGTCTTGATTCATCTAGTGTTGAACCAAGACCATGATTATGCTCATAGGATCCCATGAGGGATTCCTTTACTTATGTGTGGCCCTTGAGGATCCTTCCAGATATGTCTCTCAGCTGTATTGAACTAGGGGACCCTAGTGGGTGCCCCTGTGAGCGATAAAACTTTACCGAGTGCATCATTGGTTTGCGTATATATGGTGTTGTGTGGTACCTAGAACCCATATTGAAAATTTAAGCACAAGGTTCTATGGAAATAGTGATAGGTTTTGGAATTTTCCAAAAATCACTCCTTATTTATGATTTCACATTGTTACTATTCTTGCATATATGATTCCATACATACTTCCTAGAACTCAACCCATGGGTTCTGATTTGATATGATTCTAAGATGGGGATTCCCATAGGTACTTCTTGGGATCTGGATTCTAAGCCTATTTTTTGACCATAACATTTTTAGGATTCCTAGAGGTACTTCCTAGGATTCATCTTATGATTCCTTGAGTGATACTTTGATTCCTTATTTTTAATTCATTAGATGGGATATCATGAAGTTTTTAATTATATTATACCTTTATAAATACATATATTAATTATTTGTAATTCCTGGTATTGAATCATAGGTTAAATGAAAATAAATTTCTCTTTGAGCAATTATTGGATTCCTTATATGGAATTCCTTATATTTTCTTATATGTTAAATGAAATTATACTACTCTTTGGGTGATACTTAGATTCCTTATATATAATTCCTTGGATGGGATCATAGGTTCAATGGGATTATTCTATTCCTTGATAGATTCTTGGATTTCATATATAGAATGTCTTGGATATGATCCTATATTAAATGAAATTATAGTATTCTTTGAGAAATACTTTCATACCTTATATGAAATTAATTTAATGGGATCATAGGTCATATGGATTTTTGTTAGGTATTATTTCAATTAGTTAACCCTTGATTTATAAATAATTAATGTCATTGAACAATTAGAACCTTATATGATTATCATTACTCATTGATTCCTTGTTTATATACCTCATGTCTTGGTTTTATTTATATCAAGTACAATTTTTGTAGAAATTTATGACATTAACCAAAGTAATTATGGTCAATCGGGATCATGGACCTAAGGATCAACTATGGTTTTATATTTTATTCATTTTTTTATCAGCTAGATGAAAAACATTACATGAGCATGAACTTATGTCATCAGTCCTTGACATGAATTTTTTTGTTATTCTCATATTTTAGTTATTATTATTATTATCTGGATGATAATATCACATATATATACACAACATTAAATGGATATATATGGGATTTCATTAATGATTTTGTACTGAGTTTTGTACTCACACCCTCCTAGAACCTCCATTTAACTAGGGTACCCAATAAGATGTTCAATTGGTTGTTGGAGCAGGATGGGCTGAGGCTCGGTACTAATAAAATAAGATGGTTGAGATATATACGTGGATCTAGGTATGTGGTATAGTTTGGTGTGGATATTAGAGCCTTGTAATTTAATTTATGTTATTTTATTTACTCCTACATATGTGGTCAGCCCAATGGATGATCAGTGTTGTATGTTTGACATGGTTATTTGGTCCTTTACAACATTTAATTCTTTACCATGACATGAGAGAATAGTCTCCCCCACAAAAAAACCTTAAGCCCTCACTACTGGTCTACAACCTATTGTTTATGGTGAGACACACTTGAGGCCTTACCGCTAACAGGTTCATTTACTATTTATAGAGTGAGTTGGGCTGTGACATGACAAAGTGGTATTAGATCTCTTCCTTTCCTATTTTAAAACTAATTGTGATATGGTATAAAGGAATATTAGGAATGTGTCGAAACCTATGATGGATACCATACTTTTGTATTTAGAACACATGTTCTGGTAATAATTCTGTGTTTCAAGTGATATAGGATTTATATTCTTGATATGTGATGTTATAGTTTTATATTATTTTATCTTGGATCAATGCACATGTAGTGCGGATTTTATGATTTATTAAGGATTTAGGAATCTTAGACCATTAGTGAGTGACTAGTGATTGATTTTGTATCATGGAAAACAAATACAGGAGGTGTATCATGAATAATATTAATCATTTAGGAACCACATATTACAATCCTTCTATTATGTGATTTTATTGATGAATGAGGTTCAATGTTTAAAGTGCCAACAACCTAAGTAGTGTTTCCCATATAGGTTCATGGTGGAATTATACTCAACTAGGATGAAATATATATTTTTTATTCATATAGAAGGACATGTGGATCTATGGTGAGATGTTAAACGGTGATTTTAGACCCTTGTGGGGTATTGATACTTAGGTTCAGTTAATTAAGGTGTTAATAACAACCTATATGATGTTTTCCCAAATAGCTTGGAATGATATTATAGATAACTGAACCATGTGTGTGGTGTGACATAGATCGTTAAGATAGTGTTGTGCACTAATGTTTATCCTCATAGGTCAATGATGGTATTTTATTCCTTTCTTGTAAACCCTTTGTGGTTGTATCCATTTTTAGGTACAGTTTACTAATGTTTTGTAACAACATACATGGAGTTTTCCCAACATGCTTAGGGTGATATTTTACTTATCCAAAATTATGTTATGGTTATCTGGTTAGATCATTGAGTGTGATTATGATATGTATCTAAGTGTTTATAGTAAACTAAAACCTTAAGGTTTATTACCATATATAGTTTCCCAGTGAGGATCGATTGTTATCTCCTTATTTACATAACATCTTGAAATATAAAGGAGTAGTCCCTTATGAGGATTCTCAGAGAGGATTTGGGCCTTATAGGTCAATTCTAGTCAAGTTATACTGTTATCATACTTTCTTTAAGTAAATAGTTATTAATGGGTTGTAATTAAATGGATTTTAAATAAAAAATTAATTGGGTTTTTCCAAAATAAAATGTAATTTAAAACCTATATAATTGGACCCATGAATATTCTTTTTGACCTTAGTAGGTTTATTTTTCCTTACATCCCATAGAGAGGGTTGATAGTTGTGTTAGATTCATTGTGTTGAGATAGGTTTATGGGAAACACCCCATGATATGTGACATTGGTTAGAAGTTTGAATTTTGGGAAAGGTGGTTAGACATAATAAGCCTATTTTTGAGACTTGATTATTTTGGATAGCTAGAAGAAATTGAGGCCCCAATTTTTGGATCGAAACTTTATATGCCAGCTATGAAATCCCATATTTCATTAAAATTTAATTCATGATTTATTATATAAAGGTAAAAATAATAAAATATAATAAAATAGTGAATCTTACTGTCTTTGGGAAATTAGTTACATAAAAAAACAACCAATAAAAAAATAAAATTAAAATTTTGAAAACATCCTTAAAATACTTCTAAAATTCCACCATTCTTCAAAAACTACATGAGATAACATGGGTACATACATAAGAAATGGGTGATATATAAAGCCTTTTAAGATAATAAACAATGAAAAAAATTATGTAAAGTAGTGAATATAGTCCAAAATTCATATGACGGTAACATAAGAGTGGTTTTAATCAAAGTCTAGATCAACGATGCATGACATAACATGATAACATTAAGGTAACATGGGAATGTGGAAACAACCTTAAACATGAAATTAAAAACATTAGTCATGTATAATATCCAAGAAAACATAACATTATGTTCTTAGAATAACCTCCCATGGACCATACATGGAATCCCATGAGATTAAAATAATACCTAATGCATTGGAGGGATATATAATTCCAGGCTCACCCACCACTTTAATATCATGTACATATATAATTGTACCACATAGATCATTAAATATATGGTCATATTTAATCCAATTAAATCATAGGATTAATGAGTGTGGGTTACATAATGGAGTTCCAAAATCAACAACGGATACGTATATCTAGGTGAATACCCTTGTGTGGAAATGGGGACTGGTATTCAATACACAAATGTTTGGCATGGAAATTCACAGGATAATTTCAGTAGTATAATAGGGGTATGTAAACATTCATGGGAGGTATTAATGTGATTTAAATGGGTATATAGTCACTTATACAAAATAAGTGATGTAATTGGTATGTGTGAAATCATATCCCAATAAGAACAATTCCAAAACAAAGGGCATAATATTCGGGAGGTACTTGAAAAAAGAGGAGGAGAGGACCACTTACCCTGAGAGGACTCTTATAAAATGTAGGTAGAATCTTGTAAAGATATTCAGAGCCATATTGTAGGGATATATATAGGTAAAATAAGATTAATTTCATGAATAATGGGTTTTTAGTGATGATGAATGATATTTTGGGTTGGTTTATATATCAAAAGAGAGGAAAATTCTTTATTAATTTCCAAACATAGGTTTTGGACTCTATAAGATAAATTAATCCAAACCAAAAACTAACCCATTTTTTGTACCAAAGAGGAGTGGTTTTAATTATTATATGATGTTAAGAATTGAACTCCTTAAATTAATACCCCTAGTGATGTGAATGTTAGTCATGTTTAAAAAGAATTTATTTTAAAACCATAAAATATAATAAATGTTTTAGATGATTCATTTATGATTTATAAAATTATTAAAATATATTAAAAATGAATTATTTTAAATTCTAAATTTATATTTTTTGTGGAAACATCTTATGGAATATATTGCATCACTTTTCAATCATTATGATGTCACAATACATATGACATATTTATACCATATTTATTTTTTTACCTAAAATTCTACAATATATGAAAATTATGAAAAAAATAACGGTCGAATAATTTCAATGTGGTGATTCTAAAATTTATTTTTATTTTACCAAAACAATTCTTTAGATATGATAATTTACAAATTTAAATCAAAATATCCATTTATTGAAAAATACTATTTTTTATAAAAACAGTTTTTTAAACCTTATAAAAATTACATTTAAATACATAAAATTATATTATAATTTATATTTAATAAATATTAACATATAATAACATTTTCTTAAAATATATTTTATTAATAAAATTATTAAATTCATCAAAAAGAGTTTCTTGATTGAAACTATATATTTCCCAAAAAATAAAATGTGTGTTTCATCCTATGAAAATATATTTTTCATCAAAATCATTATCTAACCATTTAAAAGTAATAATAAAAAGAAATTAATATAATTATTGTCTTATTAAATAGAAAAATACACAAATTAATACTATTAGTGTCTAGATACATATCCCATTATTATTTCAGGGAATTCCATAAGGGTAAGGTGTGCGATAATGAGATTTTCTTAGGGTGGTTTGGAAAATGTGTTTTGGGCCATGATATAGATGAGCATGAAACTCTTCCAAAAATTGTTTCTATCATAATTTAGTTGTTGAATATTATCTTGGAATTGATCAAGGTTAAAGCCTAATGATGCTATATCCCCCATATCCTTTGATAAATGATCTTCATATGGTATGATCCTACTGGTTGAGGCCATCACTTCCCCTTTATATGTCAATTATATTTATCATAACGTAATATATATATTAATCATAAGATAAATTTATAAGGACTATAATATCATTTTTTATGATTCTTAATTTTTTTTAAAAATAGATTATATAATGATCCAAAAAAACAATTTTATTGTATGTTTTTTTAACATCATTTCTTAATAAATCATTTATTCATTCAAAAAAGGAATTTCATTTATAAAATATTGGATCGTGACATTATTACCCCCATTATAAATTTTACACTCCAAATCTACAATTCATACACTAAAATAGATGAAATAATTTCTATTTAATTTCCTTTTCTGTTTCCCATGTCGCATCCTCAAACTTATTGTTTTTCCACCCCATAAAGACTAGATGTGTTGTCTTGTTTTGTATAACTTTGTATTTATGATCCAATGTGTTCACAAGATACTCCCTATATGAAATATCATTATTTAATGGTACCAACTCAAGATTTAGTCTATGTGAATGCGATTTTATGTACTTCCTCAAGAGGGATACATGGAACACATCATGTACTTGAGATAGTTTGGGTGAGAGTGCTAGTTGATATCCCACCACTCTGATGCAATATAGGATCTGAAAGAAAAAAATGTGTCTAGGAATAATATTTACCTTCTCCCCAAACCTCATGAACTTCGTCCACAATGATATATAAAGTAATACATTTTCTTTAACCTCATCCTCCATGTCTCATCAATGATTTTGTACATAGATTTTCTATTGAATTTTTTATTATTTCATTTAATGTTGAATAATTGGAACCATTTGTGTCATTTATAGGATAATATTTGGTCTCATCATATTTTGATCTCCAATATTATCCATGCATGTTATATTCAGACACATATTCCCATACATATCCTTATAAAGTTCCATTTGAATTGTACAATGGAAACTGTCGTTGTATGGGGACACCATTAGGGGAAGGTGACAATCCCATCATCCTTGGAAATCCATTTAACACAATCTTATCATATCCTAAATAGTTTGAATGTATATTTTATACTGAACATCCATCTGAGTTAGAAAAGTAGTGTTGAAACTCAATTTTGTATCCATTTATTACAGAATAATTCTCAAAAACATAGAGGTAATCCAATAATATCAATCAAATATTATATTGAGTGTAACTACATGTAGTCTTACCACTTTACTTATGAATGTATTTTTGAGTTGGTTGAGAGAGAAATATTCCTTGATAGTAATGAAACGTGACAACTTTATTAGGTGATCGAATACCACCGAGATAACAATATTGCCTTTAATTTTTCTGGGGAGTCCTATGATAAAATCAATGGTTATGTTTTTCCATTTCTATACTGGTGTGGGAAATGGTTCCATAATACACTTATTCTTATATCGTTCATCCTTATCTTGTTGGAATGCCATGAATCGAGATAAAAACTTCACAATCTTACTCCTCATGTTATCCCACATGAATGTTTTCTTCCAATATATATAAGTCTATGTGCTTCCTTGATGAATAGGGAAGGGTGATATATGAGAATCATCCATAATTTTTGGTTTTTACGGGACACATATCTGGGTTCCAAAACTAATAAAACTGTATTTAGTAATTTTTATATCTGAAATATCTGTTCCCATTTTTCTAACAACTCATGTTATTTTCAACCTATTTGACCCTCTCAATAATAAATGGTTGAGTAGTTATTTGAGAAAGGTAAGAAAAATATATTTTTATTTTTCCCATGTCCATCCTTTTCATGTCCAAGAAGAATGGATCCATTATAACCCTCATCATGGATAGGGTTGTAGAATCACATCTACTGAGAGAATATTCCACTTTTTTTGCCTTCCTAGTAAGGTAATTGATTGAAAGATGATAATCCTTTATTAAATATAACTACCTCCATTGGGTAATATTAATATCATTTTGTGTAAATATATATTTGAGGAGTTTATGGTCTGTATATATTTCAAAATTCTCCCTATAGAGATAATGTCACCAAATCCCTAGTTTGAAGATCACTATAGCCAATTCCAGATCATATGTTTGGTAGTTCTACTCATGGATCTTTAATTGGAGGTAAGAATATGATATCATTTTTTTTATCCGGTATGAGTACACAACCCAATTTATTTTTGGATGCATCAATATATATCACAAATCCTTTCCCACTAGTGGGTAATGTGAACATAGGTGAAGTGATTGGGCTCTTATTCAACTATTTAATGTTCTCTTTTCATTCATCAATCAAGACAGACTTGAAACCTTTCCTTGTCAGCTTGGTTAGTGGAATTGATAATTGTGAGAAGTTTCTCATAAATTTATGATAATACCCATCTAATCCATGGAAACTATGGATTCCCATCATAGATATTGGTCTTTAAAATAATTCAATTACCTCTGTTTTAGAAGGACCCGTAGGTATTCTTTTGAAGGTGATAACATACCCAAAAAAGGTTACATTCCCCCTCCAAAAATAACATTTACTGTACTTCACAAATAAATTTTCTTATAAAAAATTATTCAATAGATAATTTAAATACTACCCACATTCCTCCTTTCTTATAGAGTTGATAATAATATTATCTATATCAAATACCCCACATTTGTTGAGTTAATTCATAAATAATCTATTCATCAATTACATGAATATTTTGGATAATTATTTAGTAAAACTGGGATCACTGTGAACTAACAGTACCCATAACATGTATGAAATATAGTTTTGGGGACATCCTCCTTCACCACCTTTACTTGATTATATCCTGACCGAAGATCCACCATATAGAAATACTGGTTCGATGTAGCTGATAAAATAAGTCATCAATAAATGGAAGATGATATTTTTTCTTTATCATGATCTTGTTTTGATCATGATAATCAATGCATAAGTGCATTGACCCATCCTTATTCTAGATAAAGAGGACTGGTGCCCCATAAGGTGAACCACATGGGCATATAAAACCCATTATAAAAATTCTCCTGTAGTTGTTTCTTTAGATCCTTAAATTGAAAATTTTCCATTCTATATAGGGTCTCTAATATTGGAAAATATTTGGGTATAAGCCCGATTGAGAACTCAAAATCACAGCTAGGATGAAAACCATGAAATTATTTGAGAATCACATCATCAAATTCCATTATAATGGGAACATCATCAATGATGATATTGTATTTAGTCTTAATCATTTGAGAATGATATTCTTTCTTGCATGGAAATAATATCCATGATTGAGATGTTGGTACGAAATAATATTCATCATCCTCGTTGAATTTATATACAATCAGAGGAAAATTCATGATATAGATTTTTATTTCCTTCTCTTGGAAATTTATGTTGGATATATATAAGGAAAGAAATACATGAATAGAATTGCATAAAATTATACTAAATGAACCATCACAAGTTTCACTGTGAAGTTCATCCCACTAATTTGGACAAGGGATGAGTTATATTATTATTATTAAATAATTGAACCATTTTCCATATTCATCGATAACTCGACATCGATGTTTTGAGGTGGCGTTTGAATTGTTCTAATAAACGTGTGTGGCATACATGAATGCATAGAACCAGAATTCAATTTTATATTTTCTATTATTGAATGAATAACTATCATACCTCTCACAACATCATTTTCAGGATCAACCTATGTAGTTGTGATTTCATAAGTTTTCCCTTTCCCTCTAGGCTTTGGAGGTTATTGTTTTTGGTTATCATTGAAAACCTCTGGCTTAATGAATTTATTCACATAGTTTCCATGTTCCTATTAGTTAAAAATTGGATGACATAATTAGGGTTGATTGGCTCATTCCTTTTTTACCATCACATTGGTGGGTTTCTCCCATTGACAATCACTATCTAGGTTCCCTTCCTTCCCACATCTAAACCTTTCCTTATCCACTTCATATAATTCTTTGGATATTTATTCCCAAAACTTTGAAAAGTGGGATGTTATAATTTCTTTCCACTATTATATTTCATCATCATAATTCCTTAATTAAATTCCATTTTAAAATTCTTATCCCTAAAAGAACCTTGAGATCCATTGGTCCCCATTTCAACTTTAAGGGAACATTAGAAAATTTACTCATAACCATCGAAGTCCTAATGGCTTAGGGATTATCATAGAATTATATTTATCCCACCAAGGAATAATTCAAATTTACTTTTAGGGATAATTAAAAATCTAGATATTTATTGTTAAAATAATTTGACGTTTTCCTCATACACCCTGATGGATGTTTCATTCATTTTCTTATGGATAAAGAAATCTCAATCCATTTAAAGTTAGTGTGTTTGTGGAAAATATTTTTTGAAAAACATATTCAAAAGTTCCTTCCACTCTATCACTTAAATATACTCCTTGAGATTTTTATTTTTTTTCAATATCCACCATTGACCAGCATCTCATTTTATAAGATAAACTGTTATCACTGTCTTCTCTTTGTCAGAGCATTGAAGGAAGGAGAATACTTTTTTAATGGATTTGATCAATTGTTCTATGGATAAAGGATTAGAATATATTCTAAAATTCACAATCCTTTTTTTATTAAATTTCTCAATTGAAACTTTTTCATTATTATGGTTATTCATGTGAACCTATTGATTTATGCTTCAGTTAAAAATTTGAGTTAACTAAGAAATTATTGTGATGAAGTTCTTCATTATAGCTCCCATCAGTTAGGCCATATAATTTGTAATTTCATCACATTTCCCATCATATTGGTTATTGTCTTAGTTTCTAATCTTTCCAACCATTGACTAGAATAAATGGGAAAATTAAAGATGAGTATTTTTAAAATGTTAAAAAAATAAATGGGTAACTGTGAACATTAATGTGATAACTCATAAATGAAAAATATTCCATGACCTATTTTTTCTAGGTTTCAATATAAGTTATCCAAGATCTATTTATTTATAAAAAAATCTTATGGTAAATTTTATTCCCATAATATTAGTTCATAATGATCTGGTGAATATATCAAATCGTATCCCCCATGAGTTTCAAACTAGGTGTGTATCAAGAACGACATTATGCACTAAGTGGTGATTAAGACCTTCTCAATGAACCCTTTTCAGGTTTATTACCCATAGGTACAACTCTTTCAGATCCAATCCACTAATAGTATCTATAAAGGGATTTATTTTCCTGGAATCCACTTAATCAATACTTTGCCAAAATTTATGGAAGTTTTCCTATGTTTAGTCTTACCCCTAAGGCATTATCTAAAGCTATCATAATCCAAAAAAATCTATAATTTCCTCTGATACCAGCTATAAAAGCCCATATTTTATTACACCTTAAGTCATGATTTATTACATAAGGTTATGGGTAATATAATCCAAAAAAAGATATTTAAGATGATTTTATTTGTGAAATTAGGTAAATATAATAAAAAATTTCAATAAAAATACAATGATATTATTGAAAACTTCATTAACAAGATACTAAATTTCAATCATTCTTCTGAAACTGCACGAGATAACCTAGGGTCATACATAAGAAACAGGTGAGCTATGAATCCCAATAAGGTAATAAACTAAGAATTGACTAAGGTTATGTAATAAATGTGATACAAGATGAATTCCAAGGTAATATAAGAGGGGTAATAATCCTAATCATGAAAAATGAGTCATGATATAACATGATATCATAAAGGAAATATGTGACTGAGGAAACAACAAAAATCATGACATAATAAAAATATGTCAAAGATAAATTCTAATAAAGAATAACAAAGTGTGATTAGGATATCATCTCATGCACCATACATAGAATCTCATGATATTTAAACATTACCTAGTGCAATCAAGGGATATATAATTCCAGGATCAACCATCACTTTCATATCATGTAAAATCATATGTGTTATACATAGATCATTCAACATAGGATCATATTTAATAACATTTAATCATAATATTATGGATTGTATATTATATAAATGAATTTACCCAATCAATAAATTATAATTACATCTAGGTGAATTCGCTTAGTTTGAAATGGGTATGGTTATTCACTACATAAATGTTTGGCATGGAAATTCGAAGGATAATTTTGATAGGATAATGGGGGTATATAAAGGCTCATAAGAGGGATTAATGACAGTGAAATGGGCCTCTAATTAATGGTAGACCATATGGAATTAATAGTTATGTTTTAATTCATATCCCATTGTGAATAATTGGACAAAATGGCATAATATAATAGAGGTTCCTAAATAAAGTGTAGAATGAGAGGATCCCTTACCTTGAGAGGATGCTTCTAAAATATTGGGAGGATCTTCTTAAGAGATTGGGGTAACATTTGGAGGGATCTATAGAGGGAATGAAAGAGTAATTTAATTAAATTAGGTTTTTATTAATATTATTGAAATTTTTTGTTGGTTTATATTGAAAAAGATATGATAATTCTTAATTAATTTCTAAACATATGATTCATACTCTATATGATAAAGTAATCCAAACCACGAACAATCCCATAGTTTTTCCCATGGATTCTTCTAAGTAGGTGTATTTTTATTTATTTTATAAAACTATTAATAGAAATCATTAAATTAGTACCCTTATAGATTTTTCGGTGAATCGTGTGTGTAAAGAATTGATTTTAAAACCTTAAAATATAATATATGTTTTGGAGGATTCATTAGGACTTAAATAACTTCAAAAAAAATATTATTTTAAAGGTGAAATTTATATTCGGTTTTGTAAAAAAAATTATGTCATATATTATATCAGTTTTGGGTCATTATAGTGTCATAATACATAAGTTATATTAATATCATATTAAATTTTAACTTGAAAAATCAAATACCTCAGAATATTAAAAAAAACTATCTTGTCTAATTTATATGTGATGATTCCAAAAAGGTTATTTATTTTATAAAAATAATTATCTAGATATGAGAATTTACACTTTAAAATAAAATTACCCACTTATTGAAAAATAATTGTACTTTTACAATAACAGTTTTCTAACAATTATAACAGTTAATTTTGACTTTCTAAAATTATATTAGTTTTTATATTTAATAAATATTATTGATAAATAATATTTTTAAACATATCATTTATTTTAAAAATTCATAAATTTATCAAAATGATTGTTTGATTGAAACTATATATTTCCCAAATAAAAAAATTGTGTTTCGTCGTATCAAAATATAATTTTAATCAAAATAATTATATAATCAATTACAAATTAATGATAAAAAGGAATAAAGATAATCAATTTTTTACTAAAAATATAAAAATTCGTACTTCAGAGTCTAGATATATATACCTTTATAACACTATCGAATTCCCTAAGTTTAAGTTGTGTGATAGTGATATTTTTTAGTGTGGCTTGAAATATAGGGGTTGAACCATGATCCCAATGAGCTTGAACATATCACTTAAACCTTTTATCTCATGATTTAGTTGTTGAATCATAGATTTGTTTGATCAAGGGAAAATAATAGTGATGTTATCTCCCTTGGAAGATTCTATAAATGGAATTCATAAGGAACAGTCCTCCTAGTCGTGCCTATTTATTCCTTTGTCCGTGTTAATTGGATTTATCAAAACCTAATATATAGACTAATCATATGATAATTTTATTAAATCTCTATTATCAATGGATATGATTTTTAATGGTATTTTAAGTTTAACAAACCATATAATGGTGTAAAATAACCAAATTAGTGTATATTTTTTCTATAAATTCATTTCTTATTAAGTCATTTATTCATTATAAAATGGAATTTCTTTATAAAAATTCATGTTAGTATATCAGCATTTGATTTAATCAAGGGAAACATGTGAGATGGGTTAGACCAACATTTCAGTTTTCTTTTTAGGTAGTGTTCTTATTTTCACACTCTTGCTAAGAGATATTCACATGAGGTGCCCATTTTTTGTGATATAAGCATGATGATGCCTTTGGTTTTTAACGATTCACCTTAGGTGTTTGAGTATCAAGACTAGATTTGATGGGTATAACTTTTAGGGTGCCTGGAAATTATATCTAGTGGGTATGTGGTTCACTATTTTATTTTATAAAATTACATTGTGGGATGGGAAACCATGAGATAAATCATGGGACATTTGAGGTGCTTGATTTTGAAGTGGAGTTCCAAGGAAGATTATAAAATATTTGATTGATGTTCCATTTAGGATAGTTAGTTTGGAATTATTGATTAAAAACTCAATGGAGTGTGATTCAGTTATTATACCAAGAAGTATGATATTGTATAACCATTATGTAAGGTGATTTTAGTTCACGTTGGTAGTGTGTGGTAAATGGTTGACATGGAATGTCAATAAGCATATGGGTGGGTGATGAGGGTTGATAGTTTCAAATATGACATTTGATGGAATAAAACCTCAAATATTTTGGTAAATTAAAGGGAGTTATTTTGATGAGGGATATACTGGAAAGGAATTGGGTATCATGATATGGTTTACCCTTTGGTAGACCTTGACACATAATGTTAAGATATGCAATTTTATGGGATGGTTAACAGAAAGTAAAGCCTGGTTCGATGTGAGTGTGGCTCAGAAAGTGAGATACATGCATATCAATGGAATATTTGTGTATTCATCATTTAGAGAAGATATTACCCAATATATTGACATCATCCTAAGTATTCTAAGATGACGTCATCTATACACTAAGCAGTCTAAATATCTTTTTATGGTTTGATGGTGGGACTCCTTAGGAGTTGTGATAAAGGAATAGTATAAGGTAAGAGATATAGTGAGGAGTAAACCATTATCCCCTTGGGGGTGGTGACCCCCATTACAAGTAAAAAATATGATAATTTTGGGGATTCAAATTCCATGGATTCAGGGAAGGATTCCATTTAGAATTTACATTAGTTCTTAGGAATGGGCATGTTTTTTTCTATAACCATCATTATATCTGGAGGTGTACTTGGCATGGGTTGTGATGATTAATAACATGTTTCATTAGTGAAAGGAAAATAATTCTCCAATATTTTGGTGTGAGATGCTGATCACTGGTTAGATACCCTCATGTGAGAAGGTTCATGGGACCTTGAGAATAGTTGTTAGAGTATTGTTTTGGATTTCGAATGATGTTGGATAAATAGAATTGGGTATTGCTGGTTTTATTAGTAAATTCCAAGTAAATGTTTGAATATAGACTTGGGTGGATTATGAGTGTGGGCATTATTCATGAGTCATATTATAATGATCGAAGGGTGTTGGATCAGAAATTTTTCAGTGTTCATGTTGTGGCATGATGATAGAAATGGAATGGTGATGGTTCAATAGGTAAATATCATTAGAAGTTAGTTGCAATGTTTGGTATGTGTGTAATTGAAACGATCTCAGTGTTCCTTAGGATAAATGCACTGAAATTGAACTTGGGTGATTTGTCAGCTATTAAAGCCAAGCATTTTAGAGAATATTCATTTAAAGGTGGTTCATATGGATATTTATTGAATAGTTGTATATGGTTAGTGAGGAACCACATAAGATGCACCATTGGGATAAAACAGGTGGAGAATAATGGTTAATCAGGTATTTTCAAAGAAAAGTCATCATGACCATGTTGATGATGGTTGATTGGAGTTCAGCCTTTTAGATCAAATCAAGGATTGAGATCAGTTTCCTTATTTATGATCAGGTATAGTGATTTGATAAATATTTCAGAACCATATTTGGGATTTTATGTATGATTTTTTGTAAGAAACTATGATGGTGGAAGAACCGTTGTACAGAATTGGCCATTAAAATAAAGAAACAATGGTAGGAAGCACCATAGACTGGTTTATAGTGGAGACAATGAAATGATCATGTCTTAGGTTAGGCGGGTGAGATTAATCTTCATCTCAATGTCTTAGTTTCTGTTAGGAGTGTAGGCTCAGGTCTTTTGTGGGTTAATCACCATATGATCAGAGTAGATCTTGGAAGAACATTGGGAGTTTAGAAATGTAACACGACCTTTTAATCATGAATTCATGGATAAGTTGGGTAGATTTTATCGTTTTTATTTACACCAAGATTTAGTAGGGAAAAAAGTGTTAATATGGGGAGGTTAAAGGATCCCATATTTTTAGATTTATAAATTTCAGAAAGAAATTCTATTTTGAATTAATTGAAGTCTCAAATTTTTATTAAATATTTGGAATGGATATTTTAGGGTTAGGATACCACTAAATAGTATATTTAGATTTATTTTTAGGCTCGTAAAATATTTTGGATGTTTCAAGTGTGTTCTTATAGTTTGGGGACCAAGGTTGGAGTTTTGAGAAAATAAAGCATATGCTGCATGGTTGGCACAAAGTTAGATCTAACAGTGTGGACCAGTTTGTGAATAGACACATTTTTAGAAACTATATAGTAGGATAGGGTGATTGAATGGGGATTTATAATTTGTTGCAGACTTGTCACACAATTGGAACATGTTCTGTTAAACCATGTGTTGCAACCATACAAGGTGGAGGGGTTGAGGTAGTGCTAACTACATGGTTAGCACATGGTTTGTTGAACCATATGGGTAACCATGTGAGGAATGTTTTCTTTAAAAAGAGAAGCCACATGTTTAGTGAATATTTTTTAAGAACCATTTCTCCAAAACATAAGGATCATTAAAAGGGATAAATTACTTTATTCCCTTTGACCCTTAAATCTTTTCACCCTTTTTCTCCCTCAATTCACCCAACATTCTCCTCCTTGTATTCCCTCCTCTCCCTCACTTCCTCTATGAGAGTTTTTATTTGTTATTGTTTAAAATCAAACACCATAAGACACATTATAATCTTTGAGGTATTTCTTCCACTTCACCAACCTTCATTATGTTTTTCTACTTCTTCCCCTAAGTTTGGGTTCTCTGGTTTGGTTTATAATTTTTGATTCCACCAGTGACTTGTGGAATTAGATACTGATGATGGAAATTTTATCTTCCTAGGAACAAGTTGACCCCGGAGGATTTCTGCACTTCAGCACATTTCTTTTCATTGAGGAATGTATCCAGGGTGAATTTATAAATATTTAATATTTTAAAATAAATTATTAGGGTGATAGTTTTGATGCTTTTGGTTAGGGATAATGCTCTGTTCAAGGTTGATGATGTTACGTGGGATATTGGAAAGTGTTGGTTTAGGGTTCAAGTGTGATGTGATCGACTAGTAATATTTTAGGAAGTGTTCCTAGGATAATAAATTGGTTTAATTTGTCTAAATTTATGAGTTTAATTAATTAATTATAATAAGATGATAATAAATTAAATTTTGATGGTTTTATAGTGAGGTAGTACCTTATATGTCATAATGATCTTGTATCATCATTCAAAGCTAATGTATGACATTGTAAAAATAAATTAAAATATTTATAAAGGTAGGTAGTCTATCATGCCTTCCTAATTGTATAAAATCATGTTTATGAAAATATGTGTATGATTTTTGTCTCTACTACGGATTGCACCTCTTGTTTAATTTACCCTGATTTCTTTTTAATTTATTAAAATAGATAATTTAAATGTATGTATTTCAGGAGTCACTAAAAACCCAATGGGTGTTTGTATAATGCTTTGGAACATAGTGGATGAGACATAGTCCCTTGAGAAATAGAGTATCCTTTATACCTCTTAGGAGGTGAGACTGCTCATGGTAAGACATTTCAGCTTTTATATAGGGCTAGGTGGATAAACATAGCCCAAAAAATTTTGGGTTGGGTGTGTGAATCGAATAAGAGGGAGATCCTAAAATCAATATTGGTTCATAAACCATCTTCTAAAGGTTTCCATTATGGAAATACCCAATGTAACCAACAAGGCTGTACAACCTCTTTTTATGATGCCAAGTGACATGATGTCTTGGTGAATCTGGTCTAAACCCAACACCATGACTTGATTTACAATATCCTAAGAGGGATATATTTATTTATGAATGGACTTTGAGGATCCTACTAGGCACACCTCTCTAGTGTATTGACCTAGGGTATCCCAATGGGTTCCCAAGTTAGTTATCAAACCTAACCAATTTTATTATGGGTTTGGGTAGAGATGGAAGTGGGTGGAACCTAGAACCTCTACCGAATATGTAAACCTAAGGGGTTTTGGAAATAGTGATGGGTTAGTGCGTTGAATGACCATCACTCTTTATTTATTATTTCACATGGTCAATATTTATAAATCTATGATTCTAGATGTTTTTATGGAACTTATCCCATGGGGCCTGATATGATGTGATTCTATGATAGGGATTACCATAGGTACATCATGGGATTTGGATTCTGAGCCTATTTATTTGACTCTTACAATATCAGGATGCCCATAAGTACTTCCTAAGATTTAGCTTATAATTACTTAAGTGATTCATGGATTACTTATATGGAATATCTTGTACAAGATCATATGACATTTTAAATTATTTTAAGATCTTAGCAATACTTGGATTCATTATGTGGAATGTCAGTGATATGATATTAGGTTAAATGAAATCATATTGTTCCTTGAGAGATACTTGGATTCCTAATATGGAATGACTTGGATGGTCTCATAGGTTAAATGATATTATAATATTATTTGAGAAATACTTGGAATCCTTATACAGAATGCATTAGATGATGTAACATCCTGAAATTTTGTGATTTTTTGAATTAATTTAATCTTTTTGATATTTTTCACTTCATGGAACATTGAATATAAATCGTGTAATATGAAAGAACCATGTTATTATTGATTTTTATGAAAGAAATTAAATCTTACACTAAAATAAACACTGTGTTTGGCTTATGTTACATAAAATTCATAGTTCCTTCGATAACTTGCATGACACACAAGACCTAGTTTTATCAAACTACAATATACAATAAATATTATTATTAAAATATTATTATAGTTTTCACATAACCTTTGTAATGACGGTTATGAATGAGATTATGTAAATTAGGAAAGTATAGTTTAAACATGTATATAAGAAGAATTATTTACAGACTAATTATAATGAAATGTAAATAAATACCCTTTGAAAATATAGGAAATATTTTGCAGGAAGGTTATATTTATGCAATCAAACATGTTTTACCTCAATACATTAATTAAACCAATTTGTATAAATTATTTTAATAATATATATATATATATATAATATTTTATCAACTATTAATCATTTTTATTATATGTTTTCTAGATAATAGATAAGAATAAAACCAAATTTACGCATAATGGTATATATTTTCCTAAAAGGTAATTCAACCACCTTTTAATGGAGTGATTATTTTAAATATATTTTAAATAAATTTATACTTTTTATTTGAAATAATAAACTTCATTTTTTATAAACTAATTTCCAAATTATCTTAGGATTAATTTTTTGTATTTTTCTAAGAAGTTTCATTTTTGAATGAATAGTGAAAAATACTGAATTTTAATTGGAAACTGTATTTTTTCTAATTTATTAGTATAGTTAAATTATATTTTAAATTTTTTTTAAAATATATTTATATAATTGATAAATAAATTAATAAAATTTATGTGATTGGAATCAACTTCACATTCAAATTAGATAGAAAAACATTTCAAACATTTGATCATTTTCACTTTAAAAACTCGTTACCTAGTCCTATCTACATGAATAATTTTAAATTAATTTCTTCCAATTTTGTGTTTATAATTTGTAAAAATGGATTCCATATATAGAATAATAATAATTTATAATATATATTATTTTTAACCTGGTTTTTACCAAAAATATAAGTGATAGTAATTAAAATTAATTACAGTAATTGAGGTAAAAATGAGTCTACTTAGTGGTTAAACATTATCTTAAGGGTAAAAATAACCTAGAAACATGTCCAATAGAACTTTTATGGACATATTTAGACCATATAAAACCTTTTATATTAAAGTGGACAATATGGTATGCACATTTTGTAAGGTATATCACCCAATAGAGCTTATCTTTTTATATTTATAAGAACGCCACTCATGCTCCACTATAAAAGAGAACTCACCCCAATCACTTATTAACACCTATCAATCCATTTTTCAAACAGAAATCCTAACAAAATAATCTCTATATGCACTTATTATCAACATAGAATCCTAAATATTTTTGTAACACCACCCATGGATTCCCTTTGGCACAAACCAAAAGGAGTTACCTGATGAAGAGATAACATTATTCAAGGAGCACTTTTGTCTTATTTTTTTATCCATCCATTAAATTATTACTATTAAATTATTATATAATAATATTAGTATAATAAATGTACTAATATTTTTTTATGTTATCTATTATAACTACACCTATACACACTTCTATCAAATGGGATACGCAGTCATTATTCGTGTGTTTGACATACTACCGCCTCACAAACTAATATCGTTCGTTCTTCCATTACCACATTTAAATGTTGGTAATATTAATGGAATTACTATTTTTATGTGACATAGATTATATATATTATTCCATTATTCCTATTAAATTGTTATATAACACATACCTTCTTTCGTTCCATTTCATTGGTATATGATAACTTCATTTGTGAACATGTGGACTACCACCTCCTCAAAGGGATGTGATTTGTTTACACATTACATGGAATGTATTAAGGATAGGATTAGTAAAAATATATGATATATATGAAATTATAATTTAATTTAATGATTATATATATATATACATATAATTCATTTACTTTCTTTCATTCATTATGATAAGAAACAAGAAACAACAATCCTGTGTATGTATGACCTACAATCTCCTTGAACGGTGTATTCAATTTAATGTTTATATATTTTATATATTGTTATGAATAAATAAATAATGAATATATATTATAGTTTTATAATTTTTTACACTCTTTAAGTTAGTAAATCATGATATATTTAAGAGTATCAATAATAAAATTTCAAAACAAATGTAAAAAACTATACGGTTATTACCCGAAACGTAACATTAACATTAAATTATTAATAAAATGGTAATATATAGTTATAATAAAACTATATATGGTATTATATATAAGAATATGGTTTTTTGGTATATTCATAATAATCTTTTATTTATTATACATGATGTTTGAATTTTTACGAAGAAAGTCAATACTTAAGGTAAGGGTTTTATCATAACACTTTTATCTTTGTGAGGTACATGCTATATTCACCACTTATTCTTATTTTGGGGGTGTATATACTATATTATGACATTTTATTTGATTAATTTAATTTATTTAATGATATTAACAGTTTAAATTTATATTATTATTTCACAGATCTCATGATTCAAAAGTAACTCAAGTAGTAAGGGGATTTCTAGTCTCACTTTTATTTATGTGAGACTTAGGACTTAGTCACCCCTTGTTTCTTATATATGGTGTATATAAATTCTAACAATGTATTATAATATTCATATAACATAAATAATGGGTATTTAAATATCCATTTTATGATCTCTATTTCATGGGGTTTTACTGTTCGAAAGATACCAAATCAGTTAGGTAATTTTGTCTCAATTTGCCTTCTTTGAGACAGAGGTTTTGTTATACACCTATAACATTTTAAAAGGTGTAGATACAGCCATTTGACTTGTAATACAAAGAAGACAATTATTTTAATTATATTTTATGTTTTATGTAATTTTATCCTTTCATGGGGATTTGGATTCAATTTTACCAAAGTGGTAAGATTTTATTGCTAAAATATCATCATTTATCAAGATTATTTAAGATATTGATTCCATTAATATTATGATCCTTATCTCAATAATTCTCATGATTATTTTATTTTAATATGTAATTTTATTACATATTCATGTATTGTTGCTATTTTTACACTATTTGGTTCTCATGATAATTAATAAAATGTTTTTATGAAAAGATGGCATTCTTTCTCCCCTCGTTCAGAAATCTGTTTTATTAGAAAACCATGTTTTCCAAAAAAAAATCAAATATGTTTTTAAATTATATTTTAATATAATTTTAATGGAAAAATTATTTTAAATTATTTTTGTTTAAAAATTATTTTAAATTATTTTAAAAAAAAAATTTATAAGTTTTCAAAAGTTTTTTTCAAAGAAAGGATTTCAATGATTTCTAGGATTCTTTTATAAATGTTAAAAGAAATTTTCAAAGGAAAATGTTTTCAAAAAATTTTCTTATATAAAAATAATTTTTTACAAAGGTAAAAGTATAGTTTACTCAATAAATGTTTTAAATTATTTTTAAATCTTACTTCAAGAGTTTTCAATTTAGTTATCAAATAAAAGGATTTTCAAAAAAAATCATTTCGTAAAAAGATTAATTTTAAGGAAAGGTTATTTTTAATTATGAAATGATCCACATGGACTATCAGAATCCTTCTCCAACTATAGTGATATCATTTGATATTATTATTATTTTATAGATATATTATCCAAGTAAATCATTCTAATTATTTCTTTGAATGGTTTATTTTTAAGAAGAGAAGTTATTTATGAATCTCATTTATCTTCCACACGTTATACATTGTTAAAATTATTATGAAATCCGATTCTATTCATGAGTTATTATATGATAAAAAAGATTAATAGAATAAACTCTTTTCCATTGTTTATAAAATTATCAATTTTTTATGATACATATTTCATTTCATGGGTTATGATATGATGTTTACAAAACACATCTTTTTATGGGTCGTGATATGATAATTATTTTATTATCTTGTGGAACACTTATATATGATTTAATTATTGGAATGGTGGGACCTATATATCCCTCCAATTTATTGGGTAAAGATTTATATATCATGAGATAGAATGGGAAAAAAGTTGATGGGATTGATCCATAATAAGAAATAGGTCTGCCCTGATCCAAAATGGGAAACAAGCATGTCATGATCTAGAATGGGAAATGTTGTCTCCTTTTACAAAATGGACAACAAGTGTGTCATGATCCATTATGGAAAATAGGTGTGTATGGATCCACCATGTTAAACAGATGTGTCCTGGTCCACTATGTTGATGGTCTTGGTAGTTAACCTTGAAACATGAAATGGTTTCTATATTTACGATGGTGACACACTTATATGAAATGAACTTATGGTTTATGATTTATTTATGATGATTTATCACAATTTTTATTCATGTATTATGAAATTCCAAAATTTATTCCATGACTCATGTGTATGATCTTTTATATGTACAGTATGATCTTCAAATGTTACTCCCATGTTCTCTTATACATAAGGCCATGTTATGCTTACACATCTCCCTTATTTACCCTTACTAAGCATCTGAGATCACTATTTCTTATGCTTCCTTTCCCTAGTTTATGATAAATGGTTTTAAATAAAAGTACTAAATGGGGATATCATTGTGGAAAACATTGATGATCTTTCATCACGATTGAATTTTTTGTTTATGTTTCCAAACATAGTAAACCATTACTGTCATTGGGCATGTAATTTTTTAATATGATGAATATTCTTATAAAATGATGTAACATCTAGGAAATATAATAATGGGTTAATATATTTGGTATAAAAGTGTGGTTTAGTCAACCCCTATAAACTAGGATTAGAAAATATTAATGAAACCCATAGGGATATTTATAAGGATATGTCTTTGGATGTATCTAAGGATAAGTCTAAGGATGAATTAAAGTATAGGAAAATTTGACATAATTTTTGTTGAGGATTTAGAGAGTGGTTTCAAATAAATTTCATCCCTAACTTGATGAAACAAGTGGATATAGATCTAGCAAAAATGTACATAGGGGTAATATACTTGGAAAAACTATATTGAACTAGACTCGATTGTGAATTGGTGCATAATAATGTGCCTCACTACACATCTGGTTTGACACTCTTGAGGGATATGATCTGGGAATTTACAAAATATTTATGAAACAACATGAATGATTTAGATAGATAATGACTTTGAATGATCTAGGATAAACCTATGGTGGCATATATTAATGAATTAGGTGTTATGATTTAGATATCACATAAGTAATTTTTTCATGATTATGTGGTTTTCCTCTATGATAAGTGTTTCTCACACTATGCTTACTGGTTTTAGTCAGTGGATGGAACCTGGAGGAAGTGTGTTAATGCTAAATGAAATAAAAAATGTGATGATTTTCCTCTTAAGAAACTAAATGATAAGGAATATTTAATGAAAATACTTATTGATATGATCCAAAAACATTCTCAAGATATGTATCATGTTGAAATTTCTTGTGGGAAAAAATAAGTAAAAAAATATTTTGAGTCCTTCATGATGAAATTTCCACCTTATTTTAGTGATTCCACTAGTCCACTAATTTTTTAAAAATGGATTAGTACCACTGAAATAATATTTTCCATTCTTAAATGATCAGAGAATGAAAAATTCATCTTAGATTCTTAACGTTTGGATGGTGAAACATATTAGTGTTTGACACTTATTATGAACATGTGGGAATGATATATATATTTCATTATATATTTTATGGTATTTTAATATTTTGATTTATATATTTTATTGAATATTATTTCCACTTTGTGAATTGTTTAACTTTCTTTATTTTATGGAAGGATATAAAAGATAAATAAAGATTGAGAAAAATGACACTCCGTACCACATCGCTTCACTCACAACACGACATCAGATCTTTGAGGATGATCATGGAGAGCTTATAAGGTGAAAACTAAAGAATCAAGGAAAAACAAAGAATATAGAGCAAAAAAGCAACATTACACATCCTGAAAGTAATTACACATCGTGTACCAATGAATGTGATGAAAAGAGAGGCATAACATTAAGTGAATAAAGTTTCAAGAAATTAAAATTTGTGTAAATGAATTAAACATTGTGTAAATTGTCGAGATAAATTTTAAAAATCTATATTCAGTGTATCTTCAATTTTGGATCAAATCTGTGATATTAGACCCACACATGATCCCTTTTTGACCATTCCTTAATGATTTTCAGTACTTTATAATACATCTAAAGCTTATAAAATGGAGGCCTATCCTGATTCTATGAGGATCCAGATCCAAATAGAAAATCTTAGAGCAAGAAATTTCTTTGTGCATGGCCCTCCCCATGTTCATCTATATTTTACTTATGCTTTATTTTTATTTTCTCCTTCACTCTTACTCCCTCATCACTATAATGAGGGGGTAAACTTGTCTTCTTATAGGTTTATCTAATAGAATGGGGAAGGTTCATTAGATTAATTTCATTTCATTTTATTCATATACTTAGTTTTATGTAATTTAATCTTCAAACTCCAATCACTTTCTTTTCCATTTATCATGACCATTGATAATTGATTGTTAAATGAAATTTAAAATTGCAAAACTGGGAACCCTAAATAAGTAATGACCATTGTCAAATTTAGAGTAAATTGGGTTTAAATATGATACCATGAAAAATATGGTTTAGTGGAACACTATATTACCAGACCATTGTTATAAAATTACCTTCATATGGTATCAAGAAAAATATGGTTTAGTGAACCCCTATATTAGATTGAAGAGGGGATAAAATAACCATTGGATCATCCTCATCTCTAATCTGAAACCAATCATAAATTAATCAATCTATTTTCTAAAATCCAATTACACCCAAACCCTAAAATTTAAAAACTCTAGCATACATTTCAAAATCTAATCTCAACATATCTATCAATCTTATTCATTTTCATTCTGAATTATTAAAATAAAATTAAACCATCATTTTCTCACCTATTAATTCAATATAATAAAATCAAATCTTTTGAAAATATAATAAAACTATTTTCACCATCCCTATATATCGATCTCAACCTACTGATTTACTAATTTTAATTAATTAGTTGTATCTGTTGGGAATGATCCCGTAAGGGCCCTCTCTCGACGCTAGGTTTCCCTCACTGCCGCCTTCCTCTCCTCCATTGCAGATCTGCCTTGTTCTCCTTCTTCTCAGAGCACTAGTGGCTCGAAGGTCTTCCAGTTGTGGCAGATTTATATCTCTGGTGAACATCCTTGCTGCGGTGTGAGGCCCTACCATTGCTCTGGCTAGGTCTCCCCATGGCACCGCAATGTTGGTCCCGGGTGGTCGTTTCTGTGGTCTGGGGGTTGACGTTGCGATTCACGTCGTTTGTGGGTGTGATGGGTAAATATGGCTCTGGTTGTATTTTTGAAGGCGGCGACAGGATTTGCGACATAGGCTTGCGGAGGGGTCCCCTACCAGTGAGCTCTGGCCTGGTTTGTGTTTGTTTGCTTTTCTCTATGTGTTTTTCTTGGTTTCATGGTGCGATGGTTTTTGTGGCGCACGGTTTGGACTCGGCTCCGATTCCAGTGACCGGTGATGTATTATTGGTGACCGAAATCTTGGTTTCGGGGGATTTGCGATGTTCTGTAATGGATTCACAGTGGTTGTTCATGTCTGCTCGGACTTGTTGTGGCGTTATTACAACAGTTTGGATGAATCTGTGATTGTGGTTTGGTTTTTTGTTGGATCTTTGTGAATTTGTGGTATGATGTTTGGTTGTCTGGTTTGTGGTCTGTGATGGTTGGAGTTCTCGGTGATTACATGACATCAACGGTGGTGAATGTCGATGATGAGATCGAGAGGTGGAAGGGTTTAGAAATCAGTGATGCTAATGGTGTTTTTTCTGATCTTTGTAGGTTCTCACTAACCCAAAAAGTGATTTATTTGAAAATAAAATAAATAAGTTTTAGTAAATTAGTTTTATCTGTTGAGTTTTTATAATAAAAAATTCATTGGCCCGTTGGGAATTAATGACACCCTCTCGGCCGGTCAGGGAACAAGAATTAATTGAATTTATGGAATGGGTGGAGTTTAAGGGGAAATTTTTAGTATGTATTTCCCTCATATTCTCCAAACAAATATGGATAATGAATTCATTGAGGTAATGAAAATGGAGGAAGAATCTATTGGAACCTATGAAGCTAATTTTATAACACTTTCATGGTATGTTTTTGGTTTTATTATCATCCATGGAAGGAAAATTGATTGATTATTTAGTGGCCTGAAAAACAGTGTTCTAAGGGACTTGGATATATGATACTTTTTTAGTCATGAATATGTCAATTGATGTTCACTAAAGGTAGAAATATAAATCTTATATTCCCACCATTCCTCTGGTTTTGATATGAAAAAGAAGATTGAATTTCATGAAAACTCAAATGGTGGAATGAAATTCCGGACATCTGTGTACAATAAATGTGGGAAAAATAATCAAGGAAATTTATTTTATTGTACTAGGGGGTTCTATAACTATGGATAGGATGGTCATAAAATCCATTAATGTAGAAATACAATTAATGGGATGGTTAATATAATGGAAGAGAATATAATTCAAACTAATAAACCACCCACGCTCTAATTTCTCAATTGCAAGTAGTTTGGGTATTAGGAGAATAAATTCCCCAATCCAAGGGATAGTATGGATGATAATCCAAATAAACCTACAAGTAAAAATAAAAAAGGTAGGTCTTATGAAATCATAATGGATGAACTGAATCATGATAATTAGGGAACACACATCTGTCACACGTTAGTTGTTAAGTTAATGTTTTATTTTGTATGAATAAACCTTATGAAAATCTTATTTTTTATACTTTAGTGAATTTTTGTGTAATTACATCCCTCTACAAGGATTCTAGAATAATAAAATCACGTTTTATATTGTATCTATACAAAGAAAAACCCATGATTCCATTGAAAATGTTTTTGGTATAAGATTATTTTTTTAAGGAATAAAGGTTGAATTATATTTTTGTAGTGTTATAAGGTTAACTATTTATGGAATGGTTTGAGTTGAACATTAGGCAAGGTTTTGGAGATTAAAATATTACATATCCATATAAATATTTATGTATGTTGAATATCTTATGATAACTAATTTTGTTTTCATGATACCTGAAGATGGAAGAAATGACTTATCAGTCTATCTATTGGTCATATGATCCATTAGTGCTTTGAGGATAAAAAATTCACCTCTGTTTATTGGAGTACGTGATAATGAGGGAATTGATCATGGCACATCCAAAGGGTGATACTATACTTATAAAAGGGAATTAAGTCAAGTAATTATATATTCTCATTAAAATTATTCATTTTTAGTAAAAGGGTATTGAAATACAATTTGGTCTTGTTATCGTCACTTTTTAGGATATAAATGACCATTTTCAAGGCTCTTTGGTTTATGGATTTGTGATCATTAACATTATCCTAACCATGTTCTCAATCAATTACCATCAGAACGTGATAGTTAGATTTCTCTTCCATATCCATGTTTTAACTTTACACATATGTTCTCCTATGTGGAAACCTAGTAATGGGTTACTTTGGGTAACCATTATGTTTCAAACTTTCCCTTTTTAAAGGTAGTTTTAGTATTCATTTTTATGATGTGGGTTTATATGAAAATTAATTCCATGGATTACATATTTCATAACCAAGATAAAATTTTAAGGTGATATCAATTTTATGTGGGTAGAATGTAACACCCTAAGATTTTGTGAAATATGTTTTTTTAATTTATTTAATCTTTTTGATATTTTTCATTTCACGATATAATGAATACAGCTTATGTTATATAAATGAACCGAGTGATTCTTAATATATATAAAAAACATGTAAATAATGCGCTACATTAAACACTGTGTTTAGATTATGTTTCACAAAATTCATATTTCCTTTAATAACTTGTGTGACATGAAATACTTAGTTTTACCAAACTACAATGTACTGTTAATAATGTTATTAAAATATAATTATAGTTTTAAACAATCCATTCAAATGGTGGTCATAAATGAGGATAATTAAATTATAAAAATATGGTTTAAAATTTTGTATAAGAAGTATTATATTGGGACCAATTTACTATAAGTTAATATAAAACCCTTTTGAAAATATAGGAAAACTTTTGCTGGAAAACTATATTTATGAAATAAAACATGTTTTACCTTGATAAATTAATGAAACAACTTTTTATAAATGATATTAATGAAATATATATATATATTTATATATATATATTATATTCCATCAACTATTTAAAGTTCTTCATATGTGTTTTATAGAGAAGAGATAGGAATAAAACTAATTTTACACATAAAGATATATGTTTTTATAATAAATAATTTTACATCCTTTTAATGGATTTAAAATTTTAAATATAATAATGACATTTTTATAAATTATATTTTATAAAATATTATCCATTTTTTAATTATTAACATCAATATTATCTTAGGGAATTTTTTTATATTTTTCTTAGAAGTTTTATTTTTAGATGAATAGTTAAAAATACTGAATTTTAATTGAAAACTCTATTTTCATATAATTTATTAATATAGATAAAGTATATTTTAAATTAGTTTTAGAATATATTTATATAAATTATAAATTTATTTATACAATTTAGTCCATTGGAATCAATTTAACATATAAATTGGATAAAAACATTTTAATCTTTTGAACATTTTCACTTTAAAAACATGTTGTCTCGTCCTGTCTGTGGGACTAATTTTAATTTAATTTATGCCTCTTCTATGTTCTAAAATTGGAAAAATGGATTCCATATTTTAAATTAGAATAATTTATAATTTATAATAAGGTCATCTTAGTTTTTTACCAAAAATATTAGGGACAATAATTAACATTAATTACAATTATTAAGGTAAACACAAGTTTACTTAGTGGTTAAACATTAACTTAAGGGGCCAAATAACCTATAAAGATGTAAAAATTCCATTTATGGAAATATATGTTCCATATAATAGATTCAATCTACAATTTACCATTATTTGAGGAACATTATTTAAAGGATACCTCCCAATAGTGTTTACCTTTTTATATTTACAAGAATGTCACTCCTCCACCACTATAATAGTGCACTCACCCCCTCATTTATTCACAACTCTAAATTTCTAGGTATTTGAAAAATCTCCCCAACAACATCCCAACATACCTACTCTAATCCTATAATCCTCACTTTTTGTAGAAATCCACCCATGGAATACGATAACTTCATTTGTGGACGTGTGGACTACCGCCTCCTCAAAGCAATATGATTCGTTCACATATTACTAGGAAAGTATTAAGGATGGGTTTAGTAAAAAAACATGATATTTAATCAATAATAATTATATATAAATTTAATATATATATATATATATATTTCAATTAATTTGTTTCTTTTAATATGACAAGAGAACAAAAACAACATTGATTCATACGTACGACCTACCGTCTCCATGAACAGTGTTTTCCATTTCATATTTATATATTTTATAGACTATTGTAAATACATATATAATAAATATATATTATATTTATATCATATTTTACATTATTTAAAAAATTAAATCATGATCTATGTATGATGATCAAGAATAACATGTCAAAAAATACGAATGAAGTTGTTATTACTCATAATGTAACTTTAACAAGAAATTGTTAAGAAACAGGTAAGTCATAATAAAAAAAATATGGTATAAAATATAAGAATATGTTTCTGTGGTATATTTAAAATAAACTTATAATTTTTATACATGATGTCTGAATGTGTACAAAGAAAGTCCAGACTTAAGGTAATGATTTTATCATCTCACTTTTATTTATGTGAGATACATGTTATATTCAGCACTTATCTTTTTTTTGTGTATATACTGAGAATTAAATTTTATATCATGAATTTAATCTATTTAATGATATTAAATGTTTTATTGGATGTTATTCCTTCATGTATCTCATGATTTAAAAGTTACTCACGTAGTAAGGGGATTTCTAGTATCACTTTTATTTCTGTGAGGCTCATGCCTTATAAACCCATAATTTATTATATATACTATATATACAACCCATTAATGTATCCAATGATAATTATACCTAAATTTATGGGTATTTATATATCAATTTTATGATCTCTTTTTCATGGTGTTTTATGGTTCAGAAGTTACCAAATCGGTGTGGTGATTTTGTCTCGATTTTCCTTTTTTGAGGCACATGTTTTGTTATGCGCCAATATTCTTTTACATGTTATAGATACTTCTATTTGATAGGTTATACAATGAATATAATTATTTTAAGATATGTTAAACTTCATGTAATGTTATACTTTTAGGATTATTTTTATTTAATGTTACCAAATTTGTAAGAGTTTATTTCTACAATCTCATCATTTATTGGGATTGTTTATGTTTATACATCTATTAATCATACAATCCATCTCTCAAGAATTATAATGATTTTTATTATCATCTTTTTTTTCATAATAAATCATGTATTGGTATAATTTTTCCACTCTTTTATATTTAATATTCATTTTAAATTGTTTTTAAGAAAATTTTACCTTATTTCTCTCTTCGGTCAGAAATCTATTATATTCTAAAAAAATCAATAATGTTTTGAAAAATGTTTTTAAATTATATTTTAATCACATTTTCAAGAAAAATGATTTAAAAAAGATATATGTGTAAATAATAGTTTAAAATTATTTTCAAATATTCTTTTATACGTTTTCAAATGTTTTTTTCAAAGAAAATGTTTTCAATAATTTCAACACTTCTTTTATGTGTTTTCAAAGATATTTTACAAATGAATTTTTTTTTCAAAATGTTTTATGTTATAAAAAGATTTTTTTTAAAATTGAAAAGGATATTTTCATCATTAAATGTTTCAATTTTTTTTAAAGCATACATCATGAGTTTTTAATGTTATTTTCAAATAAAAAAATTTGGAAAATTTTTTATTTCATAAAAAAATATTTTTAAAAAAGGTTATTTTTCTTAAGAAATGCTCCCTATGGTATTTAAGAATCCTTCTATATCTAAGATGATATCATTTGATATTTTTTATGCTTTATTGGGGATATTATCCAAAGAATCAACTCTTATTATTTCTTTGATTGTTTTATGTTTAATAAGACTAGATTTTTATGAAACTTGTTTCCCATAAATAGATTATATGATGATAAACACTTATGAAACCCAATTCATTTCATGGTTTATTCTATGATAAAATGATTATGAGACATATCTATATTCTATAGGTTATAATATGATGAAATATTTATGATACCCATTTTATTTCTTAGGTTATACTATTATTTTTATAAAACCAATCTCTAATGTCTCGGATTTTTCATGTATTATTTTTTAATATTATATATAATTATTATGAGATCAGGATTTTTGAATGAGTGAAATTTCGAGGTGCAGAGTTCCCAGAATAAATGTTTGAAATAAATTAAACTTTTAAATAGTGAATGCAATCGATTTTCTTGAAAAAGTGGAACAACCTTTAAATGGGTGCCCATATCAGAAATACGAGGTCACTATTGCATTCAGTGTAGTGACTTTACCTTAGGTAGGGCCTAACATCGACCAACACGGGTCAGCTGTAAAAGTCAGTTTTTGGATGTTTTGAAGGAAATAAAATAAATTAAAATTTTATTTTATTTTAAATGTTTTCTTTAAATGATGCGACCTAATCCTCCCCTATTAATACCTACTTATGAAAAGTTCACAGGGTTATCCACATAACCCTATGAATTGAGGTTTTTCCATTGGAGATTTAGAGGAGAACCCATTGGCGGATTATGACAACATGATCAATCAACGCATCTCAGATTCAACGAACCTTTCCAACAAATGTGACACAATGATCATTCCTCAACCAAATTGAGGTAGGGGTTTGTTATTTTGATATAGTTCTTCCTTGTTCTTCTATTAAATGATGAACTCGGAACAACCCACGAACAGGTTGATCCGTGGATCATGCGTTCTTGCGGGTGGGTATTATTTTTTTCCATTTCATTTGGGGTTTGATTCAGGAAATTGACTTGTGATAATTGTTGGATTTTCTTTTTACCTTCTAACAGGAGAGAATCGATGATGTGACGAATGAAGACAGTTGTGTGTTCCTCTTTTGTTTATTGATTTCTTCCTCCTCTTAACCATGCCTTCTTCATGTTCTTCATAGTGATATGAACATCAGAACATTGCATGTCCATTTCACAATGCAATGATCCCAAATTAGAGATATGACATTGAGACAACTCAACAGAGGTGCGACGATGATGGCAGAAGACGAATCTACATGGTTCGGGAGAAATCTTTCATCGACCCTTCTTCATGCAGATGATCGAAATGAATTTTTGGGGCCGATAAAATTCCCAAAACCTCTTGAAAATCAATGGGATGGTAGCGTGACCTTGGATATTGAGTTTTGAGGTGATCAAATGGCTGGATTAAAGATTGGAGGAGAAACTGGGGCATAGTAATGAAAGACTCTAATTCTGGAAATTTCCAATCAATATGGCATGTATTCTGAAGAAGACACCATGTGGGACCGTCTCAGTGGAAGCTACGGTTTCAGGATATAGACATGTGAAACACAGAGTGTGGACCCTATCACATGGCGTGTGGGCCCTTACATGATGTTCGGCATGTATTTTTGGAAATACACAGGCACGGGAAGGACAACACAACTTCGCGACATGACATATACTCCCTACGCGGCATGGTAGAGGTGGCTTCATAAGACTCTGTGTGTATCTTAGGTGATACACGGACACGATATAGAGCAAACAGCCTGTACTCCACCACACATCTAGACAAGGCTGGTTACATGGGTTACCTCATGTACCGGTTACACGGGATGGCCTACATGGGTTGAAGTCGTGTACAGGCACACAACCGCATACACGAAGGGAACCCCGGTTATTAGGACACAGCCTGTGGTCCATCCTACACACCGTATAATTACCTTTTTACATAACATGTCCCCTATGACTCGAGCCATTACACACGGGCAGTTCCTAGAGTTGTGAGACACGATGTGTGACCCCTTCTACACGCTGTGTATATCATGAGATATGGATTGATCCTCTTGTCAATCGTTCCTTGGAAATGTTTCATTTGGTATAGTAACCATTTTTAATGTTTCCCTTAAGGTTAGGTATCATTTCCATCCACAAGAATATGATCCCTTTAGTAATACTTTTTGAGATAGAGTTAGGTATCCCTCCGAGGGTCCCGGAGTGAGATACTCCATCCATTTTTGACCCTAGGTAGAGTCAGGTATGGATGTGACTAATCCTATAGAACACCGATATTCTAATTAGAAGGTGAATCTGGATGAGTTGCAGTATCCTCCAAGGCCCTAGTAGTGTTCCTCATCTGTGTATCTTGATCTTTACCCACTCATGAGTGTGTTCTCCTAGAATGTGTGTATCTATCTCTCATGGATTTTCCCAATGAATAGTACTTCTTGGATGTACGTCATTAGATCTATCAGACTCGTGGAGTGAGTTCTCCTAAATGATTTCTTCACAGAATCTTCGATTTAAACCCCTAGCGTGGGTATGTGATCGTGTAACTTGTCTCTGGACTACGGGTTTGGGTTTCGAGTATATCTAGATGTGTTTCTCTTGTTATCTGTTTAGTAGAAATATAACATATAGAGATGATTGTACCTTTACTTTTCATATTTATTTGTGGTCTTCAGGGTCCTCTATGGAATATCGTTATACGCACCCCTGTATAGTCTTTTCCCACATGTTTTGTGTCTTGTGTAGATGAGAATCCTTTTAACGGAGTCCAGGGCGGACCAGGATCGGACTAAGCTTTTTGAGTTCCCTACAGGCCTAGGTGTTCCTGCGACTACGAGTAGAATTCCCAGTGCCTCTTTGTGCATAAAAGTTGGACTTTGTAGTTTATAGACTCTAGTTTTTTGTGGTCTTGTATTCTGGCCTAGTTTTACTTTCCGCACTTTACTTATGTTGTACTCTGTTGGTTTCGTTTAGTTGTATTCTTGAATTTTATTCCTTAGTGGTTTTACATTTTAGAATTTGTGGGCTTGGAGATGTGTGCGTGTGTATAGGTACTTAGGAAATGTCTCCCATGTTAGTGATATGCCTACTCCTTTCTAGTCACCAGCCCCTGGCCTATTGGGGGTGGTCTTGGGGAGTCGTGGCACGGGCCCCACTGGGATGGGTCATGAAAGAGTGGTATAAGAGGTGGTCAGTTCTACCTTAGGACCAGGAGTATGTGATATTAGTCTGGGGAAACAATATTATGTGTTTTGAGCTCGGTTTTTAGGCCAGAGACTCCAGTTTTGGTGCGGGCGGCTGACATATTCATACACTAGGACTCTAATAACCTTATTTTTGACTCGATACATTAAAAAACTAGTTGAGGGGAAGTAAAATAATGGTACAAGAATCATATAGGAATGAGTTATGTTTTCTATTTCCTTTGTGTCAGCTATCCAGATATACTTGTTGACCATGGTACATCTTGTTTCCTTACATAATGCCTCCGCAATGCATACCCACTAGGATTCAAAGGTGCGATCATGAGTATGACCCCCTCAGTAACGAGGCTTGGATATAGGGGAAAGTTCCCTAGGCATTACCTCTAGGTGGTGCACCTTCTATACCACCACCAGTGGAGCAACATGTGGAACTTGTAGTAATTAAAGATGAGGGGCATAGGCTGAGCGTTCTCTATGAGTTCCAGAGACAGAGACCCCTCAGGTTTTGAGGTGATCCCAACCCTCAGGCAGCTGAGGATGGGATTGAGGTGGTGACCAAAGTTTTCTGTCTAGTAAGTACACGAACAGACGAGATGGTGATCCTAGGAGTGAGCCTTCTTCAGGGTTCAGCGGGATGATGGTGGAGTTTGACCACACAGACTCGTGATGAGAAGACACATTCATGGATGGAGTTTGAGATACTTTGTAGGGAGGATTTATCTATGGTTGCATTGAGATCAGTTCATATCTAGGAGCTTCTTCAGCTCCAGTAGAGTAGTTTGACGGTGGATGACTAATCATAGAGGTTCACCAACCTCTCCGGGAACTTGATGGATATGGTCAAGGATCAGTACTTCATATCTCAGACCTTTGAGTGAGGTCTACTATGGGACATACGAGATAGTGTCATACCTCTATGCATTTAGACTTATGCTAGAGTTCTCAAGTGAGACTTGGTGATCAAGAACTTCTTGGTAGAGTAGAGACAACCAGTGGTAGTTTCCAGCAGGCAGATAGGTGTGGAGACCTCGACTGTAGGGATCCAATGTCAGGCACAGGGTTTGGGATGTGGGAGACATCACAAGAGGACTCAAGATTGGGGATCTAAATCCCATGGCTCTCAGAATGGATCCTGTCAACCTAAGGAGAGGTGATGATACTCGTACGACATTAGAGGACATCTCTCTGGAGAGTGTCCAAACTATCGAGCTGTTGATAGGGAAGCGGTGGATAAACCACCGAGGTAGAGGCAGAGAGTGGATAATACAGAACTTCTAGGTGGAGGATGTGGAAGAGGATCAGGGAGAGCTGCACGTGGTGGTAGACGCTTTGATTTACTTCCACCCCACCCCCATGAGGTCCACACCAGGCTCAGGGAGCTGGGGGACAGGGGCGGGGACAACTGCATGCAGTCGAGGCTTATGAACTAGGGACTCTAGGGATGATCTGAGGTACGATCTGTTTCTTCTCTACATTATATATCATACTAATAGAAATAGGTTCTAGTCATTCTTTCCTCACCACATGTCTTGTACAAAACCATGAGATTCCGGTAGAGACGCTAACTCAACCCTTACACTTAGAGACACCTACGAGAGGGGACTTGATGATCACGTACCTTTGCATATAGTGTGATCTTACCCTTGGAGGTGAGAGTTTCGGTTGTAAATTCTTGGTGGTAGCGTCGAGGCCTTACGATTTCATTATCGAGTTGGATTGGTTGTCTTTAGTCCATGCCCATATTTAATGCTTTAGGAAAAGAGTTCGGTGTGTCTGTAGCGTTGGGATGAGGTTTTACTTTGTCCTGAAAAGAACACCCAGGAAGCATAGGATGGGCTCACACATAGGAGGGTGCAGTCGATCACTCAAGAGTTGTCTAGCCTTACCCTTAGAGCAATAGATTTTGTGAGCTTCCAGTTCCCAGTTTTTGTGACGGAGTACAAGGACACCTTTCCCAAGGATGTTCCAAGAGTACCTCCCTGCCGGGAGATCGACTTCTGCATCGACTTACGGCCAGGGACGATAGTAATATCCTCACTAGTATATCGAATGACTCCTATAGATCTGTGTGTGTTGAGGTTGTCTCTTAGGTATTTTTAGAGGAAGGGGTTCGTGAGACCCAACGTTTCACCCTAGGCAGCCCCAGTTATGTTTACTAAGAAGGAAGATGGGAGTTCTAGGTTTTGCATGGATTACCGAAGCCTGAACCCACTAACGGTGAAGAAAAAGTATCCACTTATAAGGATCGACAACCTATTTGATTCTCTAAGAGGGGAAAATGGTTCTCGAAGGTTGGACTTCGATAATGTTACCACTAGTTACGAGTACGGGATGAGGATATACCGAAGACGACATTTAGATACCGCTTTAGTCACTATGAGTACATGGTGATGCCTTTCGGTGTGAAGAACACCCCCATAGTGTTCATTGGACTTATGAACTATATATTCCTATCGTATTTAGACCGATTCATAGTGGTATTAATCGACGACATCCTTGTGTACTCGGTGTCAGAGGAGGAGCACGTGAGACACCTGCGGATGGTTCTAAACATACTCTCAGAGCACCGGCTTTATGGGAAGCTCTCTAAGTGCCAGTTCTAGATTCAGGAGGTCCACTTTCTGGGACATGTCATCTTAGCATATGAAGTAGCTATGGACCCAGCCAAGGTGGAGGCAGTATTAGCATGGGAGCCACCTTGGAGTGTGACGGAGGTGCGGAGCTTCCTTGGGTTGGCAGGATATTACCGGAGATTCATTCCTGATTTCTACCGGATATCAACACTGATGAAAACCCTTACTAGGAAGGGGAAACCTTTTGTATGGATGGAGAAGTTCCAGCAGGATTTCGAGCAGTTGGGATAGAGTTTGGCGAGCGCCCCGATCTTGAGATTTCCATAGGAGGGTGTCGAGTACATAGTTTTTTGCGATGCATCGTGGACTGGGCTAGGCTATGTCCTAATGTAGGGACAAGCGATGATTGCTTATGGTTCACTCCAGCTGATACAACGTGAGTAGAACTATTTGACCCATGATCTTGTGTTGGAAATGGTAGTCTTCACATTGAAGATGTGGAGACACTACCTTATGGGTGAACGGTTTATCGTCTACTCTGACCACAGGAGCCTCAAATACATCTTCTCACCGAAGGATCTGAATCTGAGATAGAGGCATTGGATATAGTTCCTCTAAGACTACAATTTAGAGATCATCTATACTCCTAGGAATGGGAATAAGGTGGAATATTCTCTTAGTAGGAGATCGAGCTCATAGTTGTTGAGTGAGGTGGCAGAGAAGTTGGCCTCGTTATAGTTATCCTTCATGGATAGAGATGATACAGCTTACCTTCAGTCGATGTTTGTAACCCCTACACTCTTACAGTGAGTTAGGGAGGCACACCTTGGTGATGGAGACTATGAGGCTTTGTGGGATCAGTTATCTACATGACGTGCTCCTGATGGATATTTGCATGGTGGGGAGCACATTGTTCTTTTCATAGGGTGCACTGTTGTACCAGTGATATTGTGGGAGGAGGTCCTAAGGGTGTTTCACACATCCCCCTGGGTGGTACAACCTAGCATGGCGAAGTTGTACCAAGATCTCTATCGGTAGTTCTGGTGATCAGGCATAAGGAAGGCAGCAGCAGAGTTCACTTCTTGATGACTTACATGCCAACAGGTGAAGGCTATGCACCAGATTCTAGTGGGGTTAGCTCACCCCCTGGATGTGCCAGAGTTGAAGTGGGATGGAATATTGATGGAATTCATGATAGGATTGCCACAAAAGTACAAGGGTCATGATTCCATCTGGGAAATCATTGACTGACTCACCAAGTCATCTCACTTCTTAGCTATTAGGGAGCAGAGTTCCTTAGAGATCTTGGGATGCCTCTACGTGCAGGAGATAGTTCGCTTCATGGCGTACCTTAGACAATAGTCTCAAATTGATATGCTCGCTTCACATCCCAGTTGTGGAAGGGATTTCAGGAGGCTTTTGGGACTCAGCTACGCTTGATCACAGTGTTCCATCCCCAAACAGATGGTCAGATGGAGAGGATCATTCAGGTTCTGGAGGATATGTTGCGAGCATGTATCTTGGACATTGGTCATAGTTGGGAGGACCACCTACCACTGGTGGAGTTTGCGTACAACAATAGCTACCACTCCACCATTGGTATGGAACTGTTAGATGCTTTGTATGGGAGACCCTATCGGTCACCGCTTTGCTAGACCAACCCCAGAGAGTCAACACTCATAGGACCAGAGTTAGTGTGAACTACCACTGAGAAGGTGCAGATCATCTAGAAGTGGATGAAGATTGCACAAACCCAACAAAATTCTTATACTGATAGGCAATGTAGTCCTCTGGAGTTCGAGGAGGGAGACCATGTCTTCCTTCAGGTCTCACCTCGATTAGGGTTACATATATTTGGATGGGGCGACAAGCTATCTCTGAGGTTCATTGGACCTTTCCAGATACTGCACAGAGTTGGTGAGATGGCATACCGCTAAGCTCTACCACCACAGATGCACCGGGTACATGATGTCTTCCATGTGTCGTAGCTGAGGAGGCACGTGCATGACCCATCGCACATAATCGACTGGGGCGAGATAGACATAGAGGATGGAGAGACCATTGGGAACCTTTAGGAGAGCACGTGGGAGCAGGAGGCTCAGATCGGTGCCCAGTACTCGCATCTTTTGGAGTAGCCCTTGATTTGGCTTTTCAAGGATGCAGAGCCCCAAGGTGGGGAGAATGTAATGTCTAGGATTTTTCAGGTATTATTTTTTAATGTTATATGGGATTATTATGAGATCATACTTTCCAAAGGTGTGCAATTACAAGGCCCAGAGTGCTCAGAATAAATGTTTGAAATAAATTAAACTTTTAAACAGCGTGCACGAGTGATTTTCCTAAAAAAGTGTAATAAAATTTAAATGGATTCCAAGAGAAGACATTCTAGGGAACTGTTGCATTCAGAGTAGTGACTTTACCTTAGGCGGGGGCTATGATTGGCCGAAGTGGGTCAACAACAAAAGTTAGTTTTTGGACGTTTTAAAGGAAATAAAATAAAATAATATTTTATTTTATTTTAAATGATTCCTTAAACGCAATGACCTAATCCTCCCCTATTAATAAATTATTATGTAAATTTCATAGGGTTAGCCACATAACCCTATGAATTGGGGATTTTCCATTTGATCTTTGGAGGATAACTCGTTGGCGGACGATGACGACACGATTGATCGACACATCTCAGATTCGACGAACCTCGCCAACGAACGCAACGTGGAAATTGTTCATCAACCAAATTGAGGTAGGGGTTTTTTTATTTTGATTTAATTCTTCCTCTTTCTTTGATTAAATGATGAATGCAGATCAACCCATAACATGTTGATCTACGGATCATGCGTTCTTTCGGGAGTGGGTCATTTTTTTCCATTTCTTTTGGGGTTTGATTTGAGAAATTGACTTGTGATAATTATTGGATTATCTTTTGAACATATAACGGGAGAGAATTGACGGTATGACAAATGAAAGTAGAGGTGCATTCCACTTTTGTTTGTTTATTTATTCCTCCTCTTAACCCTGTGTTCTTTGCATTCTTCGCATCACTAAAGGAAAATGATCTAATACCCACGGTTCAAAACCGTGAGTATAGACCCCAAAACCATGGGTATAGGCTATACCCACAGTTTGGGGAACCATGGTTGTCGGTGGAGTTGGTATAGGTCCCTAACCTATACCCACGGTTTGGAAAAACCATGGGTATAGGTTTTTCCACCGGGTCATAACTCTATACCCACGGTTTGGATACCGTGGGTATAACATATTTTACAAAATAGTGGCTCACGGGATTCGATCTCGCGACCACTTCTCCATTCACGAGGGTCCTTACCACTACCCCATCACCGCATATATGTATATATATATATATATATTGTTAAATATATTTATTTAAACTTTGGGTATAGAGGAATAAACCATGGGTATAGAACTCCTGCCAATTTTTTTTTGTTCCTGTGGAAAAAATAAAATTCCCGCGCACACGCGGGAAACCTATACTCAGGGTTTGTGAAAACTGTGGGTATAGGTTTTTTTATCCGATGACTATACCCACGGTTTTGGGGAAAACCATGGGTACAGGTCACCCTATCCCCACGGTTTTGGGAAAACCATGGGCATAGGCATTTTTTGATACCCTATACTCACGGTTTGGAGAAAACTATTGGTATAGGGTATCCTATGCCCATGGTTTGGGGAAATCGTGGGAATAGGATATCAAAAAATGCCTCTTCCCATGGTTTTCCCAAAACCATGGGGATAGGGTGACCTACACCCATGGTTTTCCCCAAAACTGTGGGTATAGGTCCATTTTCGGGTAGTGCATGGTTATGAACATCGGATCGTTTCACGTCTATTTTGCAATATAACAATCCAAAATTGGAGATATGAACTTGTGACAACTTAACTTAGGTGTGAAGATAATGGTAGCAGATGAATCGACACGATTCAGGAGAAATCATTCTTCAAACGTTCTTCATGCAGATGATTGAAATGAGTTTTATTGGCTGATAAAATGCCCAAAACCTCCCAAAACATCGATGGAATGGTAGGTCAACCTCAGATATTGAGTTTTGAGGTGATCTGATGGCTGGATTGAATGTTGGAGTAGAAACTGGGGCACAGCAGTGACGAACGATGTTTCTGGAAATTTCCGATCAACACAGCGTGTATTCTGAAGAACACGCCATGTGGGACCTTCTCAATGGTGGCTACAGTTTTGGGATGCAGACAGATTCTGCACGGATTGTGACCACTATCACATAGCATGTGGGCCCTTCCCTGAAGCTCAGTGTGTATTTTTGGAAATACACATACACGGGAAGGACTACACGGCTTCACGACACGATGTGTGCTCCCTACATGGCTTGGTAGAGGCGACTTTGCCGGACATGGTGTGTATATCAGGAGATACACAAACTCTAGGTTTAGTACACGGCCTATACTCCACCACATGGCCAAACGAGGTCGGTTACATGAGTTACCCTGTGTACCGGTTACACAGGATGGCCCACACAGGTTGAAGCCATGTACGAGCACTTGATCGCGTACACGGAGGGAACCCCGGTTACTAGGACATGGCATGTGGTCTATCCTACATGTCGTGTACTTACCTTTTTTACACGACATGTCCCCTATGACTCAAGCTATTATACATGGGAAATACCCAGAGTTGTGAGACACGGTGTGTGACCCCTTATACACGTCGTGTATATCATGGGACATGGGTTGATCCTCTTGTCCACCATTCTTTGGACAATTTTAGTTTGGGTTAGTTCCACTTTTTCTCATTCCCTTGAAGGTTAGGTATTGTTTTTATCCACAAGAATATGATCCCTTCAATAGGACTTTCCGAGATAGATTCAGGTATCCCTCTGAGAGACCTAGAGTGAGATCCTCTATCCATTCTTGACCCTAGGTAGAGTCAAGTATCGACGTGACTAATCCGACAGGATATTGATCCTCTACTTAGCAGGTGAATCGGGATGAGTCGTTGTATCCTCCAAGGCCCTGGAAGTCATCCATATATGTGTATCGTGATCTTTTTTTACTCAGGAGTGTGTTCTCCCAGAATGAGTGTATCTATCTCTCTTGGATTTTCTCGACGAACAGTACTTCTCGGACAAATGTCATGAGAGCTATCAGACTCATGGAGTGAGTTCTCCTGGATGAATGCTTCAAGGAATCTTTGAACTGAACCCCTGGCATGGGTATGTGGTCGTGTGACTTGTATCAGGACTACAGTTCTAGGTTTTGAGTATATATGGATGTGTTTGTCTTGTTATATGCTCAGTAGACATATACTGTGTAGATCTGATTATACCTTTACTTTTCATATTGCTTTGGGGTTTTGAGGGTCCTCTACTGAGTTTTGTTATACTCACCACTATAGGGGATTTACCCGCACATGTCGTGTCTTGTGCAGAAGAGTGGCCTTTTGGCGGAGTCCAGGGTGGACATGGACCAGATTTAGCTTTTTGAGTTCCCTACAGGCTGAGGTATTCCTACGACTACGAGCAGTATTCCCAGTGCCTCTTTGTGCTTACAGGTTGGACTTTTTAGTTTACAGACTCTTATTTTTGGAGGTCTTGTATTCTGGCCTAGTTTTACATTCTATACTTTACTTCTGTTGTACTCTGTTGTTTGGGTTTAGTTTTATGCATGCATTTTGTTCCATTGCGGTTTTTACATTTTAGCATTTGGGGGCTTGGAGATGTGTGCATGTGTATAGGTACTTAGGAAATGTCTCTCATGTTATTGATATGCCTACTCGGTGCTAGTCACCATCCCCTAGCCTATTGGGGGTGGGATTAGGGAGTCGTAGCACGGGCCCCACTAGGACGGGTCATGACATCATCCCTTTTTACGGGTCATGATGTAATAAATTTTCTAATTAGCTTGTGGCAGACATATATATGAATTTATGATGTGATTGGTGGGACCTATATCTCCCTCCAATGAATTGGGAAAATCTTTATATCTCATGAGATATATTGGGATACAAGTTATAGGGATTGATCCACAACGGTAAACATGTTTTTCCTGATCCAAAATGGGAAACATGTGTGTCCTGATCCACAATGGGAAAGAGGTGTATCCTAATCAAAGAATGAGAAGCAAGTATATCCTGATCTACAATAGGAAATAGGTTTGTCTTGATCCACCCTAGCAAATAGGTGTGTCCTAATCCACTATGTTGATAGTCTTGGTAGTTAACATTGACACATGAAACCCTTTTCTATATTTATGATGGTTCCACACTTATACGACATGAGCATATGGCCCACGATTGATTTATAATCATTCATCGCCCTTATGATTCATGTGTTATGAATTGAAAATTTTTATTTCATGAATCATCTGTATGATATTTGATATGTAGGGTATGATCTTAAAATGTTATTATCATGTTCTATTATACTTATGATCATGTTATGATTATACATCTCCATTATTTACCCTTACTGAGCATCTGAGATCATCCTTTCTTATGATTCCTTTCCACTGATTATGAAGAAAGGTTTTAAGTATGAGTAATAAATGGGGAGATATTTTTAGGAAAATTTAAAGATCATTCAACAAGATAAAATTTTATGTTTCCATGTTTCCAAATACATTAAACAATTATGGTCGGTGGTCATGTACTTTTGTAATATAATGAATATTCATAAAAAATGTTGTAATATCAATGTATGTAAAGCATCGGTCTCTATAGATGGTATCATAGGATAAATGATATTATGTTAAGCCTAGATTGATACTTGGATTCCTTATATATAACTTATTGGATAGGATCATACGTTAAATGAAATTATAAAATGTCTTGAGTGATTCATAGGACTCATATGTCATATAGTGCTATGTCTGATTGATATTAAATAACCCTCAATTTTTAAATCCTAAATTTCATAGAACTTGTAGAATGTTATAAAATTATCATTATACATGGACACTTTGGTAACATACCTTGGGTCCAAATTTTATTTATTTTATGTAAAATTATTAGTTCCATTAAGTTCATGGACACAATGATCACCTGTGGTTTTACATTATTTATTGCATCCTAGATAGGCTAAGCACATTTCAAGAGCATGTAATTATGACAAAACACATTGACAATAATTCTGTAAATTTTTTATTCTCAGATTTTAGTTATTATTATTTTGTCCTAAATTGAAGCTAACATATACATACAATACATTTTCTAGAAATTTATGAGACCCCATTAGTGGTACCCTATTGATTTTTGTACACACACCCTGGTCGGGCCCCCATTTCATTGGGGTACCCTATAAGATGTTCACTAGGTTGTAGGAAACAGATGTGATAAGGCCCAAAACTGATTTAGTTTGATGTCTTAGATATGTATTTGGAGATGGGTATATGGTATGACTTTGTATAGGTAGTAGAGCCTTGTACTTTTATTTCTATTCTGTTATTTACTCATGTATATGTGGTTGGGCTAGTGTGTGATCAATGTTCTATGTATGACATGGTCGTTCATGCCTTTACTACATTTCATTCTTTATTACCAACTTTTTATATTTATTTCATTCACACTATGATTATTCACTACTATGGATGATGTTTGGCTATTTATATTATTTCTCTTACTTTGATATGAGGGCATATTCTCCCCTCAAACACACATTATGCCCTCACTACAATTCGAAAGCCTCAACTATATGGGGAGGCATGCTTGAGTCTTTTTCTTCCACTAGTCTGGTTACTATTTATAGATTGAGTGATCCTAGGACGTGATAGGGAACATTGATATACTTTTTCCTTTTTTTCTCATAAAATATGATTCTTATTCTCATAGACCTGTTTCATTCATGACACAATTTCTTCATTCAAGGAATTTTTTTTTATTCAGGGCTAGTCATAATAATAACTCCTACTCATCCTTTGGCATTGGGAAAGACATTTAAAATCATGGGGTGAGTAAAAAAATGCTATGTATGGGATATATGAATATTGGGACAACATTAGTCCTTTTAAAAACATAAAAAACTCTTATGATTGTTTTCTTTTCTATAAATAGGATTTGAGTCTAAAATAATCCCTTACACTTGAAATAAACTTATTTAACCATGTTATTAATAAAAAATTTCATAAACAGAAATAAGGGGAAACCAATAATTCATAACGGTTTCTTCAAAAACAAGAAAACCTTTCTCTAAAAACAAATATTTCACCCTTAAAAGATAATAAACATTTTTTTAAATCAAAAGATAATGTACTTATCTTATGAAAGCAAATATTTATATAAAAACTCATAATGACGGAATTCATAATTCCAGACATCATAAACATACCCTTAAAGCCTTGTGCAACGTCTTCATACATAAATAGGCAATGAATATTCCAAATACCAAAAAATATGTTGTCTCATAAGACCTAACGATGCATAGATGAGTCATAAATGTCCCCTCCTATCACTTAATATATACAATTCATTCAACAGATTCAATAAATTAATGGCAATTTAACACAAAATCAATATACGCATTCATATTTAAAAATAGCATTTGGAATGTAAAAAAATATCCGATCAATATGACCATAAAACATCTAGATAAATAAGGTGGATGATATCATTAGATTATATCCCCAATAAACCCCAAAAAAATCCATACATACAGGATATTTATTTAGATGAAAAATAACTTTTATAAAGACATTAGAAAGTCAAATTGAAAATATATAGAAATATCATTTTTCATAGAAAAAGAGGGAAAATATATTCTTTAAAAAATCTTGGACGCTATAGAGGAATATAAAGAGTGGACCATGGAGGAGAATGGGCAGCTGCCTCGGATTCCCCAGATTAGGGTGGAGGTCTGTGCAGCCGATAAAGTGGATTGTCTGGCTGTGGTGGATTTATCGGATGTGGAAGTTTAGGATGCGACGGAGTACCATAAGCTTTCGTTAGTAGCGAGGTTCGGGCCATGTAAGCCCTATCTCGGTGACTTTAAGGCCTTGGTGGATTCCTGGGGGCTGCGCCAGCCTGCGGCGGTCTCCGAGCTCTCTAGGTTCGCCTTCTATATTCATTGTTTCAATCAGGGAGATTTCGTTTTGGCCTGGGCCAGGGAGGAACGGCGTTGTGGATCTTGGAGATTCTCCTTAACTTGATGGTCATGGGACTATCATTTTGGAAAGGAATCTTCTGCGGTGGCGGTGTGGATCAGTTTTCCTGGGCTACCACTATCGTTTCAGAACCCCTATATTCTGAGGTTGATTGGGGACTCATTGGGGTCGTTCTTATGAACTGATTCTAGTACGGGATCTCTCCTAGCGGCGGATAACCCGAGGATTTGCGTGGAGATGGACCTCTCTGTATGGTTCCCTCTGCGTGTTTTAATCCGTTTTGGGGTGGACTTCAAATGGTGGCAACGACTCTTGTATCAAGCGCCGCCTCGGTTCTGTGTGGAGTGTGGGATGTAAGGTCACTTGGATGAAGTCTGCCGGAGACGAAGATCTAAGTTCTGGAGGCCGGACTCGGGTAAGATGGTAGTTGAAGTTGGCTGGCTGGAGCGCTTGGCAGAGGAAAGGGCGCGGGTTTCCGTTGGGGAGGCGGGTTGTTCAAATTCAAATCCCTTGCCTAACGTGGCTGGGTCACCTATCAGGGTCAGGTCTGGGGTAGATCTTTTTTCGGACTTTCCAGCGGTGCAGTGGGAGGGGCATGATTTGATTTTGTTCTCCCTGAATGCTAACCGTGTTGGGGAGTCATTTTCGTCGTCTCATGCTCCTCTCTTGGCGTCGTTGGTTCTCTGGGGTCAGCAGGATCTGCGGGATTGCATACAACCTTTTCTGCAGAGGGTGTTAACGTCTCTGCCGTCAGCTTTTCGGATTTCTTCTCAGATCTCTCCGGAGTTCTTGCAGCGGTCTCTCGTAAATGGATCTGGTAATATTAATTCCTTCCTATGTCAGAGAAAGGCAAGGCCCCTGAGGGGGTTGTTAAGGAAGTGAGGTCATTCCGAAGCTCCCCACAAATAATGTTACTGGTTTCCTTGTTCCAGGATGAAAGGGATGTGGGTTTTCATCCGTCTTCACCCGACAACAGGTTCTCGCTAGTTGACAATCTGGATGGGTCGTTCAGTCCAAAAATCCTCTACCCAAAGAGACTCAGCCAATCTGAGGGTGGTTCAGGCCTGGTTACGAGATAGAAATCGAAGGAAGCGGGGATATTGGATCCTTTCTCTAAAGTTGGTTCATCCAGCCAGAAGGCAAGTATGATTCCCTTGTAATGTTTTCCTTGATTATCTGGAATGATCGAGGTCTGGGGGTTCAGGCTAAAAGAGATTTTATTAAGTTCGAGGCTAAGAAATTTCAGTCCTTAATTTTCATTCTGGATCCAATGCAACAGCATAGTAAGCTTGAGCATTTTTCCAGAAACTTGGGGTGTGCGGGATGCATGGATGTGCATCCAGTTAATAACATGATTTAGATCTGCTGGAAGAATAACCTGCAAGTAGAGCTGGTTAGCCATACGGATCAGTGTATGAATACCAAGATCTTGCAGGGAGGTTTTGAGATCTTCTTCTCCTTTGTTTACGCAAGTTGCAACGTCCATTGGGGAGGCGATCTGTGGTGTTTCCTGGATACCTTCGACTCAAGGGGCCTGCCATGGTTTGTTGGAGGGGACTTGAACTCCATCGTGGACATATCTGAGAAAAGAGGTGGGTCGATGGCCACGAACCGTGGCATGCAGGATTTCCAAAGTTTTTTGGGTTCGAAAAGCCTTATGGATATGGGGTTTTCTGGAAACAAGTTTACCTGGTGTAATAACCGCAAGGGGACCAATCGGGTATGGAGTCATCATGATAGATTCCCTACGAATATCCAAGGCTTGGATTACTTTGGACAGGCATCAGTGAAGCACTTTTTTCAATCCCTTTCTGACCACGCGCTACTTCTGGTGGAGCATAAAAGATCTATGCAGGGAATGAACTCCTTTTACTCAATTAATTGGCATCCGGAGGATAGTTTTATGGAGCTAGTGAGATTGTCGTGGTCTAGTGAGGATGAAGGGAGATATTGGGCTGGTCTCTCCAATCGGCTCAAAAGGCTTAAGAAAGACATCTAGGAGTGGCTGGTTAATAAGCCCAAAGAGGACCTGGTGGAGGAGAGACTGAAGGAGGAGATTGACATCAGGGAGGAGGAGCTTCAACTCAGGTGGGATGAAGGGTCTTTTTCCATTCTGTGTGATATGAAAGTTGCACTGGCTGGAAAACTATTGGAGGTGGAGAGATGTTCCAGACAAAGGGCTCACGTGAGGTGGCTCAAATAGGGTGACTGGAACACGACCTTCTTCCAGGCTTGTTTGAAGGAGAAAAGGAGTATGAAAGTGAATCTCAGGGGGATGGCTCCTTCACTTCAGATGTGGATATGGTTGGAAAAATGGTTCTAGACCACTTAAAGAGTATATTGGCTAGTCCACGTCCCCTTGGGGGAACTCTCCCATTCGGGGGAGATGGAGGATGGGTTTTTGAATTGCATTCCACAACTGGTGAACCACTTTGATAATGAGTTTCTAGCCTCTTGCCCAGATGAGGGGGAGATCAAGCTGGTGGTTTCCAAGATGCCGCAGGACAGTGCCCTGGGTCTAAATGGCTTTCGGGGGGCTTTCTATAAGGCTGCTTGGGAGGTGGTGAGTGTTCATGTGGTCGAGGCTGTTCAAGATTTTTTCTGGGGTGGGTCTCTTCCGAGGAGTGTTTGTGCCTCGAGAGTTATCCTGGTTCCAAAGGTTAAAGACCCTTCGACTCTCAACCTATTTAGACCCATTTCCTTTGTAATGTGTCCTATAAAATCTTGGCCAACCTTATTGCTAGAAGGATGAGCAGTTTCATCCCAAAGTCGGTGTTGAAAGAACAACACAATTTTGTTAAAAGCAGAAACATTCAAGGGCCTATTGTTATTGCTAACAAGTTGGTGCAGGATATAAACCAGGGTGACAGAGGATCCAATGTTATCATTCTGTTGGACATGGACAAAGCTTATGAAAAAATTGAGTTGAGCTTCATCATTAGGGTTTTGAGGAGGATTGGTTTTCATGAACGGTTATGTGACATATGTTTCAGGAGCTTCTCGTCCCTCTGGCTCTCAGTTTCCTTTTTGGGGGAATGTTTTGGGTTCTTCAAAAGCGTGCGGGGAGTCCGTCAAGGTGATCCCCTCTCCCCATCCCTGTTTATTCTTGCTCAAGAGGCCCTATCTGAAAATCTATGGAGTAGTATGCAACCTCCTAGAATGCTTCCTTACCATAACCACAAGGGTAGTGTTATTATTTCTCATATTATGTTCGTCGATGACATCTAAATCTTTGTCAATGGAAGGAGGAAATCACTCCATGGATTTCTCGAGGTGATGTCGACTTATGGGAAGTTGAGTGGAAAACTCATTAATGCAAGGAAGATCTGTACGTTCATTTCAAAGAAGTGTCCTCGCTGATATTATAGGGATATCCAGGTCCAACTGGGCATGCAATAGGGGTAGTTTCCTCTGTCTTATTAGGGAACCCAAATTTCCTATGGCTGTATCAAGAAGGGATTATTTGAGGATGTCCTTGATAGAATGTTGAGCAGAGCGCTTAATTGGAAGATTTTTTTTGTCCTTTTGTGGTCGTGTGGCGTTGATCAACAACGTGTTATTATCCATCCCCATGCATATTCTTTTAACCATGCCCCCCCTAAAGGCACGATGGAAAGGATGGAGAAGGTCATGTCGGCCTTCCTATGGGACGTGAATCAGACTTGGTGCTTCCATTGGGCCTCTCGGAAACGCATGGCCCGACCGGTTGGTGAAGGCAGAGTGGGGTTACAGGACATATCTGAAACAATGCATGCCATGGAAGTCCATCTTTCATGGGATATTATCAAAGGTGATTCGTTATGGGAGACCTTTTTCAGAAGTAGATACGCTGATCAATGGGAGGGCGACATGTCTCTTCGAGGTCTCCCCTCTCACTTGGGGAGGTTCTTACTTCCCTTTCTGGTTGAGCTTCAGGGCGCCTTGAGGTGGGTGGTGGGTCATGGTGGTATCAACTTCTGGACTGCGCTCTGGACGGGGGAAAAGTTGTTTTTCCCTTGCTGTCTAGCTCTTAATAGATCCTTCATAGAGGCAAGCGAATACCCGGAACTGGTTTGTCGGCTTCTCTCCCACAAACAGTAGGAGATCATTGATAATATAATCCTTAATGAGGAGAAAACAATGTGGCATTATGCTATCGTCATTGAATTGTGATCCCTTATATTGGTTATCCTCATATAATTTTTTTATAAAACCCACCATAAGGATCAGATTTGGATCCCCTATCACATCATCATTACTATGTGGGGATTGAGGAATCTTCATGACCAACTTACACTTGAATACGATCCCCTATTTAGAGGGTTATTTTGGTTAGGGTTTTCTTTGATCCCCATGTGCATTGGGTGTGATCCGATATCTATATATTGTTATCTTTGAAGATCCAGAGAATACATATTTAGAAAGGTCTGATGAGAATGACCTCTTGGTTGAGCACCATCACTGATAACATGGATTGTGGAGTGAGTAGTATATCTAGTATTTTATCATTCATATTACTCTATCTCATATCTGGATTGACATACATTTTTGATGAGATGAATTGTCTGTTAATGTTATATGTTTGGCGATTTTATGGTGTCCTACTAGTTATTGTTATTCTAACTACTATATGGACTCTTCCCACACATGTGTTGTCTTATGTAGATAACACACCATTTTAATGAGTCCTCAGAGAACTAGAATTAGGTGGAGCATGGTGAGATAGATAGACTGTGGTTGTACCTGATGTTTCATATGAAAACAGTCCCCTCATACTAATTAGGTTGAACTATTTTTTTTTAAATTTTAGTCGTGTTTTACTTTCCCCTTTATGAATTCCAGTACATTTATTTTACTTTGATATAGAATAGATGTTATGCATGCATTATGGTGTTTGTTTTACACTACCTTTATGCATTGTATGGGTATTCTGAGATGTGTCTGTTTGTATATGTACATTAGTAAAATGCCTCATATGTGTGTGATATACCTACTCAGTGCTCTTCACCAGCCCCTAGCCTATTGGAGGCGATCTTGGGGTTTCAATATCATCTTATCACTGGCTAAGTGGTCCCTGATGAGTTGGGTCATGACATGTTCCATTACAAGATGTTATAAAGGGATAAAATAAGTGGTTTCAAATAAAGAACCCCTAAGGAAAGATATAGCAAAATAAAATCCCAAAATAACCCTTCCAAATAAAATCAATTTTATATTGTTTGAAATCATGAAGGGGTAGTATGATTTTGGAATGGAATTAAAAGACCATTCTCCCAAGGTAGGAAATTTTCAATGATTCAACATTCATTATTTGTAAGATGATACATTTCTCTGTATTTTATATAAAACAGATGAAAGAATTACAAAATCATAATGGTAAGATTTTTTTCCACAAAACCACATAGTGGGAGAAGAAAGCATTATGTTTATATGATGAGTCAATGGATTCATGATTGGAGTGTTTCTAACAAATCCAAATGGGGTGATTGTAATAATCAAATTTAGGATTTATGATTGGATGATTTTGATTTTTTTTAAAAGTATTTGGGGGTCGTTGCATTGAATTATTTTTCATCACAATGTTATTTTTTTGGTGATAGGATGTGTTGTCACTAATGAAAAGAATTAAAAAATTCATCTAGAAATGGAGATAATGGAAGGAAGCTAGTGGGGGCTAACCACATCATGGTATCCAGGTGACATAACTGTGATGGTGCTAAAACACATGGATGGATTACACCATAGCGTCGTGTATGGTGTTTTTTTGCATGAAGTGTTCCCATATAAAATATGGAATCCCAACTTGGGAATTATGAAACCCACGGTGGGTAATTTTTCCATGATGAAAAAAATTCAAGTGAAAAATAATTAAAATAAATAAAAAATATTTCATGCACTTCTCAATTTTTTTTTAAAAAATTGTAGGGTTGACATGGGTCAGTTCTAATTCTAAGGAGTAACCACAACAGGGGCTAGATACCTTCAACCATGTGATAAGTAACAAATTTTAGTGGGTTTGAATGAATAATTAATATGAGATTGCATAATAGGAGGTTGCATTCAAAATTAAATGTGTAACTAAATGAAACCGCACATGAGTGAACCAAACCATCTAGTTTATAGACTACAATGTGGTGATTCCAAAATAGAAATTCATTTTCACCACTATGGTGATTGACATGTTGTACTATGGATTTAAATATGTAAAATATTAAATATAAACATGAGCATAACAAATATTTATGTGGATGTGGTTGAGTAGGTTGTCATAAAAATAGAGAATGAGAGTAAAAAAAGTATCAAAGTATAATTTTTTGAAAAAATGGGTATCATCATTCCATGTAACATAGTGTGGTGGTCTGGGAGAATCCTTGTCCCATACATAGAATCCCAATGCTGGTGTAGAGATATCTATTGTATATTTTTTCATTAGGATCATATGGGATTTCATTAGGGTCAAAAACTTTTTAAAAATTGAAGTCAAAAGGGGTATCTAGGAATGAAAACACCATGTTGTTGGGCATGGTGTGTATTTAGTTTTCTAGGTTGAATTTGACACAACAATGTGAGTGTGATTCTGGGAATTTAAAAGGGAGTTTTTTAGAGAATCACTTAACTTTCCATGGTTGTGATGAAAATTTACTAGTGTAGGTAAGTCAGTAGATGGAGGAATCCCACCATGATTTTTGGAAACTCTAATAGAGGATGACAACATTAATTTAATTGGCAGTTTTTTGAGCATTTTGAAGACCTATAATTTTTTTTGACATGTGAAAAAATAAACGACACATGTTTGTTGAGATATATCTACCCATCAATATAGGTGATATCTATTGAAAAAGAGAATGAGAGGCTATATTTTAAGGATAGATATATGAAGATAAGATAAAGCTTCAATTATTTTATCTGGGAAGAAGATGAAGAAGAAACAGAAGAAGGGAATTGTTGAAAGTGTAACAAAGTTAAGAAGAAGGAATTTCATGTTCTAAATCTAAAAATATGTTCTAGAGTTATTCTAAAATAAATAATTTCCATGAAATATCACGGAAAGAAGATGTTTCTCATGGTCATTTTTACATTGATCCTATAAAGGAGAAAGAGGAGATCAATGAAACACATCTCTACATTTGGTTCATTGATAAACAATAGGTGATATTATTATTTAGCATGTGATTTAACTTGTCAATCCATTCTAAGAGTAGTGTGAAAAAGAAAGGAATTGAAGGAAGTAATTTCGAAGAAGTATTGCACTATCCCAAAATCATATTAATTGGAGTGATCAAAGATAAAATATAAATCCACCACAATGTAGTGAGATTAGTGGATTCCTATCAACAAAAAAATGTTTCTTCATGGTCCTTGTATTATCCTAGTATGGGTGAACCAAGTAAAATAATTATGTCATTATGCATGCATAATTTATGGTCTACAGAGTGGGTTAAGAATAATTAGTAATATTTGGTAAAGGTATGGAGTAATAATTATATCAAAATTGAAAAGAACATTAAAAGACGTGACCCTTATATTTAAGATGACAACAACACCAAGGGATATAATAGTTTACGAAAGAGTTCCAAAATTATAGGAAGTTTCAATACCATAATTCAACTCCATGTTAGGGAATCTATCATTTAAGTCCCTAGTGGGACATAACCATGAGGAAAGGAGATTGAAAAGTTTCCTCATATGTTACACCATGTGTATTATATTACAACATGAGGGGTTTCATGTGTTATGGGGTTAAGGCTATAAGAGTTAGGAGATTATCTTTTTAAGTGGGGATATTTGTGTTGCACCATGGTTGTTCTAGTTTCAGTGTAATGAGTATCAAATAATTTATAATTAATATTATGAAATTAATTCATAACATGGAGTGTTTTTTAATGAATTTGGGTGTAATCCAAGAGATTTTAGTGTTGAGTTGTCTTGAATTGGATTCTTGGATGTAACAGGAGAGGTATTTTTCGAAGTTTGATGAATCCCAATTCATTATTACATAATTATACATGGTGTTTTGAGTTCAGACTAATGTATGATTCCCTTTAGCCCTGAATTTATACACTACACCATATATTTATAGGTGGTCAATTCTATTGTTCTAACTTTTTTGTGTATCATTGCGTAATGGTGCACATGAAATATTATGAGATTGGTGTAGGATTGATCAGTTTAAGGGAAAATGATGGGGATTTTTATTGTTATTTACAAGGATTAAACACTATATCATGAAAAAATAACCCACACTATAAACCTGTTGGGCGGAGAAGAGAAGAAAGTGATGGCAAGAGGGGGGTGAATTGCCTTTTAAAAAATAATTAACAATTTAAAACAATTATCAAAGTGCAGCGGAAATAAAAGAGGCAAGACACAAAACTTGATAACGGAGTTCGGCTTAAACCCAAGCCTACGTCTCCGCTCCCAACTCAACCGTTGAGAGATTTACTACCGCTTGCTTTTTAATGGTTTTAGCAAGAAACCCACTAGACTTTAAGGTTAGTCTAGAACCTATTACAGCATGCTTTTAATGGTTATGCAAGAACCCACTAGCCTTCTTACAGGTGAAGGCTAGCTCACCTATGATTCAAGCCTTTTAAAAGGGAAGGCTTGACTAACCTCTTCACACCTTGAAGGTGGTGTGAAAACCCAAAAGAGAGGATGAGAGAAAGAGATGGGGTTTGTAGGCACAAACCCAAATTAAAGCTCAAAATAATAAAACAATGAAAAACCGTAATGGGAGAAGTCTTGGGCGCCAATGGATTGATGAAGTTGATGAAGAGCTCTCCCAAGCTTCTATGGTGGTGCTCCTTGGATGTGGAATTGAGTTGGAGCAAGTGAGGGTTCTTTGAAGCAATCCGCCGGAGGTTCGCCAAATGATGTAAAATGTGTCCCGTGGGCTTCCTTGTGGCTTGGTTAAGTTTCCGGGGCTTCCTTGTCCTTTATTTATAGAGGGGGAACCCTCATATGGCCTTTGGGGGTCTTCGGAGCCGTTGGAGAGGCCTTCGGAGCCGTTGGGAGGCAAGTAGACAGGTCTGGTCAAAGCCCAACGGCTAGTTTGACTGGCTCCACCGGCTGACCGGTGCTAGGCCACCGGTTGGCCGGTGCTTTGAAAAAGGGAGATCAATTCTGCCCAAGCTCCACCGGCTGGCCGGTGAGGAGGCCACCGGTTGGCCGGTGGTGAGACAGTAGCAAACACTATTTGACTGGGTGCCATCGGCTGGCCGGTGGTGGGACACCGGTTGGCCGGTGGTCTGGACAGAGGAATGCCTTCTGTCCAGGCCTCCATCGGCTGGCCGGTGGGCATCCACCGGTTGGCCGGTGGACTGAAAATCAGTCCACTTGTGGTTCTTCTTGCCCCAATTCCTTGGCAACCTTTTGCCTATCAACAAAAACACTTAAAACAAGATTAGATAAATAAGAGAGTGATTGTGATCATGAAAATTAAACCACGAGGGGTATGAGAGGTACAACAATCTCCCCCTATTTTGATGATCACAATCACCAAAACAAGTAATGTAAAAGACTGAAATTAGAGGCATGATTTAAAGGATAAAGCAAAGTAAAGTAAAGCATGAGAGAAAGATTTGTCCCCCAATAAACCAAGAATTTCTCCCCCTTTGTGATTATCAAAATAGCACGGGGCATAAGACTTGATTGAGGGAAAGGTTGAAAAACAAGATAGAGATTTGAAAACCAATTGAAATTTTTGAAATGAAAGAGAAAGTTTAAAATGAAAGTTTTGAAATGAAAATTTGAATTGAAAATTTTGAATTGAAAATTTGAATTGAAAATTTTGAATTGAAAATTTGAATTGAAAAACTCAAAAAGGTTAAAACGATCCTAACTCCCCCTAAATAAAAACAACAAATCACCGGGGAGAGGATTTTGGAACCGAGACAAGTTTTGGTCCGGTGAGACTCGCTAAAAGGGATTTTTCAATCCATACTTGTCTAGTGGCAGGTCTTCTCCTATGAAATTCATCATTTAAGAAAATGGTTTTGGGCCTTCCATACCGGGCATTTTTGCAATCGCACTCATAAATTAAGTGCCCGGATTTTTTGCAATAATTACAAAATTTAAATTGGGAGCTCCCCCTAACAAAAAAAGTTGGAGCATGGGAAGAGGAAGCTTGCTTGGAATAGCCAAGACCTTGGGTGGTTCTAGATATGCATTGGGAACCGAGTAATTTGGTCAAATTTTGTTCCCCTTGGGTGAACTTGGCAAGGGATTCCTTTAAATCCTTGATTGTTGATTCCATAGACTCAACATCGGGAAGGTTTTGGACTTTGAGGGACAACTCCTCCTTTTCTTTGAGAAGTTGTTCCTTTTCGGAAGAAAGTTTTTTGAAATTCTTTTTTAAAGCAACAAATTTGGAAGAAAGTTCGTGAAAACCTTCCTCCAATTGATCTCTAGCATGTTGGAGATCCTCATAAGATAAATGATTAAAAGAATTTGAAGAACAAGAGGAAGAGGAGTCGGAAGAGGTTACCTCATTAAATGCCATTAGACATTTTTTACCGTTGTCACTTGAGGAGGAGGAGGAGGAGGATGTGGAGCTATCACTCCAAGTGGCCTTGAATGCCTTCTTCTTTTCCTTTTGCTTGGCCTTTTTCTTGTTGAGTGGAAAATCGGGCTTGTAATGGCCTTTCTTGCCGCACCCGTAACATGTTACCTCGGGCTCAGATTTTTCATCGTGTTTTTCCTTTCGAGCCTTGCAGGATTTCTTCTTCTTGTGCTTCTTCATGAAGTTGTGCATTTTGCGGGCAAGATTCTCCATTTCGGAATCGCCGCTTGAAGAGGAAGATGATGAGGAGGAGGAGCTTTCTTCTTTTTGAACTTTGAAGGCGATGTTCTTTGGAACTCTGATTGGTTTGCCTTCCTTTTCAGCTTGCCTCCTCATGGTGATTTCTTAGGTCATGAGGGATCCGATGAGCTCTTCGACCGGCATGTTCTTGATGTCCTTTGCTTCTTGGATTGCCGTGACTTTTGGTGCCCATGTGCTTGGTAGGATCCAAAGGATCTTTTTGACCATCGTTTCTGCAGACACATCATCACCAAGAGACTTTCTACCATTGCAAACGTCAGTGAAGCGAGTAAACATTTCAGAAATTGATTCAGATGGATGCACGGAAAAAGACTCAAAATCTTGACGGTACATGTCCAATCGAGTATCCTTAACTTTGTTGGTCCCCTCATGGGTAACCTCCAAAAGTTTCCAGATTTCATGTGAGGAGGTGCATGTGGAAACTCGATTGAATTCATTACGATCAAGGCCGCAATGAAGAGCGTTCATGGCTTTGCCATCAAGCTCGAAATTTTTAATATCGGCTTGAGTCCATTTGGATTCATCGGGAGAAGAAAGTGAATAACCATGCATGACAATTTTATAAATCGGATAACCTATACTTCTAAGAAAAGTAGTCATGCGGGTTTTCCAATAGGTATAGTCGGTTCCATCAAAGAATGGAGCACGACCCAAAGAATAGCCTTCAGGGGCGAAAGAGGTTGATGCCATCACAAAGGATCTTGAATTTGAATCCGGTGAAGGTATTACTCAAATTTCCCTTTGATACCAATTGTTGGGCGGAGAAGAGAAGAAAGTGATGGCAAGAGGGGGGGGGGTGAATTGCCTTTTAAAAAATAATTAACAATTTAAAACAATTATCAAAGTGCAGCGGAAATAAAAGAGGCAAGACACACAACTTGATAACGGAGTTCGGCTTAAACCCAAGCCTACGTCTCCGCTCCCAACTCAACCGTTGAGAGATTTACTACCGCTTGCTTTTTAATGGTTTTAGCAAGAAACCCACTAGACTTTAAGGTTAGTCTAGAACCTATTACAGCTTGCTTTTAATGGTTATGCAAGAACCCACTTGCTTTCAATGGTTGAGCAAGAACCCACTAGCCTTCTTACAGGTGAAGGCTAGCTCACCTATGATTAAATCCTTTTAAAAGGGAAGGCTTGACTAACCTCTTCACACCTTGAAGGTGGTGTGAAAACCCAAAAGAGAGGATGAGAGAAAGAGATGGGGTTTTTAGGCACAAACCCAAATTAAAGCTCAAAATAATAAAACAATGAAAAACCGTAATGGGAGAAGTCTTGGGCGCCAATGGATTGATGAAGTTGATGAAGAGCTCTCCCAAGCTTCTATGGTGGTGCTCCTTGGATGTGGAATTGAGTTGGAGCAAGTGAGGGTTCTTTGAAGCAATCCGCCGGAGGTTCGCCAAATGATGTAAAATGTGTCCCGTGGGCTTCCTTGTGGCTTGGTTAAGTTTCCGGGGCTTCCTTGTCCTTTATTTATAGAGGGGGAACCCTCATATGGCCTTTGGGGGTCTTCGGAGCCGTTGGAGAGGCCTTCGGAGCCGTTGGGAGGCAAGTGGACAGGTCTGGTCAAAGCCCAACGGCTAGTTTGACTGGCTCCACCGGCTGACCGGTGCTAGGCCACCGGTTGGCCGGTGCTTTGAAAAAGGGAGATCAATTCTGCCCAAGCTCCACCGGCTGGCCGGTGAGGAGGCCACCAGTTGGCCGGTGGTGAGACAGTAGCAACCACTATTTGACTGGGTGCCACCGGCTGGCCGGTGGTGGGACACCGGTTGGCCAGTGGTCTGGACAGAGGAATACCTTCTGTTCAGGCCTCCAGCGGCTGGCCGGTGGGCATCCACCGGTTGGCCGGTGGACTGAAAATCAGTCCACTTGTGGTTCTTCTTGGCCCAATTCCTTGGCAACCTTTTGCCTATCAACAAAAACACTTAAAACAAGATTAGATAAATAAGAGAGTGATTGTGATCATGAAAATTAAACCACGAGGGGTACGAGAGGTACAACAATCTCCCCCTATTTTGATGATCACAATCACCAAAACAAGCAATGTAAAAGACTGAAATTAGAGGCATGATTTAAAGGATAAAGCAAAGTAAAGTAAAGCATGAGAGAAAGATTTGTCCCCCAATCAACCAAGAATTTCTCCCCCTTTGTGATTATCAAAATAGCACGGGGCATAAGACTTGATTGAGGGAAAGGTTGAAAAACAAGATAGAGATTTGAAAACCAATTGAAATTTTTGAAATGAAAGAGAAAGTTTAAAATGAAAGTTTTGAAATGAAAATTTGAATTGAAAATTTTGAATTGAAAATTTGAATTGAAAATTTTGAATTGAAAATTTGAATTGAAAAACTCAAAAAGGTTAAAACGATCCTAACTCCCCCTAAATAAAAACAACAAATCACCGGGGAGAGGATTTTGGAACCGAGACAAGTTTTGGTCCGGTGAGACTCGCTAAAAGGGATTTTTCAATCCATACTTGTCTAGTGGCGGGTCTTCTCCTATGAAATTCATCATTTAAGAAAATGGTTTTGGGCCTTCCATACTGGGCATTTTTGCAATCGCACTCATAAATTAAGTGCCCGGGTTTTTTGCAATAATTACAAAATTTAAATTGGGAGCTCCCCCTAACAAAAAAAGTTGGAGCATGGGAAGAGGAAGCTTGCTTGGAATAGCCAAGCCCTTGGGTGGTTCTAGATATGCGTTGGGAACCGAGTAATTTGGTCAAATTTTGTTCCCCTTGGGTGAACTTGGCAAGGGATTCCTTTAAATCCTTGATTGTTGATTCCATAGACTCAACATCGGGAAGGTTTTGGACTTTGAGGGACAACTCCTCCTTTTCTTTGAGAAGTTGTTCCTTTTCGGAAGAAAGTTTTTTGAAATTCTTTTTTAAAGCAACAAATTTGGAAGAAAGTTCGTGAAAACCTTCCTCCAATTGATCTCTAGCATGTTGGAGATCCTCATAAGATAAATGATTAAAAGAATTTGAAGAACAAGAGGAAGAGGAGTCGGAAGAGGTTACCTCATTAAATGCCATTAGACATTTTTTACCGTTGTCACTTGAGGAGGAGGAGGAGGAGGATGTGGAGCTATCACTCCAAGTGGCCTTGAATGCCTTCTTCTTTTCCTTTTGCTTGGCCTTTTTCTTGTTGAGTGGACAATCGGGCTTGTAATGACCTTTCTTGCCGCACCCGTAACATGTTACCTCGGGCTCGGATTTTTCGTCGTGTTTTTCCTTTCGAGCCTTGCAGGATTTATTCTTCTTGTGCTTCTTCATGAAGTTGTGCATTTTGCGGGCAAGATTCTCCATTTCGGAATCGCCGCTTGAAGAGGAAGATGACGACGAGGAGGAGCTTTCTTCTTTTTGAACTTTGAAGGCGATGTTCTTTGGAACTCTGATTGGTTTGCCTTCCTTTTCATCTTGCCTCCTCATGGTGATTTCGTAGGTCATGAGGGATCCGATGAGCTCTTCGACCGGCATGTTCTTGATGTCCTTTGCTTCTTGGATTGCCGTGACTTTTGGTGCCCATGTGCTTGGTAGGATCCAAAGGATCTTTTTGACCATCGTTTCTGCAGACACATCATCACCAAGAGACTTTCTACCATTGAAAACGTCAGTGAAACGAGTAAACATTTCAGAAATTGATTCGGATGGATGCATGGAAAAAGACTCAAAATCTTGACGGTACATGTCCAATCGAGTATCCTTAACTTTGTTGGTCCCCTCATGGGTAACCTCCAAAAGTTTCCAGATTTCATGTGAGGAGGTGCATGCGGAAACTCGATTGAATTCATTACGATCAAGGCCGCAATGAAGAGCGTTCATGGCTTTTCCATCAAGCTCGAAATTTTTAATATCGGCTTGAGTCCATTTGGATTAATCGGGAGAAGAAAGTGAATAACCATGCATGACAATTTTATAAATCGGATAACCTATACTTCTAAGAAAAGTAGTCATGCGGGTTTTCCAATAGGTATAGTCGGTTCCATCAAAGAATGGAGCACAACCCAAAGAATAGCCTTCGGGGGCGAAAGAGGTTGATGCCATCACAAAGGATCTTGAATTTGAATCCGGTGAAGGTATTACTCAAATTTCCCTTTGATACCAATTGTTGGGTGGAGAAGAGAAGAAAGTGATGGCAAGAGGGGGGGTGAATTGCCTTTTAAAAAATAATTAACAATTTAAAACAATTATCAAAGTGCAGCGGAAATAAAAGAGGCAAGAAACACAACTTGATAATGGAGTTCGGCTTAAACCCAAGCCTACGTCTCCGCTCCCAACTCAACCGTTGAGAGATTTACTACCGCTTTCTTTTTAATGGTTTTAGCAAGAAACCCACTAGACTTTAAGGTTAGTCTAGAACCTATTACAGCTTGCTTTTAATGGTAATGCAAGAACCCACTTGCTTTCAATGGTTGAGCAAGAACCCACTAGCCTTCTTACAGGTGAAGGCTAGCTCACCTATGATTCAAGCCTTTTAAAAAGGAAGGCTTGACTAACCTCTTCACACCTTGAAGGTGGTGTGAAAACCCAAAAGAGAGGATGAGATAAAGAGATGGGGTTTGTAGGCACAAACCCAAATTAAAGCTCAAAATAATAAAACAATGAAAAACCATAATGGGAGAAGTCTTGGGCGCCAATGGATTGATGAAGTTGATGAAGAGCTCTCCCAAGCTTCTATGGTGGTGCTCCTTAGATGTGGAATTGAGTTGGAGCAAGTGAGGGTTCTTTGAAACAATCCGCCGGAGGTTCGCCAAATGATGTAAAATGTGTCCCGTGGGCTTCCTTGTGGCTTAGTTAAGTTTCCTGGGCTTCCTTGTCCTTTATTTATAGAGGGGGAACCCTCATATGGCCTTTGGGGGTCTTTGGAGCCGTTGGAGAGGCCTTCGGAGCCGTTGGGAGGCAAGTGGACAGGTCTGGTCAAAGCCCAATGGCTAGTTTGACTGGCTCCACCGGCTGACCGGTGCTAGGCCACCGGTTGGCCGGTGCTTTGAAAAAGGGAGATCAATTCTACCCAAGCTCCACCGGCTGGCCGGTGAGGAGGCCACCGGTTGGCCGGTGGTGAGACAGTAGCAAACACTATTTGACTGGGTGCCACCGGCTGGCCGGTGGTGGGACACCGGTTGGCCGGTGGTCTGGACAGAGGAATGCCTTCTATCCAGGCCTCCATCGGCTGGCCGGTGGGCATCCACCGGTTGGCCGGTGGACTGAAAATCAGTCCACTTGTGGTTCTTCTTGGCCCAATTCCTTGGCAACCTTTTGCCTATCAACAAAAACACTTAAAACAAGATTAGATAAATAAGAGAGTGATTGTGATCATGAAAATTAAACCACGAGGGGTACGAGAGGTACAACAAAACCTTCATATTATCATCATGGAAATGGTCATTGACCATGAGGGAAAAGGTGATTTGTGTGGGGAGATCGCACCATGATCTTTGGATCTGGGCTAGTTGAAGCATGATGAATCCATGTCACACTTTGACATAGTGTTTTCCAATGTTTTTCTATAAATTCAACATGGACTTGAATTTATACTACTTCCTCATTCTTTTATCAAACCCTAAGTGATTGTGGAGTGTTTTATACAATGATAAGACTTTGTGATTGATCATTATACCTTTACCTTGTGCAATGGATACCTTAGATCCAATGTATCTATTTTCCACCTTTTGTTCTCTTATTCTTATATCACCTCATACTTCTATGAAATGTATGTTCATATTCTTCTAATGAATGTGGATTCCTCATAGATGTTTAATGAAGGTCTCATGATGAATGACTTCCTTAGGGTTCATGGGTTTATCATGAGGTTCCACGTTAGTCTTCACCATCCATTATTCCACCTTGTTTTGTGATCGTTAAATCTTCACATCAAGATATGGCATTGGAGACTTATCTTAATATATTTTTGTAAATGTGGGGTTATCATGATTTTTAGTGGTTAAATAGTTGAGATTGATTTACAAAAAAAAATAATGATTTGGAATTAATTGTTTCAAATGGGAGTTGTGTTTTACGTGTGGCTATGCTTTTATTAATATTATTGGATTGTGATTTTTTTAGGTACTTTGTAAGATTACTTATATTTTTTTAATGTTTTTCATACTTATTTATCTCAAATAAAACCTTTTTAACAACTTAAATATGGTATGATGAGGATATTTCAATGTGGTATTCATCATAGTTGTAATTCATTTATAGAATTACTTAATATGAAAAAGTAAGGCACATAAATGATTATGATGAACCCAAATATCTCAAACATGAGGTTATCATGGGATATATAATACATAATGAGGAACTCATGGATGTATGAGAGGCTATTAGTGATCCAAATATGATTATATACTCCAAGGAGGAGATAGTGTAAGAGTATATGGTGACTAAATCCTTAGAGGAATATTTTATTAGGATAAATTCAAGAAAGCATCAAATTGACATCAATAAATAACAAATGGCATGGATTAATGCCTCAGATCAAATCCTAATGAACAAATTCAATAAGGGGATGATAAATATTGAGGAGTATATCATGACCTAGGACAAGATGGATTTTTATTTTGAGGATCTCATTCAAAAGTCTCCAGAGTGGAATAAATTCATGGTTGATTGGAAGATGCTTTGTCCACCAAAGGACAAACTATTACTAATTTAGAAATGTTTCCATCACTAGGAAGTCTTCTTTTGACATGAAATTGTATTTCTAGTGATTAATCACTATGTACTTACTTATTCGAACCTCCTTGAGCTTATGAATATTTTTTCTTAATCACCTTATTTTTTTTTGTTGCACCATTTGATGTTTTAATATAATAAAAAAATAGATTGAAAAAAATGAAATATGGTGATTTCTAAAAGTATTATTCATGGAAAAATATGTTTGGTCTTTTCTTTATTTATTTTTATATGCATTAATTGTAGCAGTTTTTATTGTTATTAACTTATGTTACTATTGGTATAATGATTTTTATATAATATGTTTTTATATATTAATAATTTTTATTTGATTTAAATAGAAACCTTGTATAGTTAGTTAACATGGAAAGGGTGTTCCTATTTTGATATTGTTATGGGGATGTTTTTTTTTGTTAATAATTGGATGATATTGATAGTGTAGAAGGGTGTTGGAGATGATGACATGGAAGTTAGCTAGAGTTTAATGCATCCCTTTGATACAAAATATCTACCATAAACTGATGATTTCTATTTTAATTTATCGATGATTGATTATTTCATTTGGGGTATTATATTTCCTTAAAGTAGGTAAATCCATATCTTAATGCCTATAATTATTGAATTGTAATGAAATGATGTATTGACTAATAAGAATGATTTAGGATGATTTACTGTAAATATGTAAATAATATATTGATTAATAGAATTGAGCCAATTAATAATGGGTAAAAAATAATGTTATTATTAGGTTTTTTGTAAACTTGGTTTGGGAGAATTATTGTTATAAAGGTATTGATATTAGATAAGGATGTAAAAAACTGGTTGTGGTAACTAAAATTATAATGATTTAATGGAAACCCATTAGAATTAGATTAGTAATTATTATTTTAACTCAGATTTAGTAACATGATGTTATGTAATAATTTTGAAATTGTTTATAAGAAATTATAAGCATTAATCTTAATATTTTTTGTGTTCCCAAGAGAAAATTAGTTTCCTAATTTTTGTGTTCTTCACTAGGTTTCCATGCTAGATTTTAGATATAGATAAAGTATTAGATATGATAGTTTCCCTTAAAAAATTTATGTATTATTATACAATCATTATTCTATAATATTTATTATACATCACCACCTAAATTAGGTAATGCTATTGACCCCCCTATTTGGATTTGGGTTTTGGGTTCTTTCCAACATCTAGGTTATTGATGATACTGATGGTTGACTACTTATCCCACCCCACTCTATTTTCTAGATGTAGTATGGTTTGAGGGAATATTCAAGCTATAGTGGATTAATGTTATAGGATGTGTACTCATAAGGGTTTTAATGGATCTTAGTTAATATATACATGTATATACAGTCTTTTGAAGCCTAATGATATAATATATACTTGTATCTATGAAGTTATTGATTATGGTTATTATATATATATATACATAGGATTTAATGGACTAATGTATAGTGAGTAATTACATGGATTGTAACAACTCTCAATTTGTCTATATGATTATGGGGATTTACAAGTGATATGGAAGTAATAGGTGGTTTTGGTTGTGGCTAAATACTTGTGGTTGTTATATGCTTACACATATGTGAAATATGATCTATGGATGGGATGCTAACCCCAAGACACATGATGTTTATGTTTAAAGTGACTAATTTACTCAAAAAGTGGAAGTGAGGTACCTTTCCTTCTATATGTAAATTTATATATGCTTACATTATATATTACTTTCTTCAGTATGTTATTTTTTGAGTGATACTTGGTTTGTTTGAGAACATAGATGACCTAAATTAGACAATGAATTGGTTTTGATGTTTGATCTCATAGTCTATAGTTTTCTAATTCCACATATTCACCAAAATTTTTAGGGAAGATCTTATTGAGTATTCCAATATTCTCACCATTATATATATATATATATATGTATATATATATATATATATATTTTCATGTATACATAAGGGTGCTGCTAATTGGGTTGGACATTACTTGACCATGGAGGTTTTCTGAGGTTGTTGGTTATCGTGAGTTACTACCTTAGGATTTGGTCATAGAATTTTACTTCTTTTAGTCTTTCCTTGTATGAGATTACATATTTTAGGATTTATACATTCATTTTATAAAATTTAATTGTAAATGTTTCATATTTTAATTATAATTTTTGGGCAATTACTCCCATATGTGAGTATTTTATACCCTTAGTTCTAGTTTCCATCATGTGGATTATTAGATCGATGTTTTTTAAGTCATACCTATTTTCACTGCTAGCCTAAGAGGGGAACAAGAGGGGGGGAATTCATGAAAAAGTGGTATCATACCTTTTTTTGAGTGATTGGATAGAGTATAAGGATGAGCACTAGTGTGGTTGTCATGGGTTAGTAGATAAACAACATCAATTGAACTTAGTACATGATATAAGAAAGAGAGACTAACTAGGACATGAGTGATAGGGGTCCATAGTTATTTTATGCAAGGACCTTAAGTTTATTTAATGTAAAACGTAAAGTGATGCTACTGACATGGAAGAGACCTGGGTATGGATCATGCATCATTATTGTTTGAAACGATGATTTAATTAGGTAGATGATGAGAATTTGGATGAATCTTAATTAAATAATTTCATAAATTCAATTTCCTTTTTTTAGGATTTCCCAATTGTTTTTTCTATTTTAAAGTGATGGATGTTATTCAATTCCCTAACATTCTCATGATGATGATCTAAATCAAGACACACAAAAATATATCTAGAGAATTGAGGTTATTAAGAATTCTTATAATATGAATACATTGTGTGAGTTCTAGTATCAAGGCCTATAGAAGTATAAAGGATCTATTTCATATTAATATAATGGGACATGATTAGAATATGTTGAGATCTATTTCAGTTTTATCCATTTTAGAAAGGAATAGTAGATTCTATTGGATTTTATTATGTTGTTAGGTGCTCCTCATTAGTGGTGGGTTTTATTCCTCGATGATCTTGAAGATTATGATGTTTCATGAAAGAAGTTATATTATTTTTTATTAGGATAATTCATTTGTTTTTCCATTAAGGTGACACATCAATGATATACTATTCTTCTTCTCTAGGGGATCTATATCACGTGGGAGTTCAGAATTCATTTCAAGATCCTATTTCATTATTCTTAATACCTCTATCCAGATTAATAGGTTATTGAAACACATTTCTATGTGGTGTAGTGTTTAGAGATCCAATGCTTGTTCACCCCATTCATCTTTTTGATGTTCCTAAAAGTTTTAATGAAGGTAGAGGCTATAAAGAATAAGTAGGCTTAGGATGGTTTTCCATAAGAGTGATGTATTCAAGACATATATTGGGGTAAATCTATGAGTATAGATTCTCAATTACCTGGTCAATCAATGTTTTTAAATTATGGGGAGTAATATTTTTTCCCTATTCTCATTTCCCTAGATTTTATAGTTCTAAAACCTCTAATAGGACACCATAAATAGTTTACATTACTTTTGGAGTTCATTTCTATAATTTTTTTGATTTTCATACCTTCCTCTATAGTTAATGTGGAGCTAGTGTTCTTCTTCAAGTTCAGTCATTGCAATAGTATCCTCAAAGGAAATAATAATTATAGTATGATTCCCTAGGATTTGGTCAACATAGAGGAAATGTGGTTTGAATAGGAAAACTATTGTTTACCCAATTTCCTTAAAGATATATGGAAATGAATTACCATATAGGTGTTCTAAATCAGGGAAAACAAGTTCATGGAGTAGATGTGGTTAGACACACATAATAGAGTTTCTAGTTTCGGGAGATCCTGAGGTCATGAATGGTGCCATTTCTCACTTTTCAACCTGGGTGTATTCTTTGTTCAATTTTGGATCTACGTAGTCGTTCATTGAATTATCCTTGGTCCGACATTGTAGACATGAAGTGGAGAGACTTTCATTTCCCTTGGAGTTAACAATGCTAGTTTGAGGTCACGTAAGAATATATGATGTATGAATAGATTATTAGATGATGTTAGGACATCACCGGTCTTTAGGATATTTTCTATGTTTACAGATATATCCATATAATTTCATCCATAGTATGGACTAGCTGTATTCATTGTAATATATCATTCATTTCTTAATGGGGATAGTTATATTGTTTGATGTTGACAGTGATCATGTTGTGTTCATTATTGAGCAGGACCATCACTACTAGAAAAACAAGTATTTGTGCCGGGCCATTTGCGACGGGATCCCGTCGCAAATGGCCCGTTGCTGAAAACGGCGTCGCAACAACAATTATTTGCGACGGGCCCGTCGCTAAAGACTTTTTTTGCGACGGGGATTCTCCCCGTCGCAAATAGTACTCCGTATATTTGTAAAAAACTTTTAAAATAGTAATTGCGACGGGCCCCGTCGCAAATACCTGTTGCGACGGGCCCGCCACAAATAGTATTTGCGACGGGCCCGCCGCAAATAGTATTTGCGACGGGACCCGTCGCAAATACTATTTAAAAAAAATAAAAAACTATTAATAAATTATTTTAATGCATATAATAATAATACTATTTGCAACGGACATAGTATCCCGTTGCAAATACTATAAAAAAAATAAAAAAATAAATTATTAATAAATTATTTTAATTAATATAGTAATAATCCAATTATAATTCAAAAATAAAAAATAATAAAATATTAATAAATGATTTTAATTAATATAATAATAGAATTATAATTCACAAATAAAAATAATAAATTATTAATAAATTATTTTAATTAATATAATAATAATAGAATTATAATTCAAAAATAAAAAATAACAGAATATTAATAAATGATTTAATTAATATAATAATATTAGAATTATAATTCATAAATAAAAAAATATTAATAAGTTATTTTAATTAATATAAAAATAATAGAATTATTTTACATTCAAATATTAAAATAATTCAAATATTACAAAAAAATATAATTAAATTATAATATTATAAAATTTTAATATATATATAAAATTTAATATTATAAAATATAAATAATATTATTATTCATATTAATATTGTTATTTCAAAATATAATATTATTAATATTTTATAATGAGACAGAAACTACGAATAGAAAACAAATCATATTTTGATTTAACAAATTTTATAACATAAAAACAAACTCTAATCTGAAGGAGAGGGGGAGGGGGGGATCTGCAGATGGTGGTGGAGGAAACTCCATCCCTAAAGCATGAGTGAGTCGGCGCATGTACTCCATCTACTCCTGATGCTGCTGCTGCCATCGACTCGTCTGCTCCTCGTACAGCTGTTGCTGGCGTCGACGCTCCTCCTCATGCTGCTGATGCATCTGCTCCTGCTCCTGTCGGAGACTCTCTATCAGTGCAGTCTGAGATCGCAACTGATCCTCATACTGTGTAGCAGAAGAAGATGCACGAGCTCCTCTCGAGCTGGATGCCGACATCGCAACACTGCCATAATAATCTCCGGGAGTCAGTCGAGAGATGATACCAACTACCCGGCCCTTCTTGAAGGCATACTGGGTGGCCTGCATCCATGCCGTCTCATCAAACTGACGGCCAGTGGTCTGATCTGATGACTCGGCCTGACTCTCAGGCCGGGTCTGTGACGCTGCGGCCTCATATAACTCCTGTAGTTGCAATTTAAAATTAAAATTGTGAATATATTATATGCAGTTAATTTTTAAACTTGAAAAAAAATAATACTGACCACGATGTGATGCAGACGATCACCTCTGATCTCCCCAGTAGCAGGATCACTATACATCCTCCGATATACGTCGTACTCCGTAATATCGGGGTGCTCGACAGCCTATAAGAATAAAAAATAAACTTTTAATATTTATAGTTATATAAAATATTTATAAATAATGTACGTACCAGATGCTGTCTATGAGTACTGAAAGAACGACTCCCAGCTTGATGAGTCACCTCCTGTCTCCCCCGATTCTGCCTCCCCACCGATGATCTCCTCTGAAAGGCACCACTCAACCAGTGCGCACATAATCCATCCCATACATGGGATGAAATGTACTCTGGTCGGTGTGCTCTACATGACTTGTCAAAATCTGACACTCCTACTTTCTTCATGGCAGCTTTTCTTAAATTGTGCAAAAACTGACGAAAGCGATCATGCATGACCACCTCCCATGCCTCGTGGATGGCGTCACGCATGGTATCCTCGATCGGATACCATAAACCCTACAAATAAATCCAAATATCAAGTTAGAAATGAAATAATTTTCAAAATAAAAATTATTTATTTACGTACATACCAACCAATGGCCGAACATGGCCTGCTGCACATCAATGGGAATCTGCTCCCATGTGGTCCACAACTGAGAGAAATAGTTGCGCAAAATAGCGCTGCCCTGTCCGACTGCTATATATGGAAAACTGTAAAAATAATAAATATTTATTATGTGAATAGATTAATGAAATCTTAGTCAAATCCACAGGTTATCACACAGGTTATCACACCTCCGTGTGCGTGGATCAAACCCAAGACGTGGACGTCGCTCGGGGACGGAGTCAGGAATCATCAATCATGCAAGACCGCGCCCCCTCCGCGTACTCCCTGGAGTGCCTGCAGGCTGAGGGTCATCTGCCAGCAACTCATCCGCATCGAAAGGCAGGTCAGCATCCGCCAACTCACGAAATGTGTCATCGTCCATCTGAAACAGAAAATGTTAATGTTGTTAGCAAATAATTGATAATTACTATTATATATACATATATATATATATATATATTATGATTGTATATAACTACCATAGAATTCTATCAGTGTTCATCTTCATCATCATCTTCATATATGTCAATGTCATCTTCATATTGCTCCTCAATATCATCGATATCCATTCGAGTTTCAGTTTTTTCATCTCTTACCATTTCAAATTCATATGTGACATCATTAACATCATCGTCATCACCGAATCTTAAATGTGGGGTGTCGTCATCGATACTCATGTATCTTTGTAAAAAAGATTGATTTTGAGTACTCTCTTGAAAAAATTCAATTCTTTGCACATCAGTGAAAGCACATTCACTTTGACTAAACTGATTGTCTCGAATTTTGATTTTTATTACACTCCACCAATTAGTCAAGTCTCTTGATGTAGCACAATACTTTGCGTAATAAACTTGATGTGCCTGTTGAGCCAATAAGAATGGTTCATTTACTGCGAGAACACTTTTACATTTAATATCGATGATTCCATGAGTCGGATGAACACGCACGCCTCTCTCTATATCCAACCATCGACATTTGAACATGGTTATGTAATGCTGTCCAAGATAACAAAGTTAAATGATTTCATCAAGTATGCCATAAAAGTCAACTTCATTTTCTTGATGATGAGATCCTCTCAAGCTAACTCCATTGTTCATTGTTTTTTTTGATTCCCCATATGCATGTGTGTGAAATCGAAATCCATTCACCACATATGCATTATAAGTTTTAACAAGTTTGGAAGGTGGGTTACTCAATATACACAGCCGTTTGTCAATTTTATCAACATGTCGAGACACCTGAAAATTTTTGAAATAATTATCAATATAGTAAACTATACATTGAATGAGTTGCTAAAAGATAAATAATTTATGTTACCAGTTTTTGAAACCACTGAGAGAAATTTTTCTGTCGGTGTTCTTCGAGAGCAGCTGCTGTAATTTGTGGAATTTTTTTCTTGATATGATTATCATACAACCTATAAAAAACAAAGTTATTTACTGTAACATAAATGATAGAATAAGTGATATAAACACTTACAGTACAACTGATATCATCTCTTCACAGTTGAGCAGAACATACGTATGATCTCTGTGATGTTCATCATCTGAAATCCAGCGTTCATAAACTCCACCAAAACCAAGCTCTGGCTGGTTGAAAACAGATAATTGATTGTCAATTTCATCAATATTCCTCTCGTTTCGTCCCATTCGGTTGTGTTTTGAAGGATACTCAGATTCAAAATAATGGGAGCAGAAAAAAGATATTTCCTCTTGCAAATAAGCTTCTGCAATAGATCCTTCAACAGATGCTTTGTTACGTACTTTTCTTTTCAATTTTTGCATGCATCTTTCAAATGGGTACATCCATCGAAACTGTACTGGACCTCCACATTTGGCTTCATATGGAAAATGTAACATCAAATGTTCCATTGAGTCAAAGAAAGATGGCAGAAATATTTTTTCCAGTTTACATATAATTATAACAACATCTTCTTCAAGTTTTCATAGAGCATCATAATTTGTTGTAGCCGCACAAATATCCCGAAAAAAATGAGACATGTCTGTTATGGAATCCCAAATCACAGAATTCAAAAGACCTCTTAATCCAATGGGTAGAAGTCTTTCCATTATAACATGACAATCATGACTTTTTAATCCAGTAATATGACCATTCTTTACACATCTACCCAAATTGGAAGTACAACCATCTGGAAGTCTCAAATCTGCAATCCACTGACAAAATAATAAACGGTTTTCTTTAGACAGTGTATAAGCTGCTTTTGGTTTCAGTAACCTTTCTGTTCTGACATTCTCAAACAGTTCCAGTTCTAGACGCCTATAAATTTGGGCAAGATCTAAACGTGAATTTACATTGTCTTTTCTCTTTCCTGGCATATCCAAAACTGTATGAAACAAATTATCAAAACAGTTCTTCTCAATATGCATGACATCCAACATGTGGCAGACCAACAAATCAGACCAATATGGAAAATCCCAAAATATGCTACGTTTAATCCAATTGTGTTCTTTCCCAAAACCAGAAATTTTCTGTTGGTTTATTGTGGGACCAAAAGTGATGGGAGGTAATGAAAATACAACTGATTTTAACTCCGAACCTGATAGCATTTTTGGAGGTCCATCCCTTTCAATTGTTCCTTTTCTGAAATGAGATCTGTTTCTACGAAAAGGATGATCAGCTGGAAGAAATCTGCGATGACAGTCAAAATAACAAGGTTTCTTTCCATGAATGAGCATAAATGCTTTGTTCTCTCCCATACAGTAATGACATGATTTCTGACCATGTGTACTCCTGCCAGATAACATCCCATAAGCTGGGAAGTCACTAATTGTCCACATCAATGCTGCTCTCAGTATGAAATTCTGTTTCGTAGCAACATCATATGTACTGACACCAGTACTCCACAATAAAATTAATTTATCAATCAATGGTTTCAAATAAACATCAATATTTTTCTTCGGATGTCCTGGAATTAGTAAAGTGAAAAATATATATGGCTCTTTCATCAACATCCATGGAGGTAAATTGTACGGAGTTAAAAAAACAGGCCAACATGAATATTGACTACCATAAGATCCAAACGGATAGAAACCATTAGTGGAAAGGCCCAGTCGAACATTTCTAGCTTCTAAAGCAAAGGATGGATGCACTCTATCAAAATGTTTCCATGAATCACCATCGGCTAGATGATTCAAGCTTTTATCGGTTGAAATATTCGCTTTATGCCATGACATCATTATCGATGTATTCTTAGACATGAATAAACGCTGAAGTCTGGATGTAAGCGGAAAATATCTCAACTGTTTTACAGGAATCAAACCAGACTTCCCATGTTTCCCTTCTTTATATCTCAATTGCCCACATGTTGGACAACTATCCAATGACTCATTTTCCCCAGAATATAAAATACAATCATTTGAACATGCATGAATCTTCAGACAAGTAAGTCCCAAATTTCGAACCAGCCTCTTACTCTCATAGTAATTTGCAGGCAAAACATTTCCTTCGGGTAATAGTGTTTTAAGCAAAGAAAATATCTGGTCAAAACAGGTGTTTGACATTCCGTTATCTGATTTAATAGCCATAAATTTTGCAACTACTTCTAATTTGCTCATCTTGCAGCCAGGATATAATGTATCCTCAGCAGACCTCAACAACTCATAGAATTCAGACGGTGCCAACTCAGGATTTGAATCTATATCAGCCGGAGTTTCTATATGTTGAACAGATGAACCTGCAACATCATGTACTAAATCTTGAAACCGGGATGGATCCGGAATCAAGTTGGTATCACCTACTCTAGAACTGCATTCACCGTGTTGATACCAAAAAACATAATCTGGTTGAAAACCAAAATGCAAGAGATGTCCCCCCACTTTGTCAAACGTGTCAAACATTCTCAATGCACATTTTCTACAAGGGCATTTTATTTTGCCTTCTGAAAAAAATTCTGGATTTGATGCCGCAAATGATAAAAAAGTCTCCACACCCTCTATATATACTGGATTTAAACCAGAACCATTTGGATTTCTACGTTGATTTATCCATATGCGGTCATCTAATAATGACTGTTGACGACCTCGTTGTTCCATATTTTTCTATAAAATATAAAAGCATTACTGGTTTTGAATAATTTGTTAGAAAAAACACTCAAGCAAGGATTGAATATGTTCAGAATAAAGCAAAACCTATTACAAATATTGATAATTTTAATATTATATTGATTTTTTTATTTTTTTTAATAATACTAATATAATTTTTTCATGAATATTAATTATATAATAATAACATTATTACATTATTAGTATATTTTATTATTAATATTAAAATAATATAATTTTCTATATTATATACAATTCTCATTTCATCTGTGTGTTTAACATTCTGTCTCCACATGTAATATTTGCATTCACTTTCACCTCTCCATTGGCGAGTAGGTTGATAATTTTGAAAAAGAATGCCAATATTACATGTGGAGACAGAAAACACACAGATGAAAGGAGAATTGTATATAATATAGAAAATTATATTATTTTAATATTAATAATAAAATATACAAATAATGTAATAATGTAATTATTCCTAATTATTGGTAATTATTCCTAATTATTGGTAATTATTCCTAATTATTGGTAATTATTCTAAATTATTGGTAATTATTCCAAATTATTAGTAATTATTCAAAATTATTGGTAATTATTCCAAATTATTGGTAATTATTCATAATTCTTGGTAATTATACCTAATTATTGGTAAATATTGGTAATTATTGGTAAATATTGGTAAATATTGGTAAATATTGGTAAATATTGGTAAATATTGGAAAATATTGGTAAATATTGGAAAATATTGGTAATTATTGGAAAATATTGGTAATTATTGGAAAATATTGGTAATTATTGCTAATTATTGGTAATTATTGCTAATTATTGCTAATTATTACTAATTATTGGTAATTATTGGTAATTATTGGTAATTATTACTAATTATTGGTAATTATTACTAATTATTACTATTTATTACTAATTATTACTAATTATTACTAATTATTACTAATTATTACTAATTATTGGTAATTATTGGTAATTATTGGTAATTATTACTAATTATTGGTAATTATTACAAATTATTACTAATTATTACTAATTGTTGGTAATTATTACTAATTATTACTAATTATTGGTAATTATTACTAATTATTGGTAATTATTACTAATTATTGTTAATTATTACTAATTATGGGTAATTATTGCTAATTATTGGTAATTATTACTAATTATTTTTAATTATTGGTAATTATTGGTAATTATTACTAATTATTGGTAATTATTACTAATTATTACTAATTATTGGCAATTATTGGTAATTATTGGTAATTATTACTAATTATTGGTAATTATTACAAATTATTACTAATTATTACTAATTATTGGTAATTATTACTAATTATTATTAATTATTGGTAATTATTACTAATTATTGTAATTATTACTAATTATTGTTAAATATTACTAATTATTGGTAATTATTACTAATTATTGGTAATTATTAATAATTATTGGTAATTATTACTAATTATTGGTAATTATTACTAATTTTTGGTAATTATTACTAATTATTGGTAATTATTACTATTTATTACTAATTATTACGAATTATTACGAATTATTACTAATTATTACGAATTATTGGTAATTATTACTAATTATTGGTAATTATTACTAATTATTGGTAATTATTACTAATTATTGATAATTATTGGTAATTATTACTAATTATTACTAATTATTACTAATTATTGGTAATTATTACTAATTATTGGTAATTATTACTAATTATTGGTAATTATTACTAATTATTGGTAATTATTACTAATTATTGGTAATTATTACTAATTATTGGTAATTATTACTAATTATTTACTAATTATTACTAATTATTACTAATTATTGGTAATTATTGGTAATTATTACTAATTATTACTAATTATTACTAATTATTCCTAATTATTGGTAATTATTACTAATTATTACTAATTATTGATAATTATTGGTAGTTATTACTAATTATTACTAATTATTGGTAATTATTGGTAATTATTACTAATTATTACTAATTATTGGTAATTATTACTAATTATTGGTAATTATTACTAATTATTGGTAATTATTACTAATTATTGGTAATTATTAATAATTATTTACTAATTATTACCAATTATTACTAATTATTGGTAATTATTACTAATTATTACTAATTATTACTAATTATTCCTAATTATTGGTATTTATTACTAATTATTAATATTTATTCTTAATTATTTGTAATTATTACTAATTATTCCTAATTACCATTTAAATATGAACAATGAATACTAATAATTTAAATTTATTAAGTAACAAAACAATGTAAACATAATTAAATTACAACTAATTAAGAATAATTGAAACTAATAAAAACTTTAAAATAAATATTAAATTAAAATGAAAATAAATACCTTTAAAATTGATTTGAGGTTGATCTCTGATCGTTGTTGAAAACTTCAATATCAACTCCAAAAAAAAAATTAAACTCAAGAAACGCTAAACTCTAAAAATAGAGTTTTGAGAGAAGTAGAAGATCGATTTTGAGAATGAATGAAGAAAAACGGATGGAGGGTATTTATAGGTTAGATTATTTGCGACCGGGTTAATTGTGACGGGATACCCGTCGCAAATAGTAGTATTTGTGACGGTACCCGTCGCAAATACCCTAGCCCGCATTTATTACGGTCAACGGTTAAATAGTTATTTGCGACGGGTCCCGTCGTAAATAATAACCTGCCGACTTACTATTTGCGAGGGGGGTATACCCCCGTCGCAAATACCTTTTACCGCCGCCGGTTATTTGCGACGGGCGGTTACTACCCGTCGCAAATAACCTTCCCGCGATTTGGCGCGGAAAGCGCGCCAGCCCTTTTGTGACGGGGAAAGCCAACCCGTCGCAAATGCCCATTTTTCTCGTAGTGCATCAAATGGTTTGATATGCGTTGAACCCTTATCTTCTAATATGTCCAGGTTATTTCTCAGTTCAACATGAGTTTATCCAGTGGTGTTTCAGAGGGTTGTATAAGATAACCCTGATGTTTTTCTAAAAGTGGTAGTAATACCACCCCCTCAATTTGAAATAGAGTTTGAGATAAAATTACATCTAGGAGTATCTCAATTTTTTTATATTTGTATATTATATAGTACTATGGGGTTTTTAGCTATACATTAATATTGATGATATTTAATATAGAGGTTTTATTCAACCTAATGTATCACCTAGGGCTGGACAATTATTTTTTGTGCAAACGACAGATGGAAGTCTGTGACTGTGCATCAATTATTATCACTTGAATCATTATATATTGAAGAATAGTTATCCCCTCCCATAGATTAATGACCCATTAGATCATATAATTAAAGTTATCAAGTTATAATAGATCTATTTACAATTAAGGTATCATTATATGTGGGTGAAAGTTATTCAAAAACTATGATTATGTTTCATTATGGCCACTACAAGTTCTTGGTAAAACCTTTTGGTGTCACAATCTCACATACCATGTTCATGGGACTAATGAAATCTATGTTTCTTGAGTTCCAAGACTGATTTTTGGTGGTTTTCATTGATAACATTCTTATGTATTCTATATTTGAGGAAGAGAATTTAGAGAACTCATGAGCCATTTTGGTGTGTTTTTAGTTTAATAATCTATTTTGGACGATGTCTATGTTTATGTTCTATATTGATGAGGTGAATTTATTGGGGCATGTCATGTCTTAGTGGGGAATATCTATAAATTCGTTGAAAATCAAGGTTCTTATTTCTTTCCTAGTCCACAATAATGTTATGAAGGGTTAGATTTTTCTCGAAATTTCAAGCTATTACAAGTGGTTGTTACTGATTTTTCTTACATTGAAACTCCTTTCAAAACCTTGACCAAGAATGATCAGGCTTTCATATGGACCGACCAATGTCTAGATTCATATGAGTATCTAAAGGAGAATCTTTTTAGTGCTCATGTTCGCCATTTTCGAGAGGAATTAGTTATATTTTAGGTTTTCTACATTTATTTTCACCTTACCTTTGGTTGAGTTCTAATGCAGCAAAGAGAAGTCATCTCCTATGGTTTTGGACCATTATGACCCCATGAACATAACTATCCTACCCATAATATAGATAATTACAATATTTTGGTTACCATGATGTTATAGAAACACTACCCCATCAGTGAGTAATTTGTGGTATTCATGGATTATAAGAGCTTGAGATATATATTATCACATCCTAACATGTATTTTAAACAATAATGGAGGATTTAATTCTTTTAGTATTATCACTCCAAGATCACTTATACATAAGGGAAGGGGAATTTGGCTGCTATTACATTGATTATAAAGTCTCATGGGAATTTTTTCAAGATTCTAATGATGAACAGTGAGTGATTGAGGATCTTGATGCATTGAATCTTGATATGAAGAAAGTTGATGACTGAGGTTGTCTCTACAAGATGAGAATTTCTTCATCCAAGGTGTATTAAGAGGAATAATATTAGTTTGGGGACTCTTAAGTGGATATTTAGTGGGGTCATTTTCTCTTTGGGGATACACATGAGTGATATTTTGAGGATAATCAACATAAAATATTCTTCAAAGGGAGTCTCTTCATTCCCTTGATGGAGCATGAGATGGTTCTCTACAAGTTTCGTGGATTTACCTTAATAGTGTTTCATGATGTGGTTATGATGTATCATTCCACGAGGAGTCCATTTTAGTATCTTGGGATGAAGAGGCTAATTATAGATTTTGTATATGACTATTTGGTATTCGAGAAGGAGTATGATGAACTTCATGTTCATGGTGGGTTGCTTCAAACAATGGATGTCCCTTAGTGAAAGCAAGAGGATATTTTGATGGATTTAATGACCGGTTTACCTCAAAATCAGAGTAAATAGGATATTATCGATGCGATAATGGATATTTTGATGAATTTGATTCACTTAATGTTATTAAGGAGTTAGGCATAGTGGATTTATAGTCAAGAAAATATTTGGAGGAGACTGTGAGGTAACATGGGGCTCTAAGGGAGATCAACACTGAACATGATCCTCATTTTACCTTGTATGTATGGAAAGGTCTCCAAAAGGATTTTTATTCTTAGTTATGCTTCAAAAAAACTTTACATCCATAGAAATAAGATTATTTAGGGTGGACTATCCATACTCTAGAAGACATGTTTCATGCTTTTGTTCTAGATTTGGGGTGTTTATGGGTGAATCACTTAACCTTGGTTGATTATTATTATAATAATATATATCACTAAACCATATGTATGGCACACTTTTAAGAACTAAAAGAATGAAATTTCATATATCCATTTTATTTTACTGAGATTAGAGAGTTAAAAATTTTAAATTAGAATTGTTTCAGATCCTAAAAGAGATAGTGAAGGTGATTTGAGAACAAATAGAGGCTACCAAAGATTTTTTTGTGTATAATTCTAATAATAGGTGGTGTCCTATGGAGTTTGATATCAAGGATCATATATTATTGAAGGAATATCCTTGAAATGGATAGTGAAGGATTAGTTTTGGGAGTAAGATTTATCCCCAATTTATTATCCTTTTAAGGTATTGTATTTCATTAGTGGAGATGCATATCGATTGGCACTTACTTCAATGGTGGATCAGATACAGGATATTTTCACGTGTCTTATAATTATCAATATATTCATGATGACCCATCATGTCATTTAATGTGGTGATTTTAATGTTATGGATGATATATAGTTCATGGAATGACATACTGAGACTCATGATCATCATAAGAAGTTGTTACATGGGACAGTTATTCCCCTAATTTGTGTCATGTGTAAATATAGTGGTTAAGAATACTTGGAAACATGATTTGCATATTAATTCTCCACATACTAAGTTGTTTGATATTTGATTTTTTTTGAAATGACATGTATGATCTTGGATTGATTGATAAGTTGTTAATTATGCTATGTGATATTGTTCCCTCCCTTATGATGATTTTTGGGGATTCTGTTATAGTGGTATCCATGTTTGAGAGGAATTCTCATAGGGAACTTATTTTATAACCCCTTCATGTTCTCATCCCAAGTTTTGGTTTTGTTTATCAAGGATGAGAATTTTTTAAGAGGTATCAAATATAAGGGACTGGAATTTATTGAGACCTTTCTTTGTAAGGTTTTAGGTGACCGGTAGTCATGAGGGTAAGGGAAGGATTCTAGATAGTTTTGTATTATATAAAACTATTAGGATTCAATTATACTATTAGGGTTTTGTTATGGAATGGGGTTAAGTTTGTGGGAGTTAATAGTTTCTTTGTTTAAGTAGTAATTTATTATTTTTACATTGAATTTTTGGGTTATAAATTTATGGGTATCATGGAATTTTAATTAATATTACATTGGTTGGTTGTGATATAGAGATTTGTGTTGTGACTTATGGAATAATTTGTGAAATCATTGTGTCATGATGTATCATGATAGAATCCTTATTATTGTGTGTGAGTTGATTATTGTAGTGTGGTGACTCCTAGGTCATTATTATGTAATATTATGTTGGTTTTTTTATTCACCCATACATATGATTCCCTTAATAAATGATTTTATACATTGCATTGTGAAGGGCTTGATTACTGATTTCATGGTTCTTCCTTTTTGGGTATTATATCACTATGGTGTATGGGATATGATGTGAGTTCGTTTTGTGGTTGATCATGTTGAGGGATATGGTTGGGGATTTCACTATGATTTCTAGGGGTTGTACACTATAGTGGGAAACCATTTTCAAAACCTCGAATCTTCTAATTATCATCAATAAAACATTCATTGAACACATAGAAGAGGGGGAGGCATGTTGGGATATCTAGAAAATATCTTTAGATATGGGCTAGTTATGGCATGGAGAATATTTTTCACGATATGAAACAATGTTTTCCAAACGTTTTCTATAAATTCTAGGTGCTATTCAAATTAATTCTATTTCCTCCTCTCAAACATGAGGTGATTATATAGAATTTCGAATGAACTTTTGCCTTAGTTATTGATCCTTAGGAATTCTATTTGATTGGAGACTATCATCAAAACAAGGTATCTATTTTCCTCCATTAATTATTTAAATTGTTCTCTATATTCTTTTTTCCAATCCTTGGAAGTTCCCACTATTTCATTTTCTAATGATTCCTCATTAATGATTGATAAAAGTTTCATAATGGATGATTTTATTAGCATTTTTGGGTTTATTTTGAGGTTTTGTTTTGGTATTCATCATCCATCAATCCACCTTGTTTAGTGATCATTAATGATACCCATTGACCTAGGGGATTCAAGAATTCTCTTATTTTACTTTATCAATTTTGGGATTATTATTCATTATTTTTCAATTGGAAAATAGTTTTGATTAACCTAAGGAACATAAGAATTTAAAATCAGTTGAATCAAAGAGGATTAGTGTTTTACATGTGACTCTCATTTTAAACATATCGTTGGACCATGATATTTTATAGGCAGTGTGTTAGCTTACTTCAATGATTTTAACGCTTTAATAACTTATTAGTCATTCATAAAACTTATTAAATAAATAAAAGAATATATGAAAAAAATAATTAAATGAGGCATTAATTTTAGTTATCATTCTTCTTTATAATTTCTTCATATGATAAAAAAATTCATTGAGAATATTCATTTGATAATTATTTCAACAATTAGTTGCTATTATATTATGTTTCATTTATTTTAATGTCCTATAAATTCAATGTATTTTTTTTTAAATTATATGGAATTATTTTGAGACTAGGCGTTGAGATAGCATGTGATTCCGTGGATGAGAGTGCCCAGAATGATCTGTCGAAAAATGTTATGTTTTAAATAGTGCACATGAGCGGTCTTCCTAAAAAAGTGTAATAACTATGAAATGGGTGTTTGGATCAGAAATATGAGGGCATCATTACGTTCAGGATTACAATTTTATCCTAGGTGCGACATAAGTTTAATCGGCGTAGGCCTCCAGTGAAAAAAAACCCAAAATGGAATAACCGTAAATAAAATTATTAAATAAAATTATTTTATTTTTCAAAGGCTTATAACTCATGAATGGTGACTTAGATTGAAAATCTGAGACCACCGTTGAGCTCATGAGGGTATGCTTTCCTTAGCCAGTTCCTAACGTTGGCCAGCACAGGACAATAGTGGAAGGTAGTTTTTGACCATAAATAAAATAATTAACAATTATTTTATTGTCAAATCCATATAAATCCTAAAAGGTAACTCAGATTCGAAATACAAGAGTACCGTTGATCTCGTGAGGGTGTGTTTCCCTTAGGTGGAGCATAACCTTGAATAGAGTGGCTTATGGGTGAAAGATTGTTTTTTTGAACATTTTTATATTCATTTAAATAAATGTGAAAGTGTGTTTTTCTAACTTTTAAACTGGTTCTCAGATTAAAAATTAGAGGGCACTATTAAACTCAGAATGATGAGAGTCACCTAGAATGGAACTAACTTTGACGGCAAGGTTTGATTGGAAAAGTTAATATTCAGACTTTTGGGAAAAAAATAAATGAACTTAAAATGTTATTTTATTTTTTTTCTCAACCATTAGGTGGTGGAACAACAACACTGTGGTGCAGTGATAGAGTGACGACGATTCACATTAAATGAATCAAATTAATGGCTCGTAAACATGCATGGTAACAACACATTAAATGAATCGTAATAGGTATGCTATTTCATAAATTAAACTATATAACAAAAATGTTGTGATGTGTTTTCTTTTAATGGGTTAACGCATTAGAGAAATCTGGGTGAAAAGATGGACTTTCTCAGATGAACATACGATGAGAATTCTCTCCAATGATGAATGTTGAATGTTGGAGAATCACTAGTGACACCAACATACCTCGATGAACATGGATGAAGAGTGTCGAACGCCAACATAACATGAATCCCTGCGGACAGAACACTTCAACTACGAACTCCAATTAGGTAGGGATTGTTTTCTATGAATTTCCCCATTCTTGATTCTAAAATGATGAACGTGGATCAACCCACGAATAGGTTGATCCACGGATCACTTGTTCTTGAGGGAGGGTTCTTTCCTTGGGGTTTTTTCACTATGATTAATTATTTTTGTTGTATAGAACATCAACCCCAAGATTCCCCATGTTTAAACTTTAATGAGGATGTCATGGGCAACACGAACAAAGCCTGAGACCCTCCAACTTGTGTGTTCTTCATGGATGAACTTTCGAAATGGCAGTAAGAAGGTTTTAAGCCTTAGTAGAGAAGGAGTTTCCCCATGGAACCTTGAGGCGAAGGAGGCACAAATAACGGACCATCGGAGAGGACCCGGTGATCCGTGGAAGAACTTGCGAACAATGGTGACCGTAAGCAGGTGGAGGTGTGCTACAATGACACACTAGAAATGGAATTTGTGGATAGTTAGAGCCCCGATACCATGAACTGGATTCCCTTAGGCGTCTAATATAGAGGATACTCGACCAACACTCACATGACGGGCAAAGGGAGATGGCCTGCTAGCTGCAGGTAGGACCAGGGTGCGCCAACCGGGCCGCTATGCGGCCCAATCAAGAAATGTAACTGGCCTGCTTCTGAAGACTTGTTGGATGTGAGTTTGGAGGAGGCTGATATGATAGGAGGTGATGTTAGTCCGGAGACCTTAAATGACCAGCAGGTTGAACGTAGGGTGCACGATCCAACTTCGGTTGGTGAAGAGGCCAGGGAGGATCAACAGGTCGAATGTCTGAGGTAGTAAGTAGGTGTCATGAATGTGGATAATAATTATAATGGGGCAAGGCGCAGCCCTTCGGTGGAGAGCACGTACCAGAGGCTGGGAGACAATGTCAAACCACCTGTAGAAAATGCTACTACTGAAGATCGGCGACCCCCTTTGATGGAGTGTAATACTCCAGTCCAGAATCCTGGAACCAACTCAGAGTTTGCTGCTGCTACTTTAAGGGAGCGAGCTAGAATTGAAAGGGAGGATTTGGGGGGATGGAAAGAGAATATGAGTGGTCCAGTTGGTCGATCATTTAGTGATGTTGTTAAAAGTGGGAATCAGATGATAGATACAGCTGATGGACCTTTGTCTGCTACTCCAAGAAGAAGACCAAGGAAGGACTACTCATTTCTTATGAGGCCGATGCGGACTAGATCTTCATCAAAGAGGAATAATGAGGTGAATTTGGCTTTTAAAAAGGGTAGAAAGACCAAGAAGGCACCCCCAGATCAATATGTTCTTGAAAAACTTTGCAGTCGGGTTCAAAGTGGAAGTTTTTAGAGGCATCTGGAATGGGAATCAGCTACCGGTTAAGAGGAATCCTGCTTAGGATGCGGAGATGAATCCGGTTACTATGATGTGTAAGTCTATGTTGTTTTATGCTGTCTGACTTGTCTATGGTTGTATGTTTGGGTACCGAGAACCCATAAACCGACTTCTTGAAATGAAAAAAATGAATTGAAGGCCAGGTGCGTTGTCTTACTTTGTGATTAGGCTTTTTGATCTTACATCATGGTTTTCTTGTGGATTTATTTTTGGTATTTCCTTGTTGGTTTGGGGTCCCTACTGAGTATTTTGTTACTCACACCTACACGGGCTTCCTCCACATGTGTTGTGTCTGGTGCAGACAACTGACGACTTGGCAGAGGACTTGGTGGCCTAGGACTAGGCAGTGCCCAGTGAGATCAGGTAGGCAGGATGTGCTTCTATAGCTTCTAGAAGCTACTCTATACTTACCCATCAGGTAGGGTTTCCAGCGGATGGCTTTCCATCAATCTTGTAGTTTCTCTTATTGTAGTTGTCTTTTTTTGGGTTTTTATTTTGGCCCATTTACATTCAATTGTACATTTACACTTAGTGGTAGTTTAGTAGCATGCATGTTCTCTTTTCATAGTTTTCTTTGGAGGTGGTTGTATGTGCATGTGTACAGGTACTCAGGAAAATGCCTCTCACTTGAAGGTTGACACATTCCACACTAGTCACCATCCCCTATCCTTCAGAAGGTCGAATTGGGGTATTCAAGGCATGGTCCCTTGGGGACAGGTCATGAAAAAGTGGTATCAAAGGTGGAATGTGCTACCTCAAAGACCGGGATTCTGTGGTTTCATTTTTGGGCAACAATGTTAAATGTTTTGGGTTCAAAATTCTGATTGTGGGAGTCCAGTGTTGGTGCAGTGGCCGACGTATCCATACTAAAGGAACTTGAATTCTGATTTTAGACTCTATACATAAAAACACTGGTTGCATGCATCATATAGGAATTTAGTTTTTCCTCATGATCTTTTGAATAAGAGTAATCTCACCAGGTATAATCTATTAATCACGATTCATCTTGATCTCTTTAAAGATGCCTCTATGTAGACAGCTAGCCAGGATTCTAGTGTGTGGCCATGAATATGGTCCATAGAGTGATGATGCTTCGATATAGAGACCATTTCCCGAGATGTCACCTTTGGGTGGTGTACCATCTTTTCCACCACCCATTGGTCAATAGTTACTACTGGCGCTACTAGTAGAGGAAACATGTAGGCTTAGTGCCTTACCTGAGTTTCAGCGACAAATACCCCTTAGGTTCTAAGGAAAGCCAGACTCAAAGGTGGTTACATACTATCATGATGCGGTGAACAAGTTATCCATCTATTCAGGGAACCATTAGATCATATGGTAGTCCTAAAAGTGAGCCTTATACATGGATCAATAGGGAAATGATGAGGTTTAGATTACCTGATCTTATGATGAGGTGACTTTTTCATGGACAGAGCTTGAGAACCTCTCTCTGATAAGGGTATCTTTCCATAAAAGCTAAGGGCTATGCGTGGCCAAGAGTTTTTTCAGCTTTGGAGTGATGAAATGTTGGTAGATGAGTATTCATTGAGACATACCGACCCTTCTAGGTACTTGATGAATACGATGCGACCAGTGATTCAAGGATCAGGACTCTTAACGATATGTGTTTAGGGACATCTAAGCCAACATTATTCCCTTGTACATTCCTACTTATGCTAGGGTGCTAGAGAGAACCTTTTTGGTTGGAAGTTCTTTGGATGAGAAGATACAACCAGTGGATGTCAGTAGTGGGAAATTAGGTAGACGATGTGAGTCTCATAGACTTGGACATGTAAGATGTTCCATGAAGTGATCCCAAGGCAGGGGATCTATATCCCATGGCTCATAGGGTGAGTCTAGTCGGCCTAGGAAGAGGTAATTCTTTTCGAAAGATGGTAGGGGACATATCGCTAGATATTTTCTCGCCCTTCATGCTAATAGTGAAATGGTGGTGGGCCACTGGGGAAGAGGAAGTAACAAGAACAGATGAATTTGCAGGGTGGTAGATGTGGCAGAGGAGTTAGAAGATCCATAGGAGGTGATATACTTTTCGACATGTTACAACCACCCCCCCTATGTGTTCCCCACCAGGCTCAGGGAGTGGGAGGAAATGGGAAGGGAGTAGCTACATACGGTCAAGGAATATGTCCAAAGGGCTCCTAGAATGATTTGAGGTATAATCTATGTCTACTCTTAGCTAGCGTATAAATAGACATAGGTGTTAATCATTCCTTTTTGTCACAAATCTTTTTCAAGCCCTAGAGTTTCCGGTCAAACCGTTGACTTGACCCTTAAATCTAGAGTTTCCTCTGGGAGGAGACTCGATAATCACACATATGCCGATAGTGTCATCTAACCCTTGAGGTAAGAGTTTCGGTTGGAACCTCTCGGTGGCAGCATCGTGGCCTTATGATGTTAGTTTGGATAGGGACTAGTCATCAATAGTTTATTCTTTTATTGACTATTTTAGGCAAAGGATGCAGTATATACACAGTGTTCAAATAGGGATTTCCTTGTTTAGTGAAAAAAGGAAACTCAGACAAAATGGAATAAACTCATGCATAGGTGGGTGCAACCAATCATTCTAGAGGCGGCCAACCTTACCCTCATGACAGTGGATGTTTTGAGTTTTTAGTTCCTAGTAGTAGTGCTAGAGTATAGTGATGTCCCTTCAAAAGATGTTTTCAATATTACCTCCCTATAGGGTGATGGAATTCTACATCATTCTACACCCTAAAATAGAACCTATATCTGCATCAGTAAATTGGAAGGATTTCATAGAGCTTTAGAAGCTGAGGGTGTTGGTGGGGGACTTGTAAAAGAAGGTATTAGTAAGACCCAATGTTTGAGGTTATATGAGGATTACCAGAACTTTAACCAAGTGGTGGTGGATAATGAGTACCCACTACCAAAGGGGAAATGAGAACATCAATCAGTTGAAAGGGGTGTCCTTTTTCATGGAGAGAAATTTGACCTTAGGATTTTCAGCAGTTGAGACAAGGATGATGGATGCAGTTCTATTAGGACTATGTCTTCAAGATAGTCTATACTCCTCGGAAGGGGAACATGGTGGTAGATGCTCTCAGTAGGAGATAGAGTTCACAGCTACTGAATGAGGCCTCAGATGAGTAGGACTCGCTTCATATATCCTTTGTGGATGGTGAGAAGACATCTTTTCTTTAGTCGATAGTAGTTTCCCCTCCACTCTTACAATGAGTCAGGGAGGTACAACTCAGAGATTAAAACTACAAGACTACAAGTTCCCAAATGTCCATAGGGCATACCCCTGATGGATATTCTAAAGGTGGGGAGCACGTCATCCTTTTTAGAGGAAGCACCATTTTAGTTACATGGGGAGTTATACCATATGGGTGATCATAGAACAAATCACCAAGTCAGCCCACTTCCTACCCATTCTAGAATAGAGTTCAATAGAGATCTTGGGATACCTCTACGTGCAGAAGATAGTTTGACTCCATGGAGTCCCTCTTAAGATAATATCAGATCCAGATACACAGTTTACATCACTGCTATAGAAGGTATTTCCAGAGGCATTCGGGACTCAGCTACACTTGAGCATATTATTTCACCCACAGAATGATGGCCAGATGGAGTGGACTATATATACCTTGGAGGACATGCTCTATGCTTGCATCCATGATTTTGGTCATTGTTGGGACGATCACTTGCCACTGGTGGAGTTTTCATACAACAACAACTATTACTCCACCATTCGCATGGAATAGTTTGAGGCTTTGTATGAAAGACCATGCATATCACCTCTTTGCTGGACAACCCCAGGGGAGTCAGCACTCATGGGTCCATAACTCGTATAGGCTACCACTGAGAAGGTGAAGATCATCCAGGAGCAGATGAGGACCACATAGAGCAGACATAAATCTTTTACTGATAGGAGACAGAGGCCCTTGGAGTTTGAGGAGGGAGACCATGTGATCCTTCGAGGGTCACCCCGATGGGGATTGCAGAGATTTGGTCGGGGTGGAAGTTATCTCTGAGGTTCATCAGACCATTCCAGATTCTGAGCAGAGTTAGCAAGGTGGCATACCACCTAGGTCTTCTCCCACAGATGCATCGGGTGCACGATGTTTTTCACATTTCACAACTGATGAGGTATGTGCAAGATCCATCCCACGTCATTGACTGGGACTAGCTGGACATTGAAGATGGGATGAGGTTTGCAGAGTTTCCAGCAGAGATAGAGGATCGATATGGGAGGGTCCTCCATGGATGGTCGATTCCTCTAGTGCATGTTCGGTGGTAGCACGAGAATATCCGAGAGAGCACGTGGGAGCGGGATGCTGAAATTCGTCCTCAGTACCCTCATTTGTCTATTTATCTTTGTTTTGGATAATGAGGAGGTAAATCCCTAATGTGGTGAGTAATGTAATGTCCCAGAAATTCCATGTATTTTCTTAAATTATATGGAATTATTTAGATACTAAGTGTTGAGATGACATGCGATTCTGAGGCTTGGAGTGCCCAAAATGACCTGTCAATAAATGTTATGTTTTAAATAGTGCACATGAGAGGTTTTCCTAAAAAAGTGGAATAACTCTTAAATGCGTGCTCAGATTTGAAATCTGAGGGCATCGTTTCATTCAGGATGGCGGTTTTACTCTAGGTGCAACATAATCTTAGTTGGAGCAGGCCTCTAGTTAGAAAACCTAAAATTGGAATAACAATAAATAAAAAAATTAAATAAGTTTTTTTTATTTTTAAAATGATTATAGCTCACTAAAGGTTACTCGGATTTAAAATATTAGATCATCATTGTTCTTGTGAGGGTATGATTTCCTTAGGCGGAGCCTAATAATGGCCATTGCGGCCAACAATGGAAATTAGTTTTTGGCCATAAATAAAATAATTAAGTAAAAATTATTTTATTTTCAAATACTTATAACTATTAAATGGTAACTTGGATTGGAAATCCTAGAGTACAATTAAGCTCGTGAGGGTGTGTTTCCCTTAGGCATAGCTAAACCTCAACAAGAATGGGTTGAGGGTGAAAGATTTTTTTTTTGAACTTTTTTAAGTTCATTTAAATAAAAGCAAGAGTGGGGTTTTTTAACTTTTAAACCGATACTTGGATCAAAAATCTAGGGGCACCGTTGAACTTAGAATGGAAGGATTCCCCTAGAATGGACCTAACTTTGATCATCAAGGGTCAACCATAAAAGTTAAATTTTAGACTTTTAGGAAAAAAATAAAATAACTTAAAAAGTTATTTTATTTGTTTTTTCTTATCGTTGGGTGGTGGCATGGCGGAACTATGATGAGGAAAAAAAGAAAATATGAGTCACATTAAATGAAGCTCATTAATGTCTCATAAACGTGCATCGTAATGACACATTAAATAAAGTGTAACTGGTATGTTGTATCATAAATGAAACATCATAACGATGTGACGACACAACGTAACAGAAATGTTGCAACATGTTTTATTTTAATGAGTTAACATGTTAAAGAAATCAGGATCAAAGGGTGGAATTTCTTTGAAGAACCTATGGTGAGAATTATCTCCAACGAGGAATGACGAATGCCAGAGAATCTCCAGCGACACTGATGCACCTGGTAGAATGAGACTAGAGCACGTCGAACGCCTATGGAACTTGAATCCTTGAAAATGGAACGCTTCAATGATGAACTCCAATGAGGTAGGGGTTGTTTTGTAGGAATTTCCCTGTTCATTATTCTAATATGATGAATTAAGATCAACCCAAAAACATGATGATCTGTAGATTGATTGTTCTTACTGGAGGGTGATTTCCTTGGGTTTTTTTGCACTAGGATTAATTATTTTTGTTGGATATAACATCAATCTGAAGCCTCCCAATGTTTAAACTCTAATGCGGAGGGCGCTGGCTGACGCGAACAAGGCCGAAGCCCCTCTATATTGTGAGTTCTTCATTGTTGAACTTTCCAAAGGGCTGAAAGAAGGTTTTGAGTCCTTATTAGAGAAGGGGGCACCACATGGAGGCCTGAGGCATAGGCAGAATGAAGAACATACCACCAGAGCGGACCCAGTGGTCCGTAGAAGAACCCGCCGATGGTGCTCCACAACAGCGTGCCAGAAATGGTAGCTGCAGACAGCTCGGACCAGGGTGCACCGAACCGGATTCCCTTAGGCTTCCAGGCTAGAAGATACCCAACCCACACTCATGAGCTGGGCATAGGGAGTTGGGTTGCTGGTAGCAGGCCAGACCAGGGCGCACCAACTGCGCTGCTATGCGTCCCATGTTGGAAATGTAACTGGCTCAATTCTACAAAATGGGATGCATGGTAACACTGAGCCACTAGGTGGAATGGGTTGGGAATAAACCTGCCCACCGATTGTCGACCGGGATAAAAGGGAACATGTCGCCGGGCGGCCCAGCGGGCTGGACCCTTGGCCGAATTGTGTCGGGTCTAGCAGGGCCCAATGGGCCTGGCCCACTAGCCAGGCCAGACAGGGCCGGCCCAGACACGAACCGGGTCAGTTTGGTCCAATTGAATCAAAACGAGGCACGTGGGGCCCCTAGTCCGGGTTGGTCATGTTGGTCCGACCGAGTTGGACCAGGCCAAGACGTAACTAGCCCCTGTGTACTAACACACCAATGTCTTTCAAACCAGGCATCTGATTGATGAGCCATTTGTGGAGTTGAAACACTCACGACAAGGCAGATATTTGGTCATACTGTACCGAGAATTTCATGGAAGATGGAATATGACGAATGGTTTGAGGATCATTTTCTCCCGAAATCAAGCGTAGTACGTGCAGAAATCATACAACTAACTTAGAACTGAAGACTGCTGAAAAGTGACCCTATGTGGATCAGCTACGATGGCCCAATGGGAAGTGGATTTGTGAGACCCAAAAGGACCATAATGGGGAGCAGCTCTATGTGACCCGGTAGACCCATGAGACTCGATGTGGAGGAGTAATTTAGTATGATGGCTGGGGTGGGATGTAGCTATGTGTGATATGACATGCCCACAATGGGGATCAGCTCTGTGTGACCCATCATAACCACGATACTAATCAAGTATGAGTACCACAATTGTCCAAGGTTAAGGGGAAGTGGCTCTATCTGACCCGACAGACCCATGGTGGGGAGTGGCTCTGTGTGACCCAACATGCCCATGATACTCATTTGGAATGAGTATTTCAGTAGCCCAAGGTGTTCAGTGATATGACTGATAGTCTTACATTCCTCACTCTATATTATACCTAGCGTGATATGTATTACTTCATGATCATGCATCGTGGTTTGATTTTGGATTGATATGTGGTCTTTCCTTATTGGTTTGGGGTCTTTACTAAGTATTTTGTTACTCACCCTTGCACGGGCTTCACCTGCATGTGTTGTGTCTGGAGTAGATGACCAATGACATGGAAGAGGACTTGGTGGCCCAGGACTATGTAGTGAACATTGAGATCAGGCCGACATGACATGCTTCTACTACTTTCAGAAGCTTCTCTATACTTACCCATTAGGCGGGGTTTTTAGTGGATGACTTTCCATCGATCTTGTACTTTCTATTTTTGTAGTTGTCTTTTGTTGGGTTTTTATTTTGGCCCATTTATTTTCAGTTGTACCTTTACACTCAGTGGTTGTTTATTAGCATGCATGTTCTCTTTTTCCAGTTTTCTTGGGACATGGTTGTATGTTCCTGTGTACAAGTACTTAGGAAAATGCCTCCCACTAGCTGGTTGACACCTTCGGCACTAGTTGTCAACCCCTAGCCTTCAGGAGGTTGGCTTGGGATAGTCACGGCATGAGACACAGAGGAGGGGTCATGGAATTTCTTGCATAAACCTATTCATAATGAATTGAACTAATTAAAATGTAAAGAAAAAATTATGATCACTAAAATTAGTACCAGTGGATGGATATATTTTCTGTTGATTTAAGAATATATAGAACAATTATATAAGTGTGTATTGTTTATTTTATTATGTTTATACTAATAATATGAATTTTCCTGCATATTTTTTTAAATACTATAACCATTTATTTTATTTAAATTGAATCCAGGTAAAATTGGATAATATAGAGAGGGTAGGGATATTTTGTATTACTATGGAGGAAACTTGGTGTGGATAATAGTGGGATGATATAGATGACATGGAAGGGTGTTGGAGATGATGTCATGGAAATTTTCCTAGATCAAATTATTGCATAGTCATTGAATATCAACCATTCATCTATATTTTTCTATTTTAATTTTCCTATGATTACTTATTTCATTAGGGGAATTATCTTTCCTTGAAGTAGGTAATGTTGTGTCTTATTGTATGGAATCATTTAATTGAAATTAAATAATGAATTGATTAGATGGAATGACTAAATATGTTTTACTAGAAATATAGTAATAATATAATGGTTAAGTGAATAGAATCGAATAAGGATAAATGTAATGGGATTTTAATATGTGATTTTTGGTAAACATGGTTTATAATAATTATGGTTTTAAAGGTAATGATATTAATTTTGGAAGTAATGAATCTGGTTATGGTTACTGGATTTATAATGATTAAAGGGAAACCTATTGGTATTAAACTAGTAATGTCATTTCTAACATATATTTGATATCATAAATTTATATAATAATTTTTAATGGATTAATAAGAAATAATAGTAATTAATATTGATTCTTATAGTTTTCCTAGTAGAATAGTATCTTCCTCGTTTGTTGTTTTGGAAGATGGTTTTTCATGTGGGATATTGGTTATAGTTCAATTCATTGATTGGATTCTTTCCATTAGAATTGTTGTAAGTTTTTATATAATAATAATTTTCTATTATCTCTTGTGCTCCACAACCCAAATTGGAAAGCATTTATGATACCCATACATAGAATTGGGTTTTGGGTATCTTCCCAACATCTAGGTTGTTGAGGATATAGATGGCTGACTACCCCTACCTTACACTCTCTTCTAGATATAGTATGATAAAGTGTCATATTTGGCCCATAATAAATTATGGTTATAGGATGTGTATTCATACAAGTTTTAGTGGGTCAGAGTTATGACATATATGTATGTAGAATATTTTTAAGCTTAAGGTTATTATATATACTTGTATCTAGGTTATAATGGATTATAATTATTACAATAATATATATACACACACAAGATGTAATGGATTAAGGTGTAGTGTTTATTTAGATGGGCTGTAATGAATCTCAATTTACTATGATATTATGAAGATGTGATAGTGATGTGGTTGTGATGGGTGGTTGTGGATATTCTTAAATTGAAGTGGATGTTATTTTCTTACACAAATGTGTGATATGAATTATATAGGGAATGAGAATGCAAGAATGTATGACATTGGGGCTTAGTGTGACTGGTTCAGTGGGAAAGTGGAATGAGAGTACCTTTTCATATATGTGTATATATATGTTTCCATGATATATTAATTAATTATATTCATTATAGGGTGATTGGTCCTTGGGGTAGTTGAGATCTTAGATATACCAATTTTGATAATGAGTTGATTTCACTATTTGTTCCTTAAAGATATAGTTTATTTTTCCATATTTGAATGAACAAATTTGGGAAGGATCTTACTGAGTATACATATATTGTAACCCATATATATATATATATATATATATATATATATGTTTTTCTAGATCCATTGGAGAGAGTTGGTGGTTGAGTTGGACGTTAATAGCTCGAGGATGTTATTCGACGTTGCTGGTGATCATACATTTTTTCCTTATGAGTTTATGACATATTTTTTTCCTTTTTAGTATTAAACTTTATGGGATTAAATGTATTGATATTGGTATATTCTATTTAGGGAGTGTATTTTTATATTTTTCATCATTTCCTAGGAATTTGTGTGTAATGTCTCCCATATATATGTATTTTATACCCTTAGTTTTAGTTGAAAAATCATGGACAATTTATGGCAGGCTTTAGGGGTTACACCTAGAAATATATCCATCCCAAGAGGGGTACTAAAGGGGGATAGTCCTGGCATTTTTTATGAAACCATATGGTAATTAATTTAATGATTTACATTAACATTTTACCAACATAACCTAAAACTTTTAGGATAGTTTACTCACAGTCATTTAGATTGTAATAATCATTCATTTTTTAGCTTTGAACTTCTCAAATTCTATAAATAATGTTACTAGACATTGAGAAACTATATTATCTTTTGAATAAAATCCTAAGAAACAAAAACTTCCCATGTGTTATGAAATAACACTTATTATTTAAGTGGTAAAATTTAACAAAAAAATTATTACTTCTGTATCACATATGACGTTCTTTGTGTTTTTGAGAGCTTTATTTAAAATATATTTTTTAAAATGTCATTAATAGTGCTGATATTACATATCTCATATTTTAAAAAACATTAGGATAAAATATTTTATCCTAGAAATTTTTTTATCGTTTTTCTTCTTCTCAAAACTTGTTTTATAATTCTATGAATCATAAACCATGCCTATTAATATCATATTCTTCATAAAAACTCTTTTTAGGGAAAATATTATATTATAACATAAGATAAATGAGATGAAGAGGAACATACTTTAAATAGATGAATTTGATATTGATATATTTTATTAGAATAAAATCATTAATATAGAAACTCATTGCATAATCACTGGAATGAAAACTCATGATGCTTCAATTATTCCATTGTTTTTTAATTATTGTATATTTATAAAACTTGTAAAACATATAACTATTATCATATAGTATTTAAAACTGTAAATTTGAATTCAATAATACAACTACTTGATATAGAAATTCCATTGAGTTTTTCAAACCCCTTAAAATATTATATATAATTACATCCTATAGAATCATTACATGTCCTTCATGATAACCCCTTTATGTTTCAATTACCTAAATAAGTACTCAAAGAAACATTGTTGAATGTTCCTATTAGTTTTTATTCTTTTAGTTTAAAATTTCACCCACTTGTACAATCAAAACAAAACCAGAAAATATGAATCACTTTCCTAATTTTAGCAATCCATAATGTTTTTTTATTAATGGGTTAAAATTTATTTAATTTTTTATATTATCAGAACATTAACATAAAATATAATATAATAAATTCCATAGTTTTATAAATCCTAAAATAAATATTGAGTGAATCAAACTATGGTTCTAATAATAATCTAATTTCACCTATTAAATGACTTCAACTGTAAATTTATTTTTGAAGGTTTTTTAATAATACATATATTTTAATTACTTAAGAAATATTCTTATGTTTGTACATATTTAATATGTTTCTTAAACTTTTATTCTCTTTATCAATGATTAATCTAAAAGTAATGTTTGATGATGATAATGACACTTATCAAATAGAGAATATTTTATAAATTGAGTATCATATTTACATCAAATTAATAAGGTCTTTTATTAAATAGACTACCACTAAAATGATGAACCCTTTTAATTTTCCATCATATCTATTAATGAGTCAAGATCCATATTTCATTTTGAAATGATCCCACTTTAGTGTTAATATAACCACTTAGTTATTTCAGAAGTCCATTATGAAAATAATATTATATATGAATCTTAGACAGTAAAATGGAAAACCCTTTTCCAAAATCCATTATATGGATATAATCCAAATAATATTCATCAAGTATCCAAACTAAGGGTTTCATAGATATGTGTAACCAAATAACATAGTGGGATTTGTTTACTAAACTCTTTGTGTTGGTTATACCCTTCATGCCATACACAAGATAATCCATGGGAACCTAGATTTATTGTGAAACTACCTGGTAGGATGATTAAGGTACTGACATGTGTATTATTTGGAAGGAATATGAATCTTATTATGATTTAATGGGGTTTTAATCTAAAAATATTATCTCATGTTATTACCTTTATATATAGGATAACTTCCATAAATTTAGTTTAGAATCCTATTCCTTCAACCAACTTAATATATTCAAACCATATTGATGTGTAACTCTTTACATGATTCAAAGCTTGTGTTACTAATCCAACTAAAAATTATAATATATTCATACATATAAAAATACCTCCCATGTATATGGTTTGTGAAATCCATTATTTTAAAGGTTTATAATCATATGAAAATAATAATCCACACATGAGTAATTTTGGCTCCATTGATAGAGAAACCCCACATTCCTTGACAAGGCATAAGCCTCTAGGACAGTGATCAGTATAATCCAAAGCCCCTCTACCCAAGGACAGTTTACATAGGAGATGTATCAATTCCATCATAAATATAACACATAATATGTATAAACTACAATTAACCATTAAATTATGGCACATTTCCTAGTATAATCCTATTTCAATATAGAATAAAACCAACTCCATTATGATACCAAGCATGTAAATCCTTATATGAATATATGAAAATTTATAAAAATTGTTCAAAACATTAAACTAAATCATACATAAAAATTAATAATATAAAAATTATATTTATGAATAAATCAAGGGAAAAATTATACAATGGATAATTTATATATTTAAAGATATGGAAAACAATTTATGTACAAATCATAAATAAAGAAACTATAAATATTTTCTAATTAAGCAAGGCCTAATGCACATTTCATAATTAAATAAATATAAACACTTTATATTTATTAAAAATATAAACTCTTTTTATATTATTAAATAAGTGAAATTTATATTAAATATTTGATATTTTATGAAATACAATCATTTTGTATTTATATTCTATTATTTAAATAATTTAATTAATCTAAATGTCTCATATTTAATATAAAACATGACAAAATCAATTATCAAAACTTCTATTATTGTATTTAAAATAATTTTATGAATAATAACTTTTGATTTTAATAATTAAAATTAATTATTATGAATAATTCATGATTTAATATATAAACTCTTACATATTTTTTTCTATATTTTTTAAAATATTAACATTTTATAAATTACTCTTATAATTTTCATATAACATTTTTATTTCTATATTAAAAGTCATTTAATATAATTTTAAAGATGTAATAGTGACAATTAATATTTATGGTTATTTTTTTAATAAATTTTTCATATAAAAATAATTAATTAGTTTATAAAAAAACATTATAAATAAAAAATATCCTAAAATACATTTTATTATGGTTTGTAAACAATTTATGAAAAATTTATATCCAACATTTATTGAAAATTGGAAGAATAAAAAAATATCATTCTTCATTGTATTTAATGACACCCCTTATGCTATCAATTATATTTTATGATTGATTAAATGTCTTACATAATATTGAAACAGTGCTAGGTGGATCACATAGGAATAACTCGGTGCATAGAGTTACTTTTAAAAATAATATTGTATTCCAAAAATCTGATCCATTTGATATAACTTCTATATGAGATTAAAACCAATAAAAAATATTAATACATTACATGGGGACTTTTGTAAGGAAAGTGAGTGCACCTAGAAACCATGGATTATGATAACCCTCTATATAGGGGTAATCATGTGTGGATGATTTTTGTAAAAAATAAAGTCAATTGTTTGTATCTATTTCACCCTACGATATGTTATGATGCAATATTATATGATTCCTAACAATCATTTTTATGATTTCACATATATCTTATTAATAATTAAATAATTTATTTTTTTGCACTTCAATGGTGTTATTTTATTATATGATATCCCATATCATACATTGTGATACACTAAAAACTGAAGGGGTTGAATTGATTTATTACTTATGATATACCATATTTTATATTATGACTCAAACATTGTTTAAAATAAAAAATATCATATATCAAGTCACAAAACTAAATATTAGGCATATTCTAAAATAGAAAATTTTAAAACTATACCACATGATATATTATTCATTTTAAACATGATTTCATGAATCAAAGATCATGGTCAATCTTTGATTCCACCAAAGGGTTTTATAAGATCAACTAACACTTATTCTAGGTTGTAGAAACAAAAAGAATCAAAATTTACAAATATCACCGTGAATGAAACCCAAAACCATATCTACATAAAATGTTGTACTAAAATGATTCATACTTTATATTGATGAGCTCCCACATCTTCATTAGTCACGTAATATTGATAAAGACAATAGAGTGGAATCCAAGGGAATCTCTCCTCTAAGGTGTATCTAAGTTTAGTAATGAATCACCCATCACATCGGTGGGATTCTCCTCACACTCATGATATTCTATAATCTCGATCAAGTAATCGTCTGGGGAGAATGAAATATTTTTGAAAGAATCCATATAATTCATTAAACACCCATATATATGGGATTGGTCTATTTTTGTAGTCTTTACATACACTCCTCGATCCCTATTAATTTACTCATGAATTAAACAATTCATGTGTAATGCCTCAATTGATCACACATTCATCACATTAATATATTAATAATCATTTTCATTTTAACTTATATCATTCCTATATTAATGATAGACCACATATAAGAATAATATTTCAATTATTTACTGTTACACTGCTATGACAAGGTAATGACATGTTATTTCATTACCAGCCTACCAATATCCCTAAAAAAGTAATATCATATACCTTAGTTTTCATGCATGTCATACTCTCCATTATTAAAATATTTTAGAATAAAACATGTCATAATGGACTTAAAAAATTCATGTACTTTAAGTAATATATCATTCAAAAGACTTTAATTATTTCCTTTTAGCCAAAACTTTTACCTTTTCCTTTCTATACCATAATTATAAAACATCATCCTAGAACTCCAATGTAATTATAAACAATATTCAATATAATTATGGTATTAGAAAAAACTTTTTTAACCCATTTATGTTATAATTCAAACTTAACTATTGAAACAATTTCAATAGTGATTATATATTGAAAACCATTATTATATCAAGCGTGAGTGGTGACCCCAGTATCTCTATGTCATTTATTTAAACTATTATATTGAGTTAATGAGTTGATACCAAAGAACCTTAAACCATATTACACTATATTAGTGATTTATAAACTTCATATCACTCTTATTAATATTTTTCTTGATAAAGACACTTCAAATTTTCTATCAACAAAATAGATTCAATATTCTCATGTTACATTTTAAACATGAGATACATAGAATAAAGAATAAATGTAGAGGCATCAAGAAAATATTTTTTTAGGATTAATATAAGTATTTTTATCTTCTTATATAGTTCTCGTAGGTAATTTATCGTAATTTTTTCTCCAACACGTATTATATTTCTTATTTCTTTAGAATTTCCCTCAAGATTCTATATAAGTATTATAAATTTCTTTTAATAAGATTATCTTTATCAATAATTAATCTCAATGTCAACGTTTATGATAATGGATTTTTTATATATAATAAATGATTTTATAACATGTGTATCAAGTTTTATAATCATTTAAAAAATAATTTTATGATTTTTTCTCAAACAAAAATATTGGCCCCTTTTAAAATTTACATCATTTTTATTAGCGAGACCAAGTTCATATTTCCTTGATGCTTTGAGTCTGCTTTGTAATTTCTCTTTTTTCTTATATATTTAGGTATGAAATAAGGATAATCATATTATATATTAATATAGAATAACTGAGTGGAAAAATCCTTTTCCAAATGTATCATATAGATTATCTCAATTATAATCCTCCAATATCCTATCTATTAGGGATTTCCAGAAAAGAGTAACCCAAATCTCAATCCATATACAATATCTTAATCCAATTAAGGTCACCCATATACTAATTTCCATATAAATGAAAATAAATTGATACCTAGAGTTGGAATGCCCTATCTATTTATATGATTGAAGAGTTAGAAAGTGAATTATTCAGAAGGAATATAATATCTTATATATTATAGAGGATTAATATCTTACAATCTTATTTGTTTTTTTCCCTTAAGTTATGTCTGCTTATAATAATTTATTTTCTTTATTATATTCCTTTAGCTTAATTAATATGATCAAAACCATTATTTTATAACACCTAATTCAAATCATGATTTATGTTACATACCCAAAAATAAATGATAATTATAAATATAAAAAATCAAACACATCACATGCATAAGGTTCACAAGACATTTAATATAAAAAATATAATATTATGAAACCAAAATTAATAAAATCATAAGTATTTTACAATATTTATCTATCTATATCTTTTCTAAATAGTGCATAATACCCAATACATTTACACCACAATTTATATTTTTCTCTTTTATATTGGTTTATGTTTTTTCAATTGGATTTCCTCTTGTGTTTCGAGTGTTCTAAATTTAATTTTGGAATTTTTGGCATGTTTTATTATATTTTACAGTTTTGGTTCATTGTTGAGGGGTAAATATATGAAATCTTGAGGATGATCCTATTTTTAGTTCATTTTGAACTTCCACAGTTTGAGTTTCACGGGTTGTGCATGGTTTGGTTCAAACTATGCATCTCCTTGGGGAAAATATATGAGTCATTAGGTGTCTCTAGTTGATAACCCATGACCTAAGAATGGTTATCCAAACCATACGGATGGTATTCTCATGGTTCGTCAAATTTTAACAGAACCATGTCACATAGTTGAAACATGGTTTTCCAAATAGTGTGGCCAAACTGTATGGGTACCTAGTGTGACCAGTAAGTAGTGCATGATTAGATCATGGTTTGGGAAACTATGTGTCCTAATGGTTAACAGTGTCCAGGTGTCTTAAAATTTTGAATTTACCATTCTACCCTCTTGTATGTTTATGCCTAAATTCCCCCTATCCCCTTTCTTGGATTATGTGCCTCAATAGGAGATCCTACCTCTTCCAAGACTCTCCACCTATCCCTAGGGTGGATCTAATGAATTTATTCAAGTTTTAGGGGTGAATCTTCAAGGCAATCTCCTCTTCTATTCCCCGTCTTAATCCTTCCATTTTATCTTGATTTCATCTTTTTCCTTGGTCTTGTGGTTCTAGGGTTCATGTTTTTTTAATTTTAAATTAGGGGTTTTGTCTTCTTAGGGTTTCTATTTGACGTTCTTACTTCTTGGAAAACATACGAGGTTGCTTCAGATGGGAATTATTGAAGAGAATGTGGTTTGTGGTATGTTCACTTTTCCCTTTCACTTTAAATTTGAAAATATGTTGATTTATTTATTTTAAAATATCCCATGGATATTAATTAATGACATATAGTTTTTAGAATAATAGTTTTATGTGATATTAGGTGCTTTCCTTCTTATTTTAATGTTTATTGATTTTTTTGATCCATGCATGAAAAGTGTTTGATAAAATTCTTAGTTGGATTTTACAAGTTATTATTTATTTTTTAAGGCATGGTTGTGTCTATGTAAATGTATTTGGATTCTATAATTGTGGTTTTTGATTCTTAAATGTATTTTTAAAGAGTTTTCAAATTTAAAATGAAGTTTTTTATTTCTTATGTAGATTATTCATTTCTCAAAGAATGTTTGAGTCCCATTTCACACCATTATAAAATTGGTCAACTTGAAAACATTCATTGTATGATACTATTGATTTTGTTATATTGAATGGTAGAGGATTTTCATAGTATCAGACTCCTTCATGGTCTATTATTTTAAAGGAAAGAGATTATTTCTTAGGGCTGTTCAGGGTGATTCTTGTGTGTGATTCTTGTGTGTGGTATATAAGTATATATAGATGATAACTTGTTTGGTCATGATTTTATAAATCCACTTTAGACATGACATGGGAACCCGACATATCTAGTGGATTTTTAGTGAATGGTTGCTCCACTAACTTAGTATTTCACTATGTCTAGTGGCCCTTAGTATAGATCTTACTCTGCTTTGGGATTATGCCCCTCAATTAGACAAGGTAGGGTACGAACTGAGTTTCTGGGTGAAATTGATGTCATTAGGTGATGGTTGACTATGGGATTATTCATATGTTTAGTATGTTCTAAATTACCCAATGATCTCTTTCCATTATATCATGTTCTTTGACACATAGTTATCTATAGAAGATGATTTAGATACATTGTTGGTTAGTTACTAGTGCGAGGTATATTCCATTTCCATTATTATGGGATCATTTATTATGATTTCTTTTGTGGTGTAATTATTTTCTAGAGGTGGGTATTTGGGTTTAAAATGGATTTGAAAAATGTTTTGAAATTTTTTTACACTTTCATCCTCCCTTTTTAAGTAAAGACATCATCCTTCTCCTTTAAAATTATAATATCTCCCTTCTTGGAAAGGAGTCTAGTTTGAAATGAAATATAGAAATAGACCATTCTTTTTTTAAAATGGGAATGTTTGGAAAACCTATGTTTTCACAAGTATAAATTTAGGTTATATCCATGTTTCAAAACCATGGCTATAGGGGTCAAAATCATGGCTATAAGCTATAGCCATGGTTTTATTAGCCATGGAACCTATTGGCGTGGATATAGTAAAAACGATATAGCCATGTTTTTGGAAATTTTGGTAATAGATCACTTGGTTTTCCACCATGGCTATAGGGTTTATTTCCATAGTGGAAAACTGTGTCTATAATCCATGTAAACTGTGGCTATAGATTTAAAATAAATATAATCCAGCCAGATTTGATCTCCTTACCTCCATTATCTGAACCTATAACCTTACCACTACACCACAAACTCCTTTGTGTGTATAAATATATACTTTGTTATATATATTATTATGAATTATGGCTATAGCCTGTAAACCATGGCTATAATCCATCCTTCCATTTTTTCACTAGTTAATGTTTTTCTCCTGCAAGGGTGGGAGACCTATATCCATGGTTTTGATGAACAATGGAAATAGAAAATAAAAAAATTATAGATTTGGTTTAGGAAAATCATGGATATATCCCTAAAAAACCCTATAGCCACGATTTTAATAGGCTATAGCCACGGTTTTGGAAACCATGTCAATAGATTACATGGTTATCCACCGTGGAAATATGTCTATAGACACAGTTTTCCACTATGGATATAGGTTTATAGCCACATTTTTCCACCCTGGCTATAGTGTCTATTACCATAGTGGAAAACTGTGGCTATAGGGTCTATCGCCATAGTGGGAATTTGTGGCTATATCCCATGTAAACCGTGGATATAGCCTTATTATAAATACGCATAGCCCAATTTTCTAGTAGTGTTTATATATTGTATTGAAAACCATATATTGGTATTTATTTTATTTAAAGGAAGTTAATTTAAGAATATATTTGTTCAGGCATGCCTACTGGAGTTTTAATACTCATGCCTATAGTTTATTCTTTTTCTTAGATTCTAGTGAAGGTTCTAACCTGGTTTTGATATTCATGGGAAATGATGGGTTTTTAAATTGGAGAGTGACCGTTAGGGTCACATGGAGGCTTATTGGTCATTAGGTTCAGTTTCGGTTTTTATGTTTGGCATGTTTTATTTTTAGTTTTTGTAAAAGATGATGTTTAATTGTTTTTATTTAGTATATCAAGAGGATCTATTTATTTTATACTTATTTTTTATTTATTTTACGTGAAATATCTCCCTTGGTTTTCATTGTTCTCCTTGGTGATTGTCTCTAGCATAGGAGGATCCAGAACACCTCTCAGGCCTTGATGCAGGCCAACTCAGGCAACTAGTTTAGGGTTGACCCGAGTTGGTTTGTGAAAAATGGTATCAGTGGATATTTCTTTAGAGGACTTATCGTTTTGAGATCCCTTTTTTATTACATATGTAAAGGTAGATATATTAGATCTTTCAATACATGGGGTGTAGGTATGAGGTAGTGCATGGAGAACACATTCTATAACGAACCTAGTGTTTCCATGGGAAGTTGTGTTTTATTTTTAATCTTTAGTTGTTATAGGTTGTTTGGTGCTTGGGAAAATGAAGTGGGGGTTGGTCCAATTTTTTCAGGGATCTCACAAGGCCTTGAAATCCATGTGGAGCAAGGTACATGGTCCCGAATGACTCCCCATGATGGTGTTCTGATTGGTACATGGCCACAACCCATATAGGCAATTAATCCATGAACATTATTTTTTCCCTTCCTAAGCATGTTTTAAGTCATTTTAGTTTAGAAATTAATTTTGAAATATTTTTTTGGGATTGTGAACACTGTATTTAAAGGATTAATGTTTTAATTATTGGAATATGGAAAATGGTATTCAAAATTATTTTAAAGAAAGACTTAGAAAAGTGATTTTTAATTAGGTGACATTAGGGTAAAATAGGGTTTTATTTATCAAAATTGGAATTCTGTATGAAAACACTAGGGGTTATAAAAATTGGTTATTTTCGAAATGGAAATCAGCTTTGAAATGAAGTGGATTTGAGATATCAATTTTTTTGGTAATTTTTGAAATGTTTTGTGAAATTTGAAATTAGAAGAAGATTGAGAATTTGTAATTTGAGACATGGGTTGAACATTTTGTTTTGGAAGTGGAAATGTATGGTTTTAACCTTTGGTATTATTGTCAGTACTCAGATGAATGGTGTAACGCCCCGACCCCAGCTACCAAGAGTCGGTGCATTACTTCGTAACATTGGCATGATCACAAAAGATCAAGTCTCAAAAGACCGATTAGTTTAGTAGCCTTGGAAACACTAGATACATTCATAAATGTTACATTACATCACAAAGTGAAAAACTATAATAACATAGTCTCCATAGTCCACACTTCTATCCTCTTTGGACTATCCCTGCAGGTCATTCATAAAATACTTCTTCACATCCTGGAAAATATTAAAACATTGAAAGGGGTGAACTCAGATGCTCAGTAAGGATAACAATATTACGGAAGCTTTCATAAATAAACATAAACATTTAAGGCAATGTGTAACTAAAACAAAAGCCTTATTGAACTTGAACTTCAGCATAATATGGAAAAAGTAAAATAAAATAATTCCATTACTTACTCACATGAATATTCTACTAGACGAATAATCACATGAAATATCAATAACCACTTTCATAATGAGGGAATGTATAATGCCAGACATTCTGAAACATTTTTTCAAGGCCTCGGCCAAGACGTCTAAAATGATTAAGGCCTCGGCCAAAACCATAAATAAAATTGGGAAAGGGCCTCATCCAATTCCACATCTAGTTGTATCATGAGACCTACCGATGCATCGAGGAGCTATAGCGGGCTCCACCTGTCACTTATTAAGTCCAATACATTCCTCATATGAACAGGTTTAAACATCTCATAAACCATAACATAATCGTATCACATAAAACATGCATAAAGGAAACATAACATTTCTAGATTTCAATCACAAGATATCAATACAACACATTGATATAATAAAAACGCTTTCAAAACCATTTTCAATACCAAAATAAAAGAAAAGTATAACATGGTATTTATTTTTCATTAAAAAAAAGGCTATGGCTTGTACAGGAAGCCAAAACTCAAATAGTGGTCACGGCGGCGGAGAAGTCGTTGTTGCCGCATACTTACAACAAAAACATTCCCTTTTGTCGTTTAGTAAACGCTTCGTATAAAAAATATTCCTTTTAAATAAACGTAAAAGTCAAAGTGGTTTATACACCGTATAAAAGAAATTTGTGTATAAAACCAAATATGCCTCAATGAAAGGAGATTGAGAAGAAGTCCTTACAAAGATAATTTTTAAAATAAAATAGATATATTATGTGTATTAACTATAGGTACACATAAAGAAAGTAAAAATACAAAATAAGACATAATAATATCATGACATAATTTGAAAGTAGGAGATTAACCCAAAGAATGGAAGTTGGGTTAAGAAGTTCCCTTACCTCGTGTCTGACTTGACTCAACCATTCTTTAACCTCCTGAATAATAAACTAGAGTTAATATATACATTATTAAGAACCATTTTTAATTTAATTATCCTTTTTATATCACTTATTACAATGTTATGAACATTATGTAATTATTTAAGTTAATAACGGTCGTTTTGTCGATCTTTGGTACTTGTGTCAACAATAAACTTCTTATAATTACAAGTTGTTTATGTGGTAGAATATCCATCATATCCATAATTATATTCATGATTTATATTTCATATATATCATATATATCCAGTATATACATTCATTCATAATGTCACGTAACATTTAGAGGTAAGAAATGAAATGCACCGTTCATGGAGACGGTAAGCCGTACGTACGCATGAACGCTACTTTCATTTCTATTTTGTATTTAATGGAATGAAATCATAATGATATAAATTTATAATATAATTACAGTATAATATAGTGTATAATACCATTTAATCCATCCTTTATACATCCCACATATGACATTAACGATTCAAATCACTTTGAGGGGGCGGTAGTCCGCACTTCCTAAAATGAAATTATCGCGTTTTACCCATAATGGAAATCATAAAGTATGCCATAAATGAGAAATACAGAAGCATAAGTAAAACATAAACATATTATATATCATATATAAATATAGTGACATCTTAATGGCCACCTTTGAAGGTGTTATATGAGTGTTGAACAATCATCGTTTCGTGAGGCAGAAATTCGCCATCCACAGAAACCGTATGTTCTTTAACCATTAGATGTAGGTGTGTGTAAGTGTGGCTCGAATCCTTATTATAACAACATCCTAGTATATTTAGGATACTGGTTTTGTTACAAAAGAAATGAATAAAAAGAGTTTAGGGGGTTGGAGAAGAAAAATAAAACAAAACAACATTAGAGAAGACATTACCTCAAAATCGGGTAACTCTTTTTGATTTGAGACAAAGGATTCCTTGGGAAGAGTTCTTCCCAAAGTGAGGCTTCTAGGAGTAAGAGGGGGAAGTTGGGAGAGTATTTGGGCAGAGTTTGTCCGATCCAAATGGCTTGAAAGTGTAAATGAGGTGGGAGAGGTGGGGGCCTTTTATAAGTGGAGAGGAGGGACACTCTTGGAAAGTAAAGAAAAGTCACTTTATTATAAAATGAGTTTCGGATTTTAGAGGTCCCACACTTATATAATTCGAGTATAAGATGATAAGGGTTCGAAATCTACTCATCCAATAGGTTTTTGACAAGTGTATGCTTTGTATTTTACATTATCCTTCCATTTTATTTAAATCGTTAAATAATGAGGTCATCGCTGCATCATCATGATGTCATAAATAATTTAATTTATTTAATGTCTAAAAATTATAAAACAAATACTATGATGTATTAAATATTTTTATCTTTCTAATGAATATTTATAATCAAAATTTGGACTTGTGTAACCCCACTTAAAAACTGTTTTAGTAAAACAACTCATGTTTGTGTCAATTTAATTTTAACATTAAATAAATATATATTAATGTCATTTTCCAACTAAAGTGGCTCCATGGGGTCCCCAAGTTTACCCATGGGTTGTCTTGGTCGGCCATGACTCATCCAATAGGAGTAGGACAAGTGTCAAGCTCATCTCATATTATTAAAACATTATTTTTACCTTAAACTACACTAATTACCTCTAATCGCGATTAAGAACTTAAAAGTTACTATTCACCAAAAATTATTTTAATCTCATTGAACCACATTTTACTTATTAATGACAACCATGTATGTCGGATTTTTGAAAATCAAATCACAGAAGTGGTAATATTTCATTTAAACAAAAAATCAGTTATTTAACTACCACTTAGTGGTTTCACTATTCATCAAAAATTGAAGTTTTTCAGAACAAGGCCAAAATTTCACCCTAAGCTATAATTGATATTCCGAATTCAAAAATGATATCTATTTTAAAAAATTCCAAACATATAGGTTGCATTAATTAATTTTATAATTAATTCCTGCTTTCACAACAAATAGTGTGTTTTTAAGAAACAATTTATATCAAAAGATTGACAATTGTTCATGCCCGATTTCAATGTTAAATTAATTATAATGACCACCATTGGATAAAATGGTAAAAATATATTCTAATTATACTTTAAAACCACTCAATAGTATAACTTATCACTATAAATTATTTTTATTAAAAAATTTGTTTTAAGTATTTTTCACTATTCATAAAAATTTGGAAGTTCTCAGAAAATTACAAAAAATTCAACATAGGCTAATTTAAATATTAGGAATACAAAAATGAATTCCATTTTGAAATATAAAATTTCTATAATTTTAAAAAGTGTGTATTACTATTCATAACGGCTAATTTGATTATTCGCGGTGTGTTAGAACTCGAACTTGCGTACAATACACACTACTGTATTATTCAAAGAGATGTGTACCGTGAAAGCTTGGGGTGTTACAAATGGTTATCTTTTCAGAAGTTTCTGATTGATGGCATGGGTGGATGAGTGCTCAGTTTGGAACAAGAATATTTGTGTTTGAGGCTCAATGGAATACCATTGGTGTGTGTTCAATTTACAATGTTTTTTTTTTTCATTTGAAATGTGTTTTTAAGATGAATATTGTGATTTTATTTTGAAAACTGATGGTTGTATATCTGGTTTTATTATGATTTGGAGATGTTTTCTAAGTGGTGTTTTAATTTTTAATTCTTGTTGTTGAATTATTTTTTATTGACCTTTTGGTTTCTATGTTTTTTAGTGTGTAACACTACCAAAGACTTTATGGATATTTGAGGTTTAGATACAAGTGGTTTACTATTAGAGAACCCTCTAGTTGATCAACCTATGGAATTACTTCTTGTGTTTCAGAAGTTTAATCCTCCTCTCTTTTATGGTCAACCAGTCCCTTTGTAAGCGAAATATTGGATATGGAAAATAGAAAGGATATTTGATTCCATGATTTTACAGAATCTATAAAGGTGGCATTCACTACCTTTACGATTTAAGGTATGAGATGGATGTGGTTAAAGTCTTTCATTAGAACCAAGCCTCAAGGGAATCTCACATGGTAATTATTTAAGGATTCATTCAAATGTAAATTTTTCTTTGTGTATATAAAGGTGATGAATGTGATGAAGATGTGTTGTATTCAGTAAGGTGATGGATCAATTTTTCAGTTCATTCATTTTTTTTATTTTTTTAGTTCTTTTTTAGATTAGTATGAGGTTGATTCCCTGATGGATCAACTTTTTGAGAATGAGATTCAACCTGATATGCAGTTAAAGGTTTTAGAGTTCAATCTAAGATCATTTTCCAATATTGTGAGGAAATCTATTTAGGTTGAAGCTTTGATAGAAGTGGTTCTTGAGGAAACCAAACTTCCAATAGTCTTAGGAAACATTGAAGGGAATCCTAGTAATGATATCAGAAAGTGGTAAGAAGTTGGTGTTATTGATCATGGAATCATGAGGCCTTCAGATATTTTGTCAGTTTTTTCTAGTAGTGGGATCCTGGTGTGTCATTAGTGTGTAAATTTGGGTCATAAGAATCCATCTTGTCCATGTTATCCAAAGAACTACAATACCTATGTATGCCTTGGTCACTTGTAATGGTTCAGTCAAACTTTTTTCCATGAAGTGGAATGGAGCTAGATCTTCCCCTTTAGAAGACACCTCAACATATTTGTAGGAGTATGATGTTTTTCAGGTTCATTTTGATGTCTCTATCCATTTGAGTATTCCTTCATTTTTGGGGAAGTGTTTTTCAATTATTTTAATTCAACTAATTTTTTAATGATGTTTTGAATCTTCTATTAATGTCTATTTTAATGGAAGACCATGTTTTTGAAATTCTGATTTTATTTTTATTTTTGAGTGAAGGTGTGTCCTATTCAGTGTATTGTTTATTCCTTTGTGGAGTGAGGTGAGTCTCATTCCATGTTCATTTGGTTATTTAAAGGGTTTTTGTGTGGTAATTCTAGTCTATAGTGCTGGTATTTGGAGGGGTTTTTGGTTAGGTATTCAGTTATAATTCTTAAATGGAAGGTATTCCATTCCATTATCCAATGTTGGTAATCTTGATTGGCCTTCAATTTTGGATTAACATCATGTGTTTTCCATTAGAGGTGATGGATTTAGAGTGATTTAATTATGGATTAATTTTGTTTTTTTGGGAGTAAATTCAAAGGTTTGGGGGGGGGAGGTTGTGGATTTTTTAGTTCATGGGTTCCTATTGTTATTTGGATGTGGTTTCAGTTTTTTTGTTTGTTTCTAGTAGGTGTGGGTGTTATTGTCTTGGTAGTGGTATAGAAGTTTCTAGTTTGGGAAATCAAATCATACAAGTTTTTTAACCCTTATATTTGACCAAAAAACTGGAAACTTTGATGTTTTTTGGGGGAAAAAGAATAATGGTGGGGGAAATTATCACTCCTTATTTTGATTCTTTTATTTTATCTTGGTTTATATTTTTTATTTTTCTTCCCTCTTATGTTTCAAGTGCTCCAGATTTAAATTTGGAATTTTAGATTTATTTTCTTTTGTTTAATTATTTAGGTTCATGTTTAAGGGGTAACTATGTGAAATACTAAGAGTGAGTCTCTTTTTAGTTCATTTTGAACTTCCACAGTTTGAGTTGTATGGGTTGAGCATAGTTTCATTCAAACCATATAGTTCCTAGAAGAAACGATGTGAGTCTTTGGGTGTCTCTAGATGATGGTGTATGAAATAAGCACAATTATACATGTTGTTTAGAGGGAATTCACATGGTTATACAATTTTTGATAGAACTATGTTGCACTATTTTGAAAATTGTGCATCTAAACCAAGCGGGTGCCTAGTGTTTCCAGTAAGGGACACATAGTTGGTACACTGTTTGGGAAACTGTGTGACCTAACTATGTACAGTTCCTAGGTATCTTAAAAATATGAAATTACATTTATACCCTATCATTTTTGACCCCAAATTTTCCCTCCCTCAATCTATTGTATTGTGTTCCCCAAGAGGATATCCTCCCTCCTTTTATAAGCCTCTCCTCATCTCCATAGGGTTTATATAATGGATTTATTTATGTTTTAGGGGTGAATATTCAAATTAATCTCCTCATATCTTATCCTTTTTCCTCATTCTTCCATTTTATCTTGAGTTCCTATTCTTCCTTGCTCTTTTGGTTCTCGGGTTCATGTTTCTTTTAGTTTAAATTAGTGGTTTTTTATTTTTAGGATTTCTCTTAGATGTTCTTGCTTCTTGGAATACTTTCATGGTTGTTTTAGGAGGGCATTGTGGAAGAACTTGTGTTTTTAGGTAGTTTCCCTTCACACATACCCTTTAAATTTAAGAATAATATGATTTCTTTCTTCCTAAACCTCCCTTTGATATTAATTAGTGATGTATTACTTTTAGAATAATTTTTTTATGCGAAATGAAGTGGTTTACTTCTTGTTTTGAAGTGAATGGAAATTTTTAAGCTATGCATGCCAACTATTTGATAAAATGATCAATTATATTTTGTAAGTGATATAATATTTTAAGGAATGTTTTTGGAGTTTTGAATGTATTTAGATTATAAAATGGTGGGTTGTGCTCCCTAAATTTATTTTTAACGTGGTTTTAGATTGAAACTAAAGTTTTTGATTTCATATGGAAATGGGTGGATTATCAAAGAGATTTTTAGGCCAGTTTAGTAACATTATAAAATTTATTCTCTTGAAAACTCTCCCGGGATGTTCATATTTCCATGGTTATGTTTAATGGGAAGGTTGGTCGATTATATTGGACTCCTTCACGATCTATTGGTTGAAAGGCAAGAGATTGTTCCTTGGTGGGATTTGAGATGATTATTTTGTGTGACGCTTGTGCATGTGATATATGTATATGTGGATGATTTCTTATTTGGTTATGATTGTCTCACCACTCTTTAGTATTAACATGGGAACCTTTTAATGGAAGAATATTTTCATTTAAAGGTTGTTGCACTAGCTTGTGATTTCACTCTAGCTAGTGGATGTTAGTATGGACCTTTCTATTCTTTGGGATCATACCCCCTAGATAGATCAGGATGGATAAAAACTGAGTGTGCGAGAGAAATTGATTTCATCAGGTGAGGAATTCCTATGGGATGAGTCAGATGTTTAGTATGTTCTAGATTATCCATTTAGCTGTTAGGTTTCTCCCATGTTATTCAGTACGTTGTTAACTTCAATGGATGACTAAGATGCATTGTTGGTTTGTTACTCAAGTGTGCTATATTTTATTTCCATTTCTATGTGATAATTTCTTCTACTTTCTTGTGTGGTGCAATTATTTTCCAAATGTTGTGTGTTGGTTTGAAAATGGTTATGAAAAATGTTCGGAAAATGTTTTATACTTCCTTCCTCCATTTTTATGTAAACACATCATCCTTATCATTTAAAATGCGAATGTTTCCCCTCTTGGAATATAATCTGGTTTGAAATGAAAAAGGACAATGGACCATGTTGTGTTTTAATGTGGTGAAGTGTAGAAAAAATGGTATATATATTTTATTTCAAACCAGAGATTGAAATTTCATTATTTGAAGGAATATATTTTTTTGGCTTAAAACAAATGAGTTTTAATACTCATGAATATAGTTTATTCTTGTTTTATCCTATGGTGTAGTCTTTAGCCTAGTTTCGATCACCATGGGTGATGTTAGGTTTCTGGATTGGAGAGTGACCCTCAAGGTAACATGGAGGCTTAGTGGTCATCATGTTCAGTTTAGGTTTTCATGTTTTTCATGTTATGCTTTCAATTTATATAAATGTTATTGTTTTGTTGTTTTTGTTTATTATATCAGGATTCTTTGTTTATTTTACACTGCTTTATTTATTTTCGTCAAATTCATTCCCTTGGTTCTCAATGATTCAATTGGTGCACGTCACCATCCCAAGAGGATCGGGAATGCCTCTCGATCATTGTTGTAGGATGACTCAAGTGACCGGTTTGGGGTCGACCTAGGTAGGTTTGTGACAATTACTAATGAGAAGTCTAAACCAAATTCCCAATACCAATATATCAATAATCAAGAGAGACCTAAATTTTGATATAGTCATAATACCAAATATTTATAAGTCATAACTGACCATTACTATCATGTTCGTAACCCAAAAAAAAACATATCCTTACTTGAATATAATTAAATCATATGTCATAGTTATCATGTAACTCCTTTTATTCATGGTATAAAATTTATAAGAACATATTCAACACTTTAAAATAAACAATATATTAATTAATAATATAAACACTTTATATTCGTGGATTTCATAAATAAAAGAATAAACTAAATAAATAAACATTTCATAAATTTCAGTATGTGATAAGAATTTATAAACATTTCATGAATAAATGGTAATAAACAATTTATAATTATAAGTGTTTTGTGAAAATTACCAAAATAAATAAACATGAAAATTTCAAATTTATTTTAATACAGGATCTTTCATATTTTATTTTTACATGGTATTATATATGAAAATTTTAATATTTCAAAAGAATGATATTTTTCAAAAAATAATCCTTTTATAATCTATATGAACATTTCATTTTTTTTGTGTAAAAATTTTATATGTTCTAAATATCATATATTTCACTTTATTTAAACCTTAATGATATCCACCAAAACTCTTTTTTAAATAGTTTATATAAACTTCTAAAATAAGTAATATAATATAAATAATTTATATTATAATTTAGGAATATTTTATTAAAAAATAAAAGTTATTTTATATTTAGAAAATATTTATATTTTATAAACACTTTAGAAATTAAATTAAACCATGAAAATACAATTTTAATCCTATTTCACTTCCACTAAAATAATTTTGGTATGTTTTAAATCCCCTTATGGATACATATTGATAATGTTTTATTTTTTTAATATTTTTTTTCTTAGAATGATAAAACCACTTCATGTTTCACAGTAAACCTCTTTTCAGTTATTTACATATAAAAAACATTTCCAAATATACCATGATGTTTTTCTCTTGGTAGATACCATTTTGGGTAAATCCTTAAGATTTTATACTTATGAAATTTTGAGGTTGTTTTTTTAAGAAATATAATGATTTTATTAAATAAATATCATGATCATACATATAATGGCCATTTTTATCTAAATACATGATATAAAATTCATAATTTTATTATGATATTTATTTGAAATCTTTCCTCAGTCAGTTTTTTGATCCATAATGTAATTTAATAAATTTCATAAAAACCACAATGTAGTTCATAAACCAAACCATAGTCTGGTTTCATGAACATTATTGAACCAAATTAATTCTACTATAAAATATATCAGGGTTCTGGAAATAATCAAATTTATATATTCTAAATATATTCAAGATGAAATCCAAATACAATGGATGAAAAACCAATTTCACTATTGTGTTTTGGTTGGGGCAACTATTTTCCAAATGTAGAGAAAATAGACCATTAATATCTATTTTTCTATAATATACATCCATTCATTTGAATTAAATATAACATAAATAAATAAAATATCTCTTTAAGGTGAATAAAATATAATCAAGTTAATTTAAAATAGTTTTATGAACATTTATCAATGGAAATTGAAACACACCCACCTCTAAATGAGTCCATGAATTTATTGCATCACAGAACTCTTATGTAGGAATTTCTCTTTCACATGGTCTACTAGAACCTTATATTAAATATAAATAGAAAAAAAACTTTTACTCATGGAGTTTTCATGACATAATCCTCTACAAACAACAAAGGGTATTGGGATCCTTTTACATGCCTCAATGACATTCCTTTAATATCTCCATAAAGTCATAAATTTTATAAGCATTCAAAGGTTCAAAATTCAAAAATGTTAAAATTTTTGAAGTATGAATTCTTGGTATAATATTTTTTAATGACTGGATTAATAAAAAATAATATAATTAATTCATAAATTTTCTAATAAATTCTTTTAAATTTCATAATGTGATATTAAAAAACAATTATGGTATCTTTTAGCAGGGAAAAAATTAATATGTGTTATTATATAATGTATGAGATACCATGAGTAGTACCATGAGGTGTTGACAATTACTAAGATGCGGTGTTTTAAAAAAAGAAATGGTTAATGCCTCCACATCATGGTTTTATCTTTGATATATTTTTCTTTCATAATCCACCTATGATATTTTAGAGAAAGTTACCATATTACTATTGTTGTCCTTAGTAGATAAGGTTTTGTATGATGTTTCTTATGATTCTATTATTATTTACATTTTGTTGATAATTGATTAAATTTAAATGAATAAATATTTAGTTGTTTTCATTTATAAAAATAATTAATATTGTATAACATTAAAATGTGACAATGAATGGAAACCCATGTTCAAAATGATGAGTTCCACAATACATTACATGATTTGATTAACAATAATGTAAAGGTAAGAGACTAGATTATTCAATATTCTTGTTAAATTTTTAATATAATTAATTTAATAATTTAAATGATACTATGATGTATGAAAAACATTTAATAACCCAATATTATGTTAAATCCACATTACACTCTAGGGACTTAATGAAATAATGAACTCAAATTATAGGTTAAGGGATTAAATATTAAGGTAATTTTAGACTAGAGAAGTAAAAAAGTGTAGATATTATTAGTAATAAAACGATTCATGATAATTCCATAAAAAAATTCATTAAATGATGTCAATATAAATAACCTTATCATAATAAATAAAATTTTCTTAATAGAAAATCCTAATGTGTTTCAATGATAGGGACTAGTCATTATTTATTGGTTAAAAATTGTACGGTAGTTTTAAAGTTCTCAATGTGTCTAGTAAAATTATAGGAATAAAATTTCTTTTTATTTTTTATTATTCATTCCATATGTTTCATGTGAATGAGTTATTATCTACTTTTATAGAATGTGAGGATGATGATGTTATTTTAAGAAACAAATTTTTTTATAGATTCTAGGTAAAGAGTTTCTGTTTGATTTAACATCATAAAAATATGTTAGTTTGATACCCAAAGATAAAATAAACTTTATACCATTATTTTTACTAAAACAAAAGATATTTTTCCTTTAAAACCCATTTCATTTGTACTAAAATCACCGAGGGATTTCTCATTATTATGAGATCACTCGTTATGAATTTAATTTTATTTTTGATTGGTAAAACTCATACTAGACTACATCGAACTTAATAAGACATAAATAATGATGACGTTATGTGAATTAGACACATATTTTATAAGGGATTAAAATAAATTCATAAATAAATTTTATTAATGTACACATGTTTATTTAAATTTTTTAAGAAAAAAGATATCCATGGAATATAAATATATATATAAATAATATAGAATTAAAAACCCTAAATAAAAATCCAAAAAATATAACAAATAATTATTTTCAATCCATCTCTCTGATATTTATGTCATTTTATAGATAAATATTTTCTTAAATGTGTCAACCATAAAATTCCATGAATACTAAGTAATCAATAAGGCTAAAAATACAACAAGTATTTATTGAAAAATATCACATCATTTTTCACATTGATCCAATTCCTAAAACCTATATAAAAAATTGGATGTGTTTTGTGTGAGTTCAGCCTTACCCTCTCCTCTTTGTTCAATTGAATAGTATCTTTTTTAGAAACACAAAAGTATTCTTGTGAAAATTTACCAAATTGTTCATAAAATTCCTTTATGACATGAGTAATGTTAGTAATAAATTCTTACCTTAAATTTAAATCATTTTCATATGAAATATTAATTGTGGGATTGAAGTCCAAACCTCATCTGAGATCCTCATTGTCATTATCTCTAGGTGTTATCATATTTATCTTTAATATAGATCTTATTGAGAAAGTAATTATAATTTATTGATAATCATTTCATTGGTGAGATTTTTTTGTCTTTAACCTAAAACACTCCCCGTAAACTACCATATTCTTACCTATTTTTTTTGACTAAGGATTACCTTTGAATTACACCTTTTAATGAATCAATATTTTGTCACTACTCATCCTTGATCATATGAACAAAATAAATCAGAAGTATTTGGGGATTTATATTTATTCAGATAACTAGATATAGTGGTTTAAAACTCATCCACTGCATTACTTACCTCCTTAAAAAAAGAATACATCCTAGTCTCATTGGGATTTAAGACATGAATGTACTCTTGATCACAACTTCGCAGATATATCACTTCCTTATCTTGAGAAATTTCAATGTCACATCTTCTATTAATCACTATTAAAACCCCCATTTTAGAAGATATCATCATGTTTATATGACCACCTTAGGTATTATAATTCAAAAACTGATGAAACAAATTTAGAAAAATAAATTACTTATAAAGATAAATGAGCCTCAATGTTAGAGAAAAATAAACATTCTAGGATTAGGTATCCTTTAAGTGTGTGCACATATCTTGATGTAACCATTTGATGAATTAAATTTATGCTCAATGAATTGATGTGTTTTTTAAGTAATGAGTGGTGATTCATGGAGGATTTTATGGGTTTCTTGATTTATAAGACAACTGAGCCCACAACATGATATAGAAATTAAGGCTATAGCTTGAACAACACAAGTAGAGTGGTTTATAAAATAGTGTAAATTTGAATGTGATGATTGATGTGTTGATCTTATATTAATCTAAATGAAAGTGTTGTTAGATATAAAGATGTTATCTGTAAAAATTTTAAATAGATTTTGATTTCATTGAGAATTTTTGAAGATTGTTTGAGGAGGCCATTGTTCAAATAATATCAAGTCTTGAATTTCCTGATTGATACTGAAATACAGAAAAGGATAACCAACATACACATTACTATTCTATATCTCTCTGTGAAATTAGACTACCACATGGATGATCATTATAGACAGTAGTTTATTAATGTGTTCAATATATTTAGTTGAAAAATATATGTGTTATGTGGTCTACCTCACAACTATTCTTCACGGTTAGTAGTTAATACATGTGGATGACCCATTGAGTTGGAAAAAATATAAATCCATTTAACTTCCTCATAGTAAATCTTCAAGGTCAGACGATTATACCTATAGTCAATCCATTGTGTTTAATAATATATATGGTCCCTTTTCTTCCCCATGATTGATCTTTATAGACACTCGTCTACCTCATGGTTGATCATTGTGTATTTAGATATTTTTTATGAAGTGTACTGGGTAAAAATATGATTTTCTAGAATTTATATCATCAGAATTAATTTAATTTAGATTATGATTTTAAATAATATTTATATAATTCAAATATCATAATACACTAAATGATCAATATTCCAGATTATGAAGAAGGGGATCCATCTGAGTGAGAAGATGGAAACTAAGATGATCTCCATGCCATTGAATAAGGTTTCATCAAGAAATGAAGCATGAATCCATGAACATATTTATTGATATTTTATAGGAGTTAAATAAAGAAGATTTTGTGATGGAATTTATATAATGAAATACCCAAGTCTATGGAATGATTTTACTGGGATTTTTATTGAGACTTTGAGAGTGAGTTTAAAAATGAAATATCATCCATGTTTCAATGAGAAGATTGTATGTACCTAAATATTAGGGATTTAAATTTTTTTGAATATTAAAGATAATATTCATGATTTTATTATGTGTGTATAAATAGTTTTGGTACTATAGAAGAAGTATATACATCATAGAGAATTTTTATAGCCAGATACTCCCCTTTATTTAGAAGAGAGAATGATTTTATATTTGGATCCATTAAAAAGATAATGATATTATATGTACCCAAGTATTGATGAAGGCTAATAAAGATATATAAAAATCAAGATATGGAGGGAGTTTTATGGATAATAGATTTCTTCTGAATAACTATTGAAGATCTAGAAGAAAACATGAGTGCAGTAGATCATGTATGATATTTTTGGAAAATAATTCTTAAAGAGGTATAAAAGAATACATGAATAATAAATACATCCTTCTATCATTGGATACAATTTAAATAAGACGATAATGACTATAGTGTATAACTAGTCACTAAATTAGAGATTGTAGTTGGGGTGAATAACATATTACTATAGGATTATGAAATGTGTTTGTAACTTATTACTAGAGGATTACAGTTGGGGTGTATGGCCAACTACTATTTTATCCTCCTATATCAATAACTAAGAATCCATGTTGGTTTTTCTAACAAATACAAGAATGAAATAGATTTTAATCATAAACTTTTAAATCATGCCTGTTACTCTATCTAATATTGCTACTACATACGAGGTGATACTATTTGATAATATTGAGTTGACTGGAATCTTTAATAGGTTCAAGAGGTTGAAATGAAATAGAGAAAAATTCATAGAATAAGTCCATTGATTCACCTATCCTATCAATATACAATAATACCAAGGTATTTATATGTAGTGTCTGAGCTAATCGATGTTCCCTATGAAAATAGCTAAGTTTTACATGATTGATTTTATAGATTTATTGAAGAATATTTTTAATAAGTTTTTGATTTTCTTTAAATGGTGAAAAAGTAAGACACTTCTATTGGTACAAACCTGGTGGTTTCATCCAAGACTAAAAAAGTAGGAAAAAGAGAAGAAGAAAAATTGAAAAGAACCCAAAAGTAAAAGGAGAAACATCGATAACTGAAGGTAATCATAATGGTGTATGTTTTAATAATTTCATAGATTATAATTATTATAATGAATCTTATTCATGTTGTCATGGTGTGGCGTCACATGGTGATCTTTATTATAATGTTAAAGATTGTTTTAAATAATTTAAAAAAGAATTGGTCACATGTATATTTGAAGTAATCTACGGAATTATTAATGAAAAAGAACAACTAGAAGAAGATGAAGAAATAGAGAATTCACTAAGAGGTTCAAAAAGTGTATTTCTCTAAAAAACCTAGTTAAAAGGGATTAATGTATATCATTTTCAAATAGTAGAATTATCCATATTTTAAAATAATTAAAAAAATATGTTTATGAGAAAGAGGTATCTGAAATAGCCTTTTGGGACATTTTCTATGTAATTAAAAATAAAAAAAAACATCATTGGATGTTAAAAATTATCAATTTAATGTGGAAGGAAAAAATTAAAAGATACTGAAAATTATCTTTAGAAATATATTTACTCATATCAAACAAAGTATATAAAAAACTAATTTTTAGTTAACTATGAGAGTAATATTTATTTAATAATCTCTAAAAATTAAATTGTTTTGATTTAAAATAAATAAAACAAAAAGAATAAAAAAAATAAGACAAAATGGAATTTTAAATAAGGGGTTCAGTATCAAATCTATACTTAATACACTCCTCATATCAATCACTAGCACCGAGCATTTTATTATAAAATATATTGATCCAAAAATCAGATGGCGTTAAACAAACAACATCACATAAGGATATTCAGGCACAATGAATCTTCCGTAGTTATATAGGGGATAAAAAATATTCTATGTCACACTTGACCTCTTCCAATGTTTTAAATGGGAATACAAATGAAAATACTTGAGAGTGTGTGTCAATAACTCTTCAGTTTATCATAGGATATTTAGTTTTATATATAAACAGAAAAAAATAAAAAAAAATTCTCAAAAGTATGATAAAATAGAAAGAGTGGGGAAAGATAGATGTAAATATGGGATTCATCTCAATATGAATAGATTTAGTTTATCAGATATATTTTAATATCTCATTGTGATGCTTCCATTGAGTTTTTATAAAAATGCATAAAAAAAGAGTTTTGTGAAAGTATGGAAAATACCTATTTCTTTGCCATCTAATTATATAGTGTTCTTCCACACACAATTGTATTAGTTATAAACTTTATTCTAGAATAAGTGATTTTGTATTTATTTGTCCATGCTTGTTTCTATCATGCATGAGAGAGGTATTCATAATCTATATCAATCTTAGTGGTCCAATTAACCATTATAGGGTAATAATAGAATAATATGGATCCTCATACATAGAGATAGATCTAGAATGTCAAGAATTTGTATTTAGGACACCTATATAGTTATTTACGAATAACCATTCTAAAATCCACATTCTTCTATTTAGAATTAAATTCATAGACTATTTATTAGAAAATTATTTTTGAAATTAATTCTAGATAGCTATGGTATCTCTCTAGAGTTAGTAGCTTTGGAGGTATATCTTGGAAGTAAATTCATTGGTGGCAGCTTTTGGATTATAATGGTAGCTTATAGAGGTATAATAGTCTGGCATTAGCATCACTTCAATGGTCGATTCTCATGGCAGTAGCAATAAAGTTTCCTTGGTGGTAGCTGTATTGAACAACAAAAATATTTAGCACTAACACTGTTGAACTGGTGATAGACTCTTTTAGATGGTATATCTGAACTCTTGGTAGATGCTAGATGTCAAAGAGTTGAAGTAGTGGAATAATATTGACCTGAAGGTGGAATAGATAGGTAGTTTTCTATAAATAATGATATATCACTTTAACTTACTATAGATGGTGATGGTAGATCAAGGATTATCCATTTTCAATATTTTATCTATAACATAGTTTAATATCAAAAAACATTAATATTATTATAAACATAACAAATGTGATTTGTTATCATTAAAAAAGGAGTTTACAGGACTAAGAAAACAATATCCCCCTTTTTAGTGATATAAAATCATAGAATTCATAACCATCTAAAAAATATTTAATAGATGAATAAGAAAAATATATTATTCTCAAAAATTAATGCAATTATTTAATGCATACATTTAATACAGATGCCTTACACTAATTATCCCCATTTTGGGATTATAAAAAATATAGAAGGTATAATAATTTAAATAAAATACATAAGTATGAAGAAAAAGAGGTGTTTCATTATAGATTAATGTAAAAATATTACATTAGTAGAAAAAACACAAGAAACAAATCCCTATCAAAGCCTAATCAATGTTTGATGAAGTATCTGTACCCCAACTAGAGGAATGATCCACCAAGTCCTTTCCTTTTTTAGTAAAAGTAGATGTAGGAGGAGTATGAGGAATGTAAAAAATGAGTATAAGATGTCTGATAGCCTTTATGAGTATAAATCCAAATGGATTAACTATAATAGAGGTGTTCTACATGGGTGATGATAGAGGTGGGTAAAGGGAGGCAGTCATAAGTATGACTGGAGGTGCAATGACATTTGTTCTTGTAGTATAAAAAAATGGTTACTTAAAATCCTCAAACTAAGTGATCACTTTAGCACCATACTCCATATCATTAAAACATTCCTAATTCTCTTCCATTAAAAAATTCAATAGCGGTGAAAAAATCATAAACTGGGTCACTTTATTCTTGATGACCTTGGTCACATGAGGCATTCTCAAATTCTCACCGAAGAATTTATAGTGATAATTAAGTGAATTCTTAGTTTAAATCCTTGTGAGATAATTCATAATAAATTTAGTGATTGTTTCAATATCACTTATAGATTCATTTATGAACTCTTTAACCAACTTATAAATGTTCTCACCATGAGAAATAATTTGGAGAATCTCATCTGGATAAGATGTAGAGAATTCACCCAACACAACTTGCATATCTTCCCTCACTATGTGTCTATTTAACTCGTCATCAAAAAAAGTAGGAGTAGAAGGAGGTGGAGCTCTAGAATAAGAATCACTAGAAGAAGGAAAATACTCTGGCCTCTCTAAAAGAGATATATCTCTCTATTGAAAATGATCTCTCATTTTCTCTAAAGATGGATGAATGATATTCATCATTTTCATTAGCCTCTTGTTATCAATTTACATATCATCCATCTTGATCAATATTCTTTGTTGGGTATGAGGAATTACCAAAGAAACTATCATCCTTGTGTTATCTTTAATGATCATTATTTTTTGAGTGGATGAGGATCTCAAAAATCCACTGAGATATATTAACAAACCTTCCTCGAATGAATCTAGATAACCTATGGATAGATATATGAAATGAGTAGGGGAAGGAGGAGGAAGCAGTAAAGTCCCTTCTAGGCTATGAAATATAAAATCCTCAGGTCCAGTCTCCATGGAAGGTTCCATAAGAGGGAAAGGATCCAATTATTCATATTTATCAATTCTTTATAACAAAGATCCCTTAGGATCTTTTTGTTCAGCTGAGATGGTAGGTCCACCATGCGTTTGTGGACTGCACTAATCATCATTATCATCGAATTCAGAATAATATAATCCAAGAATGGAAGATCTGAGAGATTTAACCCCCATATATGGTTTCCCATCCTCATCATTTTCTAAAGAAACTGTCTCAACATGGATTCCATAATCCAGAATTTCATAATATTCTATTTTATCCATATCACTTGATTCATTACTAGATAATGTAAATGGGGAAATTCTCTACCACTCTTCACTGCCTAACCTTCTAAATAGTGTGATAGTATAATAGGTATCAGACTACTCATCATCATCTCCACCATCAAAATCATAGAGTGAATCATCAAATAACACAACCACATCATTTATACTCTCTGATTAAGATCCCTTAAACTAATCACTTTTAGAGACTTCGTTCTCCTCTGTTTCATCCTATTATTCTATAAAACTTTCTATAGGAGAATTGGAATGTGGATTTCTTTGAGATCTATAAAATTAATTTGGATTCTTAAAAACTTCAAGAATAAAATAGGTATAGATTCTTCAAAAACCATCTACAACTTCTTCTTATTCAACCTCATCATCATCATCATCATACGAAGAATACTCAACTACCTCATCTGGCTCCAAGCTAGGTTCAAAAAAATCTATTGGTCTAGAATTATTTTGTACTATATTAAACTTTTCATAAATTTTATCAGTATATTCTACCAACCCTTTCAACCATGGGTTACAATTTAATCTCATAATTTTTTAGGTTATATGAATCAGGAAGAAACCATTAAATTTTACAGCTTTTTCATCTTTAATAAGAACATGGCCTCTTTCTTCTAAAAGATAAGATAACATTTACTGATAGGAAATGAAGTTTTATCTTATGTAAGGCTAAAATAATTCCATCATATTCACAATTAAATATCTATAAAAATTAATATTATTTCCTTTTATCATAAGAAAAAAGAATAAAATGTCTCATTACACCATTATACTAAAACACCCTTCCTAGGGCACAAAATGTTCTGAATGAACATAAACAGTAATCAAAATTCTCTATCAAGATCCATTGTAGTAGGTCTATTAATAGTTTTATTTACAATGAACTAATGAAATTTATCCTCAAGCATGAAATTCTCATAATTCATGGTAAATGAGCTTTGATAATCATCATGAACACCATTGTGAGTAACTATTAGAAATTTATCCTACTATATAAAAGGATAAAAAGGTCTTTTCTATCTATCACTATTTTGATAACATATTTCTTTTCTCTAAATAATTACTCTATAAATCAATAGAAATCCTTAACCATCCTAGGGTAGAACGGTATATCATTCCTTGAGAACCATTCAAACCATCCCTGGTCCTAGATCATATTCCAAATGAGTGACTTTCTCAAAGAAAACCAAGTGACGTTGATTTCATTATCAATTATAATAACACAATACACAAGTTGGGGATTCTTTGGTTTTAAAGGCTGACTCAATTATCCTATAACATTCTTCAAATGATGCTACTTATTAGGTGATTTTGTAGGATGATTCACTTGCACAATTTACACACTAGTTTTATAGTTGAATGTAGAGGGTTGAGAGATAAGGGAATAAGAAAGGTTTAAAATGAGGGAAGCATGAGAAAGGGTTTCTTAGATTCCTATTTTAAGAAATTTTTATCAATTATGGATTCAAAAATCTAAAATTAAATAATTATAATAAAAATTAGAATCAAAAAATTTTAATTGTAAACAAATGAAATGGTAGCATTGGAAATGGTAGCATTGGGATTGGTAGGTCCTATAGTCAATTATTATGGTAATATACAATGATAGTATTAAATTTCCAATCATCACTATATAATTGCTCACAATAAATCATCATGGTAGCATTAATCATAGTTGATCATTATTGTAGAATGACCCATGGTTGATTATCACAGTAGCATGGATCATGGGTGATCATCACGATAACATACCCATGGTAGACCATTCATGATAGTACCGATCATATTATTGTATTCAACCAGAAATAAATTAAATCTAAAAATAAACTACTAATGCAAATTTTTCATTCCAATTTTATGTATGATATAACTCAATCAATCAAAAATTCAAAGGCATTGTGAATGTGTACATAAATATAATATTTAATTCCCATTAACTCAATAGTTATTGATGTTATTAATATTTTCATGACTTATTATATTCCCCCTTTACTTATTTTATATGAAATGTGCATAATTTGTGTGAAATATTAATGTTTTAATATTAAGTATAATATTTGAGCATTTTTAGAAGTAGTCCAATTGAGTCAGTTTAATGTTTTAATTATAACTGTCACTATACTGATCCAAATTGTGTGGTTCTTGTTTTTTAGGATTCTAATTTCAATATAAAACATTTAATTATAAAGAACCATGATCCAATTATGCCATTTGAAGGGTCATATGGTCCTCACAAACATGACCAAAGAATCTATGAACAAACTGGACCAGCCTTGAAGATTGATTTACTGGGCTCAATACAGAAGTCCAAAAATATTAAATCTCCACAATAATTCGGGGGAAACTACATGTCATCTTGGATAAAAATTTCATGTCCCAAATCCAAGTACAAGGGGTCCAAATGAAGCTTTGAAGTCCAGCCCACCATTCTTTCCGAGAATTAAAGTCAGTATACTATTCATGACATATCTCATGATGTAAGCATCAAATCGAGCTGAGATTTTGCAGTGGGAAAGAGGAGATATAGGCGGCCGACTTTGTTGAATAAGTCATTCGGATTTGAAGGCATATTCCTGTTAAAAAATGCATTCACATTTTGGACATCGAAAAAGCATGGATAGAAATGGACAATTTACCTTTGTTTAATAAAACCGCCATAACTTTGGTTCCACTTGTCCAAATGCCTCCATATTTTGACATTAGTCGTATAACTTTATTATATATAACTTTGAAGAATGAGATATTTGGATATTCGGCTGTCTGAATAGCCAAATTGGCGATTCAAGTGGAGGGACAGATTAGGAATGCAAACAGTCCACTCCTTGGGCTATAAATACTCTCCCCTTCTCTCCTTGAGAGGGGTTGGCATTTCAGAAGAGAGGAGATAATATTGGCACGACCAAATCTTTTTAAAAGGCTTGGGAGGACCTTCCATACTCAAGTTTTCACTTGAGATACCTTTCCTCCTCTCTTTGTTTTCACTTACTTTTGTGTTCTTCATTTTTGTAATTTTGTAAGTCCTTTCTTTTGTAATTCTATTTTAATGCAAGTTTCTTCTTCAATATCTCTTATTATCCTCCACCTTATGTATTTTAATATTAATGTTATTAAAATATTTTAAATTCAGTTGAATCCCCTTCCCTTCTTTTGCTTCCTCATTCAATCAAAAATCTGTTTTTAATTATCATCATTGTTTGTGTGTGTGTGTTCAACGTACCACTCTTTTATAATCCCTTTCTTTTTCTTCTATTCTTAATTTATCATCATAAGTATTATAACCAGAATATTAAACACCCAAATGTCTGAGTAAATATCTCATTGGGGTGAGTCAATATTTAGGGATGTTAAGTGATTGAGAGTATTTGCTTGATGAGTATTCGTTAATTTAACATTGTGTATGTTGGACTTAATATGTCATGGATTAATGACATATTTTGTTTAGCATGTGGTTTCCATGGATTATTGGAACCATAAATACACTACCATAAACAAGTACTGATTGATTTTAGAATCCTAGTTAAGTTAAGGCTTGGATTAAATCTTTAACAATTAGGAATTCTAATTGACGTCAACTTGTGAAGTGGGTGTTAATTTAAATGCAATATAAAGAAAAGCTCAAGGATATCACAAGCTTAACTCCCTAATAATGAACTAACCCCAATATTTATCAATTTGTTAAATCAATTATATTCAATCAATCATTTCAATTAAGCTCTGCAACAAACCCCCCTAATCAAAATACAATCAACTAAAAACAAACAACTACTACAAAGTATCATCGCCGAGGATTCGACCCAAGTGCTGCTATACACATTAGCAGAGCACCGTAACTTTGACTGGTCGATAGGTGACAATCGGCCGTGCGTTTCAAATGGCGCTGTTGCCGGGGATGGTGCTTTAAGTAGTCATTAGATTCTGGTTATTGAAAAAAAACCAAAAAAAATAAAATTTTTTGAAAAAATTGAAAAAAAACACAAAGAAAAACTCGTCTTCCTCTTAAAAATCATAAACTGAAAAAATAAAAAGGAAAACTCATCTTCCTCATCCTTTCTAAATCTCTCTGAATGCCCCGCAGCCTCCCAAACAATCCCTCGGATTTGTTTGACCCTGAAATTGATAGAACTCTTCGTCGACTTAGGAGGACCATTAGGGATAACCAAATCACCCAAGAACCAATCATTGCCATACCAATTGAATTCGATATGGCCAATCCTAGGGAACAAACATTGAAAGAACTTGCTGCCCCTGATATGAATTACCAACCCCTTGGTATTCAATATCCAAACATAGAAGCTGACTTCAAACTCAAATCAGGTTTGATTCATCTTCTCCCTCATTTTCACGGTCTAGCCGGTGAGGATCCACATCTTTACCTTAAAGAGTTCCAAGTAGTATGCTCTACCATGAAGCCTCAAGGGGTTTCTGAAGAACAAATCAAGCTTAGAGCTTTCCCCTTTTCCCTAGCAGATTCTTCCAAGTCTTGGCTCTACTACCTCCCACCTGGTTCCATAAACTCATGGGTTGACATGAAGAGACTTTTCCTTGAGAAGTTCTTTCCCGCTTCCAGAACAGCTTCTATCCGAAATGAAATAAGCGGCATCTGTCAATTCCCTAATGAATCACTCCATGAGTATTGGGAGAGGTTCAAAAAGCTTGTGGCAACTTGTCCACACCATCAAATCTCTGACCAACTCCTGATCCAATACTTCTATGAGGGGTTATTGGATATGGAGCGAACTCTCATTGATGCCGCAAGTGGCGGTGCTCTTGTTGACAAAACTCCTGCAGCTGCACGAGAACTTATAAGCAACATGGCTGCAAACACGCAGCAATTCCATACTCGAGCACATGCTCAAGTGAAACAAGCCAAAGAGAATCAATCCATAGAGCCCAACAAGATGACTGAGTGGATGAGTGAACTTACAGGTCTTGTGCGTCAACTAGCGGTGGCTACCAAAGCCCCAACCTCATCTTCTCCACATTCACTATTCCCTAGACCTATCAAGAATTTTGGAATCTGCAACTCTCCATCTCATCCGACTAACACATGTCCACAACTTCAAGATGATCCATCTGATTCATCTAGTCCAATGGAGCTCAATGCGGCATATGCTCTGCAAAACTTCAACCCTCAACAATTAGGTCAGTTTGTTAGAAACTTCAACCAACCCCACTCTGAGCCCTTCTCTTCTACCTTTAACCCACCTCTGAGGTATGGTAATCCCATTTCTCATCCTCCTCAGTTCCCTCATCAAAATCCAAACCAGTTCCAATATGGTCAAAGTGGTGGTAACATCCATCAACCTTATCCTTTTGTTCCTCAACCCCAAAGGAACAATCCTCCTCCTGGATTCCACCATCCTAACGAGCCTTCCCAATTCCCCACCCAATACAATCGCTTTCCCAAGAACCAAAATCAAGGCCAACCCAATTTGGGACAAGCCTCTTCTTCTAAACAACCATGGGAAAGTGCTGTAGAGGATCTTTCTTCCTTCACCCATTCTAGCCTCAAGAACATTGAAACCCAAATAGGTCAACTTGCATCCCACCTTAGCCAGGAACAACCATCCAATTCATCCCAATTCCCAGCTCAACCATTACCCAACCCTAAGGGTAATGTAAGTGCAATTGCACTTAGATCGGGAAAGCAAATTGCTATGCCCCATGATGATTGCTCTACCCCTCCTTTGAATGTTGACCTAGAAAATGAAAAGAAAAAGAAAATTGAAAAGGAATCTGAATCCATTCCATCACCTCCTTCCATTCCACTTAGGAACCCAATTCCTTTTCCTCAAGCTGTCTCTAAACCAAGGAAGTCCTTTGAACCTGATCCTGAAATGCTTGACATGTTTAGACGTGTTGAAGTGAACATACCCCTCTTAGATGCCATCAAAAAAATCCTTAAGTATGCCAAGTTTCTTAAGGAATTGTGCACCCATAAGAGGCAACTTAGAAACATTTAAAATGTTTCAACCCAACAGTCCATTCCCATGAAGTGAAAAGATCCAGGGACCTTCACGGTTCCATGTCAAATAGGGAGTTCCAACTTTGATGATGCACTCATAGACCTTGGAGCCTCAATAAATGTCATTCCCAAATACATTTTCTCCAACCTTGGTCTAGGTCCCTTGCAACCAATGGGTGTTGTCATTCAATTAGCCAATCGAAGCATTGCCAGTCCTAAGGGGATAATTGAGGATGTTCTTGTTCGGGTCAATGATCTTATCTTCCCAGCTGATTTCTATGTCCTTGACATGGAAGGTGAGACGACCTCTTCTCGATATCCCCTAATTCTAGGAAGACCATTCCTCATGACTGCGAGAACCAAGATTGATGTCCATTCAGGCATCTTATCCATGGAATTCGGTGACCAACTGGTCAAGTTCAACATTTTCCAAGCCATGCGATACCCATCTGAGGATCACTCTGCATTCTCAATCCATGCTTTTGAGGAAACTTCTAAGATTCAATCGAACCCCAATCCACCATGTTCTTCATGTTCTAATGATAAAGGATCTTGTGAAATCTGCACCATGATTAACAAAGTCATAAATGGTGAAGTTGATGTGGACCTCTCATTCATAGACTCCATCAATCTAGAGGAACTTGAAAACTCTCTTGAATCCCACATCAACTCTGATCTCTACTGCTCAACCTTGGACAGTGTTGAGGAAAATGATCCAAACCCATCTGGAATCCCTTCTCCTTCTCCTAACTTGTATATCTCTCAAATCAAGGCTGAAACTGATCTAAAACCACTTCCTTCACACCTCAAGTATGCATTCCTTTTCCATGATCCCTCCTACCCTGTCATTATCTCTGCTTCACTTTCTGAAACTGAGGAGTCCCAACTTGTTCAAGTGTTAGAGAAAAACAAAAATGCCTTAGTTTGGACCCTAGAGGATATTCCAGGAATCAACCCTACCCTTTGCATGCATCACATCCATCTAGAGGAATCATCCAAACCAATTAGGCAACCTCAAAGAAGACTCAATCCACTCATACTTGAGGTAGTTAGGGAAGAGATTACCAAGATTCTTCAAGCCGGTATTATCTACCCAATTTATGATAGTGAATGGGTTAGTCTAATTCAAATCATTCCTAAGAAGGGATGGATAACAGTTGTCACAAATGAACATGGAGAAGTGGTCACAACTCGAGTGAAAAACAAATGGCGTGTGTGCATCGATTATCGCAAATTGAATGCTGAAACATGAAAAGATCACTACCCACTTCCTTTCCTTGACCAAATGATTGATAGATTGGCCGGAAAGTCACACTATTGATTTCTTGATGGTTACACCGGCTACTTTCAAATTCCAATCGCACCTCAAGACCAAGAAAAGACCACATTCACTTGCCCCTTTGGAACCTATGCCTATAGGCGAATGCCTTTTGGCCTTTGTAATGCTCCTGCAACATTCCAGCGGTGTATGATGAGTATCTTTTCTGAATTCATTGAGAATTGCATGGAGGTCTTCATGGATGACTTTACCATTTATGGAGAGTCATTTGAATCTTGCTTACATTCACTCTCTTTGTTCCTTCAAAAGTGTGTCAAGTGCAACCTTGTGATGAATTTTGAAAAATGTCACTTCATGGTTTCAAATGGGATTGTTCTAGGGAACATAATTTCTCAAGAGGGTATCCAAGTTGATCTAGCCAAAATTGAGGTGATCCAATCACTTCCTGAACCCAAATCAGTTCGAGACATTCGGTCCTTCCTTGGTCATGCCGGTTTCTATCGGCGATTCATTCAGAACTTCAGCAAGATTTCCCTCCCACTCACTCGTTTACTTCAAAATGATGTCACATTCAATTTTGATGAGGCTTTCAAGAGATCCTTCATTGAACTCAAATCTTCTCTCACATCTGCTCCAATAATCCAACCCCCAGATTGGTCCTTACCATTTGAATTGATGTGTGATGCTTCTGATAGTGCCATTGGGACTATTCTGGGTCAAAGAAGAGAAAACATTCCTCATGTCATCTTTTATTCCTCAAAAACATTGGATGAAACTCAATCACACTACACTGTGACTGAAAAAGAACTTTTAGCTATGGTTTTTTCCTTGGATAAATTTCGGCCCTATCTCTTAGGTGCCAAAATCATCATCTTCACGGACCACTCAACATTAAAGTTCTTACTTAAGAAAAGTGATTCCAAACCAAGGCTAATAAGATGGATTTTAATGCTCCAAGAGTTTGACCTTGTGATAAAAGATAAACCTGGAAAAGAAAACCCTACGGCTGACCACCTGAGTAGAATTTCTAATTCTTCTCATTCTGAAATAATTGATCCTGAATTTCCAACTAAACACCTCTCATATCTCACTCCAAAGTTACCATGGTATGCCCCAATTGTCAATTACTTGGTTTCTGGTGTTTTCCCTGAATATTTTTCAAAACAAAAAAAAGAAAAGATAAAAAGTGATTCAAAGCATTATTTTTGGGAAGATAATAAACTTTGGAAAACTGGGGCTGACATGGTAATTAGGAGATGTGTTGATGAAACTGAACAATCCTCCATCTTGGAATTCTGCCACTCAATGCCTGGAGGTGGCCACTTTGGACCACAAAGGACTTCTCAAAAGGTCCTAGATTCTGGATTCTTTTGTCCTTCACTCTTCAAGGACTCACATGAGTTCTGTCAATCATGTCCCACTTGCCAAAAGTTTGGCACAATTTCCAAAAGAAATGAATTTCCTCAAAAGCCATTAATCTTCTATGAGCTTTTCTATGTTTGGGGCATCGATTTCATGGGACCTTTTCCCCCTTCCAATGGATTATCCTACATTCTCCTTGCTGTTGACTATGTTTCTTGGTGGGTCGAGGCCAAACCCACTAGGAAAGATGATGCTCAAAATGTGAGTGAGTTCCTCAAAACCCATATCTTCCATCGATTCAGAACACCACGTGCTTTGATAAGTGACTTAGGAACTCATTTCTGTAATAGAACCATGGAGTCACTTTTGAAAAAGAATGGGGTTGTATATAAAACATCCACTGCATATCACCCTCAAACAAATGGAATGTCTGAACTTTCTAACAGAGAAGTGAAAAGAGTGCTTGAAAGAATTGTTAAGCCCACAAGAAAAGACTGGCCCGATAGACTTGGTGAAGCACTTTGGGCCTATCGAACAGCCTATAAGACACCCATTGGGATTTCTCCATTTAGGCTAGTTTTTGGTAAAGCCTGTCATTTACCAGTCGAAATCCAACATAAGTCATTTTGGGCTGTCAAAACTTGTAATTTTGATTGTGAAAAATCTGGTGAAGAAAGATTGTTGCTGTTGACTGAATTGGAGGAGCTTCGACTCGATTCATATGAGAATTCCAATATGTACAAAGAGAAGTCTAAGGTACTCCATGACAAACAAATCCTGAGAAAGGTATTTCATGATGGTGAAAAGGTAATGCTCTTCAATTCTCGATTTCGGCTTCACCCAGGTAAGCTTAATTCTCATTGGGAAGGTCCTTTTGTTATTACTAACGTTTACCCATTTGGTGCAGTGTAAGTCCAAGACCCCTCTTCCAAAAGGACATTCACGGTTAACGGACATCGGTTAAAGCATCACCATGAGAGGTCTCACAATCCAGGAACCATGTAGACTTCCATCAAAACCCCATCCACTTCAATAGAACCACCACTGGATGGAGACCCGCCAAATCCAAACCAGGGGGCACCTCTTTCCCTTTAACTCTCTCTCTATATCTTCCTCTCTCTACCTCTTTCTTATTCTTACTCTCTCTTTTTTTTACCACTTTATTCATCAAACCCTTTCTTTTTATCTTTCTTGTGTGGGTGTGTATTTTTAAAGAAACCTTAAAAAACAAAAAAAAAACAAAAAAACACAATTACATAAAAAATTAAAAAAAAAGTGTCATTCTTACTCACCATCGAGTTTTGAAATTTTGTCCAACCATTTTGGGGAGTTAACAGACATATTTTCATCTCAAAAATTTTGTATTTTCATCATGACTTTGGATAAAGAATTTTGTGTCAAAACCAACACATTTTGAATGCTCAATTTTTGATTTGGAAAATGCTTTTCCCTACCATGAGGAATAACATTAGCCTTCATGCCAAGGTCATCTATGACCATCTTTTTCATTGTGTGTCTTCACCACTGATTGTGAGTCTTGATTTTGTGGAACTTCAAGCTGAATTTCCATCTTTTGTGTGCATTAATGTGATAGAGGCATTTTCTAAGCCACATGAGAATCAGAATATCCAAATAGCCTCCCGTTACCCTTACATTTATCCTACTTTTGAAAGCCCCTTTGAGCCTATGAAAACCTTTCTTTTGATAGCCACATTACAAGCCTAATACCTTGTCCCACCCAACATCTTCATGGATTTTCATTGTACAATTTATTGAAATTTAAGTGTGGGGGGAATGGACTTCATTTTTGGGTGTACTTTCATTGATTTCCAATGTGTCATCATATGCTTGAGGGCAAGCATCCATTCAACTGTGGGGGAGAGGTTGTAATTCTGTGAGCTTTGGGGTGTATATGTGTAATTTTCATTTGTACAAAAGTCATTGAAAAGTGTTCAAAAAAATGAAAAAAAATTATATTAAAAAAAATGAAAAAAAAGGAATGGGTTGTGTCTTGGGTGGGTCAAAAATCATTCATCATCAACCTTTGATCATGTTATAACTACTAAAATTAGTTCCATGAGAAGATCAAACATGGGTTGGGAGATGACTGTGAGACTTGTTTCAAGCACAACGTTCAAAAAAAAGGGCAAAAAGAGAAAAAAAAGAACACTTGAATCATCTTGTATTGTGTCATTATTGGAAGTCTTCCATGTTGTACATATTCCATCATCTCACCCTATTCCATTTTCTATCTCCCTCACTTTTCGTTCATCACACATTCATGCCCTTGTAAATATGTGTTTCTATTTCCTTTCAAATCAAATTTCAAAAAAAATATGCATTGATTTTTCCATGTTGGTGTTTTTAACCCCTCTTTTCCTTTGGACATTATATACCTACCGTCCCATAGCCACTGAAAAACCCCTTAAAAGACCTCTCGATTCTTGTACACATTAGATTTGGGAATGGAAGCTGAGAGCTCTTACAAACTCTTGATTTTCACTTTTTGTTGGTGAATGAGTGAACCTCCTAAAATACATTTTTATCATCTTGAGAGGAGTAAGTTTTGAGTGCCTACATTTTCCAATTCAAACCTTGAACATGAAAAAATGAATTGTTTCTGATGCATTATTGTGAACCAAATTTGTGATGGAATTCAATATGGATGAGTGAAATAGTCTAAACCTCCCCTGATTGGAGAAAACAAAATTTTAATATCTGTTGGTGAGTAAAAATGATTTTGTCATGTTTTTATATTTGTTGCACATGAGGACATGCACAAAACTAAGTGTGAGGGAGTTGATGTTATTAATATTTTCATGACTTATTATATTCCCCCTTTACTTATTTTATATGAAATGTGCATAATTTGTGTGAAATATTAATGTTTTAATATTAAGTATAATATTTGAGCATTTTTAGAAGTAGTCCAATTGAGTCAGTTTAATGTTTTAATTATAACTATCACTATACTGATCCACATTGTGTGGTTCTTGTTTTGTAGTATTCTCCTTTCAATATAAAACATTTCATTATAAGGAACCATGATCCAATTCTGCCATTTGAAGGGTCATATGGTCCTCACAAACAAGACCAAAGAATCTGTGAACAAACTGGACCAGCCTTGAAGATTGATTTACTGGGCTCAATACAGAAGTCCAAAAACATTAAATCTCCACCATAATTCGGGGGACACTACATGTCATCTTGGATAAAAATTTCATGGCCCAAATCCAAGTACAAGGGGCCCAAATGAAGCTTTGAAGTCCAGCCCACCATTCTGTCCGAGAATTAAAATCAGTATACTATTCATGACATATCTGATGATGTAAGCATCAAATCGAGCTGCGATTTTGCAGTGGGAAAGAAGAGATATAGGTGGACGACTTTGTTTAAGAAGTAATTCGTATTTGAAGGCATCTTCCTGTTCAAAAATCCATTCACATTTTGGCCATCGAAAAAGCATGGATAGAAATGGATAGTTTACCTTTGTTTAATAAAACCGCCATAACTTTGGCTCCACTTGTCCAAATGCCTCCATATTTTTACAGTAGTCGGATAAATTTATTATATACAACTTTGAAGAAGGAGATATTTGGAGATTCGGCTGTCTGGATAGCCAAATTGGTGATGCAAGTGGAGGGACAGATTAGGAATGCAAACAGTCCACACCTTGGGCTATAAATACTCTCCCCTTCTCTCCTTGAGAGGGGTTGGCATTTCAGAAGAGAGGAGATCATATTGGCATGAAAAAAGCTTTTCCAAAGGCTTGGGAGGACCTGCCATACTCAAGTTTTTACTTGAGATACCTTTCCTCCTCTCTTTGTTTTCACTTACTTTTGTGTTCTTCATTTTTGTAATTTTGTAAGTCCTTTCTTTTGTAATTCTGTTTTAATGCAAGTTTCTTCTTCAATATCTCTTATTATCCTCTAACTTCTGTATTTTAATATTAATGTTATTAAAATAGTTTAAATTCAGTTGAATCCCCTTCCCTTCTTTTGCTTCCTCATTCAATCGAAAATCTGTTTTTAATTATCATCATTGTTCATGTGTGTGTGTTCAACGTACCACTCTTTTCTAATCCCTTTCTTTTTCTTCTATTCTTAATTTATCATCATAAGTATTATAACCAGAATATTAAACACCCAAATGTATGAGTAAATATCTCATTGGGGTGAGTCAATATTTAGGGATGTTAAGTGATTGATAGTATTTGCTCGATGAATATTCGTTAATTTAACATTGTGTATGTTGGACTTAATATGTCATGGATTAATGACATATTTTGTTTAGCATGTGGTTTCCATGGATTATTGGAACCATAAATACACTACCATAAACAAGTACTGATTGATTTTAGAATCCTAGTTAAGTTAAGGCTTGGATTAAATCTTTAACACTTAGGAATTCTAATCGACGTCAACTTGTGAAGTGGGTGTTAATTTAAATGCAATATAAAGCAAAGCTCAAGGATATCACAAGCTTAACTCCCTAATAATGAACTCACCCCAATATTTATCAATTTGTTAAATCAATTATAGTCAATCAATAATTTCAATTAAGCTCTGCAACAAACCCCCCTAATCAAAATACAATCAACTAAAAAGAAATAACTACTACAAAGTATCATCACCGAGGATTCGACCCGAGTGCTGCTATACACATTAGCAGAGCACCGGAACTTTGACCGGTCGATAGGCGACAATCGGCCGTGCGTTTCAGTTATATTACCATTTTTGAAAATGATATCTCAAAAATTGATGTATTTTATCAATATGTTTTATCCTAAAGTGAGAGTAGAATTATTGGTAATGATTATAGAACTTGTATTATTGCAAATTATTAGGTTCTATCGAAATTGATATCCATTATCTTATAAAGTGTGTTTCATTCATAAAATTTATGCACAATAACTGCTTGTATCTATGTAATTCGCTTCAAAATTGGAAAATATAGAAAAATATGGTTTCTTTTCAAACCATGAAACTAAATAATTTCCCAAAATATTACATTTTTTAGAAGTTATTTTTATATATTACTCCAAAACACCAGAACCATCATATAAATAACTCACTAAAATATTATTTTTTCATCTAGAATAATAGAGTCATAATTTTTTTATACTTTCGAGGTATTTGAAAATTCTTTTCAAAACACCTAAATGTGATTCTTTTGGGTTTTAATAGAAATAGTCACATATACACACATACACACATAGAATTTAATAGTCAGTTAACTAGAAGTTATATATTGTAATATTCATATCATACCTATATAAGTGGCTTGATCAATGAGTTTCCCAGTTTCATCAAGATCCAATTTATAGCTTGTACTCATGGGAGTATCACTAACTTTTATACTATCCATACTAAAACATTTTAAAAAATCATTTTTGTACTTACACTAGTTTAAAATAATTATATATTTATTTTTAGAAAACTAAAAACCAATAAATATTTTATGTTCACCCATAAAACTCATTTCAAATAGTTTTTTCTTAATTTATAAAAAAATAATACACAAATAATTTATTAAATATCAAGAGAAAATACCATCAACAAATATTTATACCATTTTTTTAAATTCATTTAATAAATAAATTAGAGTCAACTATTCCTTTAGTAAAACCATTGGAAATAAAAAATGATATGATCCTATCATACCAATAGCTAGGAGATTTATTTAATCCATATATATATATATTTTAATTTAAAAACATTATTTGGAAATTGATGGTTTTAAAATCCATGGGTTGTTCAACAAAAACATCCTAAATTGTATAACAATTCAATAATTATCTCCTAAAAACCATTTTATATAATTTTAAATCCAAAATTTCTACTTTAGTAAGAAATATTATGATAGATTAATGTCTATATACTTTAGAAAAGGTTTCCTCGTAGTTAATTACTTCTTCTTGATTGTATCCTTATGCAAACTGTCTTGATTTATTTTAAATTACACTAACTCATCAAACATTTTTTAGACACTCTTCTTGTGAAAATATTTATATAGAACTTGGGTCTTTCTAATAGTTCCCATAATCTATTTATTTTAAAATTATTTATCATTTTTTTCTTTTCTATTACCATGAATTCATCATCAATTTATTATTTGATATTCTTAGGTTCATGTTTTGATAAGAAAGATTGATGTTCAATATGGTATTTAGGAGAATTTATTGTCTATGTTACTTTTTCTAGGTGTACTAAAATTTAATGTAAATTATGATATCTATGAGTACTAATAGTTTTAGGGATATATGTGTTTAACATATAATTTTAATCTAAAAGTTTGAGTTAAAGTAGTTCCGCATAACAAGAATATTATTCTACATGTTTCACATAATTATCACTATGTTGAGAATTAATACCATATTTTGAAAGATTATAATCCAAATTGTCAAAAGAGGTTATAGGTTCATGAGGATCTATCACATAAAAACCAACATGTACATATTCATCCTCAATTTTGGTTCTTTTATTAAATACCTATTATTATTTAATGGGTATAGAATATCTGAGGAAATTTCCTTCATCACCCTTTGATTATAATTTATCTAAATTATCTTTTTTTATTGAGCATAAAGACTTTACAAACATAAAATATAAAGTAATGAACTTTTTGTTTTATATTATTCCAAAATTCATGTTGGGTTTTCATTAAAAGTGGTCTAATTAGAACTCTATTAATAAAATAGAAATTTTTATTTAAATTTTTTTTCCAAAAAAAGGAAAATCATACTCATTGAGATTGATCTGGTAAATTTCCCAAATGGTTCTATTTATTATTTCTACAACACCATACCTTTTCAAGTCCCTAGAAGTAGCGAAGTTATAACTATAGCAATGTTGTAAGCATAATGATTAAAAATAATGATTTCAAAACTCATGTCCATGATCACTTCCTAAGGTCACCATTAATAGTCTACTAAGATTCTCTATATATTTAGCATATTGATAAAAATAGGAAATGGATTCCATTTTATGAGAAATGAAATACACCCATGTATATCTTGAATAATAATCAAGTATAACATAGAAATAATTTTTTAATGATACACAAGAAATTATAGAAGGTCCAAACAAATCTATGTAAACCAACTCTATTGGTTGGGAAGTTGAAACTTATTTCTTTGGTATAAAATGGATTTTGTCCTACTTCCCTATTGACAAGGATTATAGACATTGTCTGTTGGAAAATATAGTATACACTGATCCTTAACTAATCCTTTACAAGTTATATCCCTAAGCGAGTGTTAATTACAATGTCCTAGTAACCTGTTCCAAACATAATATTCTTTGTGAATCTCACTTAAAGAAGAAATATTTTGAGAAAATAATTAATTAAAACCAACATTATAAATATTATAATTTCACATTGTAGTAAAAACTAAAGCATATTTGGAATAAAATACTTTTCAAGCACTATTTTCAAATATAACATGGTTACCATCATCAAAAGACCATGAAATTCTAAGAATATTTTATTTTAATACATCTATAAATAATACATTAGAAATTGTACTTGTAAAATAGTTACTGATATGACCATGTTGGATTATTTTGTCAATTGGCATTATCACCAAAAGTGACATGTCAACCATTAAATTTGATTATGTTCTTGAAGCTTGAGTAGTCCCTAGGAATATTTCTAGAACACACATAATTTAGATACCATATATTCTTAATGTTACCTTTTAATCAAGTTTTCTAGAAAATATATTTATGCCCCAAATGATTATGGTACCAATATTTTCTTAGGTCCAGAGATGTTAGTAATAATATCATTAGGAATAAAAAACTATTTAAATAGTTTCCAATAAGAATATGTTGTAATTTAAAAAATAAAAACAATATTAGGTCAATAAGTGTAATAACTGTTTCATATTGGGTAGACCTAGAACATTGGACAAATTTATTTTTATAAACATTTCTCTATCCAAGTTGATATCCAATTCCAGTAGTGTATTTCTATGGGGTATTCTTTCCATGAATTATAGTGGTAGATTCTATACTATTTGTTAATATCTATATATCTTTATTTAATTTCTCATTATACAATTTTAGATAATTAGTTTCTTTTATAATTTGATTATTCTATTTTGTTTCTATTGAATAATTAGATTTAATGTGATAATAAAAAACATTATTCTTCTTTAAACATAGGAATTTTTACTTTAATTCAATAAATGTATATTCCATCATATTATAGTATTTGAAAAAAATCATCATTGGTTATATGTTATTCATTTTTTCAGCTTCATAAAGAATATAAGAATGTAAATAAGATTCAATAAATATATTTGATACCTCATATGTGTTTTTCCAAAAACACATATCAGCCCTATCATTTTTATCTTCCCTACTGAAATAAGAATCACTTGAACTGTCCTCTAAGGCCCTCCATGTGGATTTCATATATTGTTTATATATTTAAAATTTTCAATATAATTTCTATTATATATTATCTTGGGATAGTCTATTTTGATGCATCCTTTTATTTTACACTCTAATTAGGCAATTTCATTAGTGTAATCACCATTTTTTACATTATTTTCTTGAATTTAACTTATTATCATACATATGTTTGTAATTTAATTCCTTGATGAAATTATTCTTCTTATATAATTTCTTTAAAAATATAACTAGGCGAGGCCTTTTATCATCACTATCATATGGAGATTCATCATCACTTGAATTCTCAATTTTTATTTTCTCATTTATTTTTTAGTTATAAGTCGTAAAATCCAGTTACTTTATTTTTGTTTCATTATCATCCTCCTTGTTCACTTGTAGTTCCTATTCATAAATCATGAATTTTCCAATGATTTCCTTTAATTTCAACTTATTAATATCATATGAATCTCTAATGTAAATATATGTTTCTATCTCTCAATCTAGTAGATATCTTCACAGCGACATCACTTAATTCTTGTCAGAAATCATCTTTCCATGTGAATGCATGGTCTATAAAATTTAATTGAACCTAAGATACATATTATAAATGGATTTATAAAACATAATATTAAAGGTAATATATTAAATAGTATAATTATTCATATACATTTATTTAAAATTTTAAGTTCCTTCATGAGAAATATCTAGTGTATCCCAGAATTCAAAAGTAGCAGAACATGCTAATATTTTGTTAAATTCATCATCACCTAAATCATAGTAAATATTATTCATATACATATAGTTACAATTGTAGGTTGACTTAGTGGAATCAATCTAATATTTTCTACGAGATTTAAGTATCTCATATGTTTCCTCAATAACAGTCCAAATATCACACCCTATTCTCTCTATATGAGTTTTCATTTTAATTTTTAATTGTATATAGGTAGTTACATTAAAATAAGTAGATTTATTAGTTGAAATTACTTCAAGATAATTATTATTTATAAATATATATATTTATATAAAATATAAATGTATGATCTTTAAGTAAAACTAGATCTCAATAAAAATTATTTTAGAAAATCCCTCATACCAAATGTTGGTCCTAAAGGACATATCCTGACTGGGGGGGGGGGGTAATTTAATTTCCAATAAAATTTCTATTAAAATTAATTTTAACTGATATATCCCTTGATATAAAAAGTAATCCCAATTAACAAAAAAATATAATTATATAATTTTATCTTTATAAATTCTTCTCAAAAGTTCAATCACATCTTAGTTAAAATTATTCTGAAAATAATTTTCCTTTTGAAACTAATTTACTCATATCAAAAAGAATACATCAAAAACTAATTTTAAGTTAACTATCAAAGTAATGTTTAGTTTAATAATTTATAAAATACAAACTATTTTGATTTAAAATAATGAAAATAAAATAAATAAATCACAAGAAATAAGGAATAATGTAATTTTAAAAAAAAATTTCAGTCTCAAGTTAAGAAAAAACCCCCTACACTTGGAAATAACCCACTACCAAGAAGTTTATTTTATGATAAATTGACCTATAACCTGGATTAGGTTTTAAAAATAATATCTGATAAGGTTATCTAGGAACATATCCAGCTCTAATGTTATATGTGCGATAAAAAATATTATAAGTCACACCTGACCTCTTCCACAATCATATATGAGAATACAATTAAATGAATTAAGAGGTAGATTCATGACCACTATAGTTTAGTGTATTAGACTATATTTTACAATTAAATAGATTAAAAATAAATACATCTCAATATTGTGATAAAATAGAAAGAGTGTGGAAATAGAGATGAAAATAATTGGTGTAACTCAATCCAAATAGCTTCCATTTCATAGATATATTTTAATATCTCCTTGTAAATTTTCCACAAAGTTTGTAAATAAATGATGAAAAAAGGGTGTCATACAATTTTGGAAAATTACTTTTTTCTCAGTTATCCAATTGTCCAGTGTTCTTCCACACACATGTGTACCAGTGATCCTTTTTATTTCAACATATGTGAGTCTATATTTGTTTTTACATGCAAGTGTATTTCATGCATTATGGAGGTATTATTAATTTATAGTGTTTTAGGTGGTCCGATTTTTCATTACAAGATAATAATAGAATAATATAGATCCTCATACTAAGAGATAGATTTGTTAAAGCACAAATTTTTCTTTAATACACTAGTGAAGTTGTTTAGTAATAATAATTCTTAAATCTATGTGCTCTTTTTTCCATTAAATTCAAAAAGTGGTCATTGGAGAATTTATTTGAAAAATAATTTTAGACTTCTATATGAGCTCTCTAGTGGTAGCATCTCTAGTGGTATATCTTTGATATAGATTCTCTGAAGGTATATTTTTTTCTTTTAACGGTAGATCCTTGTGGTAAAACATTATTTTAGTATGATAACTTGAATGGTAGATCCTCTTGGAGGTAGTGGTAGCATTACCTTCATGATATCTCTACATAACAATAAAAACATCATGAGGTATCACCATTGGATTAGTGGTTGCATCTTCTAATGGTAGATCAAAATTGATGGTAAATCCTAGTAGTTACAGATTTGAACTAGTAGTATCATATTTACCTAAAGGTTTATTGGATCTATATCATGCTATAACTAATTGTAGATAATTTCAAATAACTTCACATATTTATGGTGGATTAAGACATATCTAATTTTTTTTTATTTTGACCAGAATATAGTTGACTATCATAAACCATGAAGTTCATTATGAACTTAAAAAACTTGATTTTTTTAATTAAAATAAGTATTTTCTTGGAAAAATACAATAATAAGGTTTCTTGAGCTTGAAGTAAAACTAAGAAAAATCGAACCATCACATGAAAGAACCTCCCAAATTATTGAGAAGAAAGATGTTGTTGTATTTATTTCCATTGAGATACACAACCCAAATAAGTCTCACATTAATGAAAATAATAGTATGATTCCATCTTTCAATCAAGTGGAAATATACTCTAAGAGTAAAATATCTAATAACCTAGAAACATCCTTAAGTAATAATGTTTTTTTAACTTTATAGGATATGTTTTATGCCAAATTCTAAGAAAATACAGATGGTGAAAAATATTGAAAAATCAACCAAACTATTTAGGGTGAATATGATAAGATCTATTAAGATATTTTACCTAAAATAATATAAAATAATTAATTATAGTTCCCAAAAAACAATAAGCTATTAATCCAAAAAAACATGTAGTTTAGAGAAAAAGATAATGATTTATTCAGCATTTTTGGTGTTATAATAGTTTTGGGTACATAGAAATGGAATTTTAGAATAACATTTGAATTTATGGAAAAATAGAAATCCATAATAAAAGGGAAGTATATTTAAAGAGAAGATATAACCTGGTGAAAAAATGAGATATTGATAGAAAACTAAAGTGAAGTGAAGAAACTAATACTCCTAAAAACTCAAAAAAAAAAATGTAAGATACCAATCAATGGAAAATTGAATATGTATAGTTATTTTTGTGAAAGTTGAAAAAATATTAATATACACCACACATCTGAATTGAAATTTTATGTGAATAGTGGGAGATGATTCAGAATAAAATGAAAGCACCTGAAGTATCTAGTTTTCTAATAGAGAAAGTAAAAAAGTATTTCCATAGATAAGGAAAAATAAGGGGGAGAATACCACTCAACATGAAGAAACATCTCATGTAAAAATATTATCATGAATCCTTGAATTTTTTTTAAGAAGAATAAGATTACTTTATAATCTTAGAGAAAAATAAAGAGAGAATGTAAAAGGGTGAGAGGAAAATCCTAACATGGGTTCTTTTTATGAGGAATAAATAGGCCCCCCATATTTCTATATCAATATGATTTTGTATTAACATGTAGAAAATTTGAAGGGATGGATATATCTTCTGGGGGGGTTGAAAATATGAGTTGAAGCTGTTAAACCTTTACTACACTGTGAATGTTAAAATTCTAAACATCTTTTTAAAAATTGGAAGACGAGGTATGAAAAAAACGTCCATATCACTATTATGAGTGGTCTAAAAATAATTATCAGTGGGGGAGTCGATATTAAACTATGTAAGGAGAGTTATTTTTATTTAACTTGAACTTCCCGATGTGTATTTTCAAGTCAGTGTAGCATGAATATGTTTCATGATTTGATAAATTGAGAAGCCCCAAAATTTTTATAGTGAGATATCTAAGTTTGGTATCATATTCATGTGTGTGTATGGACAACATTGATCACATCGGTTTTACACTCATGTTTTGTACACTTTGTTTCCCCACATAGGTATAGAGCTGTGTAGATAAGGGATCCGTTGTGTAATAATATTTGGTATCATTTCCCAATCTTAATAGAATCATATGGTTAAAAATAAAGGAGTGAGAAAAATAACTTTGGAAGAATAAAAACAAGGTGATATGACCCAAAAATTGTATTTTTTATTTACTATCATTAAGAGGGAGATTGAAATGCCCTTTGGATTAATTATACCTATAGTTGATGAATAATGTGTTTGAGGTAAGAAGTGGTTATTTTTGGAGTATTTCTATAGATATCATCATTGATAAGACAATGAAGTACACAACCTGAGATGATTATTAATAATACAACATGAATAAATCATGTTGAGAGGTTCATGATATAGTGGAGATTTAAATGTGACGATGGACGTTATTATATTTAAAGAAACTAAAGGAAAGTGTTATTGGATATAGAGACACCATATAATAGATTTTGGAAGGGTTTTTTATTTGATTGAGAGGAGTTGGAGTTGGATTGAGGAGGACCTGATTAAAATTAAATGATGTATATAATTTATAGGTTTAGAAAAAAATTAGGAAATGGATGGCTAGTGTAAATATGATTTTTATATACATATATGTAAAATTAGTAACCCCATGGATTACAATAATAGTTAGTAGGTTTCACATGTGATCAATCCATTAAGTTAAAAAACATATATGGTTTTTTGTATGCATTACAATTGATCTTCACAATCAATAGTTTCTACATACGGTTGATCCATTAAGGTTTAAACACTTACATATTCACTTGTCTTTATAAAATTTGATCATTATGATTAGTAGTTTGTATATGTGATCAATATATTGAGTTAAAAAACTTATATGGTTTCTTTTCTACCTCATAGTAGACCTTCATTGATTCTTGTATACATCATGATCTATCTTTACCTACATAGATATTTTTTGATGATGGGTGAAACTATATGTTTCCAAAATTTATATATTATGAATAAATTTAAATTACATGATGCTATTGAAATAAAAATCATGGAATTGAAACATACTGATAGATTAAATGATCTGATTCATTCTTAGAAAATATGATATCCATATGAGGGAGAATTTTGACACTCAGATTTGATCCTCGCAATAGAAGAAGGTTCCTCATAGAAATGAATTATTAATCCATGTACCCATGGATTTAAATTTAATAGGAGTTAAGTAAAGAAGATTTGGTATCCAAATTAAAAAAGGAAACATCAGAGTATTTAGAATTATTTGATTGATATTTTGAATAATATTTTGAGGGTAAATTCAAACTTAAAATATCTTATATATTTTAACATCAAGATTAATTGTATTCAAATATTAAGGGTATTCTATATTTTTAAATGTATAAAATATTATTCACAATGTTATTCTATGAGTATAAATAGTATAGGTATAGAGGAATAAGTATATACATCATTTATAATTTTCAAAGCTTGATTCTCCACTATATCAATTAGAGATAATGATTAAAATATTAGATCCATTGGTGAAAAAGGTGGCATTTTATTCACCTATGTGTTCATAAAGGCTATGGAAGATCTAGTTCGCTAAAGATCTTTAGGGATTTTTGAGACCCAAAAAACAATTCCAAAATTTTATTAGAGATCATGAAGAATTGTACATGAGTGATTCAGATCCTGTATTCTCATGGAGTAAGATATTTGTTAAGACATTGAAAAGAAAACATTGAAGAAGAAGAAATCATTATAACATTTGAGTAAACCTGTAGAAGGAGGTTGCGATTGGGGTTACTAACAAGTCACTATAGATGATATTTTATCTGGGGTCTACAACTGATTTATAGAGGATTGTAATGGGGATTTATAACTAGTTGTTGTATGAATTAATTTTGGGTTCCTAACCAACTACAATTGTAACCACATGTTCTATAGTAAAGAATCCTTATTAGTGAATATAACCAGTATACTAAGGAGTAGTTTTTTATGAAAAACCTTATAAATCTTATGAGATTCTCTCTTTAATATAACTCACTTAAAAAATGAGAGGATATGATATAATATTGAGTGGAACAATATTTTTTCAAGTTTCATAGGTTAAATTGAAAATAAAAATAATTTTTAAAATAAAACCAATAATTCACCACCCCCTTAGTGTTCAATACATCCTAGTTCTCCACATATTAATAAATACAATATTCTCTTCACCCTTTTCTCTAACATAATTTTTAAACATCACCTTGTGTTATATCGATATGTCTATAATTTCCTCCTATATTCAATTTATATAGGTGTGATGGTTCATTAAAGAGTATTTTGGAAATGACTCACCTCTATAGTAGTTAATCTCAGAGTCCAGGAGAACTTTACACAAAGTATATAAATTTAGATTATTCCAATATAATAATATTTATGAAAATCTCATAGTTCTATTATAAATCCAACTATTAGGGGAACCATAGAGAAAAGATTATTTTCTATAAATATCCTCACTAAATATTGTAATGTTCCATTCATAGTAACTATATAAATTTTAATTATCTTATCTATCCCACTGCCAATCACCACTAGAGTTGATTGTCCAGTAATCTAAATCAGAAGTAGTGGGAATCTAACCCAAATAGTAAAAATTAGTGATTTATATATCATTTAAAAATAAAAATACCATTTAAGGTTATTTATTATTAAAAAATGTAAGGCATAATTTTTATGAATCAATAATCGATAATAATCATATTTTGAAGTAAAAATAAGCATAATATATTGATGATCCAAAATCCTTAGTGAGATCATAGAAAATTTGATCGAATCCATGGACCACTTTATGGAATAAATACTTGGCCTATAATTTTCAATTATATCAATTAATATAAATATGTACCTCAACACAGGAAAAATTACCTCTTATTTAATGAAATACATCACTGTAAAGACACTTCTCTTCAATGGGATCTTAGAGAAAGAAGTATTTCTAAAATATACTAAGTGTTGCTTCATTGAGTGGTTTTGGTTATGGACAACCATAGAAAAGAATTTTAAGGATGAACACATTCCTCATTATCATCTTCATATTTTCTATCATTTTAATTTCATTCTTCAATCAATGTTCACCCCCAACACTTTCTTCTCTGTTCTCATCACCATTCCTTGACATTTTATAGTTAATTCATACTATATCAGGTAACATATCCTTTTGTCGTGACTATGTTTTTGGTAAATGTAATTCTTTTGGATTTAGTTAATATTAATTTATAAATTTCAGTCCCACTAAGTATTTTCACTATGATTTATGATTTACATATAGAATTTACTCACATAATGAAGATTCTTATTTTATCACCTTCATTGATGAATATTATAAAATGTTTTAGGCCAATAATTTAAAAAGAAAATATAAAACTTTTTCAAAATTTTGAGTATTAGAAGATTCTTATTGAGAAAAAAACTATTAAGAATTATATGTCCTTGAGAACTGATAATGTATTGGAATACCTATCGATTAAATTTAAATTACTCTATAAATTAGAAGAAATTGTGGACATATAATTTTTAAGGATACTCTTAAATAAAATATCATATATGAGAGGATAAATAAAACCATCAATGAGAGAGTGAGAGGTGTGCTATCTTTCTTTACCTTAGAAAAGTCCTTTTAGGATTAAGTTTCTATAAAGATAGTTTAATTAATTAATATATTACTATCGAATTATATTGGCTTTAAAACCTTTATAAATGCATCATTAATCATTATGTTACATTTTATAGATCAAGTATACCGAGGTCTATGATTACTAGAGATGAAATTCCTTAAACAACCTAACCAAGGGTATTTTAGTGAAGTTAAAAAATAAATCTCAATATAAAATATAGAAAATATGACTATTTCATAGATTGAAGAAAATTTTAATCTAAACTTATATAGTGAGATTTTGAGTGGAATTTGAGCTCACTGAATCATGAGTGATATATTTATGGGATTCAATTCAGTCTATATTTTTTTAGACATATTGATGTGGTGAAATTTCTATTAATATTTTTAGGATCTTATTAATGATCAAATATAGATGATAGATCACTATATTGGAAGAATATATAAATTGTTAAAAAAATAATTTATGGACTACCATTCTTAAACCGAATAAAAAAAATTTATTATGTGTTGATGAATATATAAGGAAAAAAATCATACATTGAATAAATGGTAATCATGTTTAATTATTAGCAGGTTACCAAGGGTTTCTTAGAATATGAAGGGTTTGATTATGATGAAATATTTTTATATTTATTAATAATTATTCTATAGTATTGTATTTTTTATTAATTTAAAATTATTATTTTTGTTTAAAGTAAATTTATATAAATTAAAAATTCATTCATAGAGAGTTATAGGTGAAACTTTATATGAAATATACAGAAGTTTATACCAATAAATTTAAATTGAATCATGTTTTTTTGAATAAAACAATCTATCATTTAAAATAATTTTCTAGGTTGTTGTTTAAAAACCTTGATTCATTTATATTGGATATTTTTTAACCATGCTCACTATGTTTCTTGCATTTTGTTTATATTTCTAAATAATGAAAGGATTTTATTCTACTATATATATTTTTAATATGTTAATCATTTATGAAAAGATAAGGTTAATTGATTATATGATGCAATAACTCAAATTGGTCATTTAAAAAAAGATTATTTCTACCGTTAAACATATTCATGAAATGATAATTTTTAATGGTAGTAAGAATAAAATTGTATACCCATACAAACATGATTGTATAAAAAATATCATAAAAAATATTGGTTTGATAAGCTAAAATTGGTTAGTATACTTCTAAGTCAATATTTAAAATTATCTATTTCACAATCACCTACTATATAATCATATATATAACATGTGATTAGAATTATCTTGGATAATATAGTGATAAGTATTTTTTGATCCATGATTTTATCAAGGAAAAATGTTTCAAATGTTGTTCATACTTTATGACTGTTCAAAAGTAATCCCACGAAGTCTCGTTGACATGCATTAAAATGGAAACTCAAATATATAAATGGATTTTTGGGTTATCTTGATACCTTAAAATAAATGCAGAAAGAATAATTCATACACAAGATCAAATAGAATAGTTAATGAAAATATAAAATGGAAACTATAAAATAGTTTCACCTCACTATCTATGAAATGATCATGGCTAGTAATGTATTTGATAAAGTTCACTTAATAGTAACTAATTGGTTCTTACATTAAATGGTATAAGAAATTATTGGAATAACTAAATGATTTGGAAATAAACCTTATCCTTATAAAAATATCACTAGTGTATACTAATGTGGTCGTTAAACTACCTAAAATATTTAACCATTATCAAATAAATAAGTCTTTTGGAGTTCTATCATTTCATATACTATGAAATAACCAAATATTTTCATTCATTTTTTCTATACATACAACACCAACCTCATTTATTATGGTATTTTTAAACCCCCTTAAAAATCAATAACTTATCTAGACTATATCACGTTCCATGTAAATAATCCAAATGAGTGTGATAGTCATCCTAAGAGAGTTATTCAAATGATATCATTTATCATTTATTACTGATAAAATGACATTATTTTAATAACTATGATAAAAAAACATGATGTGGTGAATCTCACCATACCATGGTTTATGATTTAGTTCATATGTTATGAAAATCATTTATTTTCACTAAAGACTCACAAACATTATATAAAACATAAAAACTCTTTATTAATCCTTCCAAACTCTTTTAGACATGATTATCATTTATGATATCACAAATTTCCAAAAAACACTTAGTACTAAAATTAATATTCCTTCCATAATCCTATGTGTGACCCCATGAGATTTTATATCATTGATAATAATTATGAATCTATGAATTAATAATTTTAATAAAATAGAGGAATCTTGAAAAACATATTTTCTACTCAAGATATAATGGAGTATGAAATGATATCCATAAAAACATTTCAATTTGGTATAAAATTTATCTTATATTTATTATTCATCTAAATAAATTGACTAGATTGAATGAATACATCACATGTAATTGGGTATAGTATTTGATAACAACACATGTTATCCAACTAAGAGTGTATATTAATTTCCTTTTTCTAATTAAATCGAGGGACAAAATTTTATACTTGTCACACAAGAGGATAAATATCATCTTTTTTAAATCCAATTGAAAATATTATTACAATTTTTTCCAAACCCCTCCAAATTAGATTATCTTCATGGAAAGTATTAGTAATGTATAAAATTATGAAGGTTAACAAGCTAAGTATCAACTTATACTTAGATAATGTGGATTGATATAAAGAATATATCCCTAGGTATATAAATGAATGCATGAAATTCATTCTGATATACTTTCATGGGTCAGTAAATATTTTAAATTTCCACTTATTATCTCATGAGTCAATCTATATCATATATAATATTATACTCATGAAAATATTAACATTTCAACACAACCCATAACATTAATTAAAAATTAATGATTAAGGATAAATTAAAGTCATACTTTAAATGGATTTCATAATTAAAATCTTTATTTAATATATGTTGAAATCATGAATTAATGATAAATAGATTTTTTATTCACAATAAAATGATGATATATTTATATTGACATAAACCATTACATCAAGTCTCTCATGTGTCTAATACTTATAGAATTTACATGAACCCTATAATTTTACTATGTTAATGGATCAAATACATTCTCTATTGTAACAACCAAACAGATCTTTACATCATCGTTCTTAGGGATTTATCAATTAAGGTAGTATTTTCAAAGAGTTTTTTTCCATTAGTGAGACAAAGGATCATTAAATTAATAAATAGATCCATTTATTTAATAGTAATGAAAAATCTATCACTTAATTTTAGTAATCACCCCATGTTTAGTAATGAACATCATAATACAAATATCTTCCTTCATAATCTCTAATGTAGTGATGTACTTTTCCTTTATTATGGATTCCACCAAGGTGCATTATTTGAAGCTATTTCATATTATAGTTCACCCATTTAGGAAAATATTAATCTAGTTTTAGATCTCATGTAATAATTTCTGATTTAGAAACTAATATAATTTCATCCTTTTTCAATGATCACATCATCTATACAAAATATCAAGAACACATCCTTACATCTTTTCAACCACTTAAAGATGTTATTTACAGATATCCAATGACCCATACTAGGATATGATTGGTATATACTTATTATGAAGAATTGATATGATACATAACATTGATTAAATAACATGGAATAAATGATGAATCATATGGTAGTCACATAAGAAATCATATCATAGATTCTATTTTCTAATTCCTTAAATAGATATTGAGTCTTTATAAGACCCGCATAATGCAACACTAGAAAAACTCATTCTTCAATATCTCAATGATATGATTCTTTAGAGATTTACTAATATATTTGTTTTTAATTAATCTTTTAAACCACATTTTTTTATATTTATAGACCTTAAAATCAATTATGATGGCTGATTCACCCATGTCACTCATTTCAAATCATTTTCCAAGACATACATTTAAAAAATATAATTACACAACAACCTAAAAACCACAAAACTCTAACTAAATTATTGTAAAAAAATACTTATTAGTGTTATAAATAAAATAATACTCCTGGAATGTATCATCCAATAAGATGTTCTATATTTTAAAATCTATCTTCAATCCATAAATGGACAGTTGAAAATTTTACACTGTAATAGACTCAATTGGAACATTAAAAACATCCCAATGTATTATAAACATGTACTTCTATATATTACCATTAATAAGAGTTGTTTTTATATCCATTCGATATATATCATAATCACAATTTTTTATTATAATAAGAAATGTCTAAATTAAACTTATCCTTACAACTATGAAAAGGTTTATTCATGGTCAATATCGTGAAATTTTTTATAACTCATTACCAAAAAAGTGTTCTTTATAGAATTCAAATCTACCATTCATGGATTCATTCCAATAGAAAATATATTTTCTCTAGAAGGGTTTCACCCTATTATATTTATCCTGCAAGGTCCATGTTGTCTTAGTGAAAGAGACTCTTTATTTTAATGATTAGAAATCTTGTTTATTATGATTATAATAAGTTCTATGTTTTATGTCATTGATTTATTTTATGTCCTAAATAATAAATCTGGATTTTTCTTGAATCAAACTTTTGTAAAACTTTTCTACCACTATATTTTAGGATTAGTTCAAATAATTATAGTTAGTTTAAATATGTGACCAACATGAGTTGCTTCCAAAAGCTAATGTCAAATGACGCTACCATCAGAGCACCTACCACCGAATCATATACTATGAGATAATCTACCACAAGATCATCCAACCTTAGTTTAACATGATACAACTTGTTTAATTATACAACCATCACATGATATAAACCATATAATATATCTGTAAGAGCATCTACTACCAAAGTACTGCAATCCCCAAATGATGATAACACCAGTACAAGAAGCTACCATGAAGAGTATCAACTTCCAGTCATACCTGTTATCACAGCTCTTCAGAATTATGTTCTGACTTAATTCCACAAACAACTATATTTAGGAATTAAATTCATATTAGAGGAACATGGATTTGAGAATTATTATTCTTAAAAAACTCCACATAAGTATTAAATACAAATTCATTATTTCTGGTTTGGTCTTTCAACATGAATATTAGGATTATCTTATTAATAGTCTATAACCGATAATTGGACCTTCTAGAATGATATAAATCCAAAGGAACCCCTCGTGCACACATACATTGATGCATATATATAGATACCTATCATTTTGGACATAAAGATATATAGATAAACATGTGTGTGGAAATACACTAACCAATTAACTGACTAAGAAAAAATAATTTTCCAAGACTCCAATGACACTTTGTTCTTAAACATTGTATGTAAAAATATTGCTGAGCCCTTTTAAATATATATTAAAGGACTCATAAAAAACTGAAGCTGGTTAAACTGAGATACACCAAATATTAATTCATTCTATTCATTTTTCATTTTGTTTTAGCTTAAATTCTAATCTATGTTTTATCTTAATCTATTTATCTATAAATATAGTCTTCTACAATGAACTAGAGAGTTCTATACACTTGCTTTAAAATATATATTTACTCTCTCATGTATAACTATAGAAGAGGTCATGTGTGTCCAAGACTAATTTTTCCCCATGTCGAACTATAAGAGTCTTGGTATAACCTAGACAGTCTATTCCCTATTGTCTGTAAAACCCGATCTAGGTTATGGATAAATTAATTTTATAATAAAATAATTTTAATTAGGTGATTTACAAGTGTTTATCATTAGGTCACGACTTGATAATAAACCCCATTTTTATTTCCACTATGTGATTTTGTTGTTTTATTTTCCTTATTTTAAACCAAACCATTATATGTCTTCTAAAATTGAAATAAAAAACTACTTTGAACTTTTTTCCATAATAATTATTTTATATCCTGTGTTTTATTTGAGTAAATATGTTTCAAAAGATTGAAAGTGTTTTCAAACTTATTTTTAACTGAGTTATGGACAAACTTACGAGACTCATTTTTGAAATAGTAAATTATATAACTCTACAAATTTAGTTAAATGGGTGTATTTTACAAATTGAGGATTTAGTTTCAAATTTTTTAATAGAAAATGTTATTAGAAATTCATTTCACCCCACTCTTGATCTATCCACTGGAAAAAAAAATTTAGTATGAGAGTAGATTAGAAATTAATTTTTAATATGATCTAGTATAAACAAAAGATATTAATTTCTATTAGTTCTAAATTTATATCTTTATTGATGATAATAAGATTGAGGGATTATCCACTAACCGACCTCCTTATTTTCATGGAACCAATTTTTATTAATGGATGATCAAGATAAAAATCCATATAGAGTGAATGGGATTTGATATTTTCATTAAAATTGTGGAAAAAAATGAAAAACCCAAAACTAAAAGAAAAACATGGGATGATACTGTAAAAGATACCTAGAATTGAAATTGTAAAGTTATGAATTCTTTATAGTATTCCTTAGGGGAAGATGAATTTAATTGAATATATTCTTGTTCTTCTACCATTGAAATTTGGGATACTCTTTCTATATCTCATTCGGGTACATGAAATGTTAATGAGATTCATTTAAATACTTATTCATTTAAATATGACATATTTATATTGATACATAATGAATCTACTTTTTATATGTATCTTAGATTCAATGAAAATTTTAACATAATAAACGCACATGGAAATATAGTTTAACCAAGGATCATGTAATGAGAATAATGACATGTCTACCTGATAGGTGGAGTGGAACTTCAATTTTTATCATATAATCCTATGACATAATAAAACTTATAATAAATGTGTTCCATAGAAAACTTATAAAGTATGATGTAGAATTACAAGTAAACATAGATAATGGGGATGAAGCTAAGATGAAGTTAGTGGTCTTCAATATTTCTAAATAAAATCTAAAAGACCGATAAAAAATAATAGTTGAAGTAATTTGGAATCACTTACTAATAATGATTAATAAATGGATCATCTAGAAAGATAAATCAATAATTTATACAAGAAGAATAAATTATTAAAAAATAACAATTATGGAGGAATGTATGATCGAAAAGAAAGTTAGAAAAAGAATAATTAATCTAGAGAAGTCACCTTCTATTTGTTCAAAATAAAAGGACATATAAAAGTTGAATATCCAAAGATAAAGTATAAGAAATGGGTTTAGGATAAAATAAACTGACTAAAAAAGGCAATGAAATCCACTTGAGTGGTTCAAAATTTATCTCAAGCTGATCTAACATCGAAAAGAAGGTAAAAATGATAGAGTTAATGTGTGTTTCATAAGGAACATATCTGATCTATAAAATATTTTTCTATTATCTTGTATTTAAGTTTAAAATCTATGTAAGAGTGAAAAAATTGACTAAAACATGAGTTGTGAGGATTTATTTGAGTAATTTAATATTTTATAGGAAACATTTAATGAGATCTAGAATAAATAGAAATGATTAAATAAGATGAATTCTGGGTTTGTTTAGTTAAAATAAGAGCATTCTATTGAAAAAAATAAAAATGATCAATTATTAAAGGAAATCATCAGGCTAAAAATCTAAAATTAATAACTAAATAAGTATTTAGAGAGATTTAGGAATGGTAGAAAATTATGACTCAAATTCTTGGATGGAAATACACTATTAAATACACTAATATAATTTGTTACAAACCTAGATAAAGAGAGGTTCATAAGAAAAAAAAATTGTTCATAGTTCTAGTTCTTCCAATTTAGTAAATAATTTTTATCCTTAGGGATATAATAAAGTTTTTATTTTAAAAAATATGAATTCTATTTATGGAAAAAAATTAAAAACATTTTATTCCTAAGTCTATTATTACTATAATTTCTAGACCAAAGAAAGTATGGGTTTCAAAATAATTTATTGTTTAAACATTGTTGTAGGGTTCCTAAATGAAGAGTACCAGTAAAAATATATGGTATCTAGATAATGGATGTTCCAGACACATGAATAGTGACTAATTAGTCTTCATGAACCTTATCAAAGTTTAGGATGGTCATGTCACCCTTTGTGACAACACCAAATGAAAAAATAATTGTTCGCGGTCAAATCAGTACCTCTATATCTATATTTATTTATAAAGTGTTATTTCTATATAGACTAAAATATATTTTTCTTATCATTTCAATGTTATTTGATTATGGGTATCATGTTTTATTTGAAAATAACACTTTCGAGATTTATTATTCCAAACATGATTTAGTTTTTTCTATATTTTGTAATGATAATGTTTTTGCAGTTGATTTTAATTCTTAGTTTTCTCAAAATATTTTTGGTTTCATGGAATCTCATGATGATTCATATATTTTTAATAGGGTAATAATCCATTACAACCTACACCAATATAGAAATAAAAATAATAAGTTATTAGTCAAGGATCTCCCTAAACTATAATTTCCAAAAAACAATGTTTGTAATCCCTATTAAAAGAGAAAGCAACATAAAATATCCTTCATACCCATGACATAATTTATATCTTCAAAACCCATAGAGTTGGTTCAAATGGTTTTTTTGGACCTTCTAGAGTTTCTAGTTTAGAAGGAATACATTATGCTTATGTTATAGTTGATGATTATTGAAGATATACATGGGAATTTTTCCTTTCTTATAAAAGTTATGTTCTTTATTATTTTCTTATATATATTGGATATGTAGAGAACATTAGTTGAATTTCTTTAAAAACCCTAATAAGTGTCTATGTCTACGACTTTAAAAATAATAATTTTTAATATTTTTCTGCATAATATAATTATAGTCCAAACTTCTCTACTCCTAGGTCTCCATAATAGAATGGTTTAGTAGATAGGGGAAATCAAACTCTTCAATGAATTTCCTAGTTCTTTCTAAATTAGTGTAAACTACCTATTTATTTTTGGGTAGAGGTTGTGAATACAAATTCTAATGTTATTAATAGTGTTCTAGTTAGACCACATTTAAGGAAATATGCATATAACTTATTGAATGGAAGAAAATGAAAAGTTAATTACTTTATAGTAATTGGTTGTAAAGTATTTATTATCAATAAAAAATATAATTTAGACAAGTTCAAATCCAAAAGTGATTAATGAATTTCCATGGATATTAAACATCCAATAAATCATATAGGGTATTCAATAAAATGAATAAAATTATGGAAGAATAAATAAATGTATAATTTTATGACATAGATCCATATGATCTTAATAATCCTTTAGAGAATCTAGAGTATGAAATTTCTAATTTATATGACAATGCCTCAACTAAAACTAGTTATGATTCTGTGAAACCTATATAAAAATCACTCATCATAGAACTATTTTAACTTGAACCTATAGGATAAAAAAATATCAAATACTTATATCTCTAGAGAAGTTATGACTCATAGAGACTACCCCTTAAATGTAGATGCATAAGTCCTAGATAAAAAAAATTAGTCTAGAGATTATCTTAGTGATCAGGTTGAAAATCAAGATTTCTTGTCAAAACATCAATCTAAGAACATCTTAGAAAAAATAGATGTTGAATTATGGGTAATGGAAATGTAATAATAGATGAATCAGCTTGAGAGAAAAAAATTATTGAAGCTAGTAGAAATACATAAAGACATCTCGATCATTTTCATTAAGTTGGTATTTAGGAATAATGTAGATAATTCAAGTAGTAAATTTCAAAACAAATCCCTATTCATGGAACAAGCATATAGTCCATAAGATGGTATTGACTTTGAGGAATACATTTCACTAATAACTAGATTGGAATGTATCAGAACGTTGAATTCCTATGCAGTACATTTATATTTCAAATTATATCAAATGGATTTCAAGAGTTAATTCCTAAAAGTTATTATAATTGATTATTTTTTAAAAACCCCCTAGATTTCAAAACCCTCATTTTCCAAATCATGTATTTAAATTAAAAAAATATTTATATGGTTTAAAATAAGCTCATATAGCAAGGTATGATAGAATCACCTCTTTTTTGACATCTAAATGTTTTACTAAAGGAATAGATGATCCAAATTTATTTATTAAGATAATTTTAAAAGTATTTTTAATAGAAAAGTTATATATTGATGATATTATATTTCGATGTCCAAGAAATTATTTATGTACTGAATTTTCAGAAATAATGCAAAATGAATTTGAATGAGTCTGATGGGTGGAATGAAATTATTTATTGAATTTAGAATATTTTAAAACAAATAAGGGATTTTTTAAATAAAATAAAGTACACTAAATATATTTTAAATTTTTTTGGTTTGGATAATTATTTCTGAAGATTTCGCCAGGGCACACTGCCGTGTGTTCATACATTCTATATAATCACAATTTATTGCACCACATTTCTAATTTCCAAATTAGGGTTGATTTATTAACTTTCATCAGAGATGTCTGGTCCTTTTTTGAAACAGGATAATGGGATTTCAGTTCCTCCATTCATGGATTCCTCCTTAGAACTCGTCACCTACTATGAGTCTCCCTCATAGAGTTAATTCATGTTTGTGGAACTCCTTCCCAGTTCCATTTTTTTGTGGATTATGGTTAATTACAATGCTTCAGTCTAGACATTCCAAAGGGTTTGGATAGGGTAGAAACCTTCGGTCAATATAGTATCCACGTTGGTTATCATTTTAATGTATGGAATCTAGGATTATTGGAAACCTATATTATTCCTCATGGGAAGGAATCTCATAGAGGCATATTAGGCATGAAACCCAAGTAATTTCCAATAGATCCAGAGGTATCTGGTACCAAAGGAATATATCTTCCAAGGGTTTCACCTAAAGCAACCCATTTTTAGCATGAGGTAGCTGACACCAAAGGTTCATATCATTCGAGAGTTTCACGTCATGCATCCTGTGTTTAACATGAGGTAGCTAACATCATAGGAGAATATTATACAAGTAATTCTTGTTAGGTATCCCATGTTTAGCATGAGGTAGATGTATAAGATAACTTGTGAGTTTAACATCTTGCAGAGATAGAATGGGACTGAATATAATTCTCCATATAGGTAGATTAAAGAGGTGTGTCCCATGGAGGAAACACCTGGAAGGTATACCAAGTGATGGATCAGAATTCCCTATGGAGGAAAATCTAAAGTGTGTGTCCTATATAGGTAATATGTCACTCTATGAAGGTTGATTAGAAAACACTTTGTGGTGGATCAAAGAGGTTCACCCCTAGAATAGGGAACCTAGTTTTACCATTGGTCAGTATTGAAACACAAGGAGGTATCCTATATACCCTTCTTAGAAGAAAGGGATCAAAACCCATAAAGTTAAATTCCACAATTTATGGTCATGTTATGGGACTGGTCCATGTAGTTTAATGTCATGCGGTAAGGATGCTCGTTCCGTGAAAGGAGAGTCAATGATGGATGTTGTGGGGATTATGAATGGAATCTTCCCTTTTAAATATGATTTATCTTTGTTGTATTGTGAGAGTATTGTGTAGAGGAGCCACTCGAGTGCTTCTAGAATCAGTGATGATGTGGATGTGGCTTACATGTGGAAGCTACCTAAGAGGACCCTGAAGGAGATATGACCTCCAGATAGGGGCATTATCATATTGGGGATGTGGCCTAGGTAAAATCAGGGTGGATGTGGATGTTGAGTTTGGACATAAGGGTGGTTTCTTACATATCATAGTTGGTTGCAAATAAAATCCCACATTGCTTGGAAGGGGTGGGGCTTATGCTTGAGTAAGAGTCCCATTTGAGTGCACAGGATTAGGGCATACAATCAGGGGATACCCATGGAGGTTGGTGATTTGAGATTACTCCAAGAGAGATTACCATTTGGTTATAGGTTTGATGTCATGGTAACCACTAACCTATATTCCCATGTGATTCATGATCAGTATAAAAACAAGAGGAAGGAGTAGAAATGATGTTTGTTTCATGAAATATGCGCTGAAGAGAGTTGATGTGGGGATCATGCATTAAATATTCATGAAGGGGATGTCATTACATGTGATGAGGATCTCATTACATATGTGGAGGATCCCATTCCATGTGATTCATACAAGTAGAATATCTATGGATGTGGCATTAGATATTTGGGGATTATGCATGAACGTTTCTTTGGTGTAGGGGTAACATCCCACGGTGGGGGAGAAGGTGTGGGGATTATGTGTGGAATCTGCAAGGATTGGGGTTTCATCCCATGGGGTGGTGAAGGTGGAATACCATGATGATCATACAAGGGTATATCATATTCATTTCATGGGGTAAGACTACAGTTTGACCTCATGTGATGAGGACATTGGTGCTAGGAAGTTTTACGTCATGTAGTGAGGACATGGGGAACACACTCATTACCTATTGGGATTACATAACAACCACTAAAGAACCTTGGGATGGATATGGATTTAGAAATGTCAGGTTTTAATGGTGTAGAGGAGTGGTTGAACAAGAGTTCCACGTTAACGTACCTGTGCTAAGAAGAAAATGTTATAGTGTACCTATACTGAGAAGTAAATGGTAAATGGGATTCCCAAGCCACAATTGTGTTGGGATAACTTTGTGTATAAGTTTTATTTGTTGTAAATAGTTTCCAATAATTATAAAAATGAATCAGAAACTCCAAAGTGAATGGGGATTTGTTGATGTGATGATATCTGGAGAATTATTATGGATTCATAGCATTGGATTCCATGCTTGGGAAATTTTCTAGGTTGTTCAAATCAGATGATTGTTGAACTGGTCCTAAGTTCTAAATACATGTATCAACAGTGATAAATTGTCCACAACATTTAAGAATCATTCATTTTAGGATGATAGAAGTGTTATTTGGAAAATTTATTCCACAAAGAATATGACGAAGAAGATTAGTGAGGATGAAGAGAAGAAGTGTGGAAGAGGCTTGGAGTTCTACCTTTGAAGGTGATCATGTATATTTGAAGTACCAAGTGGCCATGAATTGTGTAATAAGTTTTTTATGGGCCTACGTAATTTTTTTCCAACCCTAAAATAAGTCTAGGCCAGCTCAACCCCAACACATGTGGGACTCAAGGTCAACCACACTGAGGGAACCAACCCTGGCCAGCCTAAAGGTGGCATTCGTTAGACATAGGCACACCCGCATGCAGGGATGTGTATAGGCTCGCAGGTGCACATAGGGAAAAGCCCATGCATAGTTGGTCTAAATCCCATATAGTGTGTGGGTGAAAATTTCACCCTAAGAACATGGTATGGTGTAGTACCATGGAGGGATAGGGAGTAATCTAGTGATGGAGCATAGCAACTTGATACGTAAATCACACTAAAATCGTGTCTCTATTTTTATGGGGGGAAAGGAATGTGGTTACTATTTATCATTTAAAAACATGGAAGTGATCTTCGATGCACATATTATCTGCGCTGGCGATCTAATTGCGACCATTCATACATCCACACCACACAAATTTTAATTTGAGTTGTCTTATTACCATGCCACTTACACCAACCAGTTCCATCATATTCAACCTATCTCCGCCACTTGACGCCACTATAACACACTGGAGTTGATGAAGAACTATGATCCAATCACCATGGATGATCATTTATATATCGTGAGGACTACTGGATCACACCAAGATAATGAAATCAACTTACATTGCTCATGCATGAGATATCTTGATAAAGAATGCTCGATCGAAGCTAGAAAAGATGCGAGGCCATGTGGAATGATTCGTGCGAGGATTAAAATCTGATTTTAATGTTATCTCAATGCATTCATGTGATGTTTTCACGAGATAGGATAATAATTCATGTTTTAAAAGGGAAACACCATGATATATAGTATATCTCAAATACAGGTTTGAAATTATTAAACATATAAGATCTTGGTTATTCAAAGGTGAGTTTTGATGATCGTATCTTGAGTAATTTGAAACATGAAAAATATTTAATTGTTGCCTATAAAACGAGGCGCTATAAGGCCTAGAGAGAGTCTTCAGTAGAGACACTAGAGAGCTCGTGTTTCCAAGAAACAAAGCATCACTGTGAAGAGAGCCACATACCATCAATAATTACAATGCACTCTTGAAGTGTCTCACGAAGAAGAGGAGATGCACCCCCTGTGTGAAGAAGTGGCCCCCAAACATGTGAAAAGTTCACCCAAAACCTTTTTTTGTGTCTTGTGAACAAGAACCCATTGGTACTCAATTGGTGCATGTTCACCCTTGTTGTTCCTTGTGAAGACAGAACCCGAAATCTCCCTTATCCTAAGAAGAATAACTGCAAATACTGTGCGTAGAAGACCCATGCAATTCTTTCATGAAGAGGAAGTCCCGCAACCCTTTGGTTTCATGATGAAAAGTGAAGTATGTGGTTGCATGCATTCATATACATGATTTTTAGTATCCCAAGGCATTGTGTGAGCACATGTGAAGAGGCTGTCTAAAGGGATACACCCATTCGAGATGGTGTTTTCTATGAGATTTGTGTGCATAAAAAATGAAGATAAGAAGCGAAGAGTGTGAATTTGGGTTTGATGAGAGTACATCAGACATTAACTCATGTAAATGAATTGAAGACACAATACCAAAGTAAAAATATAAGAATATAAAGGGAGGGAGAATTGGAAGAGAAGAGTTCAACCAAATTACTAAATTCATGATCTCATGCATATATGAAAAGAAGAAAGAGTTAATTTTGATGATGCCATGTTAAATTTTCTTCAGTACTTTAACAATAAAAAATGTTTTTGTGATTCTAGCCATAAAAATAAAGGAGTTTTAGTGCATTTAGTTATTGAACTAAAAGAAGCAGAAAGAAAAAATAAGTAGTGAATTTTGTTTTTCACTAGAGAAAAAGAGAGAAGAATAAAGGGAAGTTATTTCCTATTTCATTGCAATTAACCATGTGAAGAGCACTAAAGAAGATCAATATCAGAACCTAACTTTTGAATAAGGAAGAAGAATATCTTCAGTGGAAGTATAATGAACCTACAAGGAATCTTCAAGTTGAACTAGGTCATCACCAGTTCAAGAAGAGGATTGTTTCCATTCCCTATCCAAAGTGTAGGGACTCACACTAGAAAGGATTTTCTTGTTCCACCCTCTAAAGTATAGGGACTAACCATAGATATAGGATAGTTTTCCTATCCAATCCTCTATAATAGTTATCAAATTATAGGGGATAATCCATGCATTGGTCATTCCCATGTATGGAAAGGATGTAATTGCTCTTATTGAGTAGTGAAACATGTCAAAATATCATGTGTATATTTATACTGATTTCATATTATTTCATGTGACAGGGAGAAGAGAATAATATAATCAAGATCCTAATAGGTCAATAGGTACAAGGTTTAAAGTTATAATTGGATAAAAAAGTCCCCAATACTAATTCACCCCCCTCTCGGTGTCAGGAATATCCCAAACTGGTCCTCTCAACTGGTATTATATGGAGGTACACCTCGGTTGGATTCTCTATAGTTAATTTATTCTTTTTTGAGGTTTTTTGATTCATTACTCATTATCAAAGTTTATTTTTAGTGATTATTTCGTTATCTCTAAGAAGAAGGCCATATCTACCAAGACCATGATGAATAGGAAAAAGAATTAGATGAAAAAACTAAAGAACAAGTCCCTCTTATCTAAAGAAGATGAAGTATCTGCATCTCTCTACCTTGATAATAGTAAAGACATATGAGGCATGGAATGTAATGAGAATGTGGCTCAAGTTTCTACTAAAAAAAAGATAACCTTCCTACCTCTAGTTATAAAGAGGTATGCATTAGTACATTTGAAAATTATTCTCATTATGAGAATGATAGAACAAGTGGTGATGATCAATCTACAAAATCTCAAGAATTATTAGTTGATAGATTAAGAATGAATCATCATATCATTCTATAAGAAAGTGAATCTCTTTTTTGTGGAGTATTTCATTATATGAAAGAATATATCACCCAACTAGAAGAATAAAATGATGTTTTGGAGAAGTCCTTAAAAGAAAAAATTAGTGAATGTTTAAAGATCTCCAGAAAAGTTGGAGCCTTTGAAGCAAAAAAGAGGGAACTTGAAATGGGTTCCTCAAAATCACTCAAAGATGTTGAAGAGAAAGAGGGAGTCATAAATATTATTCAAGAGAAGAACCATACACATAAAAATGATATGAATAAGAGCACTGATGTCAAGGGATTATATTAGGAAGAGAATTCTATGAAGATTAAAGAACTTGACTCTTTGTTACAAAACAAAGTGATGCTACATGAAGATGAAGTCACAGGAATGAAGAAATCTTGTGAAGAGTTGATGATTATGATTTATGATCATAAAGTTGTCTTCAATATGAAATGTCTAGAAATAGAAGCTTAGTTGAACAATCTTGAGAAGACACATGTTGAGACATCAAAAAATAAGGTGACAGTTACTTATGGTATTTAATGTTCATTAGAGTATTCTAAGGGTGAAATTACACTAATATGGGATTAGTGGACCATGAATTCACTCATTGATCTATCACAAGTAGCTAAGAAGGAACATGTACCATCCTTACCATCTTATACAAATGTTTCTAAATTTTATCTACCAAAAGTGAAGTGTGGAAGAAAAATTTTAAACAAGTATGGGTGAGGAAAAGTGATGAGATACCTACAAACATGACTAGGGTGGATAAGAGGAAGAAGTTGGAAGATGATTCCCTGTAGAGAGAACAACAAATCAAGAACAAGGCTCAACAAACATATATAGAAGTTATCAAGAATACATGGTTTGTTGGTAAATGTTGGTGTTGCAATAGATTTGGGCATTGTACAATAGATTTTTGGTATAATCCATTAAATTAAAAAGTACAGAGAAAGACTATATTAAGGGGGAGAAAGCCAAAGAATAAGAATAAACAACCATAGATCCATAAGAATTTGTATATTACAAATATATTTGGAATTATTGAAAATATATATGATATATTCAATGGAAGTGGTCATATGTTTGGTACATGTTCATATAAATATTCATCCAAATCTGACAAGAAATGAATATCACAAAATCTAGCGAGGAACGAAGAAACATCCTTGGGAAGAAATCTGTAGAATGTTATAAAAGAAATTTGTCCCAAGAAGACTCCAATAAAGAAAGGAGATAAGCACTTGGATTTTAAATCCAAGAAGTTTAAGGGTGGTGCAAAAAAAATAACTCCTAATAAGGATGTCACTCAGAAGAAGCCATGTGGACAATCCAATCTTGATGCCTCAAATTCTAATGAACTATTGGTTATCTGGCCATAATATTTGGAAAGAATGAAGGAAATGGAAGATTTACATGATAAGGCTAGTGTAAAAATAAAATAAATAAGATTTCATAGGATGATAAATAAGTCCTATGTCTGGGGTGAAACAAGTCTAGTCAAACTATTAAAAATTGTGTTTCATTTATTCCAACTCAAGAAGAATTTATTAAGAAGATGATAGTTGAACCGTGAGAATCTAGTGCTTTGAAAGATCTTTAATAAATAAGGCTCACACACAAAGATATAGAATAAGTGATAATATCCACACAAGAACAAGTATAATTAAAAATAAATTGTTCAAGTGTGAAGAGAGGAGCAAATGTAGCATCTTGGTTGAGAAAATCATCTCAACCTTACTGTTAACATTGATGAAACAAGGAAGATCTACCTTATTCTCTTAAATTTTTGGTGTATTTTAAAATTTTCTTATATAGTATTTAATTGAAGTTGAAGCAAGCTCTCAAGGGGAGAACCTAAAAATTGGTGATGAGAAGTTTTATCTTGAAGGGGAGACACCTGAAGAAACTTCCAATGCTATTATTTCAATTAGAATCAACATCAATTGGTCTCAAATTCAATTGCTTTAAATATTATTTAAAAAGAATTTTATAGTAAAGTTATGTCATTTCTTAATCACTCATCTTTGGTTACTCAAAATAAATATCATTCTACAAAGGGGGAGTAACTAAATTAATCAGTGACATAAGAAGAATGGAATTGTCCCAAGGTCACTCATCCTGCCTATTGCACTTGAATGTTTTTGATCTATTTTTTTAATTGAGTGAAGAAGTTTTAGGTTTAATATTTCTAGAAATATTCATTTCAAATTTATTATACTTATCCTGGAATTAATGTTAAAAACCCTTGAATTCAATTACATGAGTTATCATCTCATGAGGTATCATGATTAGTGGGTAATGGATAGATTTGTTGTCTAAATAAAATCCTCTTGTTTTCTACACCGTGCATGGATCAAGTAGACTTAGAGTGAAATGGTGGATGTCACATTGCTTAAGTATGTATTGATACCCTTTTCCGATAAAATTTTTATTTATTGTCAATAAGGGGAAGATAAAGTGAAATGAAAGCTCAAAAGTGAGAGAAATAAAAGTGAAAGGGAGAGAGAATATTCACATTTTGATATTGACACATTCATTTGAGAAAGAACTTTGCAGTATTTCCAAAAAATACAAAGGGGGATATTGTTGGGACCAATTTTGTTTATAAGTTGTATTTTTTTTGTAAAAAGTGTCAATAACGGTCAAAATGGAGAAGAAACTAAAAAGTGAATGGAGATTGGTTTAAGTGATGATGCCTGGAGAATTTTTATGGATTCATAGCATTGGATGCCAAACTTGGGAAATTCTCCATGTTGTTAAAATCAAATGATTGTTTCACTCGTCCTATGTTCTAAATAAATGTATCAAAGGTGATAAAGTGTCTACAACATTAAATAATCATCCACTTGAGGATGATTGAAGTGTTCTTTGGAATTCTTATTCCATAGTGAATAAGAAGGAGAATATTAGTGTGGATAAAGGGAAGAAGTGTGGAAGAGTATTTGAGTTTTAAATTTGAAGGTGGCCATGTATATTTGACATACCAAGTGTCCATGAATTGTGTACTATGTTGTTTATGGGAATACATAAAAAAATGGCCAACCCTCAAGCAAGGATGGGCTATATTGACCCCAGAACATGTGGGACTCCTGGAAAACTATGCTAAGGGAACCATCCATGGCCAGCCTGAATGTGGCATGGGTTGGGCATAGGCATGCCCACATACAGGGCTGTGTATAGGCCCACATGAGAACATGGGTAAAAGCCCATACATAGTTGGTCCGAAATATGTGCAGAGGGTGGTCACAGAGCCCGCCTGCAGAACATAGTATGAGGTGGTAACATGAAGGGAGAGGTAGTAATCTGGCGATGGATTAGAGAAGCTTGATACTTAAACCGTGCTCAACCCCTGTCTATGTTTCGATGTGTTATGAAAGGATGTGGTTACTGTTCATCATTTAAAAATGCAAAAGTGATCTCCACCACACATCTTATCTGCACTCATGACCTAATCATGGATTCTCATCCATCTGTGCCGTGCAAATTTGAATTTGATCCGTCTAATTACCTCGTGACATAAACCATCCAGTGTCATCATCTTTAACCATTCAACACCACTTAAAACCACTATTATACCCCAAATATGATGAATAACCGTGATCCAATCACCATGGATGATCACTTTGAAATTTTGAGGACCAATGGATCACACTGAGACCATGCATGTTACTTACATTGTTCATGTCTGCGATTCTCGATGAAGAAGGCTTGGCCGAAGAAAGAAATGATATGAGGCCACATGTAAAGTGTTTTGTGAGGAATAAACTGATATTTTCATCCAATCTCAGTGCATGCACGTGATGTTTTCATGAGATGGGAAAATTCTGTGAGTTTGAAAAATGAAACACTGAGATATGAAACATATCTCAAATATAGGTTTGAAAAGCATAAATGCAGAAGATCATGAATATTCAAAGGTAAGATTTGATGAGAATATCCTGAGTAATTTGAAATAATAAAAAGATACGATCCTCACCTATAAAAAGATATTCCCTAATTCTAAGAGAGATTCTGCTGTGGAGACACCCATGAGCTTGTGATTCCCAGATATAGAGCACCACCGAGCAGAGAACCGCAAGGCTTCAATAAGTGCAACACACTCCTGATGTGTCTCATGAAGAAGAGGAGCCACACCCCCTATTCGAATAATAGAAACACAAACATGTGATAGGTTTACCCAAAACCCTCACTATTTCATGTGAATAAGAACCCACAGGTACACAATTGGTGCATGTTCACCCTTATTGTGACTTATGAAGAAATAACCATGAATCTCCACGGTTTTTTGAAGAAGAACCCCAAATACTGTGCATAGAAGACCTATTCACTTCATGCATGAAGAGGAAGATTCATGACCCTTTGGTTTCTAATAAAAAAGGATACTACGTGCTTTTATGCATTCATATGCATGATTTGAATAATCCCAAGGCATTATATGTGCACATGTGAAGATATTGTCCAAAGGGCTACAACCATTCAAGTTTTTTTCCCTTATGATTTATTTTCATAAAAAGGAATAGAATAAGTGAAGAGTGTGACTTCGGTTTGGTTTAGAATACATCATGCATGAACTCATGTGAATGAATTTAAGACTCCTTAACCATGTGCAAAGATGAGAATTAAATGGGAGGAAGAATTATAAGAGAAGAGTTCAACCAAATTGCTAAATGCATGATCACATGCATATATAAAAATGAGAAAGAGTTAATTCTGATGATTCCATGTAAGTTTATCTTCATTACTTGGACAATAACAATGGTGTTTTTGATTCTAGACAAGAAAGGAAAGTAATTTCAGTGTATTCAGTTATTGTACTAAAATAAGAAGAAAGAAGGATAAGTACTGTAGTTGGTTTTGCACTAGAGAAGAAGAGAGAAGAAGAAAAGAGATTTACTTGCCTAATGCTTTTCAAGTAACCTAGTGAAGAGAACTAAGGAAGATCAAGATTAGAACCTACCTTTTTAAGAAGGAAGAAGACTTTATTCAGTGGAAGTATAAAGAACAAGTAAGAAAGCTTCATGTTAAAGTAGGTCATCACTGGTTTAAGAAGAGGATTGTTTAACTTTTCCCTCCAAAGAGTAGGGACTCACACTGGGAAGGACTATTTCGTTCCCCCCTCCAATGTGTAAGGACTCACACTATCTAGAAGAATTTTTTCCTAGCCAATACATTATAAAAATTATCATATTATATTGAAGAATCCATGCATTAGTCATTCCCATGCATGGAAAGGTTGTAGCTACTCTTATTTAGTAGTAAACCTTGTAAAAATATCAAGTGAATTTTTTTACTACTTTCATATTATTTAATGTGACAGGTAAGAGAGAATAAGAGAATCAATATCCTAATAGGTGAAGAGGTATTGGGATAAAAAGTTGGAATTGGTTCTAAAAATCCCCAACACTAATTCACCCCCCTCACAGTGTTAGGCATATCCCAAACTAGTCCTCTCAAATTGGAATGGAGTGGGCCACAATAATGGGTGGAATAGGTCACATTGGGACTTGAGTTGTAGCTGGATAGATCCCGGATGGGTATGGGGTCCTTGGAAACTCAACCTTTATAAAGAGGTTTTAGCAAAAGGGATGTCATATGGAGAAACCCAATAGAGGGGCTTCACAAAGAATAGAGCCTCATAGAGAGGTTCTTAATGATACTTATGTACTTTTAAGTGTTTAGGGGATTTGTGATGGAATTGGATTTTTGAAACATGGTGATCCTACCTCATGATGAAGTCCAGGTTTTGAAAAGGATTTCTTCATGAAGGTTCAATTATTTGTGATGCCTCAAGTACTTATGTGGGACTTCTTCCTCCACAAAGGGAATTGGTCATTGAAAAGGTATCCCCCCATCAGGTGGAGGTATTCAAGATCATTTGGGAGGGGGTTTCATGAAGCTAAGGTGCCTTGGATGATAAATGTTTTGTTTGGTTTATGATGACTGAGTTCTTTGAAAATTGAGATCAATTCATAAGTCAAATGGTCAGGTAACCATATTCCTCAATTCGGAATGAGATTTATATTTATAGGGAAGGATTTTGAGAATTTGGTAAGTATTTCATGAAGAAAATGTGGGCTTCATGAATGGGTGAGGCTCTATTAGACTCATGAAGCACACTGTCAATCCTTAGAATAGTTACAAAGCTATGTGGGACTTGCAGAGTGTACTGTCTGGGCATCACACATTCATGAAGGGAGGTTTTGTTGGTATTCATGAAGCATAACCTTAAGATGGTTTTTGGGGTTTTTTTGGATTGTATTTTCTCAAAACTAGATCTTACTTCCTCGACTAATCTCATAACATGTACTTCAATACCAAAAAATTCCCCCCGTAGAATGGGAGTTGATAGGAAAAGGAAGGTCAAATTCTGAGGGAGAATCACTGAAATCTGACAATATTCTCCCCTTCATTAAGACTATTAATAACGATCACTCACGATGCTGATATACGAAGATCATTGGTGTGATGGTCATTTCAAAGCACGGCCTGGTCGGGCCCCTATAAATAGTGTCATGGGGGCCTTTAAAGGTGCTCAAATTCATGTGAATAAAATATTATTTCCTCTAATTTGATGAAACTCATGATCTCTATGATCTCTCTCTATAAAAACATTCTTTGAGAAAAAAATTTAGAACCTTAGATATGTGAACACTATTTAGAGAATCAGACATAGGAAACTATATCTACGTGAAGTGATTATTTTGACTCAGTGATCCATGAATGAGCTCCATAAATAGGCTTCACAGACCATACTCAAAATATAATTATGTATCAAATTCAATGGGAACTTGGAAATTCACTTGTGATTTCATTGTGAATGCAGCTAAGAGGAAAGATATGGAGAACAATCTTATGATAAGGGAGTGTGTTCAAAGCACCTCATACCATGAATCACTATTTAGAATGTTGTTAGAGGCTAAAAGGGATCATCCTTTGTGATATAGGATTCCATTGTATGTATTTGGAGTGTGAGATGATGTCTTTAACCAATATGTGATTAGGGATGAACCATCCTACCAGTTCAAGGGTATACATAGGAGGTACTAGTGGTATAGGACTATTTCATTCAACATATGGATATATCACACACCCATCACAATAGAATTCCTCTACAACCACATAAACAATGTTTATGGAGAGATGTTTGAGTAGGAGGCATCCCCACTACAGTATCAAATAATTCTCAAAGAATATTTGGGGGACCCAGAGAAGGGATTGAATGTTGAATAGGATATGTTCTTGGGTGAAAAATTTATATAATAATAGGTATGTCCCTACTGGGTGTAGTTGTTGTGTCGAGAGAGATAAAAATGAATATGAAGTGAGTAGGAATTTATGATGTGGCATGGGATTCTCAATTCTTCATTTACCAGCTATAAGATATCATGCTGATCTACTGAGAAGATGGTCACCATGTACTAACAAATTCCATTTTCATCCCAAGGAGGTCTGCATCAGCCTCTATGATATTTACCAAATCACCATGATCTCGATCCTAGGGGCGATGTATGATGATTTGCTACCTGTGGAGAACTTATGGGGGGATAAGAAAAACTACTGGATCTGGTGAAGGTGTTTCTAAATCTCATTCAGGGAACTAGTGAGATGAAGCTGGGGATTAGGGACATTCCCTTTAAGAAATGGTTCAACTATTTCATGAATGACCCAGTAGAGGATCTCACTAAGGGTAAATATCCTATAAGTAAATTATTTATGAGGCCATACACATGTCCCAAAGGATATCATTAGGTCAAGGAGGGATCCTAATAGCAGATTATGGAAGTGATATTGTTGCATCATTGGGGATACATTATCATGACTGAGCCTCAACCCATTGTCATATTGATAGGATTTATCATTGTGCTCATTTGTGGGAGGATTCTACAAGTTTGGGTTATGCACATGGGGGTGTGTCCAATAATTTTCCTAATTGTGGTGATTTTTTAAATAGGTTAGCATGTCAATATCCAAATCTTAGTGACAGATAAGTTTTAAAAATATATCGGTATATTAGCAAAGGGAAGACACCACTATGTGTGTTTGTGGGTATTTTAACTTTTTGTATAGATAGGTGGCCACAAACATGGGGGGATATTAGTATCCAAGAAATATTTACCCTCCCACAAAAAATTTTGACCAGAAATCATGAATATTGCAGGGAGTTTCCCATTCAAGTTTAGCCTGGTGGAAGTACTGGACAAGGTTGGGCTATTGGATCGCATTATCTTTCACCCATTCACCCTACCTACTAGGGTGATAACTGATGAAAATGCAAGGAATTAGGATATAATATCATACCAACTAGAATCCCAAGGTCTGGTACTGGTGGTAAGGGTTGACTACAATCTGTTCTATGATCCATATAACCCACACCAGTTTGTGAGGTAGTTTAGGTGCCTAAAGAGTTTGAACTCAAAGGTTTACCAAGAGGTGGATCATGATTGGAGCCCTTTAGTAATGAGGAAAATATGGAACATGTTCACCCATAAAGATAGACTGATTTGGAATTAGCTACCACCATCCACTGTTGCATACAAGCCAACCCATAATTTTTCGGAGAGTTGGGTGATTGCTTATCCTAGGGTAATACTCAGGTAGCAAGCCATCCGGGCTAATCAATGTGTAAGACCATTACCGTAGGGTCGAGGAAGAGTGGTGACTAGAGTTCATCGTAGAAGAAAAGATGTCTTGGTGGGTATGGAAGTAGTAATAGGACCAGTGGTTAATGGGCCCACTGAGGCTAGAGTCAAAGGGAGAGGAGAAACAGCATTCAGCCCATAGATAATGGGTAGGCATAGATGGGAGGAAGGGGAACCATATGGGAAGGTCCCTAGGACATTCATCCAAGCTCTCAAGAAGTAGTTACACTATGTAAACATTCCTAAAGATTCCATGATTCATGATTCTTGGGATATATGGGACATCTTCATGTAGTTCTCTAGTGTTCATGAGATGTAGTGGCATCTCCATATATGTGACATGCATCTTTCTAGGATCAGTCATGTCAAGGATGGTTTCCTCATGTCTCGAGATGTAGGGGAGTGGTACATGATAGAGTTGGTGGTCTTGGTGCATTCATGAGTTATTTCATGCACATTGAATAACCAGGTGAGTATGCCTCTAGACATAACCACTCCTCTAAAACAATCAGTAGAAGATCTGGATATTCATACTACTTTTCCTGAATAATTAAATGAGTCTTGGGAAGAATATTCATGTTAAGGATCACCTTTTAGGGGAAGCATTACTATCAGCTAGTTAAATATGAAATCCTTACTTACCTTAAATACAACATACTCCTTAGAACTTCTTTCTAACTCTCTTTCCACATAAATAGAAATCAATAACATATACAGGGGAGGTTCGAGACAGATCCAAAAATTAATGTGAAATGATATCAAACCATAAAGGGGTGAGTGTGGGGTCTCATCCTAATGTTGTTTCTATGAGAATTCAAACATCAGCACCTACTGTTGAGGTTGTGGTTGTGGAAGGAACCCTACCTAAGGGATGTCAATGAATCTTCAGAAACTCCTTAATAGAATATTTAATTCATGTAAGCTATTCCTCACTATGTATTTGAATTTTTGTTTCCTTATTACACATGAAAGATATGTATTGGAATGTATTTTCGAACAGTGATTAGAACTCATCCACCAGTGTTGTCACATACATTAGATACACCAGAAGCTGAAGTGGGGATAGAAGATGATGCTCTACCAGTATAAAGGGATGGAGAGGCTACGATGGTTGGGCTACGATGGTTGGGCCAATGGATGAGGTTACATTTGATGGGACTTATAACATGATTCCCTTAATGAATGAGGTCGATAAAATACCCACAAAAGTGATGAATGAAAGTGTTTTGGTGGGTGTTCTTGTGGTAGTGGAACTACCAGAAGTGGATTTTGGGGCCGACATGGCAATGGGGAATACAATGATTATGTCAGTAGTTGGGAAGATAGGATTGGGTGTTCCAAATTCAAAATGACACTTTTAGTGGATGTAGATGTCAATGCTAAGATTTTTCTACTTGTAGGAGTATCCAAAGTTGCTGGGATGACAACATCCACCTCCACAATACCAAAAAAGTGTAGTTGGGGTTTCATCTACAGTTGGAGAGGCTGATGAGGCGCTTTTCCATAGGATGGTGATTGATCTTCTCGTGTTTCAATATATTTATATATAGGATCTAGTTGAAAACATATTGGTGTTCTATCCTAATAATGAGCCTCTACCACCCGAAGATTTCAAGAACTCTAGCCTAGAGGTTTCTGAGGATAATCGAGTCATCCATCGCAAGGCATGGAGGAATGTGAAAAACGTCTTAACCCGTATCCAGATAGTTGAACATACACAATGTGTGGGATCTATCCTCCATTTTTTAGTTAGTATAGGAACTATTCATATGGATTCTAAGGCTTTTCATGCATTGTTGCAGGACTTCCACATCCAATGGGCATGTGCGGAATGGATAGAGCTAAATCTAGCCTAGAAGAAACATAAGGATGAGGGATCAAAGGTGCATCAAAGAGATGAGGAAGATATTTCATATCTATATGGGATGGTACAAGAGCTTGTGACTTCTACTATAACTCGGGCTGAGATAAATAATAGTCTGAGGGTTTAACTGGTAGTGTTTGAGACTAAGGAAGATGAAATCAATAAGGTGGAATATAAGTGTCGGCTAGAGAAGAATCAATAATGAATCAGGGTAAACGATTTTTTATCCAATCCTGATGAGTAGAAGGAATACCTGGATGTTTGGGAATAGGTGTTTTAAATATCTCAATGGATACTAGTTGAGATCAGATACTCGATTTTTGAGGTGGATCTATAGAGGTATATTTTTCAGAGGGTTGGCCCCAATATGTGGATGACCCCCAAGAACTTTGGTTTAGCCTAACTTGCATTCATGGACATATTTCCTTTCTTTATCAATCATCTTTATGTAGTAACCAATAACCAATAACAAGGCTCATGTCATCCACGATCGATGTGTGATGTAATGGAAAACCATGTGATTTTTTTTATATGATAATTTTAGATGATCACCGAAGAATCAGGGTCTTCTATTATTGAGTAACCCCTAGGAGTTTCTGGGGAGAGAGAGTTTTTGGAAAGAGAACGTGGCTCTTGGAATAGCTAACATTATTTCACAATGTTCACTAGTCCACTAACGGGATAATGCATGGGAATTGGATTTGAACTGAACTTAGGGGAATGGAAAGTGTGAATCACAATGCCCAAAACTAGAATCACATAGAGAATGTCATTGTGATACATGAAAACGACTGATCATGTTTGAAACAACACATATTTATTGTTATCCTAGAGGGTAAAAAATTTGGTTCAACCACTGACCAAGTTCAAAACATGAAACCTATATTGGAATGTTGTCCAAGGTCATCTAGGATGTTGTACTAGGATGATTAGTGAGCCAAAAATGGGATGAAACTAAGAAGTTAGGGGGCCCTTTCAGACATGGTTGAGGATGAGGATCCAAATAAAGGGCACATAGAGTTTGGAAATGAAGTGATGGAATTTTTTAATGGATTCCTACTCTCTTAGAATTACACCATTGAGGTTTAAAACAAATTGGTCTAAGTGTATTGGTCTAAAAGAAAGATCAAACCCATCTTCTAGGGGAGAGTCATCTTAGATGTGAACCGAGGGCTGAAGAAACATGAGTGATGAAATAGTTAACTAGAACCAAAGGAAGGAGTCTCAAGAAAAGTCCTAAGATACCCTGTTGTTTTACGTCATGCAAAAAGGATGATGGATACATAGTTTTAAATCATATAGTGAGGACATTAGACATGAATTTTAATGTCATACAGAAAGGATGGTGAATTTAATAGTTGAATGTCATGTGGTTAGGATGTATCTCATAGTTTAACATCATGAGACCTGGATATTTCACCCAATTTATGGTCTTATTACCTGGACCGTGGGTTTAAAATCCCAAACAAGTATGTGTATTTTGAAATATTGAAAAAAACTAACATGAATAAGGTCTCAAAGAGATGTGAACATCACATAACATGTACCTGAGAAGGAAACCCACATATAGTTTAGAGTCACAATTCTTGGACTTGAACCCCCTAGTTTAAGGTCATAGAGTTGGACCAAGGGCTCATTTATGTGGCTTGACCATATCGATACACACCATACTAGAATTCCTAAACCTATATGAGTCATTCTCATTATGAGAAACAAGGAACGAAAAGGGGTTTATGGGCGTATGGAAGCACACATTAGGGGTGATAACAAGGGTATTAAATTCTATCATGATACAGGGAAGTGCAAAGGATGTAAGATGAGAATTAAAATATATGGATCAAGGGTTACCAATAAGTAGGTATTAACTGCTGACTGTATTTGAAAACATAGGAATATCAACCACACTAGCCAGGAATGAAGTGAGAAATGAAATATTGACTATTGACAATGTTTGAAATGCAGGATCCATCATTTTCTCCCAAAAATATATTTGGGAAATGGAATATAAAGGGAGTTGAACCAAAAATTTCATGAGACCATCATCGTTAGGGGGTTTATTTGGATTGGAAGGGTGGTGGAAATTTGAATGGAGAAATACTTGAAGTGTCGAAAAGGGTGTATCAAAAAATGGGGGTTAAACCCATTTCTTGAAAATAGTTTATGGTTATATTTCAATGAATGTAGAAAACCATTTAAGGTCTTATTACTCGGACTAGGATGTTGTAATTTAAGGTTATATTTTTTTGGACCATAAGATGAGTACCCTAAAAAAGGGATATGTGTAGTGTGGTAGAGTAAAATACTCAATGTGAATGAGGACCAAGGAGGATTGAAAAAACACTATTAATTTCTAATAGGACTCACATATAGTTTAAATATGTAAGGATTAGACCATAGAAAATAGTTTAAATTCATGTTTCATGGACTATAGACTACAATTTTAAGGTCATGGAGTTTTGACCAACATCGAGGTCGGTTTAAAGTTGTGATGTACGGAATAGTAAATGTTAATTTCCAAGTAATATATATGGTGAATTAGAGGTATAATATGACATGAATGAAGATAAATAGGCTCACATACCACATACACACTTCAAAATAGACTGCATTCAGTTTATGTTCATATTACCTAGACTGTAACTGAGACCAAGCAGCCGAAGATTTGACGAACTTGCAGTTGGACCTGAAGAAAAAATGTATGGGTGTCGCTACACATCACATAAGTATGGGAATTAATCCACACATAGGTCATGAAAATAGGGTGTTGATAGACCAAAAATGGTGGGGGGAAATCCTCTCTAAAGAGGGAACTAAACCGTACCATGAATATCATCATGCATATGAAACATTATCAAGGTAGGATCACAGTTTAATGTAGTTCATTGAGGATGTTAACTCCTATTTTTTATGTTATGGAACTGGGATCATTATCCATTAGTTTAGGGTTATAGAGTTCAGACCATGGGGTAAACATTCCAAATGGTACATGCATAATGTAGTGGCATAACAAACCCGACATAAATGAGAACTGAGGAGGTCCACACACCACATACACATTCTTGAGGAGGATTTTATAATGTTTAATGTCATGATGCTCGAAAAAAGATGAGGCTAAGGTTTGGAAAATTTATGGCTATACCCAAATAAAAAAATGTATGGGCATCACTACATATAACATAAGGATGAGAATCATGACACACTTAGTTAGAAGAGGAAATATCATGGTGTAAGTTTGACCCATACCCAGGGAGGTTTGAGTGGATAGACCCGAATGTAAAATCCATGAGTTTTTAAATATCCTATGTGGATAGGAATCATGACATAAATTGTTTTAAAATATGTAAAGGTAGATGAACAATTCCCAAGGTGACTTCCTCTCTGGTGAGAACATTGTGGTGATATGAAGTTTATCATCATGTGGCTAGGATGATGATTATTATGTAGTTTAACATTGTACAACTAGGAAATTAGGTGTATAGATTAACATCATGAAACTAGGATGTGTGGTGGTTAATCAGTTTATCAACATGAAACTAGTATGGATGGGGAAAGTGGTCTGAAATGGATATACATGATATGGCAGCCATAACCAGACATGAATGAGAACTAAGGGGACCACACTGCACAATACACTCCCAAAGAAGAACTGCACACAGTTTAAAGTTGTGATGACTAGACCTGAACTTTTAATTTATGGTTTTAGATATTGAAGCATAATATGGGTAATATTTAAGTTCTTAAATTGTAGACCAGGTGACTAGTTTAACATCATGTGTCTGGGATGTTGGTGGTATGCCGTTGAAATTAATGTATCTCAAACTATAAAAATGGTTTAACATCATGTTGTAGAGATGATGCTCAATCATCACATTATGTACTTCTTGAGAAACTTGGCATTGGTTGGAGGAGTTATGCACTCTCCATCCATGGTGAATAAATAGTACAGGCCATTGTAACAGACCATATGAATTATGTAAGGTCCATCCCACACAGGCTATAACTTTAGTGGATTTCATATATGTGTCATTGGCATTTTGACAGCCAATAGTATATCACCTTGGAGGAAGAAGAAGAGTTGAACCTTATTATTGAATGCTCTAGATATATTTTTCTAGTGACCCTCTAGATTATACATGGATTAGATCATATTCAATTCAAGGGATTCCATCTTAGAAAAATGAACTTATCCCTTTCTTTATGGTGTCTTTTAATTATAGAGAATTGTTAAAAGTGGTGGAAACTGATTCTTGATGGGCAGGAATTCCTCTATTCCATACACCAGGAAATTTGGGGATACCTAGGTGGAATTTCAAGTCATTATCTGATAGGCCTAGAGAGTGTTGGGGAACTTTTCTGAAAAACTCTTCTCATTCTGGACCACCATCTTCTACAGAATTTTAGAGAGGGTTTTATTAAACATATATATCTATCTATTTGACTTTACTTGATATCAGGAGGTATGGTTGGACCAAGTACTATGATTTACGTATAGTTTATTCATCCTAGATGTCCAGAATTTGTTTTAATTATTTGTGGGAATAGCCTGAGTAAATTCTAATTGGAGGATGTTGTTAGAGATTAGGAATTTGACCACCAATCGAGCCTTGAATTACATAATAGGAATCAATTTCACCCACTTAGAGAAGAAATAAGTTGTGGTTATAATGAAATAGCATTTGAGAGATGTTTTTTTTGTGGATATGGTTCCACAACTTCAAGGCCCCATACTACAAAGGGAAAATATTACTTGGTAGTATCGAGGGGATCAAGAATTTGATTCACAAAATTTCTATGGATCTGAAACAAGTGGAACCTCTTGGAAAACTCAATAAAATCATGGAACATGGTGGGCCCAATATAGACCAATCTTAGAATTTGGTGGGAGAGATTCAACCCAGCCTGATGAGTACTGCATGTCTCAACATGATCTTCATACATGACCTGGTGAATCTTGTTTTATTGAATGAAACATATAATATTTCTATCAAACCCATGCTTGTAGGTTGTATACATGAGGTTGGACCACTTTTGGGGGGGTGAACTGTGTTGCACACCAACAGACTCACTCACATTCAACTCTATCTAGTAGGAGAGTGCCAAAGTATAGATACTCAATAAAAGGGGTTTCTTAATTAGAGGTTTGTTCTATGGTTGGGGGATCTGGTGGTCCTTATATTGAAGAACCATCAATCAACTTGTTTACCTATTTGATATCATTTTCATCATCTAGAATTTATGGAGTGATGACTCTATGAAAAGCCATATGAATGAATAGATCATCCTGGTCAGCCTATATAGTACATGAAGATAAGCTTTCCAATGTACTGTCTTCACCATTCTATGACTAGGGAACACGAGTCACTTCTTGTTTAGAAGAAAACTAATCCATCAAATGATGAGTGAAACTGAGTAGGGGCAATAACTCTAGCTTTCTAATGATATAATCACCATTAATATGTTTTATGACTAACTCAAGTTATCACTTCACATATAATCGGGGAACATTGACCTTGAGGGATTGCTCAAAATGAGTAATGAGAACCTGATAATTTTCCCCATTGTTGGTGAAGCCCTCTAATAGTAGGAATGAGTAGGGTAGGCTATCCCACATGGGAGTGATGAAAATTATTCTAATTCCAACCCTATTTAGCATTGGATTTTTGATCCATCTACTAGTTGGACATCAGGAGAAACTATGAAAATGAATTTTTGAACATGGAATAGAATTGTTCACTAAAATGGTGACCTTATCTCAGAAATCAACATCTAGATGAAATTCCTCAAAAGTTGGATGGGATTCTATAATATCATCTAATAACTAGCCTTTAATTACTTTCTATGGATTTAATCTAATGTCAAATAGCTAAAGCATCACTACCCATAATGATAGACATCCTGTTAACATCAAGAGATTTATGATATAATTTAGCGGGTCCAAAATGGACACCAGTTGTATCTCATGATGCTATAGATAATGAATTAATTTTTTATAGAGAAAATAATCCCGAGGAAGCTCTTATCGATCGAAGAGTATCTAGACTCCTTTTCAAGGAGAATGTGACTAAGATAGTATAAAATGTTCTCTTTGCCTTCATTGTTCTTCTAGGTGAGAAGGGTGTCAAGGGATCATTCCAAGGCGTCCACATAGAGGGAAAAGGGATTCCCTATGATGGGTTTCATCGAAACCATAGGCTGTAGAAGATACTAATTGATTTCCTTAAATGCTCTTTGGAACTATTAATCCCATTGGTAGATGGAACCATTCTTTCTAGGCCCTAAAAAAGGATTATACATTCCATCCATATTTTTTATTAATCAGCATATATTGGCCAAGTGTCATTGATAGACTTAGTGCTCATAGAGGTTTCTCAGAGGAAGCATCTAGCTAATGGAATTGATCAACTTTGGATCAATCTCAATGTCTTTGTATCTGATGATGAAACTAAAAAAACCCAGAGCTAGCACTGAATGTACACTTGAAGTGGTTCATCTTTAAATGTTGGGAGTGGAGGAAGTTGAACACATTCTCATGATATCTAAGATGATCATGAAACTAGAGGCATTTTACCACAAAATCGTCCATGTATAATTCCATTAGCATATCGAGGATATGTTTGAAGATTCTATTCATGGATCAATGATATGTGGATCCATAATTCTTTAGACCAAAAGGAATTACCTGGTATAATAAGATTTATTTTGGTGCTCATAAAGAGATATACTCCTCATCCTCAAGGGCCATCCAAATCTGGGTGTATACAGAGTATCCATCCATCAAGGAGAGATCCTAGAACACAGTTGTGGAATCAATATGTATCTATATCACTAGAAGAGGAAAATCATCCTTTATAAAATGGTGGTTGAGGTCCTCAAATCCGATACAGGCTCTGATATGCCTGTTCCTTTTCATGAATGGAACTATGTTGACTAGCTAATTGGGGTACTAAAATTCCTTGGGGAATATGTAATTGGTATTATTTTCAACCTCATATAAAACCAAGGAACCATGATAAGGGTACATTTTTCTAGGAGGCTATTTGAACCCATAATGATTCACTGGGAGGCCAAGATTGTTGACTGAGACTTGAGGGTTTAGTCCTTGTATCTCTTCGTAACTCTAGGAAAACACATCATGATATTGCTTCTGGAAATACATATACTATTGATGTTCCTCTATAGGCATGGATGCACTGATCAACATTGGCCTCAAGTCATTATCAATACCAAGGTTCACCTATGTCAGTTCCTCAATGGTGGTGGAGACGCCCTATTCGAATGCAGTAGGAAAATATTCAAAATCATATTCATCATCTATGGAAGGGGAATAATTGGGAGGATATGAATCATGAAAGACAATTAATTTTATGGGAACACTAGTGCATCCTTGAATGGATGTGGAACCCTTTCAAGGGGTTCCTGCTCTCCTAAACACATGGAAATAAAGCTCATAGAACTGATTCAATAGGGCCTTCAACCATGGGGTCCATGATTGTTGTTAAAGTAATTGTAGTGGGTAAAATTATATAGATTCAAACCAACACAGTAAAATAGGTGGGGATGATGTATGATTGTAGCCAGGGGAAAAAATTGTGGTACCATACAAGGGTAGGGGCTTATGTTATCACCCAGGTCTGGCCTGTGTAAGAGTACGAGGTAATATTCTCACATTATTTGAACATAGGGGCCCATTCCTCCCAGAAATGATGAATCAATTTCACAGTTCTAGAATCCTGGCCTCTAACCAATGAATCAAGAGGATGAAATCATCATCTATGTTTGTATGTGGGTTTTTTGAAATTATTGTGTGATCAAAATCATTTCATTGAACATTATTACCCTTGCTCATTTAGTAGATAGAATCCATATAGTGAGATTCATAGAATTCAATAGGAGATGCATCACCTTAGAGCATGCCTAGATGACTATTAAGGGATTAGTTGAGGTATTCGTGATATGAGGAGTTAACTTATACATGCAGATAGATCCAAAGCCTGACCATAAATTCATTTCAAGCGGTATCCTATGATACAAACATGAATTTATCATTTTCAATAAAGACACTGAAAAGGGTCTTCAACCTGATTCTACCACAAGGTCTATGCTTGACCCGATCACAACCCTAAATATTTATATCATAGGGACTCAAGTATCCTTCAGTAATCCCCATCCTGTGATGTTTCTAAGTTAAGAAGATATTTTTCTTTGATCCTGTGTTGACTAGATAGTAATGAATTTCTATTACATTTAACTAACCAGTGATGTACAAAAGGAGAAGGTCCCCCTACATGAGGGAGACATCATCATCCCTAGATAATGATATGATGAATTGACATTATTATTTCTCTAACTCCTCAACACAGAAGGTATAAGTATACACTACCTCTGTTTTGAATTGGAGGAGACTCTTCAAGGCCTCTATGATGTCTTCACGCATAACTTCTAACATGAGGAGAGCCTCGAGGATCGATAAATTTACAAGTATGATGGAGAGATGTGTCATCACATCATACTTCCTTGTCAGATGCACATTTTTTACTTCATGGGGGTCTCTTGGGCTAGTGGCATGAAGGTTATAGATGGATGAGACACTAGATTCTTTCTTTTGTTGGAAATGTCATGTTGGCCATTATCTAACTCACCCAAAACCACTACTAGATAAATATCTTCTGGCTAAGACCTAACTCTAGCTAGAAAGGTCTGATCATGATGTGGTTATGTATATTATACCTAGTTAGTTTTCATTTTCAATTATGGTGCTAAATCTAATGGAGTAGACTGAGAGGATTGTGACTACTGAGATGTGTGAAACACCTAATTTCTTGTCTTAGTAGCGTTAATGGACTGTATTGAAGTACTGATATGAGTATTCTAGTGATTTTAATGCCTTTATCCATTTATTTTAAGACATTTTCCAAAGGAACTTGGGAAATTTTCATGATAATCCTTGTCATCAAGATCCATTCAAGGATCTGCCAACTCGACAGTATTTATAGAGGAATACTACAGCTCTTCATTATAAGAGTCTTCCAACATCAGGTGGACCCTGGGGGTGATTAACACCTTTAGAGGTATGAAATCAGTGAAGGGTAGGATGGAATCATCAAGGTAGGGAGATTAGTTTTCACATACATTGTTAGTGACTACTCTTATGAGATGTAGAAGGCTATGAGGTTGATACAGAAACGTCATTTGGGGAAGGTGAATCAACTTTATGATGTTCAAGATGTTCTAAACTACAATTTATGATGTCATGGGAATGCACATATACTTTTCTATACCAGCAATAATCATACGTCTGAGTCTAGTCACTGGAAATCTACTTCCATTCACATGAACCCTCCCTGTCACTGTTGGGCTTGATGGAGGTGTGTGTCTTCAATTCTTGGATGTTTCCCAACTCGACCAAACTATGTGGCCCCAACCTTAAATATTACATAATCTTTAGTTAAGTCCAGAATTCATATTGTGGATCTTTTCATGTTTAGATAATTATATAATTAGGTCATACCTATTACATAATAGACCTAGACATTATATACGGATAGTTACACTCAGTATCCACTTTTCCCACCAAAGGAAACCCTTTAAACAAAACATTACTTCTTTTTCTTTATAAAAATCTTCTTGAATTATTCCTTTCTATTATCCATATTTATACCCCATGGAAAACATTTCAAAAACTTTGGATGAGCATAAAAAGATTATTAAGGAATTTAAAATAAGGAATAAAACTGTTAGTCATGAATATTTAAAACCCAAAAAAACATTTTTAGAAAATCATAATTTTCAACCATAAAAAATAATCTATTCAGCTTACATCTTGTAATAATAATATTCCTACAAAAAACATAGATATCAAAAAATATAAAGATAACTTATTGCATCTATATTATACTTACATTGTATCTTTAAAAACTGTATAGGGATTAAAATTCGAGGATACATTTGGATAACCCATCTTAGTATATTCCCTAAATATCTAAAAAAACGTTAAAATTTATCTCCATCATGTTACCCAATGAATTAGAGAACTATCATGGGCTCACCTTCCCTTGGATTATCATGCAACCACCCATATACATAATCAATTTGCATGAACCATAACATAATCGTAACCCATGAACAAGCATAATGGAAAAATAACATTTCCACATTACAATCATACGACATCATTTCAAGATATTAATATAATCAATCCATTATCAAAAAAAATTTCAATACCAAAATAAATAAAAAAATTAATATGGTATATATATATTTTTTAAACATTACAGCTTGTAGAGGAATCCAAATACCAAATAATGATCATGGAAGGAGAAAGGTTGTTGATGCTGCGTACTTTAAAAAAGCATTTATTTCACATTTTTTTATAAAATTCAAAGAAAAGGATTAATTTTGATAACCATTTAATAAGTTTAAAATTATAATGGTTTTATTATACATAATATAAAAAAGTTTGTGTATAAATCAAAATATGCCTCAATGAAAGGAGATTGAGATGAAGTCCCTTAAAAATATCGTATCATTAGATTAAAGATAAATCATTAAAATAATTATGTGTACAAAATATAAATACACCTAATATAAGTGGTTATTCAGTTTAAAATAATCATAGTTCATTCATACATATTCTTGAAAAAACAAAACTAATTACATGGATATTTAACTCAATGAATTGAAATTGAGTTAATATTTCCCTTAAATTGATTCTAAATCATCGTGTACAATCATTATGTTCTTGAATAATAAACATAGGTTAATTTATAATTTCTTCATAACCTTCTGTATTTCTATTATTCCTTTCATATTACTTATTACCATGTTATAGAAATTATTTAACTATTTGAGTTCATATCAGATGTTTTTTCAATGTTTGGTACATGAGTCAAAAATAAACTTGTTTTGATGTAAATTGTCCATGTGGTCAAAAGTAACTCATATAAAGAATATTATTCATGATTTAAGTATCTTATATATCTAGTATATATTTATTTATAATATTTCATAACATTTTGAGATGAGAAATGAAATGCATCATTCATTGAGATGGTAGGTCGTACGTATGCATTAAAGCTACTTTTATTTCTTTGTCATATTAATGGAATGAAAACTAAATGATAAACAGTTATATTATAATTATATTATAATATCTAAATTATATATGTCACATAAGTTCATTAATTCTATCCTATATACATACCATGTTTGTCAGGAACAAGTATTATCACTTTGAGGAGGCGGTAGTCCACACTTCCTCAAATGAAATTATCATATTAAAACATTATGGTAAGAAAACATGTATGTTATAATAAAAATTAAAAAATAATAGAGATATTATTATATATAACATATATAAATATATTTTCATCATAATGTCCACCATGATAGGTGGTATGAGAAAATTGAACAATCATCATTTTGTGAGGCAGTAGTTCACATACTCAGAAACAATATGATCTATATCGATTAGATGGCGATGTGTGTAAGTGTAGGTAAAAATATTAACATAAAAACATCCTATTATATTTAGTATACTATTTTATATAAAATAATGTAATAAAAAGAGGTTATTGGGTTGGATAAGGGAAAAATAAATGAATGGAGTTTGAGAGAAGACATTATCTCTAAATCGGGTAACTCCTTTAGATTTGATCCAAAAGGATTTATCAAATTGACTTCCTTCCAAGGTAAGGATTATAAGAGTATTTTAAAGAATTTGGGAACATATTTGAGAATAATTTGGGATATTCAATGGGATTTAGAAGTTTGAGTAAGTGGGTAGAGGTGGTGGCCATTTATAAGAGGGAGGATGGATACTTTAGGAAAGTATTGAAATATTATTTTATTATAAATTGATTTTGGAATTATAATAGATCCAAAGTGATATATTTATATGATAAGATGTTTATGGTTTTAAATCCTCTCAATAAATAGGTTTTATACAAGTTTAGTTCACAAATAGAAACTTATCTTCTGTCTTTAACCCTTAGTTAAATAAATTAACTCTTACCAAGTCTTCTTGTATTTTTACACTATATGGTTAATATGTTTACTATAAAATTCCAATAGAACATAAAGTGGATAATTAATGACATTTTTATCATTATATAAGTCATTTGGGTGAATCTTATATTTTTATTACTATTATATCATTTAATAAAATATTATTTGTTTTAAAAACTCATTTATGTCTATTTTGATACTATTTTGTAATTGAATTTTTAAAGTCATGAAAAAATGATTCATTCGAAGAATATACATTAAATAAAATATAACATTTTATAATCATTCATAAAATAATTTATGGCATGAAAATTTGAAAATTACATTTATTTTAATATTTTGAATATCATTTATTTGAATCTTTCATTAATAAGGTAATCATTACATCATCATTGTGTTATAAATAAATTTATTTATTTAACTTCTAAAAATTATAAATAAAATACTGTGGTTTGGGAAATATTTTTTATTTATAATTACTATTTATATTAAAATATATTAATTATATAACCCCACCATAAAATGGTTTTTGTAAAATATACATGTTTAGGTTATATTTCTCTTTACATTAAATTAATTATTATAACATTCCATTATCACACCCTAGTGGTTACCAAATGAAAAAAGTTAAACCTAAGGACTTTTTGGTCTCCCATGAACCATAAAATAACATTAGGACATGTGTTAGGGTATTTTTATATTGTTATAACATTATTTTAAACCTTATTTACCTAATTTTCCCTTTAACTGGGGTAAATAAAAACAATTACTAAAGTTACTATTCATAATGTCAAAAAATAGAAATCTAGAATCCATTTTTACAAATTCAATAAAAAGTAGAATTAAATAATTTAAAATTAATTTATGTTGTCAAAACTAGAAAATGAGTTTTTAAAGAGTAAAAATCATCAAAAGATTGACACATGTTTATATTAAATTTCAATTTGAAATTACATCCAATGACCATTATTTGATTAAATGATAAAAAAATAATCCAATTACACTTTTAAAAAAGTTAAAAATATAATATTACTATAAAAATAAATTCGACAAAAATAAGGTTTTGAATTATAATACAATATTTTTCACTATTCATTAAAATTTGAATTTCATCAGAAAAATACCACAATTTCAACCAATGTGAAATTTGATGTCCCGATTCAAAATAAGAAGATTATTATTTATAACATAACTTATAAAAATTTCAAAAAAAATATTTTAAAAGGATTCTTCATCAAAAGGTGGTAAACATCTATTTTTTTTAAAAAAATACTTCTTTTATTTGAAAAATTGATTTTGTTCTTATGTATTATCAATAAAACATATAAAATGAATTTTAAACATTACATTGAATATATAACATATATGTTTCATTAAATAAATATCTATAAAGAGTGATATGATTTAATTAACACAATTTTTTCTCTTTAAAAAGGTTTTCATAAAAACACATCCTTTATATTCAATAGGTTTTTATTTGCATCTCTAATAAATTTAGTTACCATGAATCAGTATTTAAAAATGTGTAAAAAATATTTTCAAAATTATATTGATAAAATTAATTCCTTCCATTTCAATTTCTAGGTTATAATGGTAACATATAAATAATAATATTTAGTTGTTCATTTAAGCTCGATGTAGCATATAATGTACGCTATTGAACACATTGTTTCTTTATTGAAACTTAAGATGTTACATCCTACACCCTTTAATAATTATGTCCTAGAAATTTTAATTTAGGGTCGGTAACTAGGGTATGAATTTTCATAATACCTTTATTGAAAATCCACATCAAAAAAGGGTTAATAAAACTACAACTTTAAAAGATATAAAGAAGAGTACAAAGGTCACCCGAGATAACACATACTAGGGTTCCATATATGAAAACGTGGTTATGGAAGAAAAACATAAAATCTTTCCTTGATTGAGATTGAAAAAAACATGACTAGGATAATGTTAATAATTATAAAACCATAGAATTGTGATGGGCTAAACGATCGTTGATTTCATAGTAGGAAGAGTAAACAGAAAGCGTTTTTGTTTTAATATACATTTCATAAAGTTGAGGAATTTATTTTCGATCTTGACTAAGAACATAAGGAAAAAAATACTTAAATGTCAAGTAGAGTTTCACCTTTAATAGAATTCCACCACAAACTCATCTTTTTCAAAAATTGATTAGTATTTAGGATAACTTGGTCACACTTGAAGCACTATAATAAACTTATAGAGAATCACATAATATAAAAAAGATTAACCATATATTTATATTGTATTTAGAAATTAAACAAAACTAAAATGATTAGTAAAAGATAATATAATCCCCAAAAAATAATAATAATTTATAAGGAGAAGTACTACTCTTCATCTAAAAAATTCAACAATAATACAAAGTTCAACATAGATTATTCAAAAAAAATGTCTTTAAAATACTCCAAAATAATCCAAACTAATATTGAAACCCAAAATTATGAGGTATTTGGTCACATATTATTCCACACTAAATCTTAATAGTTATCTCCAAATAACATCTACTGCTCTTAAAGTCTCATACTGAAAAGTAATTGACGTAATCACATATTCTCTATGATAGGTTAATTACTTCCATAAATAACCCAGATTTCCATATGTCCACAATAAAAACATAGATTCTTCCAAAATAAAATTCAACCATTATTCCTCAAATGAGATCCCATAGTATTCTATTTTCCTTAGACATATAGTGTTCCCAAAATAGTGAACATCTTCTAAAATAACATAAATCACATAATCACTAAATCATTTTCCTATACTAATGATATCCATTTGATAAAACATAATTTCCCAAAATCAAATTATTTAAATTTCATAAACTTATTTAAAAAAAGATAAAGTCATGCTAACCTGGGAATTCACATAGGCTAGTGGTAGGTGATGCACCCTTATCGCCCTTCGGTTGTGGGTTAGATTCTCGTGGTCTTGCCGAATGTGACGGGTTGTCACCAATATTATGAGCTTTTCTTTTTTTATAAAACTAAAAAATGACCAAATTTTTTTAACCATAATGTTTGTATTATATCTCTAATTTTCATCCCAAATAATAATTAACTCAACATCATAATTCATGAAGTCTTATATATATTGAAATTTTTTCACTTCTAAATTTTTTAATTAAACTATTCCCAAAATAAAGAACATTGTACCTTGATTACAATGTCCAACTGGTTTCAATGTCATTTTTTTCACATAGATAGAAGGTACATTAATTGAAAAAAATGATTTAGAGATTCTTCAAAATCAATTTTTTCCTTTTTACAAATACACCTTGTACAACATGGGTCATATGGATATTTTCAGAGAAATAGTTTTGGAAAATAATCTTGTATGACATATAATTTCAAAGCATCTGATATGAATTTATTTTTATAAATCATTCATACCAAGTTTGAGTTGAAACTTTCAATCAATGGTAATTTTAAAATACCATAGTTATGTGCTAAAATACTATATTTTAAAAGAAAATATATATAGGTTGCAAAAAGGTCTCCTTCATCAGCAGCTTTTTCAAAATCATAACATTCTTCATAATCTTGTGATAAGGTAAAATATCTAAAAATCCTTTAATAACATATACATTTGTTTAAAAATATGAGTATATTGAGAAAATATGATTTTATTAAAAATGACTCATGATCCAAGATGTTATTGAGGTATAGTATAGGTGTTTGATATCTCAAACAATTGCTTGCAAGTGAGTTGTATGTTAGAAAATGTTCTAGAATCATTGAGACATGAATTTTTAATAATTATTGTAACCAAGTCATCAAGAAGAGATAAGAATGTTGTTTGAGATCCTCCTCATCCCATTTGTAATCGACCTTCATTGGTCTGAAATTTTATATAACAAGTATTTAACCAGAATAATATAAATATAATGTTACCATATGTTTAACCAAAACTCCTAATCCTGAATGTTGTCTAAACTGACCTATGAACCAACAATAAGTCCCCAACCTTAATCATTAAATAATATTGATTTAAGCCAATAATTCACATTGAGTATATTTTTTGATTTTGTGTTCTATAGAATTAGGCCATAACTATTAAATAATATACCCATACATTATATGTGGATAGTTACACCCAGTATCCACTTTTTCCACAAATGGAAACCCTTTAAACAACACATGAATTATTATTCCAGATAAAAATATTCTAGAATTTTTCCTTTATCTTACCCTTAATTATACCATATGGAAAATATTTCTAAAACTTTGGATGTGTATAAAAATATCAGCAAGGAATATAAAATAAGGAATAAAACTGTTAGTCCAGGAAAATTTAAAACCCATCAAAACATTTTGACAAAATCATACTTTTCAATACTAAAACAAAAAATATTTAAATTTCATCATGTAATCCTAAGATTCCTACAAAAAATAATAATTCATAAAACCTAAATAAAACTTGTGTAATCCATATCAGACTTACATTTTAGCTTTCACAGCTACATATAGAGTAACCTTTATGGTTATGTTTGGAATAACCGTCACAATATATTCCCAAAATATCTTATGAGAAAACATAACATTTACCTCTATTACATTACCCAATGAATTAGAGAGATATCATGGGATCACCTGCCTTTGTATTATCACAGAACCACCCATATAAATAATAAATTCCCAAGAACCATAACATAATCATAACACATGAACAAGCTTAAAAGAAAAAAAATAACATTTCCATATTGTAATCATAAGACATCATTTAAATATATTGATATAATAAATACATTCTCAAAACCATTTTCAATACCACAATATCTAAAAATTAATATTTAATTTACTTTATTTTTAAAAACATTACTTCTTGTAGAAGAGCAATATTCCTCGATTGCTTGTGTTTTATGCAATACTGAGTTTCACTAAACAATAGTATATTGTTAAAATATTATTATTTAATGAGATATAAACTAGTAGTTATGAATAGTATTAACCAAATTTTGAATTTTATAGAACATTAACATTTATGTTAATTATTTTATAGACATGATATAAGACCAAATTCTATTTTTCAGATAAATAAATTATTTTCCAAAAAAAAATACATTTTTGTCGCCTTCTGATGACACACCCATTTTAAGTCTAGTTTTTAACACTTTTATATATTCTATTTAGAAAAAATTAACTTCTAAATTGTATTAGGGACATCAAAACATACATTGGTTTATTTTTTGTACTTTTAAAATAAAATTCATATTTTAATAAATAATAAAAAATAGTACATTATAATTAAAAACAACCTTTTATTTTAATTTATTTATATATTTAGATTATATATTTAATTAGATTTAAAGTTTAATTGGATTATATTTTTATCATTTGATCCAATTTTGGTCATTATAAATAATTTCACATTTAAATTGGATATAAACACATGTCAATCTTTTGATAGTTTTTACTTCTTAAAAACCCTCTTTTTAGTTTTGATAATGAGAATTAATTTTAAATTACTCTCTTCTAATTATGTGTTTTGAATTTAAAAAATGGATTCAATATTTTTAATCATAAGGTTCAAATTTTGTAAATATATACCTTTTATTTTTTTCAAATTATAAATAGTAACTTCAGTAAATATTTTTATTTACCATGGTTAAAGGGAAAATCAAGTAAATAAGTGTAAAAATAATATTATAATAATATAAAAATACCCTAAAATGTCTCATAATATTATTTTATTTGATATGGATGACCATGAGCATCCTTGGGTCGATTTTAGAACCCCATGGAGCCACTTGGGTGTGATAATGACTTTTTATAATAATTTATTTAAATAAGAGGGAAATATAACATAAACATGTTTCTTTTTAGTAAAATAATTTTATTTTGGTTTATATAAATGATATATTTGACTATAAATAGTAATTATAAATATTAATCTATTTTTTATATCATGTTATTTTATTTATAATTTTTTACATTAAAGAAATAAATTTATTTATGACACATTGATGATTCAGTGACTAGATTATTAATGAAATATTAAAATAAATTATATTATAAATTTGAAAATAAATTTAATTTGAACATTTTGATGCAATAAATGATTTTTTTGGATGAAATTGACATGTTAGGAATTAGTTAATGCTTTTTTAAGGAATAAAGTAGTTATGACTTCAACCAAAATAAATTACAAAATAGTGTCAAAATTGACATAAATGAGTTTTTAAAAATAAACACTATTTGATTAAATTATATAATAGTCCTAAAAATATAATATTTGAAAAAATGACATATATTATGTTAAATTTTTTATTAATGATCCAATTTAGGATCTCTTGGAATTTTATAGTAACTATAGTAACCATATATTATGAAAATACAAGAAGACATGACAAGAGTTAATATTTTTAACTAAGGGTTAAATACGAAAGATAAGGTTACTTTTGTTACCTAAACTTGTCTAAATCCTATTGGTTGAGATTTTTTATACCCATACTCATCTTATATTATAACGTAATTATTTTGGACTATTAGAAACTGAAAATAAAGTTATAATAAATTAATATTTAAAGACATTCCTAAATTGCCCCTCACCTCTCCTATAAAAGGGAACATATCCTTCTCTTTTAATCATGCATCTAAATGAGATACTCAAAACAGAGGTAATTATTTTATCACCTCTTTCAAAATTCTTTTCTTATTCTACTTCCTTTTCTTATACTGTTCACATAATAAAGTAATAAATCCAATATCTTAAAATTGATGATATGTTAATATAATTATGTTATAACCTTATACCTCCTTTTATCTATCCAACGAATGACAATCTCACCATGCGTGCGTACGTATGGCCTACCGTCTCCACGACATGATGATAATCATTCTCCATGTTAACCATTCAAGAATGATTATAAAGTATATATAATAAATAATAATGAAATATATGAAATATTAATGCTATTTTAATTATGTATGTATATATATTTAATTTAATTTATTCCATTAGATTCAATAATGAAATATAAATAGCGTCCACGTGTACATATGGCCTACCGTCTCAATGAACGGTGTATTCCATTTCATTTATCTATCTATTATATATATTTATATACTGAATATTTATGATACATAAATAATATTTTACATTCTTTAAGTATTTAAATCGAGATATAAGTAATAATATCAATAATAACAAGTCAAAACATGTACGATAAATAAAATGATTATTACCCAAAATGTTGCTTTAACATGGAATTGATAAATAAACAGGTAATATAAAGTAATAAGTTAATAATATAATATATCATAGATATTATTATGGTTCTGTTACAAGTTAATAATTTTTTTAAACCCACTATATATGAGTTTTAGACACATACGAAAGAAACCAGACCTAAGGTAAGGGATAATTTTGTAATCTCATTAATATCTTAGATTCATTATATATAAGTATTTACTGGGGTATATTAATCATTAATGTCAATGTTTCCTAAATATATAATATTATTTATATTATTATAATTTATTTTAAGGTTAATTTTACCCATTTGTAAATTTTTATTAACATTATGGAAGGAATCTTTCTTTCATTTTCCATATGAGGTATTTTTTGAATTTTCCAATAAGAGTACGAGAAGATTGTTTTTTAACTTATATAACCTAAACATATGTTTACATATTTATAACAACTTATTTCCATTAATACCCCTCTACATGATTTCAAATTTATTTTAAACTAAATTATTTACTTTTAAAATGGCATGGAATTTTGAGAAAAGTTTTTTTTAAAGAAATGATATTTTCCTCAAGAATTAAGTTCAAGTATTTTATAAAAACTATTTTCCATCTAAGATGATTCTATTTAATTGTGGTTATATATATATCCCTATTATTACTATGATTCAAAAATGTTAGTGATGGAATAATATTTTATATGGATTATGTTATGATAAATTTATGTTTAAAAAACCCATTTTATTTCATGGGTTATTATATGATGAATGATTTATGTTTTAGTTGCACATGTAAGACTAATTTAACATTAAGATAGGTGAGACCTATATATCCTTCTAATTAATTGGATAATGATTTATATCTCATGGAAAATAAATTACTGAAATGACATGTAAATTTGGTTTAGTAATACAGGTCCGTAATGGAAAGTAAATCTATTTTAGTAAAACATGGATGGAACGACAAGTAAACCTAGTTCAGTAGTCGACTTTGTCCACTATGATGGTATTAGAAGCAATTCCTTGGATACTATAGAAATAATATAATGCGATTTTCCCCAAAATTCCATTTTTTTCTAATTTTATTTTTTTATTGTTAATGTTCTTTCATGATCTTTGCCTTATATATAGCAAAGATATATTTCATGAGTCAAGATTTTGATATTTAAACTTTATGTTCATGTTTTTACATTATTATGTTTATGGTTTATTTTATGTTATCAATGTTTACCCTTAATAAGAATTTTAGCTCACCATTTTTATGTTTTCTTTTCCCTTGGATATAAATAATGGTTTTAGGTAGGAAAACAAAAGGGGATGATTTTTATGGGAGATATTGAAGATCATTCACCATGTTAGAAGATTCTATTCCAAGTTTCCAAGGACAATAAACTAATATGGTATTAGGGAGTATATTTGTGTAATGTATTAATTATTTTACAAAATAAATGAAATTTCCTTGTACATCAAGATTTGATCGTTAGAGTTGGTATCAGAGTGAAGGTTTAGTTAACCTTTGGAAACTAGGATGTGAAAATTGTAGTGATATCCCTAGAGATATTTCTAAGGTATGTCTGGGGATGCCCATAAGGGTAAGTCTAACTATAGGTTACATTCCTGTAATTATGTTAATGATAATGAATAACCTACAATTAAACCTAATATATTAGATATTTAAAGTAATACCCATTTATTATGTTGTTTTCCTAGTATTATTTTTTCCTCTCACACTATTCATTTTGGGCTATAGAAAATTGATAGAAATATGAGGATTCATGTTAATGGAGAATATGATGGACAATGGAATAATATTCTTCATGATAAAACAAATTAAATGGGAGTTTGACAGATAAACATCATTATTATGCCTAATCATCATTTTCATAATATGATCAATAATCTCAACCTTGGTGAATTTTTTGACCCAGTTAATAAGAGAAAAATGGAGTTTCATTGTGATTATAGAGGAAAGAAAGTTTTATTTTCCATATGTAAATAATGTATAAAGAGTCATCAAGGAGAATGTTTAAAAGGAATTGAAAGATGATTTGGCTGTGTAAAAGAAGTAGAAAAATACAATAATTGTAAAAAAAAGGATCAGTTAACATAGTGGGAAAGGATAATGGTACTGCTAAGACATCAATGATGGTTAAATGTTTTAATTGTGGAATGTATTAGAATTATTCCAATCCATACCATAGGGGAAAATATCATGAATAAAATCAGCATGGTCTTATGTGTAGTATTTATTTTGATGACGATGAAGAGACTACAAATGATATAAGAGGTGGAAGAAGTTTTAAGGAATAAAACGATGAAGCTCAGTCAATGGTTTAAGAAGATTGTGGAATGATTACATGATTATAAAGAATAATGCTGTATAAGTAATTTTATGGTATTTTTAAATAAATAAACATATAAGGATTGTTATAGTGTTATTTGTCCTTAATTATTGAAAAGTATATGTTGAATGATACTGGTAACCAGTAAAAGTTATTCATATATTTTGGGAAAATGCATGATATGTGCATAATGACAGGATAATGAGATAATGATATGTTTGATGGTATTAATGAATTCATGACTAATATAAGGAAAAAGTGATATCAAGGTTTGATTATATAGAATTTTTTATATTTTTGGTGTGTGGAAAGAGTTAATTTTGATAGAATGAATGTTTTCACTAAGGTTCTATGGTAATTAATGTTATTATTATGTTTCAAGAGAATATATGATTAAGGTATTAACATGTTTTGAATATGAATATAAAGAACTAAATTATGAGATAAGGGAGATAAATGTTAATTCTATTCAGTTCACCTCTTTATAATGTTTTATATTTTTAGTTTTTGGAAGGATTTTAATGTTATCCATTTATGGATAGTATAAGTTATATTCTGGTTGAAGTTTGTTAGATTAATGTATTGTCTCACTATAGGTGGTTTGATGCATATTTTATTACCTGTTCTAACCTTTTTTTTGAGACATATGGAATGACCTATCATTCTATCACATGATCTTTTAACACTTCAAGAATGAAAAATTCAACTTCATTTCATTAAATAAGATATGAAGTGGAAATTGTTCAAGGAATGAAAAATGGTGAGATTGTACCAAAATCAAGTAAGTATTTATTCTCATGAAATATTCTTCAACTTTAGGGAATGGATCTTCAAAACCAAAAATGTTATCTTAGTACCTTCATATCTGATGAATCATATGGTCCCTTAAATTATCATAGATTTATGGATTTTTGGTTGTTAACTTTTTCCCAACCTTGTTTTCTATCACTATCCATCAGAACTTGATGGTTAGATTTTTATTCCATATATATGTTTTCACTTCCCACCTATTTTATCCTGTATATAAACCCAATGATGAGTTACTTTGGGTAACTGTTATGTTTCTAACTTTATTTTTCAAAATGAATTTTAGTATTCCTTTTTACGATGTGTGTTTCCAGGAAAGAAACTCTCAAGAAGTAAATCTTTTTTAACCCTAGTGACTTTAGAGGGAAAAATTAATTTTAATGGGGGTATAATGTAGCACCCTGAGTTTTTTTGGACCATTTTTTTGAATAAATTAATATTTTCATTCATATATTGCAATTCACTAAGTAAAACAATTTTTTCAAACTAAACCAACTTATCGTATGTTACACGCAACACCGAGTTGGTGTATGATACCTACAACACTGAGTATATATTTTGTTCAATTTATAAAAGAAATATGTTTGTATTATGTTATACATAGCACCAAAGGAATCTTTCAATACATGCAACACTGACTTGTCTTGTTTTACATGCAAGAGTGACCTTCCTCGATAGCTTACGTTGTACGCAATACGGAGTTTCACTAAACAACGATATATTATTGACATATTATTACTTAATGGGATATAAACTAGTAGTTATGAATATTATTAACCAAAATTTTAATTTTATATAATATTAACATTTATCTTCAGTATTTTCTAGACATGATATAATAACAAATTCAATTTTTCGGATAAAATAATTTTTGTTTTCAAAAAATACAATTTTGTCGCCCTTTGATGGCGCACCAATTTTAAATCTTGTTTTTAACACTTTTGTATATTATATTTGAAAAAATAAACATATACTTTGGAATCAAGACATCAAAATTTACTTAGGTTAAATTTTTCTTATTTTTCTGATAAATTCATATTTTAATGAATAGTAAAAAAAACATAATTTTAATTTAAAACAGCATTTTCATCTAAATTATTTATATAGTTTGATTATATTTTTAAATGGTTTTAATGTTCAATTGGTTTATTTTTTTATAATTTAATCCTATTTTTATAATTGTAAGTAATTTTCTATTTAAATTGGATTAAAACACATGTCAATCTTTTGATAGTTTTTACTTCTTAAAAACCTGCTTTCTTATATTGACAATGAGGATTAATTTTAATTTAATTTTTTGAAATTATATATTTTGAATTTAGAAAAATGTATTGAATATTTGGAATCATAAGGTCCAAAATGTGTAAATAGGTACCTTTTATTTTTTGATATTATGAATAGTAACTTCACTAATTATTTTTATTTACCATGGTTAAAGGGTAACTCAGTTAAATAAGGGTAAAAATAATATTATCATAATATAAACCTACCCAAACATGTGACCTAATAAAATTGGATGAGATAAGGCCAACCTTTATCATCATTGGGTTGATTTTAGGAACCCATGGAGCTAATTGGGTGTCATAATAACCTTTTATAATAATGAATTTAAAGTAAAGGAAAATATAACATAAACACACATATTTTTACTAAAACAATTTTATTTTTGTTTATATAAATGATCTATTCGACTATAAATATTCATTATAAATCAAAAAATATTTTATACATCATCATGTTTTATTTATAATTTTTATACATTACATAAATAAATTTATTTATGACACAATGATGATGCAGTGATTGCCTTATTATTGAAACATTCAAATAAATGATATTATAAATATTAAAATCAATGTATTTTGAACATTTTAATGCCATAAAAGAATTTTATGGAATAAATTTACATGTTAGGGATGAGTTAATTCCTTTTATATATGGAATAAATTTTTTTATGACTTAAAAAAAATCAATTAGTAAATAGTGTCAAAGTTGACATAAATGAGTTTTTAAAACAAATACTATTTTTTTAAATGATATAATAGTCCTAAAAACCTAATATTCAGAAAAATGACTTAGATAATGTTAAAATTGTAATTAATTATCCACTTTAGGTTTTATTGGTATTTTATAGTAACTATAGTAGCCATATATTATAAAAATACAAGAAGATATGGTAAGAGTTAAGGTTTTTAACTAAGGGTTAAAGCTAAAATATAAGGTTAATTTTGTGACATAAACTTGTCTAAAACAAATTGGTTGAGAATATTTAGACCCAAAATCATCTTATATTATAAATAAATGAGTTTATGTCCCTTAAAAACCAAAAATAAATTTATAATAAATTAATATTTAAAGACTTTTCTAAAGTGACCTTCGCCTCTCCTATAAAAGGGAATTGTTTTATCACCTCTTTCAAAATTATTTTCTTCGTATACTTCATCTTATTGTGTTATTCCCATAATAAAGTAATAAATCAATTATATTTCACATTATGATATGTTATTATAATTTTGATAAAACCTTATACCTCATTTTATCCATCCTATGAATAACAATATCACTATGTGTGCGTACATACGACCTACCGTCTCCACAACGCGATGAGATTCATTCTCAACGTTAACCATTAAAGAATTATTATAATGTATATATGATAAATAATAATGAAATATATGACATAATAATGCTAATAAATCCATTTATATATATGTGTGTGTGTGTGTGTGTCATTTACTTGCTTCCATTCAATTCAATAAGGAAACAAAAACAATGTGCATGCGTACGTACAACCTACCGCTTCCATGAATGGTGTATTTAATTTCATTTATATATCTAATATATATATTTATATACTGAATATTTATGATATATAAATCATATTATACATTCTGTATGTAAGTAAATCATGATCTAAGAAATAATATCAAGAATAACAAGTCAAAACATGTATAATGAATAAAACAATTATTACCCAAAACATTGCTTTAACATGGAATTGATAAATAAATAGGTAATATAAAGACATAATTGATTAATATATGATATAATAGATATTATTATGGTTATTTTACATGTTAATAATATGTTTAAACCCACCATTTCAGATTTTCAGACACATACGGAAGAAATCGGACCTAAGGTAATGGATAATTTTGAAATCTCATTATTATCTGAGATTATTGATTCATAAGTATTTATTGGGGTATATTTATCATTGATGTCCATGTTTCCTAAATATATAATATTATTTTTATTATTATACTATTATTTAATGTTACTTTTACCCATTGGTAAATTTTTGTTAACTGTATGGAATGAATATTTCTTTCATTTTTTATATGAGATATTTTTTGACTTTTCGGATAAGAGTATGCGAAGAATGTTTTTTTATCTTATACAGAATTAATGGATTTTTACATCTTTATAAAGTGTTATTTCCATGAATCCTCCTATACAATATTTCAATTTTATTTTCAAATGAATTTATTTCTTTTAAAATTGCATGGAATTTTGCAAAAAGAAAACATTTTTGAAAAATAAGGGATATTTTCCTTAAGAATTAAGTTCAAGTATTTTATAAAAATTATTTTCCATATAAGATGAAGATATTTAATTGGGTTTATGTTTATATCCATATTATTTCTATGATTTTATTGTGTTAATTATATAATTATATTTTATAAGGATTTTTTTATGATGGAATTATGTTTAAGAAACCCATTTTATTTTATGGGTTATGATATGATGAATGATTTTTCTTTTTGTGGAATATGTAAGAATGATTTCACTATGAGATGAGTGGGACCGATATCTCCCTCCAATGCATTGGGAAAAGATTTATATCTCATGAGATAGGCATGGCTGGAACAACAAGTAAATCTGGTTTAGTAATACTGGGATGGAATGACAAGTAAATTCAGTTTAGTAATACATGGATGGAATGAAAAGTAAACCCAGTTTAGTAATGGTCTTTTTCCACTATGATGGTCTTGAAAGAGATGCCTTGGATACTATTGAAATCATATTAGGTACTTATTTTTTTCCACAATTCCATGTTTTATGCCAATGCTATTTTATTATGGATAATGTTCCCTTATGATCTATGCCTTACGTACTGCCAAGATTTATTTCATGTCTCATGATTTTGATATGAAAACTTATGTTCATGTTTTTGAATTCTTATTATTTATGGTTTATTTTACATTCTCCATGTTTACCCTTACTAAGAATTTGAGCTCACCCTTTTTATGATTTATTTTCCCTAAGATATAAATCAAGGTTTTAGGTAGGAAAACAAAAGGGGAAGATCTTTATGGGGGATGTTAAAGATCTTTCACCAAGTTATAAGATTGTGTTCCATGTTTCCAAAGACACTAAACTAATATGGTCTTTGGGCATATATTTTTTAATGTATTAAGTATTTATCAAAAGAAATGAAATGTCCTTGTACATCAAGCTTGGGTCATTAGATCGATGGCATAATACTAATCCTGGATGAAAATATTAGATGTAAATAACGTACAAGGTAAAACACCATCTCCACTAAGGTGTGATAAAATATTAAATAAAGTAAAAGACAATGGAATTATTGTCAGTAAACCATTTTCAAAAAAATATATGAAATCAAGTTGGAAGAAGAGATAAATTTTCATTGAATTACTATATATGAATTTTTTGTACATCATATATTTTCTTAATTTCATTAATGTAGAAAAAATGTATTGGATTGTGTAATTAGAACATTACAAAATGTTCCTAAAAAAACATGACATCATGGTTATTTTGAACATGATTGACATGGGGATAAGGTTAGAGTGAGAACGGGTGAAGGGTAAAGGGATAAATTTTATTCCTTTAGCATCCTACAATCTATCCAGATAATAAATATTTTAATTTTTCATTTTCTATAATTGTATAAAAGTTCTAGAGGTGTATTCATAAAATATCAATAATGTCATGTAAATTACAATTTTTAAGTTACATGGACTAAAATCAAGTGCATTTCATGTTTTAATGCAATATTTGATGCATATTTCTTTTCATTACATTCTTCTTAAAAATGTATGACATTACTTTATCTGAATTTGCTTCTTTTTCAAAGTCATGTTCTGTAATATTATAGGCCTGATGAAGTTTCTAATCATCAATAAGGAGGTTTAGTCATATTATGTGAATTAGAGATGTTCTTTCTCTCCATAATTATTTGGTATAATGGTCCACTTGATGGCTCACTTGGTTTGAGAGGTTAAACTATGTGTTCATATCCATTATAGGTGGATATACCTCATCGATTGGTATATGAATATTTTTAAAGGGTATGTCAAGAATTGAAGTTGTCTAGAATGTTGTATTGGAGAACAATTTATTTTTGAAGAAGATATTGAATTATATACCAATTACCTATTAGATATTGACAACATATGTCTCCCAAATTTTCATCATAGAGGATGCCTTATGGGAGAATGGATTTCTGGAAGTGATGTTTTTATAATTACCAAAACAGAGTGAGAGTAAGCATACCTTTACATTTTACATAATATTTAAGATATTGACCCATACATTGAATCCAAAAAAGAAATTATTAGATATTTCAATCCATCAAGGGTTAAATTATGGATATGAAATACACATAATCCATAGTTTAAAGGATGGTTATGAGATCAGATTTATAAGGAGTTATCTAAAAATATAAATTCTATTTTCTAACAACTTCAATAGCTAGCAAGGGGACTGATTGAAAATTTTATATCTTACACTAGTTTTGTAATAAATGGTTATACATTCTATAAAAAATAACACAATGGAATTATTATGATGAAAAATAATGGAGTTATGCTTATATTGGAGGTGATTCACATATATAGTTCTAAGTATAAAAATACTATTTATGAAAATATGTCATATTTTGGCATTATTTAATAGATATATGAGTTGGATTATAGAACTTCTCAAGTGATTATTTTCACTATCAAATGTGTTGACAATGGGAGTGTAGTGAAAGTTGATGAAATGGGACCCATGAGGATGAATTTTAGTGTGGAAGGGGGGAAATATGATCCATTTATAATGGTTTCACAAACAGTGGAAGTATTTTATGTCTAATATCCAACAAACAAGAATTGGTCAATTAACCTACTGGGGACTAAATACACTGTATGGTCAGATTAAAATTCAATTGAGGGTGAAAATTTCATTGGGAGATCATAATAATTTCATGCTTATCCCTATGTAGATAATTTCATATATGTTATAGGGGACAATAAAGAGGGGATTTGTATTCTTGATAGAGGATCCAAATCCCAAAAAACATTAAAAAAAGAGAGTTAAATGAGATGGTAAAAGTTTTTTTTAATATACTATGTTTTCTTTATAATATTATATATTATCTAATACATTAACATAATCTAAATTAAATGTTTGACTACTCATATAGAAAATGTATTCTATACATGATGATGTTACCAATCCCCTAGAAGAAAATACATTAATGAAGGAAAACCTTTCAGAAGATGGATATGTAATGTTATTATATACACTCCAATTTTACCAAAAACTTATTTAATGAAACATTGAATTAATTTTCATTATTCCTTATAGAGTTCGTTTATTTTATAATATTTCTATCTATATTTCATGCCTTTATGCACAAAAAAATATGCATGCATATTCTCCTCACAACATTTTCACCCTTGTATGTTGAAATTTATCACTTTCCTTCAAGTTCCATCCACTTCCTTTGTAGGAAGAGAAACAATTATTCCTCTTATCAATTATAGAGGCCATCTTGACATTTTCACATTAAAATAATTATCCATAAAATAAAAATATTTTTTCATATTTATATTTAATTTATTTTTTTAGTATTACTCACAATATAATTATATTCTTATACGAGTGATTTTTTTGAGTTGGGGTGGTTTTTTTGATGAATTTCATTCTCATGAGATATAGGACTTTGAGGCTAAAATTGAGATAATAGCAGTATGAAAATGGGTCAAGAATGTATAAAACCATATTGAAAAGATGAATTGGTACTGCTTATTTAATTAATTTTATCATTATTTTATCTACCATTTGTAAGTTAATATACTTATCATTTTTATCTAATATTTATTTAGTTTTTTTTTCACATATTTTTTTGGAAGTCATATTTTTCATTCAACTATCTGCAACAAGGTAAAAAATAGATAACATGTGTCTTTCTGATGGAAAAGGAAACCCCATGCCACCTAAAACATGTAGTGTTTCATGGATCATGGAGTTTCCCTTCCATCAGAATAGAAATTGTTTTCTCTTATCAATAATTTTTCAGATAGTTGAACAAAAAAACATATCACATACTCTATCAGCCGCACCTCAATCTGATAAACAATGTTCATGGTATGACTTAGATGACATGTTTGTAGTTTATAATTTACTTTTTGGTTCAAAACACGCATCACAACCTCAAAAACAATAAAATTATTTAATATTGTGTTTATACTTTTAGGAAAATAATACACAATTCATTTTTAAAGTGCATGAATCAACCACACCTCAATTGGATGCACAGTGTTCCTAGTATGACTCCAACTGTGTGATTTTATTTAAATTTACATTAATTTTAACAAAAAAGAGAAGTGATATATTGAAAGGTGAGAAAATATTCTCTAATTGTATTGATAATTTATTACATTTATTCACAAGTCATTTTTGATGTGTAAGAACCATTTTTAAGTGAAACCAAGAGATGATGTGACCGATATGACTCGAAGTGCATGTTTCCTATTTTAAATGACATTCTTATAAAAAATATTTATGTACTGAAAACTGATAAAACACATTTGATTTGTTTTGAAACTTTAGAAAAACTATCCATAAGTCATTTTGGATGTGTGGGAATTATCTACACTTCAATCTGACACATGATGTGACTGGTATGACTCCAAGTGTGTCTTTATATTTAAATTTGACATTAATTTTAGTAAAAATGACAACTAAACTTCTCAAAACCAAGAAAACACATTCATATTGTCTTGATAATATAGAGAACTTATCCATAAGTCATTTGTGACATATATAAATCAATATTTCCTTAATCTAATACATGATGTTCTCAGTATGACTCAAGGTGTCCGTTATCAATTCAAAATTGACATTTTAGTTCAAAATGCGTCACTCATTAAAAAAAATAAAACTCACTCATATTGTCTTAATAATTTAGTAAAATTATTCATAAGTCATTTTTGATGTGTATGAATTAGTATCACATGAAACTGACACACGATGTTACCAGTGTGAATCAAAGTGAGTGTTTCTAGTCTAAACTGACATTTTTGTAAAAAATATAAGTGACATAATCAAAACCAAGAAAAAAATTCATATTTTTTTGATACATAAAGAAAATTATATATATATATATATATATATATATATATCATTTTGGATTTATTGGAATCATTCAATCCTCAATATGATGCATGGTGTGATTGATATAACTCCAAGTACATCCTTTGATTTAAAATTGATATTAATTTTAGTAAAAAAGATAACTGACATAATCAATTTTTAGAAAAAACTATCAGATTATTTTTATACTTTAGTAAAATGATTCATAAGTCATTTTTACATGTAGGAATCTACCTCATCACAATATGTTACACGATGTTCCTGGTATGACTCCAAGTGTCCACTATCAATCTAAAATTTACATTTTAGTTCAATAAGTGTCACTCACTAAAACAAAAAAAAAATAAACTCATGTTGTCTTGAAAATTTAGGAAAATGATTAATAATCCATTTAGGACATGTAGGAATCAGTCTCATATGAAACCAACACATTATGTTACTGGTATGACTCAAAGTGCATGTTTCCACTATAAACGTCATTTTAGTAAAAAAGAGTATTGACCTACTAAAAATTGAAAAAAATTAATTCTGATTATTTTAATATATTAGTAAAATGATCTATAAGTCATTTGAGATGTGTAGGAATCATCCTAACCTCAATCCAACACATGGTGGGACCGGTATGATTTTGAGTCCATCTTTTTATTTAAAATTTATATTAATTTTAGTAAAAAAGAAAACTCACCTACTCAAAACTAAGAAAACACATTTTTGATACATTAGAAAAAATAAAAAAATTATTTTTTAATGTGTTTGAATGAGACACACCTCAATCTAATACATTATGTTCTTAGTATGACTCAATGTGTCCATTATCAGTTTAAAATTAACATTTTTTGTTAAAAAAAGGCCACTCACTAAAAATTGAGAAAACAACCTCTTATTGTATTTTTAATTTATTAAAATTATTCATAAGTCATTTTTGATGTGTACAAATCATTCTCACTTCAGAATAACACAAGATGTGACCAGTATAACTCAAATTGCGTGTTTCAAGTTTAAAATGACATTTTTGTAAAAATGACATGTGGTGTTCTCAAAATAGGTAAAATGCATTAATATTGTTTTGACACTTTAGTATAATTATCCATATTTCATTTGGGACATGTAGAAATCAGCCAAACCTCAATCTGGTCATGGTGTGACCGGTTCGACTCCAAGTGCATATTTTTATTTAAAATTGACATAAATTTTTGTGAAACAAAAAAAACTGACATCCTTAAAAAGGAGAAAATGCATTCGGATTGTTTTGATAATTTAGTAAAATGATCTGTAAGTCATTTTTATGTGTAGGAATCAGACACACCTCAATAAGATACATGATATTCTTGGTAAGAGTCAAAGTTTCCCATATCATTTTAAAATTGAAATTTTAGTTCAAAAATCATCATTCACTGAAAACTAAGAAAACAAAGTCATAATATATTGATGATTTAGGAAAATGATTCAAAATTAATTTGTGATGTATAGAAATTAGTCTCATGTAAAACTGACCCATGATATGACTCGTATGACTAAAATTATGTGTTTCTAGTTTAAAATATCATTTTAAAAAATGACAAGTGGCATACTCAAAACTGAGAAAACACATTCTAATTATTTTTATACTTTATTACAAAAATACATAAGTAATTTAGGATATTTAGGCAATAGAATCACCTAAAAACAACACATGGTGTGTCAGTTATGACTCCCAATGCATCTATTCAATATATAAGTGTCATTTTAGTTTAAAACATGTATCACATCACCAAAACAAATAAAATGAGACTAGATTGTTTTCTCATCATTATATTTTCTATTAATTGTAAGAACTCTGGTTTTCTTACATGGTATAGATCATTTTCTTTTCGGTATAAATGTCTTGTTATGGCCTTATGTGAATTATTAACTTGATCACATGTGTTTTGGAGCTGTTTGGGGCTTGTTCAGATGTTAGAACCAAGTTTTGGGCTAGGAATGACCTAGAAAATTGTTTGCGCACGACCTTTGCATGATTTGGGTAAACTGTATGAGTGGTCTAAGAAACTGTAGTTTTTGGACAGAGCGGTTCTGCATTGTTATCGCACAATTACTCAAACCTTGCAAGGTAACTATTGAAATCACCCCTCTTAGGCGGAGAGGTTCACACAATTTCCACATGGGTTGAGAAACCATGCACGTAATCCATGCGACCCTTGATGTGTTTTTTTAAAATTTTAAATTAAAATCTAATTTTATTTTAAAAACCAAAACATATTTTCTCTTCTACACAAAACAGACCCTTTCAAAGATCTCATTTGGTGCCAAAGATAGGATTTGAGCCTGATCTTCCATTTGATCTCTATTTTGATCACAGATCGTCTCTATTGATCCTAAAAGGTAAGGCCCTCAATCATTTTTAGTCATTCTTTATTTTTTTAGAACAATGACTGTGCTATTTGGATTTAGGATCATATTCCCAAATATTATGCTCTTCATCCGTTCATCAGATTTCTTCCAAACCAAGATGAATCAAAACATGATACTGGAAGAGTTGCCTACTACCGAGGCGAGGTAGTGGTTCTATACTTTCTTTCATCTTTTCTGGGTGTTTCTCTAGTGTTTTACTGATATGCCTTTTGTCAGACTTTCTCTCAAAGTCTCATTTTTTAGTGAGTAGTTTTTTGTAGTTGTAGTTGGACCTAGTGAGGTTGACCATAGGTTCTATTTAGGTGTGTTGGCACCCGTTGTCCATTTTGAGGTCACCCAAGAGGTGGGCCTTTTGGGTTTAGCTTGTTTAGGCCTTTTTAAACCACCCAATGGGTGTGTAATTGTGCTTTCCTAGTTAGAGAAATACCTTAGATTCCTTTATAACTTGAATAGATTTCTCATGAGATTTACTGCCTCCTTGTATATAGATATCTTATGATGCCATACCTATTTTGATATCTTGGATTAAATGAAATGTGTTTACATGGGTGGTTATACCTATATGTAAATGACTAATGGCATGTTAAAAGGATTATATGGGAGGGTAGAATCATATTCTTGGTAATTGATAAATGGTTAGCATTAGTGGGTATACTCATGGCTTGATCTCGTTGATGTTAGTGGGTATACTCACATGTTTATGATTGTCAATTTGAATACTTAAATGCTTGTTGAATAGTTTCATAGATTCCCTAGACTATTCTCCATGGAAATGGAATGTGGTGGTGGACACCCTGGGTTGAATCTTCCCCTTGGGTCTCGATTCCATGGGATGCCTTGGGACTTGCTACCCTATAGGATCTAGCTTTCTTGGGTGTGCATAGAAATTTATATTGCCATGCTCCTAGGACCCCAACCAGTGCCTTACCAAGTTTCCACTATGGATGCCCATGGGACTCGATGGGATTACTTCAACATGCTCCTTGGATATTTCCCTCCATGGTCTAGATATTTATTACATGTATTCCTTGATCTGCTGAAACTTTGGATTCAACCCTTGAGGTATCCTACGTCACTATACAGCGTGGTCGTGGGATGCTACTTTAACTATACAACGTAGCCGTGGGATTCTCTCTTTATCTATACAATGTGGATATGTATTTCTTAATAAAAATGGGTGTACAGAGTGGTTGTGTGACTTACTTTTTTAGACATTTATAGCTACCTTGTTAGGAGATGACTCTCTTTTGTAGGTAGCCTTGAGGGATGTTAAGTTTTACTTTAGAGTAGACTTATTCCATGGGAATATACACTTACTTACCAATTATTTACACTTTATAACACTTTTGTAGAATTGATGTTATAACTATATCGACCTGGGTGGTTTCCTACTGGTATTTTTATCTCACACCCTGTTTGGGCCTCCTTAGGGAACCAAACAGATTATATGGTTTCAGGTGATGATTCTGGAAAGAGGCATAGTATAGTTTGTTGACTACGGATTTGGAAGAGGGAGACATACGAAAATGATGAGTCTTGCGATGCTGGGATACCTTTTTGTTATGTTTTTTCCTTTTGGGATACTTGAATTGTATTTCCATGTACCGTTCTGGCTTATTTCTAGATACTTGTACCAACTGCACCATTTTTGTATATGAGACACTTCTGGTTATTGATATAAATTCTTGATTGTCTTACTTTCAGTTTCCTACTATGCATTTCACTTCCTCTATTTATGTTATGTTTGACATCTATTGTGATACTCTGGTAATGAGGGAATAGTCTTCCCACTGACTAACCTAGTCCCTCACTGCTAGTTGGAAGCCTTAGGAATTTGGGGAGATGTGCTTGAGTCCATGTGGCCAACTAGGTTCGGGGTACCATTTCAGGTGGCATCATAGTTCGAGATGTTACAAAGTGAAATCAAGAGTTTTTCTTTTCTGTTCTGACTTACTATTTAGATACATTAGACAAGGATAAGAAGGAAATGGAATTTGTTAATAAACAGTGCCCGGGAATAGCTACCCCACATATAGGGAAAAGCCAAATTGCATCGAATTGGGTTTTTATTTTCTATATTTTGACTATTACATATGATTTGATTTCACCATTGGGTGATGTAATTTATTCCTCTATTTTTATTGATGAAATTTTTTGTTCTATTTCAGTTGTAACCTGATGAGTTGGGGGTGTTCTATCTCATCCATCATATAGATACATGATAGAATCACATGCCATGAATTATTCCATGCCATCTAGGATGCATTGGATATTGATTGTTATAGTGATAGTTGATGTGATAGATGTGCCTATTATTGTGTTAGTTGGGTGCAATTGATAATGGTTAGACATCATCTTTCAATCCCTTGGGAGTATCGTCCCTTATGAATTGGTAAAGGACTTACCAATGGAATATAAATGCTTAAACGAACTTTTTATATTTATGGTTTGAATAGAAGAAATGTTTTGGGTTCATGCAGTGTTGTGGGATCTCATGGATTCGGAAATTGGAAAACCCATGGTAAAATTTCCTGAATAAATAAATGTGAAATGGAAATGGAACTTAAAATGGTGGATGAATACTTGACCAAGACCCAAATTTTATGTGGATGAGAGGCATAGTTTCAAGGGGTTCGATGGATATTATTTATACAGTCTTGGATTTAGGAGTAGGTTGTGGGATTAACATGGTTTTTATGAGGTTTTTGACCTGTCATAGGCTTTTGAGCTTTGTGCTTTGATGTTTTTCTTTCTTGAGGCATGCATTTGGCATTGGAGAGATATGAAACCATGATGACCTCCAGTGGTTTTTCGTGATGGAGGCGATAACCATACTTCAGAGACAGTGGGACATGGGATATCTATTGATCCTCTTATAGTGCCAACTATGTCACATGAGGTTGTTCCGGACATATGTGCAGAGGAAGAGTTCTACGAGGGCTTCTTTCGCTATATGCAGACTTTCTTGGGAGTATTGCTGCCAGCCTTGATTTTGGCTTAGTTGAAATAGGTGTTTTAGCAGCAGCATCCTCCTACATTTTCAGGGGATATATGACTAGAGGCTACAAAGCTATGGCTAGCTATCATTCTAGTGATTTTCAAGCATCTGGAGATGCCTCTCGAGTTGAGGGTAAATATTGCGACGTATATGCTACGTGGAGTGGAAAAGCGCTGGTGCAACGTATTGAACTAGGTTGATGTGCTATGTGATATGGGTTGGAATGAGTTCCAAACCCGCTTCTATGACTAATTTTACCCTGTGACTCTATGAGCAGAGTGGGTGAGTTATTTCATGCATCTGGAGAAGGGTGTGATGACAGTTATGGAATACTCAAAATGATTTACAAAGCTACAGAGTTTTGCGCTGATGAATCTTACTGATGAGCTATCGAGGGTGAGGCACTTCGAGGAAGGTCTCAAACATTCTATCTGATCTCAGGTAAACATGTTCAAGTTTCCTTCTATCACTGAGATTGTGAATCAAGCAATGATTACAGAGCAAAAATTGAGTGAAGCTGGGAGTACAGAATAGGGGATTACTGTTTCTTTCCCCAGTAGATCTACATCTTTAGGCAGGAAGCACTGTTTTGAGGATTATCGAGACATGAGTGCTAATCAGGCTGTGGTTGCAGGAAGCTTGGTGGTTTTCAATTGGTGTGGTAGGCGAGGACACATGAGAAATCAGTGCGAACGCAACCCATTCGAGTACCGAGCTTGCGACAGGACTGGGAACATGCATTGCTTTTGCAGGAGCTTCCCTCCAACTGTGAGTGGTATGGGTCATCCCTAACGGTAGGTTCAAGACAAGGGTATTCATCTTTGCACTAGGCTGGGAGTTGGGGCAGTGTAGGCCAATCAAGACAGGATAGTGGTGGTCATGGTTGTGGTAGCCAGACATCGGGTTCTTAGAGACAATAAGGAGGATCAGCTCAGGGTATCCAGGTGGGGTCAAAGGGTTGTGGTACATGCCAAAATTATGCAGTGCAATAGAACCAACATGGGAAGGATCTCGTACTATCTATAGTGAGAGGTAAGATCTTATTATATTCTACTATTTCATCTACTCTTTTCGATACAGGTTCCACTCATAGCTTTATCTTTTCACGAGTAGTAAAGAGCCTTGGGCTTGTAGTTTTTCTTTCTGAGGGAATTTTGATTCTAGACACATTGTTGGGAGTTAGAATGGGTGATGTACTCCAGTGTATAGAGTGTCCCCTTGAGGTTGGTGGATTCAACTTCCTCTGGAGTTTATATGTCATCAAGATAAGAGAGTTTGAAGTCATTCTCATAATGGACTGGCTTGTTGCTTATCGAGAAAATGTTGATTGATATCGTTGGAGGGTGAATTTCACATCACTAGAGGGTGAAATTTTTATTCACAAGGGTAAATGGGATGTAAAGGAGGGAAAGGCTAGACCCGATCATCTTCGGCTTGGCGAGATGAAAACCCATATTTCTAGTTTGTTTTTAGATGATCAGGGAGTGATTTAGGTAGACTTTCATCTGGGGGTTGAGTGCTTCAGGTATGTCTTTCCCGATGAATTTTCTGGTTTACCTCCTGAGCAAGAGGTGGATTTCTCCATCGATCTAGTGTTAGGATCTGTACCAATATACATTCCTACTTATATGATGGCTACAATGGAGTTGCAGGATATCATGAGGCAGTTAGAGGATTGGGAGGAAAAGGGGTTTATCAGAACCAGTACTCCTCTATAGGGTTTTTTGGTAATTTTTGTGAAAAAGGTGGGAATAAATCTTAGGCTATGCGTGGATTATCAAAAACTAAACCAGATGATGGTTAAAAACTGATATCCCTTCCGACAAATAGATGAACTTCTTTATCATCTTCGAGGAGATCGAGGGTGTTCGAAGATCAACTTGAGGTCAAGATATCACTAGGTGCGTGTTCTACCTATAGACAAACCTCATACAGTCTTTCATAGCAGGTATGAGTTATACGAGTATCTGGTTATACCGTTCAGTCTCACGAACACACCAATAGATTTTATGGCACTAATGAACCGAGTGTTCCATCCTTACCTGGATTATTTTTTTGGTGGTTTTCATGGATGATATCTTGGTCTATTCTTACAACCAACACAACCATGCCAAACATATTTATATTCTTTCGAATACATTGAGAGAGAATCAATTATATGATAATCTTACAAAGTGCCACTTTTTGATGGATTTGATTCACTTCATGGGTCACATTATCTCAGAGAAAGGAGTGTCAAGAGATACAGAGAAGGTGAGAGCTATAGTTTCTCAGGAACATCCTAAGAACATTTTTTATTTATGGAATTTATTGGGTCTTGATGGTTACTACATGCGATTTATATTGGACTTATCATGCTTAGCAGGGATGTTAACGGGCTTGAATAAGAAGGGTGTGAAGTTTCTGTTGTCTGAATCTTGTGAGAGAGAATTTTAGGAGATAAAAGGGAAGATGACATTAGCTTCAGTCCCGATACTGCCAGAGAAAGGAAATATCTACATGGTGTACTTTGACGCTTCAGGTATTGGGATGTGGGAAATGATGATGCGGGTAGATCGGGTAGTGGCCTATGGGTCTCGACAGCTGAGGCCCCACAAGAAGAATTACCCTATTCCTGATCTTGAGTTTTCTGTGGTTGTTCTTGGGTTGCACTATTGGAAGCACTATTTACTAGGAGAGAATTTTGTAGTGTACAAGGACCACAAAATCCTTATGTATATCTTTACGCAATGTGATCTGAATTTGAGGCAGTGAAGGTGGGTGGAGTACCTATAGTATTTTGACTTTGAGCTTGCCTACACGCCTACTAAGGGCAATGAAGTAGCCAATGCATTGAGCAAGAGGAGTCAGATATAGGTAGTGTAGTAGGACAGTAGTGAGTGGAAGCTTATGGTGTTGTTCTTTAAGATGCATCTAGAGGTTTATGATAAACAATGGTAGATTTTTCTTTCATCCTTTTCTATTACCTCTACCATGATGGACAGATTTAAGATGACATAGATATCATATTCTAAAGTCCTAGTTCTACAGGAAGGTGTGGTAGGTGAAGACCCTCCTCCCAGTTAAACGGTAGGAGATGATGAGATCTTGTGTATCCATGGACATGTCTGGGTCTAGTGTATATACATGAGGATTTGATGTAGGAGTTTCATGATTCATCATGGGCAGTTCATCCTGGGGTTACCAAGATGTACCATGACTTGAGGTGTTAGTACTAGTGGCCAGGAATGAAGAGTGAGGTAGCTAATTTTGTTACTAGGTGTCCCACCACTCCGTAGGTGAAGGCAGAACATTAGTGACCAGCAAGGCTTTTACAGCAGTTACCTATCCCAGAATTGAAATGGGATGAAGTCGCAATGGATTTCATGAATAGATTGTTGAGTTCTATTCAAGGTAATGATGTTTTAAGGGTTTTCATTGATAGGCTTACGAAGGTTGGACATTTCTTGTCGATCAAGTATACCTTCATTGTTGATGATCTTGGAAAGTTGTACATCTGAGAGGTGGTACGAATTCATGGGGTCCCATACACTATCATTTCAGATAAAGACACCCACTTTACATCTCTTTTCTGGCAGATTTTTCAGAGGGTGTTGGGTACACATGTGCTTCTAAGCATATCATACCACCCTCAAACTGATGGCTTGTCAGAACGTACAGTACAGGTGCTAGAGGACATGCTTTGAGCATGCGTCCTAGATTTTGGGGGCTCCTGCGATAGGAACATTCCCCTGGTTATGTTAACAAACAATAACAGTTATCAAGAGACGATACTGATGGAACCTTATGAGGCTTTATACAGTAGGCCATTCCATTCTCACCTATGCTGGTTAAAAGACAGAAGATGTAGCTTCACTAGGATAGCCTCTCGTACATGAGACTTCTGAGTAGGTTCAATTGATTTAGAAGTAGATGGATACTGCACAGTCTCATTAGAAATCATATGCTGATCGCTGTAGAAAACCTATAGAGTTCGAGTTTGGGGATTGGGTTTTCTTACATGTTTCACTGAGTCTGGGACATAGGCAGATCAAGATACATAGTAAACTTTCAATGAGATATGTCGGATCGTTCGAGATTCTAGAGAGAGTCAGGTCAGTTTCTTATTAGTTGCAGTTACCTTAGAGGTATCGAGCCATGCACAACATCTTCCACGTATCTCATCTATGCCACTATCACTCAGACCCATCTCATGTTTTTCAGCCCGAGGAGGTTGAAACATTCATACCAAGTTTGAGTTGAAACTTAGGAGCTCAAAGCATCTGATATGACTTTATTTTTATAAAACATTCATACCAAGTTTGAGTTGAAACTTTCAATCAATGGTCCTTTTAAAATACTATAGTTATGTGCAAAAATACTATATTTTAAAAGAAAATATATATAGGTTGAAAAAAGGTATCCTTTATTAGCAGCTTTTTCAAAATCATAACATTCTTCATAATCTTGTGACAAGCTAAAATATCTAAAAATCCTTTGATAACATATACATTTGTTTAAAAATATGAGTATATTGAGAAAATATGATTTTATTAAAAATGAATCATGATCCAAGATGGTATTGAGGTATAGTATAGGTGTTTGATATCTCAAACAATTGCTTGCAAGTGAGTTTTATGTTAGAAAATGTTGTAGAATCATTGAGACATGAATTTGTAATAATTGTTGTAACAAAGTCATCAGGAAGAGATAAGAATGTTGTTTGAGATCCTCCTCCTCCCATTTGTAATCGACCTTCATTGGTCTAAAAAGTTATATAACAAGTATTTAACCAAAATAATAGACATATAATGTTACCATATGTTTAACCAAAACTCTTAATCCTGAATGTTGTCTAAACTGACCTATGAACCAATAATAAGGCCCCAACCTTAATCATTAAATAATCTTGAGTTAAGTCAATAATTAACATTGAGTATCTTTTCTGATTGTGTGTTCTAGAGAATTAGTCCATAACTATTAAATAATATACCCATACATTAAATGTGGATTGTTACACCCAGTATCTACTTTTTCCACAAATGGAAACCCTTTAAACAACACATGAATTATTATTCCAGATAAAAATATTCTTGAATTTTTCCTTTATCTTACCCTTACTTATACCCTATGGAAAATATTTCTAAAACTTGGGATTTGTATAAAAAGATCAGAAAGGAATATAAAATATAGAATAAAACCGTTAGTCCAGGAAAATTTAAAACCCATGAAAACATTTTCACAAAATCATACTTTTCAATACTAAAACAAAAAATATTTAAATTGCATCATGTAATCCTAAGATTCCTACAAAAAATCATAATTCATAAAACCTAAAGGTAACTTGTGGCATCCATATCAGACTTACATTGTAGCTTTCACAGCTACATATGGAGTAACCTTCACAGTTATGTTTGGAATAACCATCACAATATATTCCCTAAATATCTTATGAGAAAACATAACATTTACCTCTATTACATTACCCAATACATTAGAGATCTATCATGGGATCACCCGTCTTTGGATTATCACAGAACCACCCATATAAATAATAAATTACCAAGAACCATAACATAATCATAACACATGAACAATCTTAAAAGAAAAAAAATAACATTTCTACATTGTAATCATAAGATGTCATTTAAATATATTGATATAATAAATAAATTCTCATAACCATTTTCAATACCACAATATCTAAAAAGGAATATTTAATTTACTTTCTTTTTAAAAACATTACATCTTGTAGAGTAAGCCAAATACCAAATAATGGTCACTGCGGTGGAAAGGTAGTTGTCACCGCATACATTAAAAATTTATTCCTTTTTTACTTTAGTAAAAAACTTAAAACAAAAAAAATCCTTTTGAAAAACTTTTAATAAGTTTAAAATTCAATGGGGTTTTCTTACACCATATAAAAAAGGTTGTGTGGAAATCAAAATATGCCGCAATGAGAGGAGATTGAGACAAAGTACCTTACAAAGATCATATCCTTAGATAAAAGATAAATAAATTACATAATTATGTGTGAAAATTTTTAATACACTAAATATAAGTGGATATTCAGTGTAAGACAATCAGATTTCATTCAAACATATTCTTGTAAAAATAAAAGCAATGACAGGGATGTTTAACTCAATAAATGGAAATTGAGTTAAGATTTCACTTACCTTGAGTTTGAATCATCACATACAATAGTTATGTTCATGAATAATAAACATAGGTGAATTTGTAATTTCTTCAAAACCTTTTTCATGTTTATTATTCATTTTTTTAATTGTGTCCATGTTATATAAATTAGTTAATTCTTTGATTTCATATCAGATGTTTTGCCGATGTTCGGTACATGAGTAAAAAATGAAACTGTTTTGATGTAAATTTTCCATGTTGTAAAAATTACATCATTTTTAGATTATTATTAATGATTAAAATATCATATATATCCATTATATATTTATTTAGAATATTCCATAACATTAGGAGATAAGAAAATATATGCATCGTTCATGGAGACGGTAGGTCGTATGTACGCATGAACGTTACTTTTTTTATTTATCATATTAAATGAATGTAAACTAAATGATTCATAGGTATATTATAATTAAATTAAAATATATTTTCTACATATGTTACATAAGTTCAATAACATAGTCCTTTATAAATTCCATGTATGTAATGAACGCATCATATCACTTTGAGGGGGCGGTAGTCCACCCTTCCTCAAATGAAATTATCGTATTTATAAATTATGGAAATAATAAAGGAATATTATAATAAAAATTAAATAATAATAGAGAATGTATAATATATATAATATATAAATACAGTTTCTTCATAATGGCCACCATGAGAGGTGGTATGAGAAAATTGAACAATCGTCGTTTCGTGAGACAGTATTTCACTGTACACAAAAAAATTATGTTCTATATCGATTAGATGGAGGTGTGTTTAAGTGTAGGGAGAAAAATTAGAATAAAAACATCCTAGTGTATTTAGGATAATGGGTTTTTTATAAAATAATGGAACAAAAAGTTGTTTGGGGGTTGTAAAAGAAAAATATAAATGAAAGGAGCATGAGAGAAGAAATTACTTGAGAATCACGTAAGTCCTATTGATTTGATTCAAAAGGCTTTCTTGAACTGCCTTATACCCAAGTTAAGTCTTATCTGTGTAATTTAGGGATTTGGAAGAATATTTGAGTAGAATATGAGTGATCCAAGTGGGTTGAGAGGTATGAGTAAGTGGGTAGAGGCAGTGGCCTTTTATAAGAGGGAGGAGGGGCACTTTAGGAATGTCTTGACATATTTTTTTTAATAATTTGATTTTCAAATTATAATAGACCAAAAGTGATATATTTATAAGGTAATATGATTATGGGTCTAAATCCTCTCAGTCTATTGGTTTTAGACAACTTTAGGTCACAATTTTAACCTTATCTTTTTTCATTGGCACATAGTTTAATAAATTAACTCTTACCATGTCTTCTTGTATTTTTACACTATATGGTTAATATGGTTACAAAAAAAATGCCAAGATAACATCAAGTGGATAATTAATGAAAATTATATAATTATATAATTCATTCAAGAAATTAATTTATTTTTATTACTATTATATTTTTTAATAAAATAGTATTTTTATTAAAAAACTCATTTATGTCAAATTTGACACTATTTAGTAATTGTTGTTTTGTTAAAGTCACAAAAACACGATTCATTTGAAAAATAAAAATTAAATCAAAGATAAAATTTCATAATCATAAAAAAATTTCTTTTATGACATCAAAATTTTCAAATTACTTTTTTTTAAATTTATAATATCATTTATTTGAATCTTTCATTAAGAACGTAATCACTGCATTATCATTATTTCATAAATAAATTTATTTATATATTGTATAAAAATTATAAATAAAATACCATGATATAGGAAGTATTTTTACATTTATAATTACTATTTATAGCCAAATATATAAATTATATAACATTACCTTAAAATGGTTTTAGTAAAAAGATACATGTTTATGTTATATTTCTCTTTTCTTTAAATTATTTTTTATAACTTGTCATTATCACAACCAAGTTGTTCCCAAATTACAAAATTTCAACCTAAGGATCATATTGGTCTCCCATGACTCATAAAATAATATTGGGACACATGTTACGGTATTTTTATATTATTATAATATTATTTTTACCCTTATTTACCTAATTTACCCTTTAATTGTGGTAAATAAAAATAATTATTGAAGTTACTATTAATAATGTCCAAAATTAAAAGATAAATATTAAAATAATATTAAACCTTTGATTATAAATATTTTATCCATTTTTTCAATTTAAAAACACATAAGTTTCATTAATTAATTTAAAATCAATTCTTGTTTTTAAAATAAGAAAACGGGTTTTGAAAAAGTAAAATCCATCAAAAGATTGATACGTGTTTATAAAAAATTTCAATGTAAAATTACTTCCAGTTACCATAATTTGATAAAATTATAAAAACATAATTAAATTACTCGTTAAGACCAATTAAAAAGATAATTTAATTATATAAATAAATTATACAAAAAGACTGTTTTGAATTAAAATGCAATATTTGTTTCTATTAATTAAAATATGAATTTCTTCAGAAAAACACCAAAATTTCATCAAAGGTTTGATATATTGATTCCAAATATAAAGTTTATTATATCATTTATAACTTATAAAATTTTAAAAAACTATATTTAAAAAATGATTCTTCATCAAAAGGAGGTAAAACTGCATTCTTTTAAAAAATAATTTTTTTATTCGAAAATTTTTATTTGTTCTTATATAATGTCTAGAATACTTATAAGATTAATTTTAAATAATAAATAAAATATATAGCCTATATTTTTCATTAAATAAAAATCCATAAAGGGTGATATGATTTTACAAACATAATTATACTCTTTTAAAAAGGCTTTCATAAAAACAAATCCTTTATATTGAATTGGGTTTTATTTCAATTTTTAATAAATTTGGTAACCAATGAATAATTAGTTAAACATGTGTAAACCATATTTTCATAATTCAATTTTTACTATTCATTCCATCCATTCCAAAGGTTTGGTTATAACAGTAACATTTATATAATAATAATTTTTTTGTTCGTTTAAGGTCGATGTAGCGTATCATGTACACTATTGAACATATTGTTTCTTTTATAAAACTCAGGATGTTAAAAAAACCATTGTCCTCTAAGTCTGGGAGACAATCCTTGAACTCATAATATTACTTTATGTTATTCCCTATGATCCAATGCTAAGGTAAGTGGTCAAGGTGATATGTATGCTAAGATTCATGGGGATTCCTGCACTCTTGATGCTTCAGAATCCCATTTTCCAGGGAGTAGAGGATATAACCAAGAGCATGTGCATCCTTAAATGGGAAGATATGGTTTCTCTTGTCTAATAAGGTAACTTAGGGGGCTTGGAACTAATAAGGGGAGGTATCCTAGCTTGAGGATGGAGCCACATTCTCTCATGAAGGTGGTTGTTCCGGGTGAGGCGGTGCCAACTAATTATGCACTGGGCAAGGTAGAGTTTGATGAGGCTACTGCACTCAGTGAGGCTATACATAGTGGGGTTCTACTAGAAACATCACTAGAAACTCTAAGTCATTTATTTTTACTACATAGGAAGTATATTCCTTGGAGTTCCTTCTTGCAGGAGCTAGGATAGGTAGAGAACGTTCCTACCGAACTTTCTACAAGGCATCTTCTAGGCACTAGTCCTTGTTAGAGAAATCCCATAACTCTATTAAAAAGTTCTGAGTGATGAGCTTGGGGACCATGTCAGTCTTGTTGTCTCTAACATACATCATTATCAACTTCTACTAGGTCAGTGTCATATCATGTTAATATGTGATTCCCTTCCACCAAGAGAAAAGATATGCAACGTGCTCATCAGGACGTTTCGTACACTTGAAGAGGTCATAAATGCTTTTATTGCACAATGTGTAGATGAACTAGTAGAGAAAATACATGTGGAGGTCTTCCCAACTAGTGATGGACCCAATGGGTAGCTCGTTGAACAAGATGAATACAAACCCTTTGAATTTATAAAAGAATCATCAGAGTTTGGTAGCCTCCTACTACTATGGGGTTCTAGAAATGGGACCACACCTTGAGATAATGTGGGCCAAATGCTTCAGTGGTTCACCTAATCCATTTAAAGGGGTTACACTAGGGTTCCAAAAACATTTAGGTGCTTGAATGTTATCTACTCATGCCAAATATAGAATTATTTCAGTTGGAATCACCACCTATTGCATCTCAAATGCATAGAGATGAGTGGTGGGAGTTCCATCTTATCTTGGAGAGGTTCCATGTATTAGAGACGATCCCTAACTACCAATGTGTTGAACGACTCATCAACATGGTAAGAAGGCTCAGCGGCTCATGGAGTGGATTGATCAAGTTTCTGAAGATTATTTTCAAGCTTCTCAGGTGGGTTTAGAAAATCATATCATAGTCACTCATCATAGGATATCACCTATGCCTATCAGGATGTGTAGGATTGACATGATCGATTGGGATAAACAGGAAAAAGAATACTTGTGGCTACCCCTCCTACCATAGTATAGGAGGAATATGATCATGTCGAGGAGTTCCATAATCAGAGTGCTATTCAGAAAGGATCTTGTTGATGATCCTCTTATGATCAAAAACCCATTGAAGTAAGACAATGATAGCTGGATTCACCTCAATATTTTATGCAACATCACACAAATTAGAGGTCTTATAGTTCTCAATCTTCTATTTACTATTTTTTATGTTTTTAATGGAAGGAAAAAATGCAGAGGGATCCTTGATATAGAGTGTCTGACTTTGTAGGTGAGCATGAACACCGTTATAAGGGTCCATTTGAATTTTTGTTTCCTGGGTTGGTGTTTTTTTTTTCTACTAGATCCGGCATCATCATCCCCCAACCATGGATATCTCTGGGATAGCCATGTTCACCATAATGATACTTGGAGTAATATCCTCAATATTAACATGTAGGTCTGGTTGTTGCAGGATAAGGATGAAGTTGAAAACACCGTACTTTCCCCATCCCTTGATTTTTACGCATGGAGATGTATCTTACATGATTATATGGAGCACTGTGAATATTTTTACTCATCATAGTTGGAGGGTCTAGTGGTTGTTGGGTGAAACATTTTGATGATCTATTGGGAGCATTGTTAATACAACCATGTGACACTACTGATCAATTTTATCGAAGTGCTCCCAGCATCCTAGGTAAACCAAATTATAGTCATAGAGGAGAAAAATCATAATCCAAATAGTTCAAAAGAATCACAAGACCTGGTACGCAGTGATGTATTTTCGGATATTGAAGTAGGGAGTTGAATTTAGCTAGAATACCACTAATAAAAGATCAATGGCTAGGGTATCCCACATGATTTCTTGTTCAGAAGTGGGGCCATTATTTTGGTTAACCCAAGCTTCGACCAGTGTTTGGAAGGAGATTAGTATAACTGATTTGGATCAGTGCGGTGGTTGGTTGGCCTATATAGGAGCTACCACATGAGCAAATTGTTCACTAAAGACTAGTTCATCTCTCGAGGGTGGTTCCAACCACATCATTACATTGGTATAGGATAGGGTGTTCACCACATCCTCATGTGAAAGTGAAATGACACTCATCATCCACCCAATTGGATACTCATTATGTATTCCATTCCAAAATAACTCTTGGCATTCTCTAGTAGAGGTAGAGATTGAGACTGTAGAGGATGGAGATGACTATACCATGATCCCCTGGAAGGGCGCCAAATCCTCCTCCACCTATATGTACATGTGGAGGGATTGGGGAATTATGTGAATATAAACATATGGGATGGATAAAATCTCCTACCAGTTTCCTTCCCTAGACTCTAATATTGATGAGTGGGGTGAAGGTTCCATCATCAAATTGCATTCTTCTTCAGATTCTAAGAAGCTAACAAGATTGAAATTGACTTAGAGTTTCTTGGAATTTTTCATTTGGCGGTGGTCGTTCATCATTCGGCCCTCGGTTAAATCTTCATGAAAAGGAAGATCTTTGGTATGGGAAGGACCTCAGTATAGGTGGGTGACAGAATGGGGAGGACCTTTACTTTGATTAGTTGGCATACGGGTAGGGCCTCCATATAGGTTTTTTTGAAGCTGGGAGGACCTTAGAATTGACTATTGTAGGAGTGGGGAGGACCTATACTATGATTATCAATGTAGAAGGAGTGTCTTTTTTTTGGAATGTGGGAACAAGTGGAGGACCTCCACATTAACTGTTGTTGATTTCATGGGGATGACCTCTATACTGGTCAATTCCAGAGTAGGCTGATCAAGGAGGTGTGTGTCTAGGAGGGAACACATGGATGTTTTAAAGATAGATAGATTATAATTACTTGTGGTGGAAGATCTAAGAGGTGTATCCCATAAAAAGAATATGTAACACCATGAAGTTTGATAATAATACTAATATAAGTGGATCAAAGAGGTGAACCCCTAGAAGGGGGAACATGGGTTTACCATTGGTAAGGATCGAACCTCTGGGAGGGGTCTTATGTACCTTAATTAAAAGACAGGGATCGAAACCCGCATAGTTAGATTCCATAGTTTGAGTTTATTTGAAGGGATCAGTTTTTTTAGTTTAATGTAATGCAGTATGTATGATCATGCTACAAAAGGAGATTCAGTGAGGGATGGTGTGGGGCCTATGCATGGATGATTTCATTCCCAAGAGGATTTATCTTGGTAGGATTGTGTGGGGATAATGCATGGGAGATGCTTGAGTGATCCTTGGAGAAGCAATTATGTGGATTGGTCTTATGTGTGGAAGATGCCTAAGGGGACCCGAAGAAGATGATCCCTATGGTTATGTGAATGAACATACTAGGGATGTGGCTTAGAAAAAATCAGGGTGGATGTGTATGTTGGGTTTGGGCCTTAGGGAGGCTTCCTACATACGTAAGTTGGTTGGTAATTAAACCCCATATATATTTTAATGGGTGGGGATTATGCCTGAGGAGGAGGCTCATTTTAGGGGACAAGATCAGGGCTTACACTCATCAGATGCCCATAGAGGGTGAACATAGGGGATTACTCTAGGAGATATTCCCATTTTGTTAGAGGTTGGACATAATGGTTTCCACAAACCTCTAAAACTACATGAGTCACACTCAGTGTGAGAAATAAGAGGAATCATTAGACCTGAACTTTGTTCTATGAGAGATGAACCTATGAGAGATGTTGCAGGTCTTATGCATGGATTCTACGTGAAGGGGATTTCATTCCATGTGAGGAGGATATCATTCCATGTGATAAGGATCCCATTCCCAATGATTCATATCCAAATCATCCTATTCTTATAGAACAGTGTGTGTGGGGATTACCCATCAAAGCTTCTATAACATACTGAGAGAATTTACATAGTAATTAATTATTTAATTTGTTTATAAATTAAAAATAACTGAGGAATGATTTATTAAAAATGTTTTATAAATATGTTTTGAATCAAAATATAACTTATTACTTTATATTTCAATAAATTATATTTTTATTAACATATATATATATATATATAATTTATATAGATTGATTTCAAGCATATATATGTATGTGAGTATTATTTTGATTATTTTTTCATAGAAAATCAATATTTTATAAAATTATTATTTCATAACATTTAAACATAATATATGTTATAATACATTATTAAGAAAATGAATGTATTATTATTATTATTTTTATTATTTTCAAGGATTATAAAATGTGAATATTATATAAATGTTAAATATAATATCTTTATTCTCTTAAAAAATGAATAAAGGAAATCACAATATTTTATATAATATGAATTTTTAAATTATAATATATATTGTTAAATTTATATATATATATATATATAAAATGATTAAATGATAAATAATTTTTAAAATGATTTTAAAAAAAATGAAAAATTGAGTATAAAAATAAGATGAATAGGGCGGCGTGTTCAATTGAGTCGAAACTAGATGGAACCACAGGTGATGAACTCTTTGAGCCTCGGTCATGAGGTTGGAGGGAGACGACCGGGCACCAATGTATTTTTGAGGGTTCGTCTTCATTTTATTTGTCATATTTATCTCCAAGAGATGTCGAGTCTGAGCATAGTAGTGCTGGATTTATCCAAGCTGGATCTAGATCTGGAGTCGATTAAAAATCCCATCGTGCTTCAGATCAGAGTTGCAAGGAGGAAGGATGAGTGTGGTGAAACCTTGAGCATAGGTATTTGAGAGTCACCGACTAGATCTTGACAAAAAAACATTATTAGAACTAGATTTTGGGGAAAACAATGCTTGGTTTTTGAGATCTTCTTCGTACTAACTAGTTATGCAAGTATGTGTTGTTTATTCAACTTTTTGGTATCAAAATATGATTTTTAGATTTGTTTTTGGTGTATTAAATCACTATTTCATTATTATCCATTAATTTTTCTTCATCAGAAATCGATAGATTACTACTAACTATATTTTTATGCATTTTCTTTGTAGAAATTTATCTTTTATACTTATCTTAAATTACATTTTTCTCATATTACCATTAATTTTGTTTAATAAATCTAAATTTAATCTGCCTTGGTGTGTAACCAGTTTGTTGACATCCTCATATTATTTTTTGTGGATCAGAACCCCAATGAGAGATATATTTCATTTATTATTCTTATTTTCATATAGAGAATTCAGTTTTGAAGGTCATTTTCCAAACAGTTTCATGGATAACTATTTTTCCAACAACACAATGTTTTTTTCAAAAAATTATTTTTCTTTTTTCTGAATTATGATATCTTAGATTTTTTAGTAATAATAGGCTTTGAACCAAACATTTTCCTCAATTTAGTTTATAAAAAATATTTTATAGCTATGAGACGGATATATAAAGTCTAATCTTCCCTTCATATTGTTGTCAACATAAGAGAGAGAGATGAAAGGTTGGAAAAAGAAATCCTTTTGAGCTAGGAATAGGGAGAAGCTCTGTTCTATTTCTTTTCAATGAGCATGAGGATCTATGTTTGGGTTCTAACAATAATAAATCTTCAGGTGTCCTGTGCTGATGTTTTTTGTAAGGGAGATTTATATCTTCTTGTTTATTTAATCTTGATGGAAATTAATTAATTATGTTTTCTAATGCATGTTTTATTTATTTAATTAATTCAAGTAATAATATTTATTTTCTAATTTTTCATAAGGGGATATTATTTTTCAAGCATTTGATTGTTGGTTTCTTGAAATCAAAATCAGACATGTTTTGACATTTTAGAAATTTTGATATTTTTTTAAAAAGTGGTTTTTCTAAATCATATAAATAGCTTGTTTAATTATTTTTATAATTCCAAAATTATTTCATAAAGATCATATTATTACAAGTGATTGTTATATATATATATATATATATACATATATCAAATTTTATGTTTTACCTCATGTAAATACTTCCATGAAATATTTCTATTTATCGACATTTCATATAGACATGAATTTATTCTATTATTATGTGATATATATATATATATACTTGTATAATTTCCAAGTATATAAATATTTTAAATAAATTGTGATTAACCAAATATTAGTTGAATTCCAAATTTATGAAATTAATAATATCATAATTTTATCATATACATGAATATATATATATATATTCATGAACATTTAATAAACATTAAAAAAATGGATTTTTAAGGGAATTGGATGAAATATTTATAGACATGTTATAATTTTATCTCCATGTTTCTAAAAAAACTCACATGACTTGTCATTTTGTTATATTAAAATTAGGGAAGTCAAATTTGTATATAAACATGGACATTTAATGCATTACATTATCATCTATTGCATTAATAATAAGTACATGTTTTAATTTAATTTTTATAGTTAGTTCTAAAATTAATAAGTACAAGGGTATTGTTGAATTTTTTTTTATTTTAAATGTTTCCTTTAAAATTTTATATGCATAACTAAATTAATTATCATGATTAATTTAAGAATATAAAACTACTCATATAAGCAATAAAGGTGATTCATGAAAGGAAGGAGGAATAAATAGATAGTCCATGCAGAGTCTATGTGGTAAAAGTATTGGTTGTAACCAAACATGAAATGATGAAATGAAAGTTCATATATTTATATACCTACTTATATATTTGTATATAAGTATGAATTTCTAATTTAATACATTCATGTGTTTTAAAATAAATAACTCTAGTGGAAAACCCAAATTTATGTAAAGCAAGATTAAAATGTTTTTGAAAAACCCGACACTCGTTCTTTGTAAAAAAAGATCATTGGGGAGTGAACCCATTCTTTGCTAAGTGGGTAGGCCCAAGACAGGCTTCAATGATTCAAGTGGCCTCAAAATAATTCTTTTTTTTAGGATCTTACTTAATATTTTCCAAAGAAAATCACTAGATTAGTTTTAAATCGTTTTTAAAGTATATTCATTCTCAAATCATTATAATATTTTGTAATGATATTTTAAAAAGGAATTTTTAATTGTATTTATTTTTTAAAAAAGTACTTATAAAAGGATATAAAACCCCTTACTGGGAAAATGAATTCTCACCACTTTGGTTTAAATTGAATTTTCATAGGTACCTTAGAAGAATAAATGTTGATGTCCTCACTTTTAAAGTTTGCATGCATGGAAGTGTAGTAGGTGTTTGTTTATTTATTGTTCAACTCTTATAAATATAAGGTGTTGTATAATACTCCAAAACTAATACTGGTAAAAGATACTCGATTCTAATAAGTTTTTGTAATTGTTTAGTTACTTTTATTAAAAAAATACACATAATTATCAAGAAATATGTCCGGAAGAGCTGACTTAGGATGTTATAATTGGTATTAGAGAAACGGTGTAGACAAATTTAGATATTAGATGTTGTATTTTGAGGAGAACTAAATCATCACATTATAATTTTCATTATCTAGTTATGTTCCCTTTGAAATTATTTAATTCTGAATATGGAAATTCAGTAGTCCGATGAATGAATTGCGAGGGATCAGTTCATTTAGGGGGGTGGGGGAGAATGTAATTCCTGAGAGAATTTACATACTAATTAATTATTTAATTTGTTGATAAATTAAAACTAACTAAGGTATGATTTAATAAAATGGTTTTATAAATATGTTTCAAATGAAAATATAACTTATTACTTTATATTTCAAGAAACATTATATTTATTAATATATATATATGTGTGTATAGATATAATTTATATAAATTGATTTCAAGCATATATATGTATATGAGTATTATATTAATTATTTTTGCATAGAAAATCAATACTTTATAAAATTATTATTTCATAACATTTAAAAATAATATATGTTATAATAAATTATTAAGAAAATACAAGTATTATTATTTTTATTATTATTTTTAAATATTATAAAACATGAATATTATATAAATGTTAAATATAATATTTTTATTATGTTAAAAAAATAATAAGGGAAATCATAATATATTATATAATATGAATTTTTAAATTATACTATGTATTGTTAAATATATATATATATATATATATAACTATGAAATGATAAATAATAACTATAATGATTTTTAAAAAAATGAATAATTGAATTAAGAAAATGATAAGATTAATTGGGTGGTGGGTTAGATCAAGTCGAGACCAGAGGGAACCGTGGGTGATGGGGTCTTCGAGCCTAGGTCCTGAGGTCGGAGGGCAAGCATTACCAGGATCCAAGGAATTTTTGGGGGTTTATCTTTGTTTTCTTCTTCATCTTCATCTCTAAGAGGTGTTTAATTCGAGTATAGAGGTGCTGGATTTGTCGAAGCGAGATCTAGATTGGGTTTCGAGTACAAATGTCATGTCACTTCAGTTCAGAGTTGTGAGGAGGAAGGCCAAGCAAACTAATACCATGAGTATAAGGATTTGAGCACCACGTACTGGATATTGACCACAAAAGCTATTTTGAATTTGATTTTGGGGAAGTGATATTTTATTTTTAATATCTTCTTGGTGCCATCCAATTATGAAAGTCTCTATTTTTTATTCCAATTTTTGGTATCAAAATATAATATTTAGTTTTTTTCAGTGTATTAACTCACTATTTTGTCGTTATCCATTGATTTTTCCTCTCCATACATCAACATATTACTATTAATGGTATTTTATGGGTTTTATTTGTATAATTTTATCTTCTGTCGTTATCATGAATTACATTTTGTCATATTTCCATCAACTTTTATCAATCTATCTTAATTTAATCTTCCTTGGTGCATAACCAGCCTGTTCACATCCTCTTAATATTCTATGTGGATCAGAATCCTAGTAAAAGGAAAATTTCATTTATTATTCATGTTTCTATACAAATAATTCAGTTTTGAATGACATTTTCCAAACAGTTTCATGGATAAATACTTTTTCCAGTGACTCAAATAGTTGATTTCAAACATTGATTTTTCTTTCTACTAAATTCTGATATCTTAGTTAGTTCCTCAAGTGTATCATTTAAACCACACATTTTCCCACTATTTATTTTATAGAAAAATATTTTTATTGCAATGATATGGCCATATAAAGTCTCATCTTCCCTTTCTATTGTTGTGAACATAAGTGATAGAGATGACATACTGGTGAGAGAAATCCCTTTGAGAAAGGAATAGGGTGAAGCCCTGTTCTATTTATTTTTTTATGAGAATGAGGATCCATGTTTGGGTTCTTCCAAGAATAAATCATAAGGTTTCCTTTTCTCATGTTTTTGGTAAGGGAAATTTATTTATTCTTGATGGAAACTAATTAATTATTTTTTTGGAAGGAATATTTTATTTATTTATTTCATTCATGTTATAATCTCTATTTTTGGTTTTTCATAAGGTAAAATAATTTTGAAATAATTTTATTGTAGGTTTCCTGAAATAAAAATAAAATATGTTTTGATGTTTCAGAAATTTTAATACGTTTTTAATAAGCGGCTATTCTGAATCATTTAGACAGTCTGTTTAATTTTTTTTATAATTCAAATCTTATTTTAGGAGGATCATATTATTACATGTGAGTGGTGTATATATATATATATATCAAATTTTATGCTTTATCTCACGTTAATACTGCCACATAATATTTATATTTATCAACGTTTTATATAAACATGATGTTATTCCATTATTATGTGATATATATATATATATATACTTGTATAATTTCCAAGTATATAAATATTTTAAATAAGCTATGATTTACCAAATATTATTCAAATTATGAATTTATAAAAGTAATAATATCATAATTTTATCATATACATGCATATATATATGTGTGTGTATATATATATATTAATGAACATTGAATAATCTTTAAAAAAAGGATTTTTATGGGAATTGGATAAAATGTTTACATATATGTTATAATTGTATTGCCATGTTTCTAAAAAAATGAATGTGACATATCATCGTGATATATTAAAATTATGGATTTTCATCTGCATATAAACATGTCCACATGTTTATTCATTACATTGACATCTGTTTCATTTATAATAAGTAGATGTTTTAATTTTAAATTTTAAGGTTAGTTCCAAAATTAATAAGTACAAGGGTATTGTTGAATTTTTTTGTTTTAAATGCTTCCTTTAAAATTTTATGTGTGGAACTAAATTAATTATTATGATTAATTTAAGAATATCAAATAACACATATGAGCAACAAAGTTTATTCATGAAAGGAAGGAGGTATACATGGATACTCGATGAAAAATCTATATGTTAGAAGTAATGGTTATAACCACACATGAAATGGTGAAATGGAAGTTCATATATTTATATACCTACTTATATATAAATAAATATTAATTTTTATTTTAATAAATTGATGTGTTTTAAAGTAAAAAATGCTAGTGTAAACCAAATATATGTGTAAAGAAAGCTTTAAATGTTTTCAAACAACCCAACACTTGTACGTTGAAACAATAGAAGGTCATTGGGGAGTGAACCCATACTTTTCTATGTGGGTAGGCCCAAGATATCCTTCAACAATTCAAGTGGCCTCATAATAGTGTTAGTTTTTCATGATCTTACTCAATATTTTCCAAATAAAATCACTGGATTAGTTTTAATGCATTTTAAATGTATATTTATTATCCAATAATTACAATATTTTGTATAGATATATTACAAAGGTTTTTAATTGTATTTCTCTTTAAAAAATTATTTAACAATGGTTTTGAAACCCCTTACTAGGAAAATGAATTCTCACCCCTTTGGTTTAAAGAAATTTTTCATAAGTACCTTAGAATATTAAATGCTGATTTCATCAGTTTTGAAGTTAGCACATCCTGAAGCATTGTAGACATTTGTTTCTATATTGTTCAACTCTGATAAATTTAAGGTGTTGTCTAATCCTCCAAAACATAGACCAATAAAATATTCTCGATTATAATAAGTGTTGTGTAATTGTTTAGTTACTTTTATAAAACTAATTACACGTCATTTTCAAGCCCTGAGTCTGGAAGATCGGGCTTGGGGAATTATTGCTTCCCCGGTGTTGGGGTAGCATCCCATAGTGGGGGAGACAGTGTGGTCCTTACTCATAAAAGTTAACTAGGTGTTGAGGTTTCATACTATGAGGTGGAGAAGGTGGGATCCTATGATGAACGTACATGGGGAATCTTGTGTACATTGTACAAGGTAAGACTATAGATTTACATCATGTTATTAGGATATTGGGGGTAGGAAGTTTTTCATCAAGCTATGAGGATGTGGGGTACTCACTCCTTACCCATTGGGCATACATAACCACTACTCATAAACCTTTGGGAGGGGCATGTATTTATAATTTATAGGTTTTAATGGTGTGGAGGAGTGGTCAACCATGAGGTCCATGTTAGTGTTCCAATACCGAGAAGAACTTTTTTTAGCATAGCTATGCTAATATTAAAATGGTAAATGGAATTATTAGGATACACTTGTAATGAAGTGTGTTGTTTGAATGGGTGGAATAGATCACATAAGGAATTGAGGTGAAACTAGACCGAACCTGGATGGGTATGGGGGCCTTGGGCACTGCTCCTTCATGAAGAGGTGTCAACAGAAGGGAGGCAGCATGGAGAATCCCAAAATATGGAATTTTCAAAGCATGGTTCCTCATAGAGAGGTTCTTTGTGGAAGTCATGGGCTTCATGAATGAATATGTTTCACGAAAAATGGTCACCCTATCTGAGGATTGAGTATTTTATCGAGAAATGAGTTCTTCACGAAGGCTTAATGATTCACAAAGAATCAAATAACTTTAACGCCCATCTTCATCCATAAATTTCATAGTCCTTCATTAATAGAATTCCCACAATAGGTGTAGGTATTCAAGAACATATGATAGTGGGTTTCATGAAGCTTAGGTAACATGGATGATCCATTTCTTTTCTGGTTCTTGATGATCATTTTCTCCATGAATTGGGTGCAGTTCATAAGTTGAAGGACCGGGTAACCATCTTACTCAGGTTATAATGAGCTAGATATTTATTGAAACAGATTTTTGTGAAGCTGGGAAGTATTTATAGAATAAAATGCGGGCTTTGAAAATGGTTGTATCTCTGTCAGACTCGTGAAGCACACTCTCAATACTTATCATGGTCGTGGAGCACTATCAAACTCTTGTATTATACCTGTAGAGAATCACGTGCTTGTGAAGGGTGGATTCATGAATGGGATTCACAAAGCAGACCCTTAAGAAGATTTTTGGGGTCGTTTGGGCTTGGATTTTCTTCAAATATGATGTGAATTTCTCAGCTAAACCCATGGGACATATTTTAGTGCCTATAATAATTATGAAGGTAGTGATACCCCCATGAGTAAAAGATATAAACTAGATATTTATGAACTAGGAAACCATTTGATAAAACTACTTACTGAGGTATGATTTAATGTTTCTTATAATTAACTTCCAAATGATCAGATATTATGTTTAGTGTGTTTATGTGTTCATGTTTTCAAAAAAACCCACATTATTAACATTTTATTTATAAAAATAGAATTTTTAAATACCAAAAAAAATAAAACCGACATAAGAATATTTTAATCATGAGAAAATTCATTTTATTTAATGAGTTATATAGATACTAATTTTGTTGGTTGTATGTATTATTGAAAAATAACTTTTTTGAAAAAGTATTTTTTTTGGAATGTATCTAGCCTCTTGGTGTATTAAAAAGAATAAATATACTACATTATATACTATTGAACCTGAATACATTTTTATTTTATGTTTTTCCATAGACTCCATAGATTAAACACACATTATTATACTTTGGATATCAATTTTGACATTACCCTACAAATTATTATAATAAAAGAGTAATAGATATTTCATAGATTTATATGCCTCATTCTAGGGTCAAACATACTAATATAATACATCACAGTCCGAGAGATCATTTTACAAAATGGTCATATAAATATTGAATTCATTGGTAGTGAACATGAGCTTTTTAATATATTCAAAAAAAAACTATTTATTTTAAATATAATGAGATTTATCATACATGAACCTAGAATGATAAATTTTGTTTAGACTTTTATTTTTGAATTTACTTTATTTATCATAGGGGTTAATAGAAAACGGTCACTACTATTAGGATCTATTCTTTTTCATGTTACCATGGTCATGATACTATGGAATTCTACCATTGTGTGTTACTATGGGTATCTATTATTCATAATGCTCCATTTTTATTTTCTATAAATTCTATCCCTTTTAAATTAATGTTATTATGTCTCTTGAAATTTTATTACCAGTTTTATTTTATTTAAATTTAATTTTATAATCCATAAATGATAAAATCCTTACATTAGAGTCTAAAAAGAAATTTACACTTACACTCTCCTTTTAAACCTCCCTTTTCTCTCTCGACCCATAATACCTCAACCTCTAATCCCTCAAACCAGTGTGAAAATTTTGAGAGTAAAGCGTCATTGGGGATCTCTAGAAAATTCACGTCGTTCAATGAAATATATAGGAGAATTGATTCATTCGGTCAAATTGAGAAATCCTCATATTATATCTCATGTTACTATATATGAGAAATAAATAAATGATTATTTGTTATCTTCAATAATGTAAATTATTTGGAACGTGATTCAAAACTAGGGATGGGAATAATGGTTTTCATGGAATTATTGACTATTCTACCCTATACTGATTCCTGACTTGTACATGTTGGATGAATATCAGTTTAATGATAAAAAGGATGTTATCAAGATAATGGTGGTTATAAAATAACATTTAGTTTCTTATAATCAGTGGGATAAATGTATGAAGGTTCCTCATAATGTTATACTTGAATATTATCAATAATTTTCCTCATTGATCATGATAACTTTTGAATAGAGGATTCTCTTATTTTTATCACATGGAAGGATACTATGAGAAGACCTAATGCAATTGAGATAGATGAATAAAGTCTATTATATTCCAAATTCATCTAGAATATGTTGTGTCTTATGACGGGGGACTTGATTATAATGAGGTATCATGAAATTTTCCTTTTATTTCTTATGAAAAACGGAGGCAAAATCAATCATTGTAGGTATTTAATGGTTCAAATGAGGGAGTTGTTAAAAAACTCTTCAAGATATAATTTTTTTCATACACTATGATTATTTCTTCTCTATTATTAGACAGAGGTATTATTTTCTAAAGAAAGTGAAATGTTAACTATGTGTAATGGGTTTTTCCTTTATCAAGTCACCTAGAATAAGGTGAAGGTAAATTAAAATCCATGTTTAAAAATATGTGTAGATGACCTAGAGAATATAGAGAAGAAGTTTAACTCTGTAGAAAATCCTTCCCAGCCAAGAAATTTTTCTAACCCTAGTGTAGAGCTTGATAAATTAGTATAATATTATTTTAATGAGGTAGATGAGACTATTTTTGGAGATGAAGTTTAAAAGAAGGAATATGTAGATAATATCAAGGAATGCATTCCATTTTAAGTGGATTAAGGAAGTGATCATGATATTTTTAGGAAACCAATCACATTATATAGTCCTTTTAGTCGATCTATTTCTCTTATAACAAAATAAATCATTCTAGAAGAATAATTATAAATAGAAGAAAATGATGTTTCAGAGGTTTCTCGGTTTGAAATATCTAAATCATTGAGTCCAGAAGAAGTTATTGGGTTGTCAAATCACTCTGATCATGAAATTGATTGTGTATTTGAAGATTAGAAATAAAATACCCCTCAGACTATTTCTGAGTTAGTTATGTCTACTAGTGAAGTGGGGTAGAGAATTTCCCAAAATGATTTACTTTTTCAAAAATCTGGAAAATGAGTTGGGCCTAATTCCTCATATAAAAGTGAGGATGATGGATGCAATAAGGGGGGGAATCCCTAGGATCTCTTGTTTTTTGTGAAACCTACTCTGAATCTAACTCTAATGATGATGAGGATGATGATAATTATGGTAAGGTAATTCCACCAGATCATGGTGGATATTCAATCTTGGTTGCATAGAAATATCCTAAGCTATCCATAGTAGATTAGAATGGTGAGGAATAATTTGTGAAGCCATTTCTATTTTGTGTTCATGTTGTGGAAACTGATCATAATGATGATTCAATAAAAATTCTAGAGAATTCACCACCACCACATTATCCTCCTCCTCACTTTAGTTATCTTACAAGAGTTTACCTAGATTCAATTAACAAAGGTTTGTAATGTAACCTCAGTGATATACTCAGACACTCTTCCTTTCAAGATAAAAATATAAGTGAAAATGATACCACTTTAATAGTCTATTTATTTTTTGATAATATCTAACCCAAAATCTTTATCAAAATTAGAATTGTGTAAATTGTGAATATGAAGTTGGTGGTACATATGATTATCATTCATTTAAAATTGGATAAAATGGAAGAAGTTTTACATTGAGATAGATATCAATTATAGATAGGCTGGAATGCTTTCCAACTATTAGATATTCTTATTCCAGAGATACTCCTCTTATTACCCCTACCTCTGTTAACATTGATACCATCAGATCTATTGTTAGAGAAGAGCTACATGATATTTTGGTTTTTGATTTTACCTCTCATCAGTATGAACATCATCAGAATAAATACCATGGTGTGAATATTTACAATCCTTATAGAGAACACCTAAATGAATATTATAGTGATAGAGAAATTATCACAATATCTGATAAATAGTATCTCTCTTTGATTTTTACCAAGCATGAAGTTAAATCTCACTATATTTTCTTAGATGAGAATCTATGAATTCCTACTGTCACCGTGGACTCTAAAGAGAATGTGAATAAGTTTCAGACTATGGAACCCTTTATCATGTTTTTTATGGAAGATAAGATAGATATTTTCATAGTCATGGAGCATAGTGGTAGTGTTTTTACTTAGTATATAGAGTGGATGGATTCATTTCTCAATATAATCAGTACAAATTTTTTCAACCTCCATATATTCCTATGATGGACTCTCTTTTTTCACCCATATTATCAACTTTGTAACCCACTTACCTAGTTGTTAGCCCTTTTGGACATATAATTTTTATGTTGTGAAGAATATTAGGCCAATTGCTTCTTATTTGGTGTCCAGGATTCTTGAACCACCTCCTACCTATAATTATATTCCGACTGTTCCTGGAAATGTCAATGTAATAGTGGATCCCACATCTAACAACACAAAAGAAACTTATTCAGACAGAGATTAGGATTTGATAGGGATTTCCTTTTGTTGAATTCCATTTCAAACTATATTATATTAACCTTTATGTTTAATGAGAATCGTCTTTATTTATTCATAATTGTTTCTTTATTTCTATTAATGTTCTTTATCTTAGTTTTGGATAATATAAAAAATAGGGAGTAAGATCATATTCCATATATATGGCATGAAAAAATATTATGCCTCATATATGAACTTTGACTATTGACCCAATTATAATCATTTTATTTCTCTATTTAAATGTTTTTTTATGATTATGAATGAAATGATTTGTGGTCATTAAAATGGGAGATTGTTGGATTTTTTAAAGAACATTTTTTATAAGGATCCGAAATCATATGTATTTTTTTCTAACAAGCACTATATTTTACGATAGTTAACTATTTTTTTTCCTAAATAATAAAATTATCTAATTATTTAATCAAAATTTAGTAATAATCAACTACCAATCTCAGTTTCCATTAGTTAAAACAATTACCATTTGTTCAGATATGTGACTATAATATGATACTTCAAAATAATGCTACTATAATAGAACTTACCACCAGATCATCTACCATTATAGCACATATCACAAGATTATCTACTATCATTTTAAGATTCTATAGCTAGTTTAATTATGAGAACTCTATATTCAACCTTCAAGAGCATTAACCTCCAATATCATGTACCTCTAGAGTGCTAGTACTGCCATGTGATGCTACAACCAACACATGAAGCTACCACCAAGAGAATCTACTACTAGAAGAGGCGCCACCACTTATAACTAATACCACTTATATTTATAAAAAATTTCAAACATAGTTCCTCTAATGTAAATATTTAGGCATTTAATTCAATTTAGAGGCACATGGAATTAAGAATGATTATTCTCAAACAAATCCACAAAATTTATAAAGATAGAGTCAGTATTATAGGATCTATCTCACAGTATGAGGATTCATATTATCCTATTATTATTATTATTCTAAAATGGATAATTAGACAATCTAGAATGCTATAAATTCAATGGAACCCATCCTTCACACATATTTTGAGGAAAATATACAAATACACATAAGCCGAGATACATAAATATATAAATACACATGTGTGTGGAAAAACACTGAACAATTTATTGAATAAGAACAAAAGATTTTCCTGGACTCCAATGATTCTATGTTATTCCCCAATTTCTATAAAAATTCTATTAAATCCTTTATTATATATATTCAAGGACTTATAAACAATCGAAGCTGATCAGACTGAGTTACATTAATATTCATACTTTCTATTCCTTTCACTTTATTTTTAGCATAAATTGTGTGCTATTTTTTTCTTACTCAATTTATCTATAAACACATACTCCAGTATTTAACTGGAGATTAATAGAGACTATCTTTAAATTCTTTTCATTATTACTCCCACATATGGCTGTAGAATAGGTTGTGTGTGCCCTTGACCCCCCTCTCCCCACAAAGACAATGTAAGAGGATAGGTGTAGCATGAAATGTCTGATTAGAGTTATTTATAAAACCATATTTTGGTTTTGAATCAGTTTATTTTATAATAAAATGTTTGGAAGAAGGTGATTAAAAAGGTTAAGGGATTAGGTCTCATATTGAGACTGAAATGCTTATTTATTTCTGCTATGTGATTTTCTTATTTTTTTTCATTATTTTAAAACAAACTAGTATCTTTCTTCTAAATATTAATGCAAAAAAATAAAATTTATAGTTGTATATAAAATCATTTTAATATATAATGGATGAATTTAGAAAATTTCATTCAAAAGATAGAAATATTTTTCAAACATATTTTTAAATTTTTTTTGATCAAACATCTATGAATATATTAAAATATTTATATAACTCTACTATTTTAGTTAACTGGGTGTATTTTACAAATTGGTGGATTTTTTTAAATTTTTTTAATATAAAAATTTATTGGAAACTTAATTCAACCATATTATTTTATTCACTAGGACCAACAGTCCAGACATGGTTACTATATATGGAGTCAGTATCAGATCTCTTGGACTTTAAGAATTTATTAGAATTAGATTTATTGATGTCCTATCAATAAGTAGTGGGCTCATCTTCAATTAATATCAAATCATAAAAATTTTCTACAATAAAACTATATATCTTGAGCGTCTAATGAATCATACATGACCTTATAGTTTCTTATTTATGATGATCCCGCTTTGTTTCTACAACCCTTTATGGAATTGTCTTACCATATATCTTAGAAAAAATTATTTTTTATTGGTTTAAAACTTCTCAAATGTTCAATTTCCCTCTCATTAACACATTAGATCATGTGATTTGTATAAAGGATAATACCATATCCAAAAATAAAAACTTTTAGTATAGTTGTATTATAGAAATAATATCCCATTATTTATTTAGGATAACAAATAAATAAAATTTATCCTGCTTTAGAGTAAAATTTATCATTATCCAAATGTATTATGCATACTTCACAACCCCAAATCCTCATAAAATAAAATTTGCAAAACATAGCAGTACATTTAACATATGATGTGTTTATGAATGATTTAAATTGAATGAAATTTAGTAGGAATGTTAATGTTTCTATATAATATCATCCAAATGATATATAAATTTCACATTGTATCATAATTATTCTAACAATATCCAAATGGTACAATTCATCATCATAGAAATACCACTCCACTATAATGTTCTAGGAGGAGTGAGATATGAATAAATATATAATCCCTCGATTGATTAGTAAATTACAAGATAATGTATTATTCACCATGATATGATTATTGAATATTGCTAATTTTTTCTATCTGATTTCATAAATCATTTCTTATAAATGTTAATTTTTCAAAAGTTTAAAACTTGTGTCTGATAAGAAATTTATAACTATATTTATTGGAATCATCTGTAGAGTTTACAATGTATATATACCCTCTACTTTCTTGAGTACACATTGGTTTTTATACATCACTAGGTAAAAATCCAATAGTCTATTATCCCTTTCATCTATCCCACTTAAAGGATAATTAGTCATTTTTCCTAATAACCCTGATTCAAAATTTTCAATTGGATTATAAATGATTTCTAGAAATCATTTATATTGATTGTTTGTATGTGTTTCTCAATTTTATGTACAATGGGACAATGCCAAATATAATTTGTGTTAGAATCGACCTTAAACTTTTTATATTAAATTATATAGACTGTAATATCTATATACATATTATATAAACTACTCAAGAAATTTGCAATACCATGTAATGCTCTGACCCTAGTTACCCAATGTCGGTGCATTATTACATAACATTGGCATGATCACAAGGGATCAAATCCCAAATGATCGACCAGTTTAGTAACCTTGGAAGTACTAGATACATTCATAAGTTTTACATTACATCATGAAATAAAAACATCAACAACATTTTGTAACCTTTTGAACACACTTATATTCTTATCCTATCCCTGCAGGTCAACCACAAAATACTTCTTCACATCCTTGTAAAAATAAAACTTAGAAATGGGTGAGTTTATATGCCCAATAAGGATAACAATATAGTGGAAACTTTTATAAATAATCTTAAACATTTATAGAAATGTATAAAAATAAAACAAAATCCTTTTAAACTTAAACTTCATCATAATCTGGTAAAGATAAAATCAAATAATTCCATTTACTTATTCACATGGATATCCTACTAGTTGAATAATCACATGCAATATCAACATCCACTTTCATAATGATGGAATGCATAATGCCAGACTTTATAACCACATAGTCAAGGTCTTGTACCAAGACTACAAATAAGATTTTTTCAAGGACTTGTTCCAAGACACTAGTTTGTATCATGAGACCTACCGATGAATCAAGAAGCTATAGCAGGCTCCACCCATCACTTACTAAGTCCAATGCATTCCTCATATGAAAAGTTTTAAACATAACATAAACATTCGTATTAAACCTATCATATGAAATGTCAATACTTTATTCATAAACCATGAATGGTACAAAAATAACATATTCATAGTCAAACATATCACAAAACCTTCAATACATTATGGAAGATTTTTATCATAATAAATCAACTTCAAACAAGTTTAAAATCCATCAAAGGATATTAACATAGATGAAATGAAAACTTTTTTTTAAAGAAATACATCTTTCTATTTTGAAATAATTTAAAAGTCAGGTAATTATAAAAGAAAACATTTATTTTGAAAATATTCTTATATTCTTGTAAGGGAAGATTCAAAGGTTTAATAATGGTGCAGAATAACTGAACCTGCTGTATAAGTTAAAAAAACACTCTTACCTTAATTTTTTCGAAAAGGTCATTAAGTACCTTGTTTGGAAAATGACGGAAAGATTCCTTTAAAAACATATAATGTAAAATAAGGGTATAAATGACTTTAACCCATAGTCTAGTTAATGTTAATTTTATTTTGAATTACATTTTTAAGAAAACATGGTTGGGGATGATAAATAGGTCCCAGCAGATACTTATGTATTAACATCCTCGGATAAGTAAAGAGATTGTAGAATTAAACCTTAACTTGTACTTTTCCCTAGTGGATGGTATGTTAACCTCTAGAATAATAGTTAAAACATTTTTATTAAATTATACATGAACTATATACATAAATATGATATCATATATGATCTTATAATATTGTTGTGTTTATAATATTTTAGTTGTGTCATCATTTTGGGTGTTAACTGATTCGTTTTCCTTTATATACTTGGTTACATAAACCATGTTTGATATGGATATGATGTATTTAATTCATATACAGAATTATATTATGTTCAAAAACATTATTTTTAATCATAAAATGAAAATTATTATAGAATGATAATGATGGGGAATGAATCTCGTTACGTTCGTGGAGACGGTAATCCGTACGTACGCATGAGCGACAATATCATTATATTGATGCTGAAATTGTATGTAATTGGTAGGTATATCATATATAAAAAATAATTAACATGTTATATTTATTATTTATATCATTAATACTCCTTATTATACCCATCCAAATAATGAAGTGTTTGAATAACAAACTACACCACGACGTGGAGACGATAAGCCGTACATACGCATGTATGGTGACTTTGTCATTCATATGATGGATATAATAATGAATATGTTTGAACCATTTTTATAATAACATCACAGTAAATAGAAGATATTAGATCTATTATTTTATAATGGAAACAACAAATAAATAGTAAGTGGAAGAAGAAAATAACTTAAAAGAGGTGATGAAATATTTACCTCTTCTTCTGGTTCTTCCTGTTGATTTGATCAAAAGGGCTCCTTAGGATGTCTTTCTGACCAAAGGAAGACATCTAGGATGAAGGTAGGAATGTTGGGAGTATATTTTGTTAGGGGTTGGCCGATCCAAATGCCTTTTGTGGTGTGAAATTAAGAGAAGGGGAAGTACCCTTTTATAAGAGAGGTGAGGGTCACTTTTGGAAAAGCTTGAAATATTATTTTATAATAAAATAATTTTCTATTTATAATGGGTCAAAAATTAATTATTTCGAGGATAATGTGGGTATGGGTCGAAAAAATCTAAAAAAATATGTTTTAGATAGATTTAGGTCATCATATTAACCTTATCATTTAGATTTAACTCTTAGTTAAATAGTTTGACATTTACCATGTCTCTTTGTATTTTTTCTATTATATGGTTAATAAACATACTATAAACTTCCAAAAGAACCCAAAGTGGTTAATTATTAATATATATAACCTTATATATGTCCTTTGGCCGAACCTTAGATTTTTAGGAATATTATATCAAATAATAATATAGTATTTGTTTTAAAACCTCAATTATGTGAATTTTGACACTATTTAGTATTTGGTTTTTGTGAAAATCATAACAGTATGATTACTTCGAAAAAAAAATTTTAATCAACCCTTACATGTCATATTAACCTAGAAAATTATTTTAATTCATCATAAGTCTAAACTTACATTTATTTGGATATTTATAATATCAATTATTTTAATATTTCATTAATAAGGTAATTATTGCATCATCATTGTGTCATAAAGAAATTAAATTAATTAATGTATAAAAATTATAAATAAAATACCATTATGTATTAAATCTTTAAATATTTATAATTAATATATATAGTCAAATATATATTTCTTGTAACCCTATATTAAAAATGGTTTAGTTATTAAACTTTGAATTTAACTCTTTTAACTCTTTTTTAAATAAAATAATAATAAATGTACTAATCTAATCCAAGTAGGCCAAAATGATAATATTTTATTAATTAGGTTTTTTTTGGTTGAATTATACTTATACAATAGAATTAGGACATGTGTTAGGGTAATTATGATATTATTTTTACCTTTAATTACCCTATTTACTTTTAACCGTGGTAAAAAAAAGTCAAAAGTTACTATTATCCAAAAATTATTTTCATCTTATTGAAACAAATTTTACTAACTGATATTAACCGTGTCTCTTAGATTTTTGAAATTCAACTCATAGAAGCAGTAAAATTATGTTTTATGCAAATTTGCAAATTCTCCTAGGAGGTGGGTAAAAGACGGTAAAAAGTTCAATAAAATTTTTATATATCTAAAATTATTATAAAATGACTCCAATGAATTACATTGAACATATATTGGTATTATGTATCTATTTTTACCTAAAATAAATTTATATAAAATAAATAATTATTTAAATAAAAAGTCAGTTTTAAACAATAACTCGTTGTTTTTCAATATTCATCAAAAAAATGAAAGTTTTCAGAAAAATACCAAAAATTCACCCTAATCTAATTTTGATATTCCGAATCCAAAAATAATGTCTATTTTGAAAGATAAAATTTATAAAATTTTAAAAAGTGGGTATTACTATTCATAATGGCTAGTTTGATTGGTTGTGGTGTGTTTGAACTTGAAGTTGCGTATAACACAAGCTATTGTATTATTCAAAGGGAAACATACCATGGAAGATTGGGGTGTTACATTCACCCCTCATTAAAATAATTTCATCCTCGAAATTTATATAATATTACTGCATAAAAATATTTAGGTGGTTCTTCATCATAAGTTCCTCGGGTTCCCACGTTGCCTCTTTCATCTTATGGTTTCTCCATAGAACTTTTACTATATGATTCATCCAGTTTCTCAGCACTTGTTCTCTTGTATCAAGAATTTTGACATGCTCTTCACAATAAGACAGGTCGGGTTCCAGTTCAATTTCCTCATAGGTGAGTACACGTGTTGGGTTTGGCATATATTTTCTCAACCGTGATACGTGGAACACATCATGAACATTGGAGGGACTTGGAGGCATTGTCAAATAATAAGCTACAACACCAATTCATTCTAGAATTTCGAAAGGTTCGATGTACTGGGGACTCATTTTACCCTTCTTACCGAATCATATAACTCCCTTCTAGGGAGATACCTTAAAGAAAACATGATCTTATATATGAAATTCCAAATCCTTCCTTCGGTTATCTGTATAGCTCTTTTTCCTACTTTGGGCTGCTTTGATGTTGGTTTGGATAACCTTCAACTTTTCCATTGTTTCCTCAAAAAGTTATGGGCCTATGAGTTTTATTTCACCAATATCATCCCAACATGTTGTTGTGCGACATCTCTTTCCATATAATGATTTATATGGTGCCATCTGAATACTTGAATGGAAGAAATTGTTATAGAAAAATTCTACCAGTGGTAAATATTGATCCCACATACCTTGAAATTCAAGTGAGAAAGATCTCAACATGTCTTCTAAGGTTTGAATAGTCCGTTTTGATTGTCCATCGATTTGAGGGTGGTAGGTAGTGCTCAAACTAAAATTAGTATCCAAGGATTTCTGAAGAAATTTCCAGAATCTTGATGTAAAACGGGGATCACAATCATAAAAAATCGATATGGGTACTCCATAAAGTCTTACAACTTCATTAATATATAGTCTTTCTAAACATTCAACTGGTAAATCATCTCTTATAGCAAGAAAATGTGCTGACTTGGTAAGATAATCAATAATGACCCATATTTCATCATTCATTCTAGGAGTATTTGGTAGTCCCATGACAAAGTCCATCATAATATCATCCCATTTCCACTTAGGTATGGGAAGAGGTTCTATGAATCTACTAGGATGATGTCTTCCAGATTTCACTTGTTGACAAACCATTCATCTTGACACAAAATCAGCAATCTCTCTCTACATGTTATCCCACCAAAAATGTTCTTTCAAATCTCTATACATCTTGGTGCTCCCATAGTGTATTGAGAAATTGGAGCTATGAGCATCATCCAATAATTCCCTTTTTGGATCAGGTATGTTAGGAACAAAAAGTCTCTTCCCAAATTTCAAAATTCCATCTTCATATACGAAGTCACTCAATCTCGCATCATTCACTGCTTTAATCTTCTTTTGAAACTGCTCATCATCAGTCTGAGAACTCTTTATCCTTTCTAGTAAAGATGGTTTGACAACCATTTTAAAAAATATTGATTTTTCACGTCCCATTATTATTCTCATATCCATCTTTACTAGATCCATAAAAATAGGATCCCTTTCAACTCTTATCTTGTTCAAAACTCCATGATACCTTCTACTCAAAGCATATGACACCTTATTTGCCTTCACCGGGTGGTATTGTATAGTTTAATCATAATCCTTGAGTAGTTCAAGCCATCATCTTTGCCTCATGTTGAGTTTTTTCTATGAGAAATTATACTTCAAACTCTTATGATCAGTATAAATCTCACATTTTTTCACCATAGAGATAGTGTCTCTATATTTTCATAGAAAATATTACAGCTGATAACTCAAGATCATGAGTGGGATAGTTTTTCTCCGGAATTTTTATCTGTTGTGATGAATAGGCAATAACTCTATCATTTTTCATAAGGACACAACCAATCCTTTCTTTGAAGCATCACTATAAATAAAAAACCCATAATTCCCCGATGGTAGAGTCAAGATAGGAGCATCGACTAATCTTCTTTTTAGTTCTTCAAAACATTCTTCACACTATTTTCTACAAACAAATTTAACCCCTTTATGTTTGATCTTGGTTAATGGGTTTTCCAATCGGGAAAAATTCTTGACCAAATGTCGATAATAACCTACTGAACCAATAAAACTACGTACCTCAGTTATACTCGTTGGTTCTAGCCATTCTTGGATTGCCTTTGACTTATAAGGATCAACAAAGATTCCATCCTTAGAGAAAATATGGCCAAGAAAAGAATTCTCTTGAATCCAGAATTCACATTTGAAAAACTTCCCATATAATTCATTTCTTGTACGAGTCCATAGGATAATTCGAACATGATTTTCATGATCTTCGTAGCTTTTGGATTATACCAAGATATCATCAATAAATACCACTAAAAATTCATCAAGATATTCCTTGAAAATGTTGTTCATTAAATCTATGAAAATAGAGGGTGCATTAGTCAACCCAAAAGGCATTATTTTAAACTTCTAATGCCCGTACTTGGTTCAAAATTCTATTTTCGGAATGTCTTCCTTCTTCACACACAACTGATGATATCCATATCAAAGTTAAATCTTTTAAAAATATTTATCTTCATGAATTTGGTCGAATAAATAATCAATACGAGGTAAAGGAAACTTTTTCTTTATTGTTATAGCATTGATCTCCCTATAGTCAATGCACAACCTCATAGATTCATCTTTCTTTTTATCAAAAAGGACAGGGTCTCCCTATGGAGAAACAATAGGGAGAATAAATCCATTATTACTCAATTACTCTAGTTGTTTCTTTAGTTCCACTAATTCCATAGTGGCCATTCTATAAGGGGTCTTCGATATGGGCCTTGAACGAACAATAAAATAAATGGAAAACTCAATTTCTCATTCGGAAGGATGTCTAGGTAAATCCAATGGAAACACATCAACATATTCTTGAACAATAGGTACATCCTCTATTCAAACATTCTTTTCCTCACCCATAGTTATTTCATTCTATTCCTCCACAATAATTGTATTTAGTAGAGCTACTATGGGTGGATCTAGATAAGAATCAGGTTGTGACATTTCTGCTCTAAAGTTAAGGTACTCCTTATCATCATCAAAAATTGTAAACACATTCTTATTACAATAAATGTTTTCATCATGGTCAAAAATACAATCCATTAAGAGGATTATATCAAATTCAGTCATGGGTATGATGATGAGATCAGTAGATAATGAACATTTATATGCCCAAATGGGAACTGAGTCAAAAAACTTTGTTGTGATGATACATCCCTTATGTGTTTTGACAGACAACTCCCTTGTTAAGTCAAATTGAAAATATCTAATTTTCTTAGTAGACTAAGAAGATATGAAACAATGCCATGATCCAGAGTCAAATAAAGAATTGGCTAAACTTGAGGAAATCATTAAATTACCTACCACCGTGTCTTTCGGAGCTTCAAACTCAGCAGTAGTGATTGCACAAGCCTGGCCTTTCTCCCTTGGCCTTTTTTGGGATAAGTTTCCTTGGTGCTTAGGACATTCATTTTCATAATTCCCACTTTCTCTATAATTATAGCATTCAACATTGAAAACCTCTTTCTTCCCCTTTCAATCACGAGTTTGGTGGCCTTATTCACCACACTTGTAACAAACTCCCATTCCCTTCAGGAAAGTACTTGGGTGTTTCTTCTCAAATTTACCGCAAGATGGATATTCAACCTTTCCCTTTTTACCCTTATATCAATTTCCATAGTGTTCAGAAGATCTATTATTTTAATTCTTTTCTTTAAAGTTGTAAGACATAGAGAATTCCTTTTCTATCTTGGTAGCGCATGAGACTATATCTTCGTACAATGAGAAGGATTGTGGGACTAATTATTTCTGGAGAAATGGTTTTAACCCATCAAAGAATTGATCAATATTACTCCTTGGGTTACATATATAATCTATTGCATGCCTTGTTAACCTTCTAAATTTATCCTCATACTTTGCGACATTCTCAACCTCCTTTTTCCTCAGACTAAGAAATTTTCTTTCCATATTTTCTCAATGGTCATGAGGAAAGTATTTTTCTATGAAAATGTCTTTAAACTCCCTCTATTCCATACATGATACTTCTTCATCCTCCTGTGTGTTTTGAATTACTGACCACCATTGATCTGCATCTCCTGTGAGGCGATAAACTACCATGACAACTTTTTCCCTTTCTCTACTCCCCAAAGCATGAAATATTTCCTCTTAAGGAATTTATCCATTTCTCAGAAAATAATGGATTCGTACTCCCATTAAATTTCGGTGGTTGTTGCCTCATGAAGCGATCTAACATTGATCCTCCTCATTGTGGATCAGGGTGCTCCATACAGGTAAGGTTATTATTCATAACCTGAGTGACTTGTCTTAGTATGGTGATAAGGTGATCATCACCACTTACACTACGGGAAAAATGAGCAATTGCGACGGGTTATTTGCGACGGGATTTATTCCCGTCGCAAATAGTCATGTTAAAAACTTATTTGTGACGGGGGTATTTCCCCGTCGCAAATAAGGAGGCTTTTGCGACGGGATTGCTTTCCCCGTCGCAAATAGTTTTCCCGCGATGCGCGCCAAATCGCGGGAAACTTATTTGCGACGGAGGAATATTCCCGTCGCAAATAACCGGCGGCGGTAAAAGGTATTTGCGACGGGAATATTCCCCCGTCGCAAATACTATGTCGGCAGGGGTTATTTGCGACGGGACCCGTCGCAAATAACTATTTACCGGTTGACCATAATAAATGTTGGCTAAGGTATTTGCGACGGGTACCGTCGCAAATAATACTATTTGCGACGGGAATCCCGTCGCAAATGGGCCCGTCGCAAATAATCTAACCTATAAATACCCCCATCCGTTTTTTTCATTTCATTCTCATTCCTTATCTTCTCCTTCTCTCAAAATTTTATTTCTAGAGTTGAGTTTTTCTCCAGTTTAATTTTTTTCTCCGGAGCTGATATTAAAGTTTTGAAGAACGATCAGAACAGATCAATTTTCAAGGTATTTATCTTCATTTTAATTTTTTATTAGTTTCAATTATTATTAATTAGTTGTAATTTAATTATGTTTACATTGTTTTATTACTTAATAAATTTAAATTATTAGTATTGTTTATAGTTAATGGTAATTAGGAATAATTAGTAATAATTTTTAATAATTAAGAATAAATATTAATAATTAGTAATAAATACCAATAATTAGGAATAAGAACATTATTACATTATTAGTTTATTTTATTATTAATATTAAAATAATATAATTTTTTATATATATACAATTCTTTTTTCATCTGTGTGTTTGCTGTCTTCACATGTATTATTTGTATGTGGAGATAGAAAACGCACAGATGAAAGAAGAATTGTATATAAATTAGAAAATTATATTATTTTAATATTAATAATAAAATATATTAATAATGTTATTATTTGTAATTATTGGTAATTATTTCTAATTATTGATAATTATTCATTTAATTACTAATAATTAGGAACAATTATCAATAATTATCAATAATTAAGAATAATTAGTAATAATTAGTAATAATTACCAATAATTAGTATTAATTACCTATAATTGGTATTAATTACCAATAATTAGTATTAATTACCAATAATTAGTATTAATTACCAATAATTAGTAATAATTACCAATAATTAACAATAATTAGTAATAATTACCTATAATTAGTATTAATTACCAATAATTAGTATTAATTACCAATAATTAGTATTAATTACCAATAATTAGTAATAATTAGGAATAATTAACAATAATTAGTAATAATTAGTAATAATTAGGAATAATTAGTATTAATTAGGAATAATTAGTAATAATTACCAATAATTAGTATTAATTACCAATAATTAGTATTAATTACCAATAATTAGTATTAATTACCAATAATTAGTATTAATTACCAATAATTAGTATTAATTACCAATAATTAGAATTAATTACCAATAATTAGTATTAATTACCAATAATTAGTATTAATTACCAATAATTAGTATTAATTACCAATAATTAGTATTAATTATTAATAATTACCAATAATTATCAATATTTAGTAATAATTAACAATAATTGCCAATAATTACCAATAATTAGTAATAATTACCAATAATTATCAATAATTACTAATAATTATCAATAATTAATAATAATTAGCAATAATTACTAATAATTAGTAATAATTACTAATAATTAGCAATAATTAGTAATAATTAGAAATAATTAGTAATAATTAGAAATAATTAGTAATAATTAGAAATAATTAGTAATAATTAGAAATAATTAGTAATAATTAGTAATAAATAGTAATAATTAGTAATAATTAGGAATAATTAGGAATAATTAGGATTAATTAGGATTAATTAGGATTAATTAGGAATAATTAGTATTAATTAGGAATAATTAGTAATAATTACCAATAATTAGTAATAATGATTATTAATTACCAATAATTAGTATTAATTACCAATAATTAGTATTAATTACCAATAATTAGTATTAATTACCAATAATTAGTATTAATTACCAATAATTAGTATTAATTACCAATAATTAGTATTAATTAACAATAATTAGTATTAATTAACAATAATTGCCAATAATTAACAATAATTGCCAATAATTAACAATAATTAGTAATAATTACCAATAATTATCAATAATTACTAATAATTATCAATAATTAATAATAATTAGCAATAATTAGTAATAATTAGCAATAATTACTAATAATTAGCAATAATTAGTAATAATTAGAAATAATTAGTAATAATTAGAAATAATTAGTAATAATTAGGAATAATTAGTAATAATTAGTAATAATTAGTAATAATTAGCAATAATTAGTATTAATTAACAATAATTAGTAATAATTAGGAATAATTAGGAATAATTAGTATTAATTAGGAATAATTAGTAATAATTACCAATAATTAGTAATAATGATTATTAATTACCAATAATTAGTATTAATTACCAATAATTAGTATTAATTACCAATAATTAGTATTAATTACCAATAATTAGTATTAATTATCAATAATTAGTATTAATTAGCAATAATTAGTATTAATTACCAATATTTAGTAATAATTACCAATATTTAGTAATAATTAACAATAATTGCCAATAATTAACAATAATTAGTAATAATTACCAATAATTATCAATAATTACTAATAATTATCAATAATTCCTAATAATTATCAATAATTAATAATAATTAGAAATAATTAGTAATAATTAGCAATAATTACTAATAATTAGCAATAATTAGTAATAATTAGAAATAATCAGTAATAATTAGAAATAATTAGTAATAATTAGTAATAATTAACAATAATTAGTAATAATTAACAATAATTAGGAATAATTAGGAATAATTAGTATTAATTAGGAATAATTAGGAATAATTAGTATTAATTAGGAATAATTAGTAATAATTACCAATAATTAGTAATAATGATTATTAATTACCAATAATTAGTATTAATTACCAATAATTAGTATTAATTACCAATAATTAGTATTAATTACCAATAATTCGTATTAATTACCAATAATCACCAATAATTACCAATAATCACCAATAATTACGAATAATCACCAATAATTACCAATAATCACCAATAATTACCAATAATCACCAATAATTACCAATAATGACCAATATTTTCCAATATTTTCCAATAATTACCAATAATTACCAATATTTTCCAATAATTACCAATATTTACCAATAATTACCAATATTTACCAATAATTAGGAATAACTACCAAAAATTAAGAATAACTACCAATAATTTGGAATAATTACCAATAATTTGGAATAATTACCAATAATTTGGAATAATTACCTATAATTTGGAATAATTACCAATAATTTGAAATACTTACCAATAATTTGGAATAATTACCTTATTACATTATTTGTATATTTTATTATTAATATTAAAATAATATAATTTTCTATATTATATACAATTCTCTTTTCTTCTGTGTTTTTTCTGTCTCCACATGTAATATTGGCATTCTTTTTCAAAATTATCAACCTACTCGCCAATGGAGAGGTGAAAGTGAGTGCCAATATTACATGTGGAGACAGAATATGAAACACACAGATGAAAGGAGAATTGTATATAATATAGAAAATTATATTATTTTAATATTAATAATAAAATATACTAATAATGTAATGATGTTATTATTATATAATTAATATTTATGAAAAAAATTATATTAGTATTATTAAAAAAATAAAAAATCAATATAATATTAAAATTATCAATATTTGTAACAGGTTTTGCTTTATTCTCAATATATTCAATCCTTGCTTGTGTTTTTTCTAACAAATTATTCAAAACCAGTAATGCTTTTATATTTTATAGAAAAATATGGAACAACGAGGTCGTCAACAGTCATTATTAGATGACCGCATATGGATAAATCAACGTAGAAATCCAAATGGTTCTGGTTTAAATCCAGTATATATAGAGGGTGTGGAGAGTTTTTTATCATTTGCGGCATCAAATCCAGAATTTGTTTTAGAAGGAAAGATAAAATTCCCTTGTAGAAAATGTGCATTGAGAACGTTTGACACGTTTGACAAAGTGGGGGAACATCTCTTGCGTTTTGGTTTTCAAGAAGATTATGTTTTTTGGTATCAACACGGTGAACGCAGTTCCAGAGCAGGTGATACCAACTTGATTCCGGATCCATCCCAGTTTCAAGATTTAGTACATGATGTTGCAGGTTCATCTGTTCAACATACAGAAACTCCGGCTAATATAGCTTCAAATCCTGAGTTGGGATCGTCTGAATTTTATGAGTTATTGAAGTCTGCTGAGGATGCATTATATCCTGGCTACAAGATGAGCAAATTAGAAGCATTTGCAAAATTTATGGCTATCAAATCAGATAATGGAATGTCAAACACCTGTTTTGACCAGATATTTTCTTTGCTGAAAACACTGTTACCCGAAGGAAATGTTTTACCAGCAAATTACTATGAAAGTAAGAGGTTGGTTAGAAATTTGGGACTTACTTGTCAGAAGATTCATGCATGTTCAAATGACTGCATTTTATATTCAGGGGAAAATGAGTCATTGGATAGTTGTCCCACATGTGGGCAACTGATATATAAAGAAGGACAACACGGGAAGTCTGGTTTGATTCCTGTAAAACAGTTGAGATATTTTCCGCTTACATCCAGACTTCAGCGTTTATTCATGTCTAAGAATACAGCGACAATGATGTCATGGCATAAAGAGAATAGTTCAACCGATAAAAGCTTGAATCATCCATCCGATGGTGATTCATGGAAACATTTTGATAGAGTGCATCCATCATTTGCTTTAGAAGCTAGAAATGTTCGACTGGGCCTTTCCACTGATGGTTTCTGTCCGTTTGGATCTTATGGTAGTCAATATTCATGTTGGCCTGTTTTTTTAACTCCGTATAATTTACCTCCATGGATGTTGATGAAGGAGCCATATATCTTTTTGACTTTACTAATTCCAGGACATCCGAAGAAAAATATTGATGTTTATTTGAAGCCATTGATTGATGAATTAAATTTATTGTGGAGTACTGGTGTCAGTACATATGATGTTGCAACGAAACAGAATTTCATACTGAGAGCAGCATTGATGTGGACAATAAGTGACTTCTCGGCTTATGGGATGTTATCTGGCTGGAGTACACATGGTCAAAAATCATGTCCTTACTGTATGGGAGAGAACAAAGCATTTATGCTCATTCATGGAAAGAAACCTTGTTATTTTGACTGTCATCGCAGATTTCTTCCAGCTGATCATCCTTTTCGCAGAAACAGATCTCATTTCAGAAAAGGAACAGCTGAAAGGGATGGACCTCCAAAAATGCTATCAGGTTCGGAGTTAAAATCGGTTGTATTTTCATTACCTCCCATCACTTTTGGTCCCACAATAAACCAACAGAAAATTTCTGGTTTTGGGAAAGAACACAATTGGATTAAACGTAGCATATTTTGGGATTTGCCATATTGGTCTGATTTGTTGGTCCGACACATGTTAGATGTCATGCATATTGAGAAGAACTGTTTTTATAATTTGTTTCATACAGTTTTGGATACGCCAGGAAAGAGCAAAGACAATGTAAATGCACGTTTAGATCTTGCCCAAATTTGCAGGCGTCCAGAATTGGAACTATTTGAGAATGTCAGAACAGAAAGGTTACTGAAACCAAAAGCAGCTTATACACTGTCCAAAGAAAACTGTTTATTATTTTGTCAGTGGATTGCAGATTTGAGACTTCCAGACGGCTGTGCTTCCAATTTGGGTAGATGTGTAAATAATGGTCATATTACTGGATTAAAAAGTCGTGATTGTCATGTTATAATGGAGAGACTTCTACCCATTGGATTAAGAGGTCTGTTGAATTCTGTGATTTGGGATTCCATAACAGACATGTCTCATTTTTTTCGGGAAATTTGTGCGGCTACGGCAGATTATGATGCTCTAGGCAAACTTGAAAAAGATGTTGTTGTAATTATATGTAAACTGGAAAAAATATTTCCGCCGTCTTTCTTCGACTCAATGGAACATTTGATGTTACATTTTCCATATGAAGCCAAATGTGGAGGTCCGGTACAGTTTCGATGGATGTACCCATTTGAAAGATGCATGAAAAAATTGAAAAGAAAAGTACGCAACAAATCATCTGTTGAAGGATCTATTGCAGAAGCTTATTTGCAAGAGGAAATATCTTTTTTCTGCTCCCATTATTTTGAATCTAAGTATCCTTCAAAACACAACCGAATGGGACGGAATGAGAGAAATATTGATGAAATCGACAATCAATTATCTGTTTTCAACCAGTCAGAGCTTGGTTTTGGTGGAGTTTCTGAACGCTGGCTTTCAGATGATGAACATCATAGAGCTCATACGTATGTTATGCTCAACTGTGAAGAGATGACATCAGTTGTACTGTAAGTGTTTATATCACTTATTCTATCATTTATGTTACAGTAAATAACTTTGGTTTTTATAGGTTGTATGATAATCATATCAAGAAACAAATTCCACAAATTACAGCAGCTGCTCTCGAAGAACGTCGACTGAAAAATTTCTCTCAGTGGTTTCAAAAACTGGTAACATAAATTCTTTATCATTTGGCAACTCATTCAATGTATAGTTTACTATATTGATAATTATTTCACAAATCTTCAGGTGTCTCGACATGCTGATAAAATTGACAAACGGCTGTGTGTATTGAGTAACCCACCTTCCAAACTTGTTAAAACTTATAATGCATATGTGGTGAATGGATTTCGATTCCACACACATGCATATGGGGAATCGAAAAAAACAATGAACAGTGGAGTTAGCTTGAGAGGATCTCATCATCGAGAAAATGAAGTTGACTTTTATGGCATACTTGATGAAATCATTGAACTCTGTTATCTTGGACAACATTACATAACCATGTTCAAATGTCGGTGGTTGGATACAGAGAGAGGCGTGCGTGTTCATCCGACTCATGGAATCATCGATATTAAATGTAAAAGTGTTCTCGCAGTAAATGAACCATTCTTATTGGCTCAACAGGCATATCAAGTTTATTATGCAAAGTACTGTGCAACATCAAGAGACTTGACTGATTGGTGGAGTGTAATAAAAATCAAAATTCGAGACAATCAGTTTAGTCAAAGTGAATGTGCTTTCACTGATGTGCAAAGAATTGAAGTTTTTCAAGAGAGTACTCAAAATCAATCTTTTTTACAAAGAGATATGAGTATCGATGACGACACCCCACATTTAAGAGTCGGTGATGACGATGATGTTAATGATGTCACACATGAATTTGAAATGGTAAGAGATGAAGCAACTGCAACTCGAATGGATATCGATGATGTTGAGGAGGAATATGAAGATGACATTGACATATATGAAGATGATGATGAAGATGAACACTTATAGAATTCCATGGTATTTATATACAATCATAATATATATATATGTATATATAATAGTAATTATCAATTATTTGCTAACATTAACATTTTCTGTTTCAGATGGATGAGGCCACATTTCGTGTGTTGGCAGATGCTGACCTGCCTTTCGATGCGGATGAGTTGCTGGCAGATGACCCTCAGCCTGCAGGCGCTCCAGGGAGTACGCGGAGGGGGCACGGTCTTGCACGATTGATGATTCCTGACCCCGTCCCCGAGCGACGTCCACGTCTTGGGTTTGATCCGTGCACCCGGAGGTGTGATAACCTGTGTAATAACCTGTGAATTTGACTAAGATTTCATTAATTCATTCACATAATAAATGTTTATTACTTTTTCAGTTTTTCGCATATAGCAGTCGGACAGGGCAGCGCTATTTTGCGCAACTATTTCTCTCAGCCGTGGACCACATGGGAGCAGATTCCCATTGATGTGCAGCAGGCCATGTTCGGCCATTGGTTGGTACGTACATAAATAAATAATTTTTATTTTGAAAATTATCTCATTTCTAACTTGATATTTTGATTTATTTGTAGGGTTTATGGTATCCGATCGAGGATACCATGCGTGACGCCATCCACGAGGCATGGGAGGTGGCCATGCGTGATCGCCTTCGTCAGTTTTTGCACAATTTAAGAAAAGCTGCGATGAAGAAAACAGGAGTGTCAGAGTTTGATGAGTCATGTAGATCACACCGACCAGAGTATATTTCATCCCATGTATGGGATGGATTATGTGCGCACTGGTTGAGTGGTGCCTTTCAGAGGAGATCATCGGTGGGGAGGCAGAATCGGGGGAGGCAGGAGGTGACTCATCGAGCTGGGAGTCGTTCTTTCAGTACTCATAGACAGCATCTGGTACGTACATTATTTATAAATATTTTATATAACTATAAATATTAACAATTTATTTTTTATTCTTATAGGCTGTCGAGCACCCCGATATTACAGAGTACGACGTATATCAGAGGATGTATAGTGATCCTGCTACTGGGGAGCTCAGAGGTGATCGTCAGCATCACATCGTGGTCAGTATTATTTGTTTTCAAGTTTAAAAATTAACTTCATATAATATATTCACAATTTTAATTTTAAATTGCAACTATAGGAGTCATATGAGGCCGCAGCGGCACAGGCCCGTCCTGAGAGTCAGGCCGAGTCATCAGATCAGACCACTGCCCGTCAGTTTGATGAGGCGGCATGGATGCAGGCCACCCATTATGCCTTCGAGAAGGGCCGGGTAGTTGGTATCGGCTCTCGACTGACTCCCGGAGATTATTATGGCAGTGCTGCGATGTCGGCGTCCAGCTCGAGAGGAGCTCGTGCATCTTCTTCTACACAGTATGAGGATCATTTGCGATCTCAGACTGCACAGATAGAGAGTCTCTGACAGGAGCAGGAGCAGATGCGTCAGCAGCATGAGGAGGAGCGTCGACGCCAGCAGTAGCTGTACGAGGAGCAGACGAGTCGGTGGCAGCAGCAGCATCAGGAGCAGATGGAGTACATGCGCCGACTCACTCATGCTTTAGGGATGGAGTTTCCTCCACCACCATCTGCAGATCCCCCACCTCCCCCCCCCCTCCCCCCCTCCTACAGATTAGAGTTTGTATTTCTGTTATAAAATTTGTGAAATCAAAATATTTTTTTTTCTATTCGTAGTTTCTGTCTCATTATAAAATATTAATAATATTATATTTTTAAATAACAATATTAATATGAATAATAATATTATTTATATTTTATAATATTAAATTATATATATATATTAAAATTTTATATATATATTAAAATTTTATATATATATTAAAATTTTATAATATTATAATTTAATTATTTTTTTTGTAATACTTGAATTATTTTAATATTTGAATGTAAAATAATTCTATTATTTTTATATTAATTAAAATAACTTATTAATGTTTTTTTTATTTATGAATTATAATTGTAATATTATTATATTAATTAAATTATTTATTAATATTCTATTATTTTTATTTTTGAATTATAATTCTACTATTATTATAGTAATTAAAATAATTTATTATTTTCATTTGTAAATTATAATTCTATTATTATATTAATTAAAATAATTTATTAATAATTTATTTTTTTTATTTTTTTTATAGTATTTGCGACGGGATACTATGCCCGTCGCAAATACTAGTATTATTAATAGTTTTTTATTTTTTTTTAAAGTATTTGCGACGGGTCCCGACTCCCATCGCAAATACTAGTATTATTAATTTTTTTTATTTTTTTAAAAAAGAGTTTTTGCGACGGAACCGTCGCAAAAGCTATTTGCGACGGGTCCCGTCGCAAAAGGTATTTGCGACGGGTCCCGTCGCAAAAACTGTTTCAAAAGTTTTTTTACAAAAATACGAAATACTATTTACGACGGGGAGAATGCCCGTCGCAAAAAAAGGCTTTAGCGACGGGCCCGTCGCAAATAAGTGTAGTTGCGACGGCGTTTTCAGCAACGGGCTATTTGCGACGGTATCCCGTCGCAAATACCTGTTTTTCTAGTAGTGTTACATCACCAGCTCCACTATAGTTATCTTGAGTAGGAGGTAAATCCCTACATGGATTACGTGTGTTTATATAGTTTCCATTCCTTCTACTAGGTGCCATTTATAAACAATGAAATACACTAGATTAGTTTATGAATCACAATACATATTTCCAAATGTGTAAAACACTTAACATAAATTGAGCAGTTTATGGATACAATCCATAATCATATAAAATGTTTTCTTTGAGGAAGTATATACTTATAAATACTTCATAATGGTTTATACAGAAAATGTGAATTATCCTAAGCATATCCCCCAGGAGTGTCATAACCAAGAGTGCAGCAAGGCCCATTGTCGTGCACCAGTTCTCATTCAAGTCTAGCTCAATGTGGTGTTTTCGGGTTTTACCCCTAGGTACATCTGTTTCAGAGTTGTCTCTACCTACTTGTATCCAAACCAGGATTTATTTCATGGAAAACTCACAAAATATCTATATTACCAAAATTCTAGGAAGTTTTTCTATACTAATCCTCAAAGTCAATCTTAGGGTAGTGTTCTCTAATCAGAGTTTGTCTAAATCTAGTTTCCAAGGTTTGTACTAAACTTCCTTTGATACCAAATGTAATTCCCTTACCCCAGTTACCCAGATTCAATGCATTATTACATAACATTGGCATGGTCATAAGGGATCAAATCCCAAAATACCGATTAGTTTAATAGCATTGGAAGTAATAGATACATTCATAAGTTTTACATTACATCATGAAATAAAATCATCAACAAAATTTTGTCCCCTTTTGAACGCACTTATATCCTTATCCTATCCCTATATGTCAACCATAAAATATTTCTTCATATCCTGGAAAAAATAAAACATAGAAAGGGGTGAGCTCAGATGCTCAGTAAGGATAACAATATAGCAGGAACTTTCATAAATAAGCATAAACATTTAAGGCAATATATAAAACTAAAACAAAAGAATTTTAATCATAAACTTTAGTATAATATAGAAAAGATAAAATAAAATAATTCCATTTAATTATTTACATGGATATTCTACTATTCAAATAATCACATGCAATATCAATAGCCACTTTCATAATAACGAAATTCATAATACTGGACTTCATAACCACGTAGTAAAGGCCTTGTGCCAAGACTACAAATAATATTTTGTCAAGGCCTTTTACCCAGACACTATTTTGTCTCATGATACCTACCGATGCATTGAGGAGTTATAGCAAGCTCCGCCAGTAACTTACTATGTCCAATGCATTCCTCATATGAAATGGTTTAAACATAACATAAACATTCATATTATAACTAGCATATAAAATGTCAATACTTTATCCATAAACCATGAATGGTACAAAAATAACACATAAATAGTCAAACATATAACAAAACCTTCAATACAATATAGAATATTTGTATCATAATAAATCAACTTCAAACAAGTTTAAAATCCATCAAAGGATATTTACATAGGTGAAATGAGAATTTTTTTTAAAGAAATTTATATTTCTATTTTGAAACCATTTAAAAGTCATGTAATTATAAAAGAAAACATTTATTTTGAAAATATTCTTATAATATTGTATGGGAAGCTTTAAAGGTGTAATAATGGTGGAAAATAACCACACCCATCTTATAATTTAAAAAAACATTCTTACGTTAATTTTGTCGAAAAGTCATGAAGTACCTTGTTTGGAAAATGATGGAAAGATTCCTTTAAAAACATATAAGGTAAAATAAGGGTATAAATGACTTTAACCCATAGTATAGTAAATGGTAAAAATAATTTTAATTACATTTTTAAGAAAACATGGATGTGGATGATAAAGAGGTCCCAGTAGATACTTACGTATTAACAACCTCGGATAAGTAAAGAGATTGTAGAATTAACCCTTACCTTGTAGTTTTACTTAGTCGATGGTATGTTAAACTCATGTATAATAGTTAAAAAATTGTTATTAAATTATAAAAGAACTAAATACATAAATATTATATCATATATGATCTTATAATATTGCTTTGTTAATAATATTTTAGTAGTATCATCGTTTCAGGTGTTAACTGATTCGTTTTCCATCATATGCTTGGTTACATAAGCCATGTTTTTCATGGATAGGATTTATTTTATTCATATACTGAATTATATTATGTTCATAAACATTATTTTTAATCATAAAATTAATATTATTCTTGAATTATTATGATGGGGAATGAATCTCATCGCATCCGTGGAGACGGTAATCCATACATATGCACGAGTGACAATATCATTATATTGTGGTGAAATCATATGTAATTGGTTGGTATATCATATATAAAGAATCATTAACATGTTATATTTATTATTTACATCAGTTATACTGATTATTATACCCATACAAATAATGAAGTGTTTGAATAACTAACTACCCTACGACATGGAGACAGTAAGTCGTACGTACGCAAGTATGGTGACTTTGTCATTCATATGATGGATAGAATAATGAATATGGTTGTACCATTTTTATAATAACATCATAGTATATAGAATATACTGTAGATATTATTTTATAATGGAAACAACAATGAACGGGGAAGAGGAAGGAGAAAATAAATTGAAAGAGGTGATGAAATATTTACCACTTCTTCAAGTTCTTCCTTTTGATTTGACAAAAAGGGATCCATAGGTTGGCTTTATGACCAAAGTAAGGCCTCTAGGATGAAGTTAGGAAAGTTGGAAGGATATTTGGGCAGGTTTTTTCTGAGACAAATGGATTTGGAGGTGTGAAATTAAGATAAGGAGAAGTACCTTTTTATAAGAGAGGCAAGGGTCACTTTAGGAAAAACTTGAAATATTATTTTAAAATAAAATAATTTTTGATTTATAATGGTTCCAAAAAGAAATATTTCTAGGATAAGGTGGTTATGTGTCGAAAACCTCTCAAACAATAGGTTTTTGACCGGTTTAGGTCATCATATTAACCTTACCTTTTAGATTTAAATCTTAGTTAAATAGTTTGACATTTACCTTGTCTCTTTGTATTTTTATATTATATGGTTAGTAAACATACCATAAAATTATAATAGAACCCCAAGTGGTTCATTATTAATATATATAACCTTATATAAGTCCTTTGGTTGATCCTTATATTTTTATGAATATTATATCAATTAATAATATAGTATTTGATTTAAAAACTCAATTATGTCAATTTTGACACTATTTAGTATTTGGTTTTTGTGAAAATCATAACAGCATGATTACTAAATATTTTATTAATCAAACCTAACATGTAATATTAAACTATTAAATTCATGGAATTCATCAGAAATATCAATTTACTTTTATTTGGATACTTATAATATCAATTATTTTAATATTTCATTAATAAGGTAATTCCTGCATCATCATTGTGTTATAAATAAATTAAATTAATTAATGTCTAAAAATTATAAATAAAATACCATTATGTAGCAAAATATTTTTATCTTTATAATTAATATTTATAGTCCAATATATATTTTTTTAACCTTATTTTAAAAATGGTGTAGTTATTAAACTTTGAATTTAACTCTTTTAATTCTTTTTTAAATAAAATAATAATAAATTCCCTAATCTAATTCAATTGGACCAAAAGGATAATATTTTATTCCTAAGGATGTTTTTGGTCTAAATATAATTATACAATAGAATTAGAACACGTGTTAGGGTAATTATAATATCATTTTTACCCTTAATTATCCTATTTACTTTTAATCGTGTTAAATAAAAGTCAAAATTTACTATCCACCAAAAGTTATTTTCCTCTTATTGAACCACATTTTACATACTGATATTAACCGTGTATCTCTAATTTTTTAAATTAAACTCACAGAAGCAGTAAAATTATGTTTTATGCAAAATTTCAAATGCTTCTAGGAGGTTGGTAAAAGACGGTAAAAAGTTCAATAAATTTTTTATATATCTAAATTTATTATAAAATGACTCAAATGAATTACATTGAACTTATATAGGTATTATGTATCTATTTTTACCTAAAATAAATTTAAACAAAATAAATAATTATTTAAATAAAAATTCGGTTTTAAATAATAACTCAGTGTTTTTCACTATTCATCAAAAATTGAAATTTTTCAGAAAATACCAAAAATTCACCCTAAGATAATTTTGATATTCTGAATCCAAAAATCAAGTTCATTTTGAAAGATAAAATTTATAAAATTTCAAAAAGTGGGTATTACTATTCATAACGGCTAGTTTGATTAGTTGTGGTGTGTTTGAACTCAAAGTTACGTACAACACAAGCTATTGTATTATTCAAAGGAAAACGTACCGTGGAAGCTTGGGGTGTTACAAACCATAATAAATTACATTCATGTATATAAAAATTCTTTTATTTAATATAGAAAGAAAATAATTTCTTATCCAAATAAGATATTGAAATAATATTTCTATTTATAAAGAGAGAATAGTAATAATTTTCTAATTCTATAACAAATCAACTATATATACATAGACCAGAATTTTAAAATTTAAATGATGAAAATATTTAACCATTTCTAAAATATATATCCTCTTCCCCTTTCATTAGTACTCATATATTTCTTAGTTTGTGTTTATAAGAAAGAAATATAAGATGCATAATAAATATCCCTTATGATTCAAAATTATAGAAATTTATTTCTATAACATTCATATCCATATTCTCATAATTAAACTATTTGGTAACACTTATAATCCATACATGGAAATCAGCTATATTATAGGCCTAATATATTCTAGATATAAACTATTTTTCAGGGTGCATGATATTATCTTCAACAATAAATATCTTTAGATGCGTATCATATTTTATATAATTCAAATAATTAATTTTATTGAATATAATCTCACTAAAAATTATTACCCCTTCTATAAAATCAATTTTGTGGTAATACATCCAAATATCATTATATTGTTAGACAAATTTTTTTTCAAGTAAAAATTAGCTATTTAAGTAGGCCATTAATCCATTCCTATCATATTTTAGTTTCAGATAGATGATTGGACAACCAATTTACCTAAATATACTATATGAATAAATTCAATAATATTCAAGTGGTATTTAATCTCTTAGGGTTCCCTAGCTAAATTTCATAAATATCAAACAATGATATATGGTTACTAAAATCATAGTGTTGTCTATATCCAACATTACATCCACAATATATATCATGGGAACCCATCTTTATCTTGTACCTACCTAATTGGATTATTTTATTATTTGAATTTGTTTTCCTTGGAAGGTATCTCACACAGAGTTTTTTATTGTTTTCTAAGTCTAATTGTTTCCATATTCATCCAATGTGTGTCATTTATAATTGTTTAATCCCATGTAATCTATTCATATCATGAAATTCCAATATATAAGAATTATTCTATAGATATATTTTTTTAATTCTATTCATTTATAAAAATTAATATATTCCAAAAATATTATTTTATAATACCTTATAGAACTCATTGTTTTTATTACTTACCTAAAAATAAAATTTGTGTATACCTAAACATATCCACATGTGTCCCATTTATAAGTTACATAAAACCATTTAATGTAAAGTTTTGTAGTCATAAAAATCCAAAATCCACATAAGAGGAAGAATGGTGTGACTAGAATCCATTCAGCACTTTCCTTAGATAAAGCTTAATCCCTTGGGATAGTGAGAAGTTAGACACAAAGTCCCACAATCCATAAATCAATACACAATAGAGATCTTAATTCCAATACATTTTTAGAACCTAATAAGCATAAATCATATCCAACCCTTATTATTCAAAACTATAATAACAAATCGTACTCTTGGTTAAAAACAAATATTTTATATAATACTTAAAATGTTAGTCTAATATGCATGGTATAACAATTTTAATAATTAGTTTAATCAATTTAAACAATACAATACAATATTTATAATATGAATTTTTTTATATTTGAATAGGGATTTCATAAATTATAGAAAAACTCATATATTTAACATGAGAAACTATAAATTAGACAATAATAATATCCAAAACCACTTTTTATTTGGTCCAAAGAGACATGTATTCTATGTAGGCCTTTTAATCCCATGTTGAGGATGGTTTTTGAGAAAAAAAATCTTATTTTTTTGAAGACCATAACCAATCACCATTGTTTAGTTTCACTTCCCAGCTCATTTTTGGACAGTGAATTGGTTGAGGAACCCTCCTTGAACTATGGAATCATATATAATATTAATATTTTTCTTAATTTTATAGCCACACCATAAACCATAACCAGTAAAAATATACAAAGACTATATTTGTACTCATGGTGGAAGTCCCATTTCCATAGACCATGATGTTTTTATTTAGAAACAACATTATAATAACCTAGAAAATGATTCCTTATTTTATGATAAGAAAAACTAAGATTTTTTTTTCAAAATTAAATTATTTTTATTTAAAGTTTATATAAACAAAAATTTAATATCATAAACCATAAATATTTTAGAAAACTATCATTAACCCTAACAAGGTTTTATAAACATGGTCATGGTTCTTGAAAAACATAGATACATGTTTTATATTTTGTGTATTCATTAGACTATTTCTTCATCAGTAATGGTACTAATACCACTAAAGGTATTTTGGTACTTCTTAATTTCCAAATGTAGTGTAGGAAAGAAAAAATACCTCTTATAAGATCAATTAGGGTTGGAAATAATGATATAAAATGAAAAATTTTAAACAATAACACCACACTATCCTTGATTTGATCTATTCTAATAGTGATTTTGATCATTTCCCCTTTTTAATAACCAATAGGTTCATTCATAAAAAGGTTTCCACTATTCACTAAAATCACCACATTATTTGGTTAGACCCATTATTATTCTTCCAAAGCATTCATTTACCTACTCATAGAAGGAAAATGAAGAGAATGGAATTGAGAGAGTTTTGAATACATGAATAAGAACCAGTGTGCATGAAAATGCTCATTAAAATTCCTTAATAGACCCATTCATCAAGAAAATTAGTCCTTGATATCTTAACTTTTCATATATTATGAAATGAATAACAATTGGCATTAAATATTGTAATTTTTGTAAAACCCACTTCATTGATTATGTGATTTTTAAAATTCATTAAAAATAAATTATTTATGTAAATTTCATTAAATTATGTGTCAATAAGACTAATGGTAAAAATAATTATAATTATAGGTTCATCCAAATTCTATAATATATCATTCATCGTATACACTATAACACTATTTTAAAAACCATGGGCAAACACATGCCATGGTGTATTGAATCTCACACTATCGTGGTTTTTTGGTTTGGTGATTATTTTCTAAAAATATTTCCCAAAATAATTTTTTATGTCTATATTATATTAATAATGTTAATTCTAAGCATGTGGTAGTAGGTTATTTAGATTCTGTTTGATTTATGAACTAATTCATAAACCATGATAGGGTTACATCTTCCAAAATATGGATTATGTTTGATCTTGGTTATTGAAACTAAAAAATGGTTATTATTTTGGAACTACAAAGGATATATTTTTTCTAACATTATTATTATGATTACCATGCTCATTTGGCTTATTGACACATCTTCTGATGAAATTTTAATTGATTATTTACTATTAAATGATTTTAATAATCAGATTACTAATGAGGTTATCTTTTATGATTTATAATAGTGAACGAAAAAAGTTTGATGTTTTATAAAATATAAAAAATTAGAACCCAATAAAATCCTTTAGTTAATAATGTGGGCTTCTAAATTTGAGTTTTTAGACCCCATTTGAGTAAATTGATTTTTATTCTCAAGGTAAAAAACTCTACAATCTCTCATATTCAATCAATTTTATAGGATAGATACTATATAATTTTTTAAGTAGAAGTGGTCCCATAAAAATATCCATTGATTCTATTAGTCATTGGATACCTTTTGAGGTAAGAAACCATCTATTTGTTTTTAGTACACTCAAAATAACCTCATTGTTACATATGATTCTTTAGGGATAGTGTGCACTTGTTTTTTGTTTTTAATGGAATATTTTTAATTAATTTTCTAATAGATCTATAATTTTTGGGTTTTTAGTTTTCATATGCTACTTTTGATCCATGATAAATCTTATAAAACACTTAAGAGTTATTAAATCCATTTTCGGTGAAGAATTGATAATATTGAAATTGGAAAAAATGAAATGATTTTGAATTTTTTTCATAACTACAGCTTAGGTTATAAAACCACCTTACATTTAACAATGCTTTTTTAAAAAAATTGTATAGTTTACTTAAAAAATCATAGTTTATTTTTTTGGAAATAATAGAATGTAATTTGGAAAAATAACTTGGTTTTCTCAAAAAATAAGGAATAATTTTAGATATTACCATATCTTGGTTTCCTAAAAACATCATAGTTTATTGAAATGGGAATTCCACTTGGAAAAATCATATTTTTGTTATTGTATGCTGACTATGGATTATGATATGGCCATATAATAAAATCAGATTTGTGTTGTAGAATATTTCACAGTTCAAGGTAGGTCCTTTAAGAAATTAAATATTTAAAACAACATAGGATGTAGAATCCTATCAATATTGTTACTCATGTTTTTGAAAACAGCCAAAAAATATCAAAAACATTCATCAAAACTGGGCCTAAATTATCATGTTGAATATTAATAACCATAGATCATATAAATAGTGATTTTGATAGATGTTTTTATATATAGTTATTATAGATAATGTTTGATATTTCAATTATTATACTATTTATGATATCCCAATTCATGAATATAATTTTTATATATTATGAATGTTGTATTATTTAATTTAAAGTTTCTATGATTCTTTGTATAATTTTCATTCCATGTATGTGATAGTTTTTTATTAAATATGATATTAAAGATTTAGTTTTCATTCCACCAAGACTATGTTTTTCTATTTTGTAAATTAATTAATTAATAAGATTTGGCTATTGTTTATACACATTAATAATTACAATGTTTTTGAATTAATTCCTCTCTTTATTATTTATCGATGGATGTTATGAATTTTGATCAAACTTCTCATTAAAATAGGGAATTAGGATTTTCTTAAAAAAATGTGGTTTTTTTATCTGAAAGATAATGCTTTATAAGGTAATGATTTTAGTTTCCTATGATTATAGAAATTTATATTAATGGTTTTCTTGTAACATATGAATATACATCATTTTTTAGAATCCTTGGCTCGGTTTAATTCCATTATCACCGAAATAGGTTCTTGATACCTCATGCTTATATCTACAAACATCAGAGGCTTCCCAATTTTTGTGAGGGTCCATTCATTAAGTGGTTAGACTATATAATATTCAAAAGTAGTATGAATAAATTATAGATGATAAAATAATAATAATATTTCATCACAATATAAAGAATAAGTGGAAAACATTTCTAGTACCATCAATAAGTAAATAAAAATCCTATAATAAATAAAAATGGGTAATGGTAATGTCACACAATAATAATGTTATAATAGGATCTAATATGGAAATATTATATAAAAAATATCCCAAAAAATAAATAAGATATTGTGGATGATAGAAAAAAATAGTCTCAATCCCAATCCCATTCCCATCTCCCAGCTCTTACCAAGATCCACATCTCATCCATAAAAAACAAGGCCCTTGACCCTTTACATATCATGAAATATAATGTTTTATTGGATACCATGGGGATATATCAAGGAAAGATTATAAATCATAGGGAACCACTAATGGTGTCTTCAAATATATCCAGTAAATATAGATGTAATAATAATGTGATATTCTCATAAGTTAAATATCATACAATGATGATAATAATAAAAATTTCACACCCATGATTATTATACAACCAATTGGGTGTGATGTAACACCCCGAGCTTCCATGATACGCTTCTCATTCAATAATGCAATAGCTTGCATTGTACGCAACTTCGAGTTCTAACACACCGCAACTAATCAAAGTATCCGTTATGAATAGTAATAACCACTTTTTAAATTTATAGAAATTTTATATTTTAAAATGGACTTCATTTTTGTATTCCTAATATTGAAATTAGCCTATGTTGAATTTTTTGTAATTTTCTGAGAACTTCCAAATTTTTATGAATAGTGAAAAATACTTAAAACAACTTTTTTAATCAAAATAATTTATAGTGATAAGTTATACTATTGAGTGGTTTTAAAGTATAATTAGAATATATTTTTACCATTTTATCCAATGGTGTTCATTAGAATTAATTTCACTTTGAAATTGGACATAAACAATTGTCAATCTTTTGATATAAATTGTTTCTTAAAAACACGCTATTTGTTGTGACAGCGGGAATTAATTATAAAATTAATTAATGCAACTTATATGTTTTGAATTTCATAAAATAGACATCATTTTTGAATTTGGAATATCAATTATAGCTTAGGGTGAAATTTTGGCATTGTTCTGAAAAACTTCAATTTTTGATGAATAGTGAAACCACTAAGTGGTAGTTAAATAACTGATTTTTCGTTTAAATGAAATATTACCACTTCTGTGATTTGATTTTCAAAAATCTGACATACATGTTTTTCATTAAGAAGTAAAATGTGGTTCAATGAGATTAAAATAATTTTTGGTGAATAGTAACTTTTAAGTTCTTAATCGCGATTAGAGGTAATTAGTGTAGTTTAAGGTAAAAATAATGTTTTAATAATATGAGATGAGCTTGACACATGTCCTACCCTCATTGGATGTGCCATGGCCGACAAAGAAAATCCATGGGTCAACTTGGGGACCCCATGGATCCACTTTAGTTAGAAAATGACATAAATACCTTTTATTTAATGTTAAAGTAAAAAATGACACAAACATGAAATGTTTTACTAAAACAATTTTTACATAGGGTTATACAAGTCATATTTTTGACTATAAATATTAATTGGAAATCTAAAAGGATTTACTACATTATAGTATTTTTTTTATAATTTTTAGACATTAAATAAATTAAATTATTTATGACATCATGATGATGCAGCGATGACCCCATTATTTAACGATTTAAATAAAATGAGAAGATAATGTAAAATCCAAGGCTTACACTTGTCCAAAGCCTATTGGATGAGGATATTTCGAACCCTTATCACCTTATCCTCGAATTATACAAGTGTGGGACCTTTAGAATCCTAAAAGCATTGTATAATAGAATAACATTTCATTACTTTCCAAAAGTGCCCCTCCTCTCCACTTATAAAAGGCCCCCACCACTCCCACCTTATTCATACCTTCAAGCCATTTGGCTCAGCCAACCTCTGCCCAAATACTCTACCAACATCCCTCACTTACTCCTAGAAGCCTCACTTTGGGCAGAATTCTTTCCAAGGAAGCCTTTGTCTCAAATCAAAAAGAGTTACCTGATTTTTAGGTAATGTCTTCTCTAATGTTGTTTTGTTTTATTTAGCTTCTCCAACCCCTTAAACTCTTTTTATTCTTTTATTTTGTAACAACACTAGTATCTAAAATATACTAGGAAGTTGTTATGATAATTATTTGGTTTACACTTACACACACCTACATCTAATGGTTAAAGAACATACTGTTTCTGTGGATGGAGAATTTTTGCCTCACGAAACGATGATTGTTCAACACTCATATAACACCTCTAATGGTGGCCATTATGATGACACTATTTTTATATATGATATATATTATGTTTTTGTTTTCCTTATTATTTCGTATTTTTCATTTATGGCATACCTTTATGGTTTCCATTATGGGTAAACGCGATATTTTCATTTTAGGAAGTGCGGACTACCGCCCCCTCAAAGTGATTTGAATCGTTAATACCATATGTGGGATGTATAAAGGATGGAGTAAATGATATTATACACTATATTATACTGTAATTATATTATACCTTTATATAATTATAACATCATTCCATTAAATACGAAATAGAAATGAAAGTAGCGTTCATGCGTACGTACGGCTTACCATCTCCATGAACGGTGCATTTCATTTCTTACCTCTAAATGTTACGTAATATTATGAATGAATGTATATACTTGATATATATGATATATATGATATCTACATCATGAATATAATTCTAGATATAATGGATATTTCACCACATGAACAATTTGTAATTATAAGAAGTTTATTGTAGACTCAAGTACCAAAGATCGACAAAACGACCGTTATTAACTTAAATAATTACATAATGTTCATAACATTGTAATAAGTGATATAAAAAGGATAATGAAATTGAAAATGGTTCTTAATAAGGTAGATATTAACTCTAGTTTATTATTCAAGAGGTTAAAGAACGGTTGAGTCAAGTCGAACATGAGGTAAGGGAATTCCTTAACCCAACTTCCATTCTTTGGGTTAATCTCCTACTTTCAAATTATGTCATGATATTATTATGTCTTATTTTGTATTTTTACTTTATTTATGTGTAACTATAGTGAATACACATAATAGATCTATTTTATTTTAAAAATGATCTTTTTAAGGACTTCGTCTCAATCTCCTTTCATTGAGGCATATTTGGTTTTATACACAACTTTCTTTTATACGGTGTATAAACCCCTTTGACTTTTACGTTTATTCAAAAGGAATCTTTTTTATACGAAGCGTTTTACTAAACGACAAAAAGGGAATGTTTTTCTTTCCGTACATATGCGGCGACAATGACTTCTCCACCACCGTGACCATTATTTGAGTTTCGGCTTCCTCTACAAGCCATAACTGTTTTTAAATGATTTAAAAAAAAGAGAGATATTTCTCTCAAATGTATGAAAATCTAGTGAAAATGTATAGGTATTTAACGCAAGCTTAAAAATGTTGTTAGAAAACCTGACTCTCGAGTGTGGTAGACAAGAAGGGATTGGGCGTGGACCCATCATGGCCTGCAATTAGTCGAGCAGTCTCAGAATTAGTTATTTTTTTTTCAGAAGCTTGCATAATGTTTTCAGAAAAACACTGGAGTATATTTGAGAAATTTTAAATGTAAGTATCTTCTAAAAAATTAAACTGGTATTTTGATACCGCAATTAATTTCAAATGGTATTTTAAAAAAATGGTATTCCTAAATGTTTATATACCATTTTTCATATAAGGAATGCACTGGACTTAGTAAGTGACGGGTGGAGCCCGCTATAGCTCCTCGATGCATCGGTAGGTCTCATGAGACAAACTAGTGTCTTGGCACGAGGCCTTGACAAAATCTTATTTTTGGTCTTGGCACGAGGCCTTGGATATGTGGTCATGATAGTCTGGCATTATGAATTCCATCATTATGAAAGTGGTTATTGATATTTCATGTGATTATTCGACCAGTAGAATATCCATGTGAGTAAGTAAATGGAATTATTTAATTTTATTTTTGCCATATTATGCTGAAGTTCAAGTTTAAAAAGGATTTTGTTTTAGTTATACATTTCCTTAAATGTTAATGTTTATTTATGAAAGCTTCCGCAATATTGTTATCCTTACTGAGCATCTGAGCTCACCCCTTTCAATGTTTTAACATTTTCCAGGATGTGAAGAAGTATTTTAGGAATGACCTACAGGGATAGTCAGAAGAGGATATGAGTGTGGACTATGAAGACTTTGTTATTTTAGTTTTTCACCTTATGTTGTAATGTAACATTTATGAATGTATCTAGTGTTTCCAAGGCTACTAAACTAATCGGTCTTTCAAGACTTGATATTTTGTGATCATGCCAATGTTACTAAGTAATGCACCGACTCTGGGTAGCTGGGGTCGGGGCGTTACAGTTGGTATCAGAGGCAGTTTAGTACTAACCTTGGAAGATATATTTAGATAAACTCTGATTAGAGCACATAGCCCGAAGATAGACTTTAAGGATTAGTATAGAAGAACTTCCTATAATTTTGGTATTATAGAGATTTTGTGAGTTTTCCGAGCAATACATCCATGTCTGGATACGAGCAGGTAGAGGCGGCTCTGGCACAGATGTACCTAGGGGTAAAACCCGAAAACACCGCTTTGAGCTAGACTTGAACGGGAACTAGTGCACGATAACGGGCCTTGCTGCACTCTTGGTTACGACACTCCCGAGGGATATGCTTAGGATAATTCTCGTTTTCTTTACAAACCACTATGAACGGTTATGAGTATATACTTACTCAAAGAAAACCTTTTTATGATTATGGATTATATCCATAAATAGTTCAATTTATGTTAAGTGTTTTATAAGTATGGAATTATGTATTTTGATTCATAAACTAATCTAGTTTATGGAATTGTATAGAAATGGCGTCCAGTAGAAGGAATGTGAACTCCATCAATACGTATGATCCAAAGAGTAAGAAGGATCATATCTTTCATGGTATTAAGCCAACATTTAGAAGGGAAATATTCTCCCATGTGTTATCATCATATGAAGAAATAGTATCATGTTTTAATAAGATAACTAGAGAATTCTATGAGTCTTATGGATTTGAAGGGATGAAAGAGAAGAAAAGGATGGAAGAGAGAATGATGGATAAAGGGACGAGGGAAAAGAAGAATTTTCCAATATGTGATAACTGTGGGAAGAAACACCTTGGAATTTGCCTGAAGGGAATGGGAGTTTGTTATAAGTGTGGAGAAAAAGGACACCAAGTGCGTGACTGCAAGGGTAAGAAAAAGGTTTCAAATGTACAATGCTTCATCTGTAAGGAGTGGGGACACTACGCGAACCTATGTTCAAATCATCAGAGTATTCCCCAAATGATGTTATTGGATAATAATCAAGTTATGATACTACCACAGATGAGGAGGAATGATTAGAGTTCTTATGTTGTTATTAAAGAATTTTGTAATTTGAGTGTTGCATCAATGATGTACTGGTTATAATAATTATGGAGTATATAAGGATTGTACTGCAGTACTATTTCATCTAGGACTTGAGATTGTGTGGAACCAAGAAAAGTGACTCCACAGTAGGTTAAATTTTTGGAAAATATATGGTTGAGAGAAAGATAAACCATAATATGGTTCTGATACCAAGATAGTGATTTTGGAATAAGACATGATTGATTCGGATAAATTATATTGGATATTCTTAACATCCTTGAAACTAATTAATGATTTGTATACATTTTTGGATATAAGGAGTATATCTAGTTTTCTATAAGGAATAAGAGATCATGAATGTAATCAATAAGGATTTATGGTAATACAGTATGTTTCAGTGTTTTAAAAGAATACATGATGAAGGTGTTCAAATGTTGTTACGCAGAAAAAAAAAGGAGCTTCATTATGTTTACCTTCCTCATAAAATCTGGACTGTGAGTCGGACAGAAGTATTTTGGATAACTATAAAGGTTGGAATGGATTATATTTTACATTGGATACTATTGTTAAGGTTATTTTTGGATATTTATAAAAAGGACAACACGCAGACCGAGTGACAACCCATCGCGTCGGACAAAGCTGTGGGAATCGAACCCACAACCATAGTGCGATTGGGATTAATCGCCTACCACTGGACTACGTGAAGTCCCTGGTTTTTACAAAATAGTTTTTCTAATCAAAATGTTATGTGTTAAAATTTGTAACCTTATACAATTATGATAAGTATAATATTTTTGAGTTCTATTATCTTTTTAAGTGAAAGATGAGTTGAAGGTTGAAACTCTAATTGTCAAGCATAAATATATATATACCTATCTCTTATTCAATGAATAAATTAATTCTTAAACTTTAGTAAAAGGATATTAAAACAAAAAAATGTGTTATCCTAATACCTTATGTCTTGTTGAACTGATGATATTTTAAATCAACATGGATTGAAGGCTTTGAGGCCCTCAATTTGACAGTTGATTGTGATTGATGACCTCAATCACTCCCTACAAATATTTACGTTTTTCCTCCAATTATATGTCTCTAATTTCCACCAATTTTCTCCTTATCGAGATCATAATTTGGTGGTGACTTTCTTATTTCCATTTCCCTCTTATTAAGACTAAATTTTATTAACCTTATTTCCGATGTGGGTTTTCCACAAAGGTATTTTCTATTTTCAACCTTTTATTTTCCAAGAAAAATTTCAAATTGCGAGGATGCAATTTATTGAAGGAGGGGAGAATTTAACACCCCGAGCTTCCATGATACGCTTCTCATTCAATAATGCAATAGCTTGCATTGTACACAACTTCGAGTTCTAACACACCGCAACTAATCAAAGTAGCCATTATGAATAGTAATAACCAATTTTTAAATTTATAGAAATTTTATATTTTAAAATGGACTTCATTTTTGTATTCCTAATATTGAAATTAGCCTATGTTGAATTTTTTGTAATTTTCTGAGAACTTCCAAATTTTTATGAATAGTGAAAAATACTTAAAACAACTTTTTTAATCAAAATAATTTATAGTGATAAGTTATACTATTGAGTTGTTTTAAAGTATAATTAGAATATATTTTTACCATTTTATCCAATGGTGTTAATTAGAATTAATTTCACTTTGAAATTGGACATAAACAATTGTCAATCTTTTGATATAAATTGTTTCTTAAAAACACGCTATTTGTTGTGACAGCGGGAATTAATTATAAAATTAATTAATGAAACTTATATGTTTGGAATTTCATAAAATATACATCATTTTTGAATTCAGAATATCAATTATAGCTTAGGGTGAAATTTTGGCATTGTTCTGAAAAACTTCAATTTTTGATGAATAGTGAAACCACTAAGTGGTAGTTAAATAACTGATTTTTTGTTTAAATGAAATATTACCACTTCTGTGATTTGATTTTCAAAAATCCGACATACATGGTTGTCATTAAGAAGTAAAATGTGGTTCAATGAGATTAAAATAATTTTTGGTGAATAGTAACTTTTAAGTTCTTAATCGCGATTAGAGGTAATTAGTGTAGTTTAAGGTAAAAATAATGTTTTAATAATATGAGATGAGCTTGAAACATGTCCTACCCTCATTTTATGTGCCATGGCCGACCAAGACAATCCATGGGTCAACTTTGGGACCCCATGGAGCCACTTTAGTTAGAAAATGACATAAATACCTTTTATTTAATGTTAAAGTAAAAAATGACTCAAACATGAAATGTTTTACTAAAACAATTTTTACATGGAGTTATACAAGTCATATTTTTGACTATAAATATTAATTGGAAAGATAAAAAGATTTCCTACATTATAGTATTTTTTTTATAATTTTTAGACATTAAATAAACTAAATTATTTATGACATCATGATGATGCAGCGATGACCCCATTATTTAGAAATTTAAATAAAATGAGAAGATAATGTAAAATACAAGGCTTACACTTGTCCAAATCCTATTGGATGAGGCGATTTAGAACCCTTATCACCTTATCCTCGAATTATACAAGTGTGGGACCTTTAGAATCCGAAAATCATTGTATAATAGAATAACATTTCATTACTTTCCAAAAGTGCCCCTCCTCTCCACTTATAAAAGGCCCCCACCACTCCCACCTTATTCACACCTTCAAGCCATTTGGCTCGGCCAACCTCTGCCCAAATACTCTCCCAACATCCCTCACTTACTCCTAGAAGCCTCACTTTGGGCATAATTCTTCCCAAGGAAGCCTTTGTCTCAAATCAAAAAGAGTTACCCGATTTTTAGGTAATGTCTTCTCTAATGTTGTTTTGTTTTATTTAGCTTCTCCAACCCCTTAAACTCTTTTTATTCCTTTATTTTGTAACAACACCAGTATCTACAATATAATATGATGTTGTTATGATAAGTATTTGGTTTACACTTACACACACCTACATCTAATGGTTAAAGAACATATTGTTTCTGTGGATGGCGAATTTTTGCCTCACGAAACGATGATTGTTCAACACTCATATAACACCTCTAATGGTGGCCATTATGATGAAAATATTTTTATATATGATATATATTATGTTTTTGTTTTCCTTATGATTTTGTATTTTTCATTTATGGCATACCTTTATGGTTTCCATTATGGGTAAACGCAATATTTTCATTTTAGGAAGTGCGGACTACCGCCCCCTCAAAGTGATTTGAATCGTTAATACCATATGTGGGATGTATAAAGGATGGAGTAAATGGTATTATACACTATATTATACTGGAATTATATTATACCTTTATATAATTATAACATCATTCCATTAAATACGAAATAGAAATGAAAGTAGCGTTCATGCGTACGTACGGCTTACCGTCTCCATGAACAGTGCATTTCATTTCTTACCTCTAAATGTTACGTAATATTATGAATGAATGTATATAATGGATATATATGATATATATGATATATACATCATGAATATAATTCTAGATATAATGGATATTTCACCACATGAACAACTTGTAATTTTAAGAAGTTTATTGTTGACTCAAGTACCAAAGATCGACAAAACGACCGTTATTAACTTAAATAATTACATAATGTTCATAACATTGTAATAAGTGATATAAAAAGGATAATGAAATTTAAAATGGTTATTAATAAGGTATATATTAACTCTAGTTTATTATTCAGGAGGTTAAAGAACGGTTGAGTCAAGTCGGACACGAGGTAAGGGGATTCCTTAACCCAACTTCCATTCTTTGGGTTAATCTCCTACTTTCAAATTATGTCATGATATTATTATGTCTTATTTTGTATTTTTACTTTATTTATGTGTACCTATAGTGAATACACATAATAGATCTATTTTATTTTAAAAATGATCTTTTTAAGGACTTCGTCTCAATCTCCTTTCATTGAGGCATATTTGGTTTTATACACAACTTTCTTTTATACGGTGTATAAACCCCTTTGACTGTTACGTTTATTCAAAAGGAATCTTTTTTATACGAAGAGTTTTACTAAACGACAAAAAGGGAATGTTTTTCTTTCCATACATATGTGGTGATAATGACTTCTCTTCCGCCGTGACCATTATTTGAGTTCCGGCTTCCTCTACAAGCCAAAATTGTTTTTAAATGATTTAAAAAAAAGAGAGATATTTCTCTCAAATGTATGAAAATCCAGTGAAAATGTATACGTATTTAACACAAGCTTAAAAATGTTGTTAGAAAACCTGACTCTCGAGTGTGGAAGACAGGAAGGGATTGGTCATGGACCCATCATGGCCTGCAATTAGTCGAGCAGTCTCAGAATTTGTTATTTTGTTTTCAGAAGCTTGCATAATGTTTTCAGAAAAACACTAGAGTATATTTGAGCAATTTTAAATGTAAGTATCTTCTAAAAAATTAAACTGGTATTTTGATACCGCAATTAATTTCAAATGGTATTTTAAAAAAATGGTATTCCTAAATGTTTATATACCATTTTTCATATAAGGAATGCATTGGACTTAGTAAGTGACGGGTGGAGCCCGCTATAGCTCCTCGATGCATCGGTAGGTCTCATGAGACAAACTAGTGTCTTGGCACGAGGCCTTGACAAAATCTTATTTGTGGTCTTAGCACGAGGCCTTGGCTACGTGGTCATGATAGTCTGGCATTATGTATTTCATCATTATGAAAGTGGTTATTGATATTTCATGTGATTATTCGACCAGTAGAATATCCATGTGAGTAAGTAAATGGCATTATTTAATTTTATTTTTGCCATATTATGCTGAAGTTCAAGTTTAAAAAGGATTTTGTTTTAGTTATACATTTCCTTAAATGTTAATGTTTATTTATGAAAGCTTCCGCAATATTGTTATCCTTACTGAGCATCTGAGCTCACCCCTTTCAATGTTTTAATATTTTCCAGGATGTGAAGAAGTATTTTAGGAATGACCTGCAGGGATGGTCAGAAGAGGATATGAGTGTGGACTATGAAGACTTTGTTATTGTAGTTTTTCACCTTATGTTGTAATGTAATATTTATGAATGTATCTAGTGTTTCCAAGGCTACTAAACTAATCGGTCTTTCGAGACTTGATCTTTTGTGATCATGCCAATGTTACTAAGTAATGCACCGACTCTGGGTAGCTGGGGTCGGGGCGTTACATGTGACCATACTTATTTAGGAAAGTAATAGGGTCTCTCTGAATATATCAAATAGATACTAAGTAGGAATCATATCCCATGACGTATCAATAGGGAATTTCACCCTACCATATAAAGTAAATAACTCAAGGACTGTGAATCATAATAAGCATTTCATAAAAGTGGGATACCGTCATGTGATTTCTAGAAATAAATACATGATTATTAAGATATAATAAAATGTTACAATAGTGTTCACAGAATCAGGATAAAAAAATATAAGTGATCATAACATTCTTCATAAATAACAAAATAGTTCACATCAAGACCCTACTCTATTAACCAAGAGGAAATGATATCCCTAAATATGAGCATAACCACAAGGTCATAACATCCCTAGTCCGAGGAAACATAATAAGAGATGGAATCACATCCCACAATAACAATTTTAATATGATATTCTCATACCCTTCCATGGAATCATAACATCATGGGAGGTATGTCCCACTTAAATTTAATAACATCAAGACATGAATAATGACTCATCTTCACCATCATGATGTTCAGATGGGAATTATCTTTAATAGCATATTTGGATTGTCATCTATCAATAACAGGGAAGTAGTCCCTATCATAAACACAACATATAATGGTAATAGTGTCCCTCATCATGAATTACATATTACATCATTTAATCTTATCTAACTATATCCATCATTAGAAAAAATGGAATACCACCCCATTTACACAATCGAAATAATTCCTTGACAAATTAAATGAACCAATACACAATATATATTAAATTTATATTATAGATAGAAAAGAATTCAACAAAATATAATCCCAATATTGGTTTGTTCGACTAATACTCAACATAATTACAAGTCTCAAATTAGGGTATAATATTTTTGGTGAAAAATATGCTACTAGGGAAGGAACAATCACCCCAATAAATAATAAAACAATCCATAAAATCTATAAGAAACTTAAAAGTTCCACATAGGCATATCCCCAAGACAAACCCTTTAAATTAAATATCTATAATTTTTAGAAGGAGTTAATAGGTACCAATATAGGTTAATTATGTCATAATATAACCCAAGAATCCCCCAAGGTGTTCTAATAATAAGGTCAAACTAAATTTAATTCAAGCCTATGTCCATTAGTGGAAATGAAATCAATGAATGAAAATAGTTGGACCTATCATGGCCATATACATCCATACCCAACTTGAAACACCCAAGATTTTACAATATGTCTCTTTTTTAATAAATTTAATATATTCAACATCTTATGTTTCATGTAACACCACGTTTAAATAAATCACAATCAATTATTATGTGGTAAATATAACCTAGCCATTAATTTTATGAAAACAAAAATGATTATTTTTTAAAAAAATATATTTTTTTTATACATTAATAGAATAAAATTAATTGTTTATCAACTAATTAAATATAATAATAATAATAACAATAATAAAAAAATTGTTTTCTAAAAACCTATTTTGTTGCACAAAATATACTTATATAATAATTTGAATTAGTCACTATTGGTGAGTTATTTTAATGAAATGTATATATATTATATTTTCAATCAAATTTTTTATCAATCATATAATATATTTACTATACATGTGATAAGAATAAATCTGGTTTTATTCTTAAAAAGGTCTTTTTCAAAGATGTAATATTAATCATTTTTTGTGAACTTATTTTAAATTTAATTTCTTCCACTAAAAGGTATTGAATTTGACAAAATTAATTCCAGATGTTGAATCATGTGGTATAAATTAAGTAACAACGACCCTTTTATTATAGAATGGATAAATTCTTAAACATCTTGGATTTATGGAATATATCCAGTAATCTATGGAATAAGTAATAATGCATGCTTTCTAGAAGTATTTATGCTAATTCATTTTATTACCATGTTTCAATAGAATATATGATGAGGGTATTGACATGTATGGAATGCGAAAACCAAGAGAAACATTGTCATATATTGGGGAATTAATGTTATGTTGATTTTGTGAATATCTTTATAATGATTTATATTTTCATCTGTTAAAAGGGTTATAATGTTAACCATTCAGAAAAGTTTATGTTAAACATCTGATGAAGTATTTATGAACTGAGTCTGTATTGAAACCCCTGGTTAAAACGCTACTTAGTGATTAACATTATTTTAAGTATTTCCATCTTATTTATTTTAGAAATTATATTAGTATGGTTTTAGAAAAGGACATTGTGTATGTCAGGTGACAACCAATGATGTTCGGCAAGGCCACGGGTCTTGAACCCATGGCTGAAGGAAGATAAGGTTTCACATCTACCAATGGACTACATGATTTCATGGATAATGTATCGTTATTATTTATTAATACTTACTTGTGATGAAATATTAGTGTTACTTTTTATGTTTAGAGATTAATGTATAAACCATATTGATTTTTAATAATAGTTAGAGGTAAATTGTTATAAATTTCATTCTTTTATGGGACTTAAAATATGATAATAGTGTATTTTAGTTCTTTGGTCATCAATTTTAATTAATATACATCAATTTATTGAAGTAAGGGATGGATGATAAATAGTAAAAATTAAAAAAAAGAATGAAATTTTTTATATATAAATATACCAAGTAAGTATATTTCATTTTATTCTTCATCAAAAAAAGAATTACTCAACTTTAGTATAATGATCAAAATAAAATATGATGTCCTAATAACTTAATTTTGTTAACCAATGTCCTTTTAAATCATCACATATTTATGTCTTTGTATCCCTAAATTTTTCTTTGATCCTTCAATTTTTTTTTATTGAAGACCTCAATAACTCCCTATAAATATTTAAAATTTTACTCCATGCCAAATCTTTACTACCAATATATGTTCCCCTATGTGGAATCCCAATTATATGTTACTTTGGGTAACCATTGTGGTTCAAATATTCCCTTAAAAATGATGTTGTAGTATTCATTTTTTAATGTGGGTTTCTATGAATGAAACATTCAAATATTAAAACTTTGATATCCTAAAAGAAATTTGGGGATGAAATTCGTTTTAAGGGGAGTAGAATGTAACACCCTAAGATTTTGTGAATTATTATTTTTCAAATTAATTTTTATATTTTTTATTTCACAAAACTCTGAAAATAGTTTTTTTATTAAATCACTAATTCAAACATTTCTTTCACGCATCACCAACCTAGTGTACGTTACATTACAAAAACTCATAAAATGATGTAAGGAACATCAACTCAACATATGTCACATGTAACCATGAATTGGATTAAGTTACACACAACATAGAGGTTACTATGAAATGTCATTTTAGTACTATAATTATTTAAATTAGTTAATTAAAATATAGCCATTAAAATTAGTAATATAAATATTAATAACTATTTTAAAAATATTTTTTATAATGGTTTTATATAAATAAAACATATTGATAATGAAATAAATAATTTTTGGTAAAGACCTTATATGTTTTAAAATACTATTTTCTAATATAAACTATGTTTTTTATCCATCTGTAAAAAACAATAATATTAATTTTAGACACATATAGAAATTTAATTTTATAAAATAAAATTAATTTTTGAATTTAAAATTCCAAAATTAGTTTAGTTATAATTTTTTGGATGTTTCTAAGAAACATAATTTTTATAAATAATGAAAAATAATGCATTTTAGTTAATAAAATCCTTTTTGTTTAAATAATTATTAATATTAAATTTTACATTATTTTTTTAAAGATGAATTAGATCAATTATACATATATTAATTCCATTTATTTCATTATAATAAATTTCCCTTTGAAATTTAATATAAAAACATAACAAATTTTTTAACATTGTTTTCTACTTTATAAACATGTTATTTCGTCTCGTCTGTGAGAATAACATTAATATTAATTTATTTTTTCTTCTATGAATTGAATTTTGAAAAACAAATATACACCATTATAATTAGTATAATATTTAGATTATAATTTGATCATGCTTATTTTTCACTAAAATTATTAGTAAAAGTGATTAAAATTAATCATGACAATTAAGGTCAAATTAAGCTTAATTAAGGACTAAACCATAATCTTCGGGGTCCAAATGACCTATCCACTTGTCCAAAACCCATTGTATGGACATATTTATGAAATTAAACTTACATTATTGATTTATTGAGGATTTTTATGAATTTTTTAGGAAATAACACATATACACCAAACATGTTTTCAACAATTCCATGCGAGTCCTTTTTCTTTCCCTATAGAAGGCCACCAACTCTCCCACTTCTTCACACCTCTCAAACCTCTTAGGTTTTTCTAAGATCAAACCAATAAAATTCTAAAAATATATACCTTAATACTATAATACTATCCTTAGGATGAAAAAATTACATGTAATCCTTTTGGAATAAACCAAAATGAGTTACCTGATTAATAGGTAACCTCTTCTCTCAAGATCCTTTCTTTTATTTTCCTTCTCCAACTTGAAAAATCTATTTATTCCATTCCTTTATAATAACAACCATATATTTAATATACCATGATATTTTTATTCTACGTATTATACATATATTTACAAACACATCCATCTAATAGGTAACAACCACACTCTTTATGTGTATGGCGAACTATCGCCTCACTAAATGATGATTGTTCATTTTTCCTTTACTACCTCCCATGGTGGAAATTATGATCGACAAGATATTTGTATATGTAATATATTAAATTTATTATGTATTTAATCATATTTATTATTTGTTAAAACACATATCTTTTTAATTTCCAATTTGTGTTAATACGATAATTTCGTTTGAGGAAGTGTGGACTACTGCCCCCTCAAAGTGATATGATTCATTCATACACTACATGGGTTGTATTAAAGATTGTTTTAGTGAATATATATTATATATATGATATAATAAACCTAATATAACAATAATTTATATATATATATATGTATATATATAATTATATATACATACATGTATTGTACATCCTTTCAACACGACAATTAAACATAAATAGAGTTTATGTGTACGTACGACCAACTGTCTCCATGAATGGTATATTCGATTTCATCATTATATATTATATATACTATTATAATATCTATTTAATGTATATAATTATATTTATATCATTTTTTATATTCTGTAAATCATGATATAAGTATAAGGATCAAAGATATAACAAATTAAGACACATGTGAAAAACAATGTAAATGTTCCCCGAAGCGTAACCTTAACACGAAATTTCTAACCATAGCTTAATATAATGTCATAAAAAATCCATATATGGTATTAGATATAATAATATAGTTATATAAAATATGTATAATAAATTTATATTTATTATTAAGGAGTTTTGAACTAGTACGACGTGTGTAAAAACACAAGGTAAGAGATTTTCATCTCACTTTTTATTTCCATGTGATACATGGTTTATTCACCACCCTTTCTTTTTTTGTTGTGTGTATACTACACATTGATTTATTCTATGATAAATATAAATATTTTTATGGTTATTTAAATATACATTCTATTATATTTATTTAATGGGGTAATGATTCCATTGTTACCAAATCGGTAAAGTAATTTTGGTCTCAAATTGCATTCTCTAGGACACTTGTTTTGTTATGCACCTATGTTCTTTAACAAGGTATATATGATTTCAATTGAAATTTTATATAATTAATATCCTTGTTTTCATTATATTTTATGCTTCGTTAAATTTGGTTTTCTTACATGAAAAGTATGATCCCATGTAACCACATGGTAATAGTTTATTAAAACAGTCTCATAGGTTTTTGAGATTGTTTATGTTTATGTTTACATTGGGGAAATATTATGATAAATATATTAATAACTCTAATGAGTTTTCTTATACCCTGGTTATTCGTGAAATATTCATGTATTGGTTTAATTTTTCTACTCTTTGTTACATAAGATAATTAATTAATTGTTTTTAATAAAGCCGAACATTACCATTTTTTCTGTCAGAAATCTGTGTTCCTTTAAAAAAAAATTTCTGAAAAGGGTTTCCAAGAATATTCTAATAATACACTATGATAATTGAATTTAATTTTTATCATTTATAAATTTTACCAATTTTTTCAAAGAATCTTCTTATTGGTATCCAAACTAGGCATATTTCTAACCATTTTACTGTGTAAAAGGAATATTATTTTTACCTCGTTTGACATGTACTAATTTACCCATCATCAATTCTTTGAAGATTTTTTTCCATGTTTAAAAGGTTAATTTGTAACAATTTTTTATGAAAAATAAATATTAAATTAAATTGTTTTCAAAAGTATTTCTCGATTTTATTATATGTTTTTAAGTAAAATGGTTTTCAAAATGTTTTATGCTTTAAATAGAATTTTTAAAACAGGAAATTATATTTACTACAAAAATATTTTCAAAAAATCATTCCATGTTATTTTCAATCTAAGATAACATTCATTGATGTTAATAATTCCCCTCTATGAAATCATCCAAATGTTTCTTTCATATTCATTATATTAATGGGTTATTCATAATGTCATGGTCTTTATGAAACATGTTTCTCTTTCTTGGGTTATATGTTTGTGAAATACATTTCGCCTTAATGGATTATTATTTTGATGAAATGATTTTGAAACCTGTATCTTTTTCCAAAGGATAAGATATTTTTATATTTTTATGATACCCTTTTCCATTAATGGGTTAACATATGATAGTTCATGATTTTGTGGAACATATATGTATAATTTAAAAATGAGACAGGTGGGACCTATATCTCCCTCCAATGCATTAGTTAATGATAAGTTGTATATGTGTTTAGATGGTATACAGTTTATAGACCAAGGTATAAAACAAGAAGGTACATGGTGTGTATCCTAATACTAAATGTAAGAGGGTACACATATTCTAGACCAAGCCCAAAAAAAAGAAGATACATGGGTTGTAGCCCAAACCTAAGTGTTAGAGGGTACACAAATTGCTAGACCAAGACTGAAGCAGGTACATGGGTCGTATCCCAAGACTAACAAGTTATAATGGTCTTGGTAGGTAGCCATGTCATAAAATTTTATATTCTTATATATATTCCACAAATTACATGGATTATTACTATGTTATTCTTTCATATCTTATGTTCTTTATTTCCTTATAATTAATGACTTAGGAACATCCAATATTTATTATGATCTATAATATATAGTTTGTGATCTTAAAATGTTATACATAGGTTCCATACCATTTATTCATGTTATACTTATGCATTTACTTTATTTATACTTACTGAGCATCTGATCTCACCCCTTTTTTATGTTTCTTTTCTCTATGTTGAGAAGAGAGGTTTTAGGTTGAAGTACTAATGGTGGAGATCTTCATGGTAGATTTTTAATTTCTTTCATCATGATAGAATATTTTGTTTCCATGTTTCTAAAGACACTAAACTATTATAGTCCTCCAGTATGTATTTTTGTAATGTACTAAATATTCATATTAAATGATGTAATATCCATGTATTTTACGCATGGGTAGCTATATGAAAACTTCCTTATATCTATCTAGAAAAAAGAAAATCATCATATATTTATATAAAATACCATGAAAGGTTCTATATGAATCAATATCTGATTACTAATATTATAGGAAAAATAAACCGATATGAGTTGAAACTCCCATGAACAACCAAAATCTTTGACAAATTATATTTTCATGTCCACTAGGGTAATAGGAGTATTATTAGATTTAACATTGGTTTGAAAATGATATGTATTACATAAATACACCTAAGTATCAAGAAACTTCTATAGTTCCTTCTATATGTGAGATTTAAATCAAGCATCCTGATCCAAAATGATACTCATTGACATGATAAGCATATGTACTTACTCCTAGACATATAACCCACCTAGATCATCATAAAACTAGATCTCTTTGATCCAAAGGACATGTTAATCCTTGGTCAACTTGGATATAGTAAATCATACCAGATCACATTTATAATATGACCATAATATATCTATCATAAAATACATCATCACATTATCCCATCTTCACTTAAGAATGGGTGATGAATGAATCATATTAATGGGTCACTAGTTTCCATCCTTCACTAGATGATAGGAAACATGTCTCATAACAAACCCCATCATGTATTCCATTATCTCATGTTACTATTACTTCCTATGCATATCTAATGTAATCCCTGGGATAAAAAAAATAATATCAGGAAATGTGAATTCAAAATCATCCCATTTTTTATTCTTATTTGAACCCTAAATCTATTTCAGACATGATGGTTGTCATTATTATATTAGGGATAATAAGGTGGCATATCAACACCATGGATACTATCTCTCATAAATCTATAGTATGATTCAAACAACTGACTATCCTTCACACCCTTGAAGAACAAGGATATAAAATCCACAGACAAAAGAATAATTATACCTTGATACTTTCGAATATCGAGATACATCTCATTGAATAGGATTATCAACATCAACTCAATAGAAGTCTCATGAAACCCATGATCATAAATCCTTTTAATAAGTGAATCAGCCCTAAAATTCCACTTTCCAGTGGTATATACCATTTTGAAGTTGAAAGACCATAGGTACTCAATCCATTTCCACTACTAAAGTATTAGTTCAAACTAGGAAAAGTTATACTTGAGTATTTCATAGTCAGTATACATAAAAAAATATCTCACCTAAAAGGTAGTTTCATGTAAATATCAATGTTTTCACCACTATTTCTAACTCCAAATACCATGTCCAATAATTATTTTTATATAGACTCAACATCCTTGATCAATAAGAAAATACCTGAAAATATTAATACATCCAAAATCCCAAACTAAGCTTTGATTATTTTTAATAGAGTTTATATTTATTACATAGATCAGGTTGTGTCAAACCCCATATAGATTTAAATCATCACATCAACTCATTGAATCCACTCTCATAATGATCAAACCACTCAAACATTATCCACATCATAGTTAGTGTTTTCATCAACACTGCTAAATGGGTGATGTCCTAAATGAATCTCTTGTAACAGTTTTCCTATCCTAGGATGCTATATATCTCAAAAACATTATTTGGAAGATCTCAAGAAACATTGACTTGACCAGTATCATGGAAAACTAATATACATTACTCTAATATTGTTTTCCCTAAGTAGAATACCCCAGTGATCTAGAACTGAAACTTCCAAAGTGTGTAATAAATCTGATTCTATGTCAGTGTGCTCAAAATGAACTCCAAATTCTAATCATGGTACCCCATTTACTAAGAGTACACTAGTATATCATTGATGAAAAACACCCCCAAAATAATCCATATATGGATTTTAGACCTTATTCATTAGATTTAGGAACACTATTAATGCATTAATCAATCCTATAGATTTCTCAATATAAACATATAGGCCATATAATATATTTAAATTTTTATGAGGAACATTTGAAGGAATCACATGTATTTGATGATACCATGATATCAATTCAATATTAGAGAACCACTTAGCTCCCATCAACTAGTTGAAGAAATAATTCATATGAGGAAGATTATACTAGCACTTGACCATCACTTGGTTTATCCTTTGGTAATCCCCACATAAGAATAATGATTCACCTTCCTTTTGGGGAATAAAATAAGGGCATCAAAAAAATATTTGATTGGTGAATAAATACTTTTTCCTTAAGATCTTGTAGTTTAACCTTCAAATATCTATTCATTGTAGGATCCATCCTATAAGGAGTAATGGATATGGGATTTGTACCTTGCATAATATCAATTTTAATCTTGACTTCTCTCTTGGGTGGAATCCCCTAAAATCATTATAAAACATATCCTAGAATTTTTGAATTGTAGGTGGAAAAATCATTTAATATATATCTTAATATTTTTGAAAAATAATTGAAAATTAGATTAGAATCACCCCAACCATCGATGGTCAGGTCCAGAATATCCTATATAAAAATCTCACTCACCGAAATGGGTATAATAATCACCCTCAACAGATATTAATGACACCCTCTAGTGATAACACTTGATGAACTCTTGTTCATGATTCATCCAATATATACCCAAGATCATTTTAAATAAATTATTCTATGACATAAATAAATCCTTGATATTCCTATATTTATAGATCATGATGGAATACTCAAAACATATATTAATACCCTTAGATCAAACTCTTAAAGAATTATTCGTAAACATTACCCTATATGGTTTCTCAATGGTAAACCCTAGATCACTAGCATATTTATTAGAGAAAAACAAATAAAATGAACCTATATCATATAAATTAGAAGTAAGGGTAGATTCTATAATGTCTGCATTGAAAATTTTTAACACCCCCTTATCACAGTCAATAAGTGTCAGCTTGAAGAAATGAAGCTATTTTAACACCAAGAATTTACTTTTTCTTCCTATAAAATGACTACCCTTATGAGAATCACTTTTCTATATCTAATAAACCTAATAATGATGATTAACTCTATTACCATAATAATTGGAATAACTCCAACAACCACCCTATGGTAATTCAGTTGATCTAGCCACTGATCTATGATCATGTACATCACCACAACCACTAGATGGATGATAAGAGATGTTCTTTAAATTTTTTAGATGTTAGTCACATTAGGTTTTTATATGTAAGACTTTGGAATATTTATAGTAATATTTTTGAAGCCACGCACTGATTAAGTGTGGAATTCAGTGGTCCAGAGAGTCATGGTGTGGTGAAATTAAAAATATTAACTAAATTTTATCATGTATGAGTATTATTTTGTTAAAGGTGGAATACCACACATAATAGTCCCACATCATAAATATGAGACCACATTTGAGTTTGGAATGTGGTGATTATTGTAGGAGTGATATAAAGTTTGTCTGCATCTGGTTCTTGGTTGAGGGTGTGTTTGTGGGGTGTTAAATAGAATTTAATTAATTTAATGAACTTAATTTAATAATCCCTTAACACCACTTTGGGTTATCATGTGTAGCTAAGAATATAAGGAACCCCCCAAGTGATGGATGAAACAAGGCTGAGCTAAGGATAATAGGTGACATCGATCCCTATTTTTGATACCAATCAATCCTGGATAATGTTGCAGTATCTTTAGAGCCTAGATATGCACTCGAAGCATCAGTGTTTCACCATGAGGTAGTATTATTTAAAATATTTATATCCCTAAAACATTTTATATGTTTTTTTAAGGTTTTAGTGCCCTATTATGACTTATAGAGATCCCATAGGGGTGGATCTGCCAGGTTTAGGAGAAATTGGGGTCTTTTAAGTGGATTAGAGGGGATTCCCATCAGTATCCCCAATCACATGGAGTGTAGTGTAGTGAAGAATGTGTAATGTATTATTCCCACCTAGGGATGATGAGATTTGGGAAGTACAAGTTGGGTAATTGGGGTATACATCATGTAGTGATCCTAGACTGTGTGGATGGAGACATGGGTAGGCATGCCATGTAAATGGAGATGGTCATGTGGAAGTACACAACTATGTACCTGAGAATGGGTTGAGAACACAACCATGTAGCTAGTTAGCTAAGACATGATGTGTAACATGGGTAAACACCATGGGTAGACATGGCCAACCTTCCATGTATTGGTGAAGACACTCCCATAAGATCAGACAAGGTCACATACCATGTGATGTAGGGCACACACCATGTCTATTCTAAAATAAAAACTGAGTAATGAGAGAGGACATAGTTTGGGGTCAGTTCTAAGAGAAATGTCATGTAAAGAGGGTACACATCATGTTTGCCTCTTTGAGGCCTCTCCCTCATGCATCAATGACTTATAGACTCAGATAGAGGCCTGTGACTAGACTATCCTGAGTAGTTTTTCACATTGGATGTGATGGGGGCCATAGTTTTGCTGTACGAGATGTGACATGATGTGATATTAGTGGGTTACATGATAGTGAAATATAGACTATTATTAGTTGAGTGATTTAACTTGGTCTATCCTTGTGGGGGTACAGAATAGAATTGCATCCTCAACACAAAATGGTGATCCCATCAACAAGATGATCTTAGATAACAATGTTCTATTCCTATGGGAGGTCGGGGTAGGATCCTCTATTTTATCAACTTCCCTAGGTGGGGTTTGTGGTAACATAATGTATTTCATACATAGGGAAATGATCCCCTATCTACTAGGTTATACAATCATGTTTTGTTTCATCATTTATTATACAATCCACTGCATTTTGGGTGGTTTTAGTAGAGTATGATGTATTATTTTGAGTATGATCCGCTAATCAATGGTTTGTTCAAGTGGGTTTTATGACATCGTCAAGAGTATGATCCCCTACTTGGTGTTTGGATATAGATTTTCTTTTTTTGATATCTCCCAATGGACCTCTCTATGATCCCATATCTATGTATCATGACATTGGGACTTTATAGGGTTTTGGATCCCCCAATGGTCCTAGATGTGATCCCCTATCTGAGTGACAAGATCTCTAGAGTTCTGTATTGGGTTATTTGTGTACCCTAGTTGTCCTAGATGTGATCACCTATTTGTGATACAAGATCTTCAGTGATTTAATTGGGGTTAGAGGAGTCCCTCATAAGGGATGGGTGAGATCCTCTATATGTGAATCTATATTTAATAAACTAAAGTGTGAATTTATTTAGGGAAAGAATAGATACATCTGTTCTCGTAGGTGTATTCTACCTAGGATATTAGGGATGTTCCACTAGCCTTATGATAATCGATGGGGAATCTTCTATTAAATGAGATCCATTAGGGATGCAAGAGCTGTTATTGATGGGGTAATATTTCCTAGATGTTCCATCATTTATGGAAGAGGTTTTTCTGATGACTGATTTCTCTTGGGTGAGTTATATCTACAATAGTAGATCTCTTGGAGTGAGTTCTCCTTAACAAGAGAAGCCACAGATCCTCGACATGAATCTTATGATGGCATTGAGGTTGGGACCTCATGAGACATGAATTTTAAGATTAGTATATCTATGTTATTATGGTATTTCTTATGGATATGTAATATTTATTGATTAACACACTCTGTGGATAGATGAATGTTTATTTCTAGTTGAGGATAGGTTGAGATGGATTTTCTTATTCTCTCTCACTTGGATTTCATCCTCTGGATTAGTTTCAAGTCTATTTTTTTCCTTTCAATTTCTTCCTTTTATATTTGGATTTTAGGGAACCTAATGGGTAAATTTATTCTCACCCCAATATGGGCTCCTCCCGCACGTTTCATTTCCTGGGAAAATGACCAACCTTTTGACATAGTCATAGGAGGACTTGTAGTAGGTAGAGAAAAGTGAGATAAATAGACCAGGGTGTTTACCCATTCATGACTAAAGTTTGTACTAGTGGTTTCATTTGAGATAAGTTCCCTCTTTCTAACTAGGTTACATGCATTTGTATTTTTTATGGGATTTTATTTTTTCCTTTAATGATTTCAGTACTCTCTTTGTACTTTGATTGTGGGATAGATGTATGTATTAATATTGCATCAATAGATTTATCATCTCTAAAAATTTTCATGGTGATATTGGTTTGTGTGTGCATATAGGTACCATAAGTGAAGGCCTCGAATGAGTTTTATTTTCCTACTCAGAACCAGCACCATCCCCTTGCCTATTGTAGGAGATTTTAGGCAAGTCACGGCTTAGGACCAAGTAGTTTGGGTTATGATAGAGTGGTATCAGAGGAGGTAGTTCCTTAAGACTAGAGTTATCTAGTAATGAGGTTGGTTTGGGATTTATGGGGACAGTATTTATGTGTCTTAAATTTGGATTTTAGTAAAATGAATCTAGTTCTGTTACAGCGGACAATAAATCTATTCACCAAGATTTGGATAACCTACATGTTGACCAAGAGTATTTAGGCTCTAGTTGTAGGGAAATTTTTGTACATCAATGATATAGGAATTGGTTTTTGGTTTTTTAACCTCCTTGAGTGGGATCCGAAAATATACTCTTTGAGGATGGTGCTTATTGATTATATTCTATGATACCACCACAAGAACAGTGATACAGGTTTACAAAACAATATTGAGATGATGATCCACCTAGGGATGAGACTTTTTTGAATGGCACTGGTCATATGGTGGTACCTCAGCGTGGTCCTCTAATTGAGCCCCCACTCATGGAGAGGCAGATTGTGATGGTAGTTTAGGTGGAGGATGCGTGTAGCTTGAGTGAACTCAATGAGTTCCATAGGTATAAACCTTTGAGTTATCGGTGTGAGCTAGACCCCTAGATAGATGACTACTATCTTGAAGTTAACACACATGTTTTCTACTTTGTGAGGACTTTTCCCAATTAGATAGTGGTCCTAGAGGTGACTCTTCCCAAGGGCTTAGTCAGATGATCGTGGTGTGTGGTGCTGGAAACCGATAATGAGATAATTCTCACATGGTTAGAGTTTTAGTGGCTCTTTAGGGTAGATTTTTATATATAAACATTGATATTAATGTGCATCCTAGTGATTTTTCATCATTGGTATGATAACATATTAGTGGAAATGTATTTGGTGAGGTTCATAGACCTTTTGAGAAACTCCCTAGATATGGATCAAGATATATTTTTTAGATAATGGAAATTAATGTATATAATATTATGATATATCAAGTAATTTATGATATCATTGTGCATTCCCACCTACACTGTGATGCTTGGCCGAACCATGGTGGCGGAGAATTTTCTTGTTGAGAAGTCTCATTGTATTGGTAATAGGAACACAAAATATGAGCCCTTAGAGGTTAGTAGTTGATGGAATGCTGAAGGAACATGGAATGTGAGATGATTAAATATATGATCCTAGGATAGAGGGATTGTGGCTTAGGGATCCCATGCTTGATTTAGTTATCCAGTGGAGATTGATTTTTTCACTTGTGACAGATTGAGACATCTCATGTGAGATTTTCCGACCTGCTGTGACGATGACATTGAGACAATTGATAGACCACCCTAGAAGAGAAAGTGATAGGTTCATGAAGTAAGGAATGATGGATGAAATGGAAGTGGAGTGGGGAGAGAAACATTATGTGTAATACTGTTCAATCAGTTTCTACCACCACCCATAGGCGGTCCATGCCAAGCCCAGGGATCTTAAATATGGAGAGAGAGGGAATCTGTAGGGTATAAAGTAAAATGAAATGAAGGCTATAAGGATGACCGAAGGTTTTCTTTAGGTCCATTAAATTTTTCGAGTATTATTTTTAGTAATTTTGGTGAGGTACTCTATACATTCCACTTCTTCCTTGAGTATTATCCCAGGTGATGAGGGGTGTCAGTAGAGCCTTGTCAGGGTGATGTTTGACATATATTTATACTCATGTAGTAGTGGGATTCTTTATCCATAGGGATGAATTATTGTGATATAATAAAAAACCATGTGGGTTATTCAGTTCCACATAAATTTGATTGTGTTGTAGTGTGGTGGATGAGTTCCTTTGACTTTTGTTTTTGGGGTAGTTGGGATGTAGGTGTCGAAGCATGCCCTATGTATATCCCCTATTAAAGGATTAGTGATAACAGTGGATCATTTTTCTTGATACATATTCTTGGAAACACCGGTAGACAAGATTAGTGGACATGCACTCCTATCAGTAGTGAAACCTAACTAGTGTGGAAGGAGAGCCTCACATAGAAGTTCTTTGTAGAAAAAATGGGTTCCTATGATGATATTCAATGATATGTATTGGTTTCCTATCATCCATGCTCATATGGTTTCCACCAATGGGTGTGGTGGTGTTTTTGGCATGTGGGGTGGAGCTTTCCTCCTTTTGGAGGAGGGATCCCATGCCAAGAAGGAAGATATCATGTGTGGATGTAACTAACTTTTATCAGATGGATGTAATGACCCTTGGAGTAGTAGTTTGATGAGATTTCAGTTTCTAGATTTAATAGTGGAGTTGAGGACATCTACCCTAGGACATGGCAAGTTTTCCTCCATACCAATAGTTGTATTCTACATAAACTACCACTGATGGACTACCTCGATATTGAGTTAGCATATCGTTTGACTCCTATGGAGCTTCATGAGATGTGGTGTAGTTATAGGTTTGTAGATGAAGGGCTAGTAAGACCCAATGTATCACTTGTTCATTATTTTGTTGTTAGTTAGTACCCTTAGGGGCTTGAAAAAATAGAGGAACATGAGATGTCTGAGGATGAAAAAACATGTCTCAAGTTGATAGGGTTTACGCCTCCACTTTCTCAGTGAGGCATGGAGGCACAACTAGGTGATTTTGTTCATGAGGTCTTACATGACTGGATATCCACTGAACATTATCTTTATGCATTTTTCAATGGATGGGAGTATATTGACCTTCCAAGAATTTAAAATGACACAATTAATGTTGTGTGGTGAGGTGTTGAGGATGTTGGTTACCTTTGGTTATATACCCAGGATAAGGGTTGTTATTCCAAGTAGAGTGAACTACTCAGGTTCTAGAGAATATAATTATAGTTTTCATGTTGGTGTGGTGAATTTGTCAACCCACCATTGGTGTGTCACCATTGAGGCCATGTTCGAGAGGATCTGTAGGTCACTGATGTTCTGGCCAAATCTAGTGAGAGAAAATGTTTTTGGGCCTAGAGTTTGTTCTAGAAATGGATATTGAGAGTGTAGATCATACCAGGGAATATGAGGACTTCCATTTCACATCTATATCTACTTCAGGTTAGTGAGGTGGGGTATCGATAGAATCTTTTTCCACAGTTAGACATGGAGCTTGGTTTGTTCCACCTACTGCAGCTATGGATACACATGCATTCTTTATTTCATAACATCAAAATGAATTGAGTGGGACTGGGAGTGTGGTTTGGATTTTTTGGTTCCCCTGAGTGCATGTTTTTATAGAGTAGAAGAACCCTCTAGTGAGCTCTATGGAATAAGAGTTCTAATTGAGTGCTCAGTTTTCTCCCTTGTTCCCAGGTCATCACGTTTCAGGAAAAAAATATTGAAGTTGGGGAGAGTGTAGAATATTTGGTTTTTCATGTAACAATTTAGAATATTTCTTGGAATGTTTTTGAAGTGTAGCCTTGAGTTGGTGTGGGATTCCAGGGTCTGGAGAGCCTCAGTACGTCGATGTTAAAATTATTAAATATATTTTATCACATGCTTAATTTTTTTATTAAATGTAGACTAAATAAATATTAGAGTCTCATATCTCAAATTAGAGACCATGGTTGTGTCCTTAAGGTGGTGTTTATGCTAGGTGTTACATAAAGTTTTTATTTTTCAATAACACCCTAAGATTTTGAGATATATATTTTTCAATTAAATGTAAGATTTTTAAAAAAATTCATTAGATTAAAAGATTATTTTTTCTTACATTACATGAAATACTGAGTATATATTGTGTTATATGGAACAATATGTTTATCCTCTGTTACACACAATAATAATAGAGTGCACGGCACATGACACCAAGCATCAATGAACCATGAAATAATATTATGTAATATATGTCCATTATAAACTATCTAATAAATAGGATATTATGAATTATAGAATATAATCTATGAAATATAAATATAAATTTTTTCTCTCAAGAAAAATTTATTTATAAATTCCATGTAAATAATCAATAAATATTATGTAAAGTTAATATATTATTTGAAAATATTTTTTATAAAAAAATTATTTTATTAATTTTATTAGAAAATATTATAAGTAATTTCTAGATATTTTATAAAATATATTTTAGAAAATGAACTTTATTTTCTAAATACCCATATTGAAATTAACTATGGTGATTTTTTTGGATTTTTTGGAAAATGTTGATTTTTCGGAGAATAGTGAAAATACCATTTTTTGTAAAAGTGTCACTTATTTTAAATAAATTAATTAATATAAATTCCCCATATGTCTTAATGAAAAATAATTACTTTTTTAATTATATTCAATCCACTTAATTACTTTTGTATCAATTTTATATTGGATTTTACTATATATTTATTTCTGGGATAAAAAAGGATTTCTTTCTGAAAACTGTTTTAAAGGGAATATTGTTCCTCCATTCTAATTAATTAGAAAAATATAATGAAGAATGTTTTAAATAAATGTTATATATTATATATCAATAAATTCTAATTTATAATCATACATTGGTAATTATTAGACATATAGTTAATATAAATCATCTTATGCTTAAAAACATACAATTTGTGAAAACCTGCTTTTTCATCACATCTGAGGGTTTTTTTAAATGAAATTTTATGGAATTTTGATAAATGTATTTTAAAAAATAATTTAATATTTTTAAATCATAATATTAATGTAATATTAGGGTAAATTTTGTGATAATATTCAGATTTTGTTTTTTGAGGATTTATAAAAAATACAGAAAATTAATTTAAATTTTCATATTCATTTAAATTATTTATAAAGATAAATTATAAAAAAAATTATTTTATAGTAAAATTAGTTCAATTATATTTCAATTAATACAATTTAATAATTTTTAATAAATTTAAAATTGAAATTTTATATAAAAACATTGTAATCATTGAACATTTTCTCTTTGAAAACAATATTTTTCGTCACCTCAGTAGGATTAATTATAAACTCAAATTTTCCTATTATATGAATATAATTTTAAAAAATTTATTATATATTTGGAATAATCACAATTTATATTTCCTAATAAGTTCAACTTAATTTTTTTCAAAAATTAATAGTGAATGCAGTAAAAATTAACTACCTCTGTAAGGTAAAAATGGGTTTATCAAGGGTTAACCTAAAAAGACAATGGTAAAAATGACATATACACATGTATAAATACTACTATATGGACTTTTTTAGGCCTTTGAAACTATAATGATTTAAAATGTCCCATTTTGACCCTTTTTACATATGTAAAATGTTGTAGAACTCCATATTTTCCAAAAATACCAAATGTGCCATCTCCCCAACTTATAAAATTCCACCCTCTCCTCTATTATTCACATGATAAAACACTTTTTGTTTCACCAATAACTAAACAAAAAAAAATAAAAAATTCACTAATCTCATCCTATAATCCTTATTTTGGATAGATATCTAACCCATGATGGTTTTGGTGCAAACCTGAGGAACATACCTAAGGAAGAGGTAACATTCATCAATGAGAATTTTTCTTTTATTTATTCCTCCACATCCATTAATTATTATTATAACGTGATGATATAATAAAATTATAATATTAAATTTAATTATTTAATGTTATTTTTAGGTAATTACCTATAACCATTTCCACTTAAATCAAATGGATTATGAAATCACCGTTCATGTGTACAACATACTACCGGCTCGCAAACCAATGTTATTCCTTTTTACATTACCACCTCTCACTATTTGAAATAATGATGGTTTATTTTTTATATATTATATTAATGATATTATTATTCTTCTCTAATTATTATATCACACATACTTTCATGATTTCACTTTGTAGGAATATTATAGAATTTCTCATGTGTTTGGCGGATTACCACCTCACGAAGCGATGTGATTAGTTCATGATTTACATGAAATATAATAAGGATGATTTTAATGAAAATAAGTTATTTATATGAAATAAATATTTATTTTTAAGTATAAAAGATAATTTAGAGTTCTTTATTTCAATTCAAAAAGAAAATCTAACCAGTGATCATGCATACCTGGAGCCTTCTGTATCTATGGATGTTGCATTTCATTTCGTTATCTCAAAATATTTTAGATAACTATAAAAATGTATTTAATGAATATATATGACATTTATATAATATTTAAAATTATTTATATTATTAAACAAAAATTTAAATTATATTTACAAAAATAATAATAAAATATATACAAGAAACCCAAAGTAGTTATTGCTGAAAACATGACTTTAACATGTAATTATTAATAAATGTGTAATAAATGGTCATAAAAACAATATTTTGTTTAAAATATATGAATATGGTTCTATAAAATATATATAATAAATTTATATTTATAACAGAGAAATTTCTTAATGTGTAATAATGAATTCATGTCTTAATTAAGGGATTTCTAGTCTCTCTTTTATTTAGGGGAGACATATGAAAATTCACCACTTTTTATGTGGTGTATATACTACACCATTGAAATGTTATATCATTAATAACATTATTTTAAGGATATTTAATGTTTCATTTTATGTCATACTTTAATAGTGAGGGTAATTTAATAGATTACTAAAGTGGAAAGTGATTTTTGTCTCAATTTTCCTTCTTTGAGATGTACATTGTGTTGTGCTCATATATTCTTTCACGAGGTGTATATACAACCCCTTTGAAATGAAATATCATGATTTTATTCATCATAATTATATTATATGTTTTAGTTTATGTTTCCCCAAAATGGGGCTTTTGATTCAATGTTACTAATATGGTAAAATTTTTATGTTAAAATCTCATTGTTTATCAGGATTGATTATGATTATACATATAATGATGAAATATTGTGATACATATCTCAAAAATTTAGTAATTTTTATTCTATCGTGGTTATTTAATTATAATAATAAAATTTCCTTCATTTTCAAAACATTATGTACTCGGGATTTTAAAAGAATTTTCTTATGAAAAATATTCTTTTCAATCAAAAACACATTTTTTTTCCAAAACCTTGTATTCTTTGAATGTTTTAAAAAATGTTTTAAAAAGTTATTTTTCAAAACTGTAAAGATATTTTCATAAATAAATATTTTAAATAATTTTCAAATCTTTCATTATAAGTTTTCATGGTTATTTTAAAATAAAAGAATTTTTAAAATTTATTATGTTTTAAAAAGTGTTTTTAAAGTAAAATTTATTTTCCTTATGAAATATTCCATGTTATCTATAAAAACAATTTTACATCTAATATGACATAAATTGATGTTACCTATGCTTTACTAGGGATATAAACGAAGGATCACATTCTTATTATTTTTACTAATGGTATATTATTAGAAGACGTTAATTAAACCCATTTCTCTTCCACGAGTTATACTGTGATAGAATTATTATGAAACCCAAATCTTTTTCATGGGTTATTATATGATTAAATGATGAAATTATTATAAGATATTTCATTTTTCTATAGGTTATGATATGATGAAATTATTATTAAATATATTTCATTTCATGCGTTATGATATCATGGATGTTTTAGGATCTTATGGAACACATACATATGATTTCAATTATGTAATTTGTGGGACCTATATCTCCCTCCAATTCATTGGAAAAATATTTATATATCAATATATACATAGTACAAGAATGGAGAGTGGTCCTCATTCAGTAAGGAAATTATCCACTATGATGGTCTTGGGAGTGAACCTTGAATACTACAATGTTATGCGTAGACCTATCTTTCATGTCAATAATGTTATGTGTGAACCGGATTACATGTTAAAAATTTTATGCATGAACCTAATTACATGTTCTTGATGTTACTATTGGACCTTTCATTAATTAAAATAATGTTATATACAGACCTTGTTGCATGTTGATAAGTTTATTTAAGGGTCTGCCTTAACATCCATAACTTAATGAGTGAACTTGTTTCTATTTATACAACTCCACAATGTTATATGATGATGTATATTACATAACTATATGTATTATTCCAATATTATGAACACATAGACCATGATATTTTATAATCTTATGATTCTTGTCTTATGAGATTCTAATATTTATTCAATGATTCAAGATTTTTATCATTGATATGCAGGTTATGATTTTCAAATGTTATTCTAATGTTATCATAACCTTAAGCTCGTGTAATAATTATGTGATCATTAATATCTCACTTTCATACCTTTAATGGGTATTTGAGCTCACCCTTTCTTAGGTTTCATTTGCACGGCTTATGAAGAAACGTTTTAAGAAGGGTATGTTTGTGAGGAGTAGAAAAAGGGAAGATCTTTGGGGGATATATTGAAGATATTTCACCAATTTAAAATATTATGTACCTAGTATCCAAAGAAACTAAACTATTATGGTTCACACACATGTATTTGTGTAATACATTGAATATTAATTTTTAAAAAACTAATATCCATGTATGATAATTATGGATTAATATTGATAGTATCAGAGGATAGGTTTAGTTAACCTTTGTAAAATAGGATGAGAAAACTTTAGTCATATACCTAGTTATATTTATAAGGGTATGTCTAGGGATATATTTGTAAGAATAATTCACAGGATGATTCAAAGTGTAGAAAAATGTATTGGAATTTTGGAAAAGTATAGAGAATTTGGATTCAAATAAATTGCATCCCTGTCTGGATACAAAAAGTGGATGTTGCTCTAGTACATAGGAACTTAGGGGTAATATCTCTAAAATGGGTGTATTGAGTTGGAATTTATCATTACCTCGGGCATGGTAATGGGCCTTATTGCACACATGGTTTGAAACCCTTGGGGAATATGATTAGGAAATTCACAAACTCATTATAAACCACCATGAAGGATTTAAATAGATTATGACTATGAATGAACTTGGATAATCCTAAGGTTTCATATATTAAACATATTGTTTTAGTATTCAAAAATCTAATAAGTTATTTTCATGATTAAATGGTTTTCAACTATGATTAATATTTCTCACACTCTGATTTTTGGTGTTAGTCAATTGTGGGTACTAGAATGAAGTGGGTTAATATTGAATGTGATAGAAAATTTTCTAATAAGTGGCCTAATGGGATGATAGTTGCAGTAAAGGATTTTGTGATTATGACTAATTAGTTATCATGGAACATGATTATAATTTTTCACCAAAACAAACTCTTAGACTCATCAAATACGATAATGATAGATTTCATTGAGTGTTTAGGTAGTGGAGAGCATCGAGGAAAGAATATTGAATTTTATAAATTTTGAGAATGTGGGAAGGAGCCCTCAATGGATCATCTTAGATGGATAATAAGATTTTTTGGGTGAGGAAAATAAGGACAAAAAGAAAGTAACTTCAAAGAAAAAATGAAATATTTTGTTAACAAAATGAATGAGAATAATGGTATCCTTTTTTTATCATTGACGGTTGAATGTTTCAAATATATAAAGTTGGGAATTATGAAAATAGATATTTTAAAGGGGAAGCTCTTGGAGAAAATCAGTAAGGTGGTACCAGTAGTGGCTATACTATTGATGATAAGGATATTACGAATGGAATATAAATCGAATATGGTTTTAAGGAATAAGATGATGAATCCTAGTTAGTGGCCTAAGGTGAGGTGGAATAATTGAAGTGTTTATGTATTATAATTAAATTATTATGTTATATTAATCATAGAATAGGATTTTTAATATAAGTTTTTCATTAATGATTTTCAAAAATATGTTAAATGGTATAGATGTAATAGAAAAGTGATTTAATGGAAAGGTGATATTCAGGGAATTCACAATATTAAAGTAAATAAAACACTTAATATGTTACTGATATTGAGATAATGATGTTGGGATAAAGAGGTGATTGATAGGAGTAAAATAAATTGGATAGTACTGATGACCTTAGAACTAATTAATGATTTGTGGAAAAAATGGATTATGTTATCTTTGAAGGAGTTTAAGTTATTTTTGGATTTAAAGAATATCTCAAAAAAATATTTTTTATTTAAGGAATATAGAATCATGTATATTTTCATTAAAGTTTTATGGTAATTCAGGTTATTAAAATATTTCAATTAAATACATGATGAAGGTATTAACATTATGATATGTGAAAATTAAGAGCTAAATCATGTCATTTATGAGATTAATGATAATATCTGATTAAGAATTTAGTGAACTTATTTCTAAAGTTTTGGATTTTAATATTTGGAATGGATTATAAGAATTTCCATTTATAAAATGTTTTATTTTTAACTATGGACATGCAATGTGGTTTTAATGTATTACTTCACTATACAAAGATTTATCCATATTGAACACTTTTGATAACAATTTTATTGTGAAGATAACTGAAGATTTGTGGAATGATTTATCATTCTATCTATGGATCCTATGATTGTTAGTGCTTCAGGCACAACATATTCCCCTTTATTTCTTGGAGTAATATATGATGTGGGGACAGATCTAGGAACAACCAATGTATGAGATTGTGCTTATGGAATGGAATGAAATAAAGTATGTATATCTTCTCATGAAAATTATTCAACTTTAGGAAGGGGATATTGAAATAAAATGTTGTCCTATTATCACTATTTTGATGATATCAATGACCTTTCTCACACCTATATGGTTTATAGAGTTCTATTCATTAGAATTCTCTTAACCAAGTTCTCTATCACTCTCCCTCGTTATTTGGGAGTTATTTTTCTCTTATATTTCCATGCTTTCACTTCCCACTTGAGTTCTCCTTTTTGTAAACCTCTTATGGGTTATTCCAGATGATCTTCGCACATCCCTTTATCTTTTTCAAGAGGATGTTTTATTAACCCTTTTTACAATGTGGGTTTCAATAAAGGAATTTTCAAATGTTAAACCATTAATGAATGAGATGAATTTTGAGAATGAAATTCATTTTTGGGTAGGTAGAATGTAATACCACAGGATTTTATGATATATATTTTTCAATTAAATTTAATCCTTTAGATAATTTTCAATTAAATTTAATCCTTTCAATATTTTTCATTACACATAACACTGATTTAGGATAACATTAAACGAAATACTGAGTTTATTTTTCTTTATATACAACACCAATTTGAGCTTATACTATATGCAACAATGATAGTGTGTGTGACACATGACACCATGCTTTAGAAAACCATGAAATTGTATTATTTTAAACATGAATATTATAAACTATCTATTAAATAGGTGGATATGAATTGTATAAACTACTCTAATAAAATATAAATAAATTTCCTACCAAATAAAAATTTATTTATAAATTTTTATTAAATAATCATTCATTTTTTAGTAATGTAATTCTATTCTTCAAAAGTATGTTTTCATTTAAAATGGGATTTATTATTGTTTATGAGAAAATATTATAGGTAATTTATAGTGATTTTTGAAAATTTATTTGATAAATTGAAATTTATTTTTGAAATAATCATATTGAAAGTATATTCTAGTGAAATTGACATATTTTTTTGGAAAAGGTTGATTTTTCATTGAATATGGAAAAATAACATTTTTTTGTAAAACTATCACTTATTCTCAATAAATTAAGTAATTAAAATTAAAAATTAGGTTTTAATGTAATATAAGTATTATTTATTTGTATTTAATCCACTTAATTAATTTTCAATCAACTATATATAGGATTTTAGTATAAGTATATTTTTGGGTTTCAAAAAGGGTTTTTCTGGAAATTATTTTAAATGGAATAATGTTTCTCCATTTTAATTAATTAACATAATCAATAATGAGTAATTTTTAAAATGAAATTTATAGATTTTATATCAATTAATTCTAATTTATATTCACACAATTATTTTTACTAGACATATAGTTCATATAAACTATCTTATGATTGAAAAAATACACTTCTCGAAAAACCGCTTTTCATTGCGTATGCGAGTCTTGTTTTAAATTTATTTTTAAAAATTTTTATAAAAATTTACAAAAAGTATAATATCTACTTTTTAAATAATAATATAAAAATTATCATAGATTAATTTTTTGAGAATTTTCTAAAAATATTTATTTTTTTATGAATAGTGAAAAATTCAAAATTTTAATCGAAAAATGACTTTTCGTTTAAATTATTTAGAAATATTAATTAAATTTTAAATATTATTTAATGTAAAATTAGTAAAATTATTTTTTAGTAATCCAATTTAGGTCATTTTAATCAATTTCATATTGAAATTGAATATAAAAACATTGTAAACATTAGAACATTTTATCTTTGAAAACCTGCTTTTTGATCATGTCTGTGGGATTAATTTTATATTAATTAATTCCACTTGTGTGTAAGGAATTTGAAAAAAAGTTATTTTATATTTTTAATCAGAATATTTTATATTATCTATCCTTTTCAACTTAATTTTACACCAAATTAACAGTGAATACGGTAAAAATTAATTACTGTGGTTAAGGTAAAAATGAGTTTGCTTAAACTAAAACTATAATGGTAAAAATAAATTATAACATTTTCAAAAAACTATTTATTTAATTATTTTTACCATTAAAAATTTATATAATTTTCTATTTTTACCCTGTTTAAAGTTGAAAATTTTGGGATCACACATTTCTTTTCAATGTGTTTCCTCTCCCCCACTTATAAACATTCAGCCCCTATCATCTCTACTTCAAAAATATTTATTTTTATTCCACCAATAAATGAATAGATATATTACTAATTTCCCTTATATCATCCAATATTATTTATTTTGGAAATAGACCATCATAGGAAGTATTTTTTTGGAAACATAAGGAGGATACATGAAGAAGAGGTAAAGTTAATCAACAAGAGTTTTTGTTTTATTTCATCCTCTACCTCCTCAAATTATTATTATACCATGATGATATAAAAAAATAGTATATTATATAAACATATATTTTATTATTTTATTTTAATTACCTATAAATAAATCCAATTCCATCGAATGGGTTTTGAAATCATCGCTCGTCTGTACGGTGGACTACCATATCACAAACTGCTGCCATTCGTTTTTTTTTCATTACAAACTCCCACGTTTGGAAATAATGATGGGTTTATTGTTTATATATTATATTTATAATATTAGTAAGCTTATGAAATTATTATATCACACATACCTTCATTAATTCCATTTTCGGTAAAAATGACAACGTTGCTCGTTTGTATAGAGGACTACCGTCCTGCGAAGCGATGTGATTCATTCATGTTTTACATGGAAGGTAATAATGATGATTTTAATGAATATATGTAATATATATGAAATAAATATGATTATTAAATTATAATATATCATTTACATTTATTTACATTAATTCAATAACAAAATGGGAACATCGTTCTGGAATAAGAATGACCTACCTTATCCATGGACAGTGCATATATTTTTTGTCACAAAATATTATAGATACTCTAAAAACAAATATAATGAATATATATAATATTAAATTAATGAAAAAATTTTAGATGATGAAACCATTATTGATGTAATATGAAAAAAATAAAAAGGAAAAACCTAAAAGAAAAATAATGCAATTATTTCCCAAAACATGACTTTAACATGAAATTTTCAATAAACGTGTAATAAAAGGTCATAAAAAATAATATATGATATTATATATATGAATATTATTATTTAATATATTTATAATAAAATTATATTTATTATAAATGAGTTTTAATTGTGTATTTTGGAAGTCAAGACTTAAGGTAAGGTATTTCTAGTCTATCTTTTATTTGTGGGAGACATATGCCAATTTGCCACATGTTTATTTCAGGTGTTTATATGCATCCCATTTGAAATATTATATAATTAATTCCGTTATTCTAATGATATTTTATGTTTTATTTTGTTTTATTATTTATGATGTATTATTACTCAGAATATTATTAATGTGGTAAGAGATTTTTTTTCTCAATTTGTTTCATTAAAACATACATAAGGTTATACACCTATATTCTATCACATGGTGTATATACAGCCCATAAGACTTGTAATATCATGAATTTATTCATAATAATTAAATTTTAAGTTTCATTTTATGTTATTTATTCATGGGCCTTACAATTCAATGTAACAAAAGTGTTAAGTGTCTTATGTTACAACCTCATCGTTTATCATGAGTATTTATGATTGCGCTTCAAATGATAAAATATTATGATCTAGATCTCAAGAAAATCAAGAATTTTATTCTATAATTGTTATTTCATAAGAATACATATTGAACTTAAATTTCCTCACTTAATATACAGAATATTTCCAAATAACGTTTTTATGAAAAATCATCTTTTCGGTCGAAATCTCTTTTTCTTCAAAAATGATGTTTTTTAAAGAATGTTTTGAAAAATGTTTTAAAAAATATTTTTAACAGAAGAAAATCTATTTTAATAAGGAAAAATTTTGAATTATTTTTAAATCTTCCATTAAATATTCTCATGGTTATTTTAAAATAAAATTATTTTCCAAATGTTTTATGTTGTAAAATATTTTTCTCAAATCAGAAATGATATTTTCCTCAAGAAAATTTTGAAATTAATTTTTAAATATTCCATTATATATTTTCAAGTATATTTTTAAATAAAATTATTTTACAAAAAAAATTATTTTTAAAAATTTTATTTCAAGTTAGAATGAATATTTTTCTTAAGAAATGTTTTAAATGATTCTTAAATATTACTTTATTTCTTTTTAAGTTTTTTCATAGAAAAGGAATTTTTTTTTAATTTTTAGTTTTAAAAAGTAATTTTCAAATAAAAATTATTTTATCAAGAAGTTTTATATGTGATATCTCAAAATTATTTTACAACTCAGATAACATCTGTTGATATTACATATTATCTAATGATGATATGAACCAAGGATAAATTTTTTATTCATTCTCTATGAAAATATGTTTCTGAAACCCATTTATATTTCACAGGTTATAACATTATAGAATTATTATTAGACCCACTTATTTTTCAAAGGTTATTTTATGATTAAATTATTATAATACCAATCTCTTTTCTACATGTTATGATGTAATTAAATGTTTATTAAACCCATTTCATTTCATGGGTTCTGATATGATGAATGTTTTATGATCTTGTGGCATATAAATATTTTATTTTCATTATGTGATGTGTGGGACATATATCTACCTCGAATTAATTGCGTAATTAATTTTATCACATGAGATATAAAGGACTATATTGGAGAGTAAACCTTGTTCTGTAAGGGACTTTGTCCTTTGTGATGGTCTTAGGAGTGAACTTTGACTAATAGGCTGTTATGTGTAGACCCATGATTCACTACTAAAAAAATGGGCTTTTGAGCCCCTTAACCTATAGTGACTGCCATTAGCGGTCTCTATAGGTAACCAATAGCGACCGCCAATGGCGGTCGCTACAATTCCCTAAAAAAAGGGGGATTTAGTGCCCCCTCCCTCCTCACGAAACCCCCCCCCCATCGCCCGTGCCCTCCCCGTCGCCCCGTTCCCCGTCGTCGGTGCCCTCGGCCCTCCACCCCCTCATCCATCCCCCCCAGCACCCAAACACCCCGCCAACCCCCGTCCCCTTCATCTTCGTCCCCTCCCTCGCCGCACCACCGCCACCCGTCCCCTCCTTCACCATCCCCTCCCTCGCCACACCAGCTCCAGCTCCGGCTCCCCACCACTGCCTCTCCTCTCCCTCGCAGCACTGCCTTCGGCTCCCCTCCCTTCCAGGTTTGTAGCGTAATCAGGTATGACATGGGCTTTCACTTACATTATTATTTTATAAATGGTTCACAAACAATTAATTAGTATTTATTTTAAATATATTTGATATGAAAAATAAAAATGTAATAAGTCTTGTGTAAATGTTTGTTATAGGGATCTTATTATGGATAAGAGTTGGATTGATCTTCCAAATCAAACGCCTAGAGAGTATTTCAATGGAATTATGTAGTTTATTGACTTCACCAAAGGATTTGAAAGTGACTATATTAGTTGTCCATGTAGAAAATGTGCTAACAGATATCAATTCAGACGAGATATTGTGAGGGAGCACCTATTCTTTAATGGATTTCTGAGAAATTATAAGAGTTGGACTCATCATGGAGAAGAATATGTTCATTGTGAAAATACGGATATAGTTCAGATGGATGTTGATGCAAGGATGAATGATCCAATGCATGAAATACTTACTGAAATGGTATGTGGGTTGGATCCTGAAGGCATTAACATCCAGAATCTTGAGACCGGTGAGATAAATCTTCACTCTGGTGCAGATCATGATTCGAGGAGGTTTTATGAAGCAATTGATGATGCAAAAACAGAATTATATCCTGGATATACTTCTTTCAATAAATTGTCATTTATCGTAGAGTTGTTTCATTTGAAGACTTTGAATCATTGGTCAGACACATCATTCGACATGTTGTTGGTGTTATTGAAAAATGTTCTTCCTGTCGATGCTAAGATTCCCGAGTCATATTACCATGATCGTAAGCTGACAGAGAACTTAGGTTTTACATATGAGACCATAGATTCATGTGCAAACAACTGTATGTTGTTTAGAAAGGAAACTGCCCATTTGGATATTTGTACGGTTTGTGGTGCTTCCAGGTGGAAAGAGAATAGGGGAAATCAGACTCATCAAAGTCAGATTGTGATACAGGGGAAACCGATTTCCGTAAATCAAATGTGTTACTTTCCCCTTAAACCAAGGTTGAAAATATTTTTTATGTCATCTAAAGTTTCTAATTTAATGAGATGGCATGCAGAAAGAGTTCATGAAAGTGATATGTTAACCCACCCGGCAGACTCTCATACATGGAATGATTTTGATAAGAGACATCCCGACTTTTCCAAAGATGTTCGTAATGTCCTATTGGGATTGGCAGCAGATGGTTTCAATCCATTCAATTCTATGGTTGGTGCAACTCATAGCACATTTCCCGTGGTTTTGGTTCCGTATAATCTTCCTCAGTGGATTTGTATGAAGCAACAATTTATATTACTTTCCACTCTTATTGATGGACCTAAAAGTCCGGGGGATAAGATTGATGTTTACCTTCAGCCATTGATTGATGAGTTGAATGGATTTTGGGGCGATGGTGTGATGACTTATGACTGTGAAACGAATGAAATGTTCAAACTGCAGGATGGTTTATTGTGGAAAATCAATGACTTCCCAGCTTATGCAAATTTATCAGGCTGGAGTACGAAAGGGGAATTTTCTTTCCCTTGTTGCAACAAAAGTAAAAAATATGTATGGCTTAATCATTCCAAAAAATGGGCATACATGGGTCACAGACGTTTTCTCCCCCCTCAGCATAGGTTCAGAAAGGACAGAGTGGCATTTGATGGTTCTAGAGAGTTCATCCTAGCACCAAAGATCATGACAAGAGTCGAAATGTTATCGCAGATTGAGGAAGAAAACATATGCACGATATATGAAATTTAGGATTTGGTGGCTCCTACGGTACGTAATATTTGAGCTGTGGGTAGGCAGCGCAGTCACAATTGGAAAAAGAAAAGTATTTTTTATAGTCTTCCGTATTGGAAAACTAACATACTGAGGCATAATTTGGATGTCATGCACATTGAAAAAAATGTTTGTCATAACATATTGTGGACCATTTTAGGTGTCAGTGGGAAATCAAAGGACCATGTTAATGTATGCCGTGATTTGGAAGAAATGGGTTTAAGGAAACAGTTGCATTTATAGTTAGCTGAGGGAAACAAGGCATATATGCCTACTGCATAGTATACGATGACTACAAAGGATAAAGAGACATTTCTTTCCATTTTGAAGATGCTCAAGGTTCCTGATGGTTACTCTTCTAATATTTCAAAGTGTGTGAATCTAACGAGCAAGACATTTCAAGGGTTCAACAGTCATGAAAATCACATACTACTTCAGCAGTTAATTCAAATCGCCATTTGTGATTGTTTATCCCCCAATGTTGTTCAGCCGTTGATTGAGATGATTAATTTTTTTAGACAGCTTTGTTTAAGAAATCAACGAATGAGTGATTTAAAAAGTTTACAGGACCGAATTGTACTTACGCTTTGTCACTTTGAGAAACTATTTCCCCCCTCATTTTTTGATGTTATAGTCCACTTGAAAGTGCACCTAATTGATGAAGTAATGGATACTATTCCAGTGCAATTCAGGTGGATGTATCCTATTGAGCGGTATTTGAGTACATAGAAACGATTTGTATACAACAAAGCTCGTCCGGAGGCATCAATAGCCAATGGTTATTTGATGTATGAGTGTACTACTTTTTGTGCAGAATATCTTACGGATGTTGAAACAAAATTAGATAAGCCATCTCAGATTTAGGATGGTCCAGTTGGATAAGGAACCACATATGATATGGACAACATCGAGTGGATACAAGCACATCGATATATCTTGTTCAATACTCCATCAGTTGCACCATTAATGTAGTAAGTATCTTATCACTTTTATTGTTTAACTTTTACATGTTTTGTTTGCATAATTTGATCATTTAAACATTGTGTTATCATTTGCAGAAAACACATTAATGAGATAAAAGAAGAGATGTATCGTGCGACTAAGTTGCAAATTCAACAGTCTCATTATGCATTATTTCATGATTGGTTCAAGGATTGTGTACGTATAAATTGATTTTCATTATGAGTGAAGTATTATACTAATTTCTTTCTTCATATATCATTATTGAATTCTATGAATTATGTAGGTTCATAAGCTGAGGGAGTTAGGGGACCCCACGCTAACTGAAGAATTTATCTAACTGGATGAGGGTCCATCTATAACGGCTCGTCGTTATAAATCTATAGATGCTAATGGTTTTAGATTTTGCATTAAAGATGTTGATGACAAATGAGCAACACAAAACAATGGCATCGGTTTTCCATTTTTCGATTCTGGTTATTACTATGGTCAATTGATAGACATCATTGAAGTTGTATACACACATGGGTTGAAGTACATATTGTTAAAGTGTAATTGGGTTGATCCAGTGCGTGGATGTAAAGTCGATCAATATCAGTTTTATTGGTGAATTTTAACTATATGTTATACAGAAATGAACGAGTTGATAATGAACCTTTCATTTTGACATCACAATCCTAACAAGTATTCTTCGTTACTTTGCCTTCGAATCCAAGTTGTCAAGTTGTTGTCAAAATGTCTCGGAGAGGAGTGTTTGTATTTGAACAAGATGAACCTGAGACTGTTCCTTTTGTTTCCCAACAACTTGATCAACATACCGTAGTTCAACGTGAAGAAGATATTTATTAGGTCAGAGTGGCTGTTGAAGGAGAAATGGTCGATTTGCATGCTTAATGAAAGGTATAATTTTTTTCCCACTATTCAGCCTAAGATATCATAAATTATGTAAACATTTTATAAATCCTTGTAAGTTTAATCCTCAATTTTTGAAGTTTATTCAGTTATAAATATTTAGGGTGATTTAACTCATGTTATATTGATGTTATTATCGGTGTATCTTCCCATTGAGGTATTCTTCATTTTGTTCATGTGTTTCTTGAATTTTTATTAATTCAATTTGAAATTTGGCTATGCATTGATTGGTTTTGTACATAATTTGTATATCTGTTTTGTGAACTTTCTGATTTTTTAAAATTCATTCCCAAATAATTATTCAATCCCTTTTTGTTTGATTAACAACTGTACAAGTTTTATTTTTTTTTAAAACAATCCAATTTATCATTTGGACACTTTGGATAGTCCCCTTACTAATGTTTTCCATGACTGCAGGCATGTCAGGGGAAGAGGCAGAAGATCCACATCATCCATCTGAGGCATCTACGTCTCAGGGTCGAGGTATGTTGGAATGTCATTGTCTCTATTTTTTATGTAATTAATAAACATATATATATATATATATATATTTATAACATCTGTCAATTTGTATATAAAATTGTTTTCAATAGGATCAGACACGACTGCTTCTTCCTCTCGCAGGAGAGGCCCTGGTCGTGGCATATTATCATGGAATTCCGACACGACTTTTGATGTTTCATTTGATGAGGTATTTCATCCTGTGGGACGGAATTCCCCTTCATTTATTTGTCAGTTGGGTCATATCATACGTGATCCACATCGATTTACATTGACCACGCATGACTGGGCTTCTATCCCTCAGGACACATTAGATCGTCTTTGGAGGGAGGTTCAGGTAAGAAGACCATTTTACTTTATTCCCTATGTATAAACAACAATAACATATGTGATTTTTTTATTTAATAAAAAAAATTGAAAGTATGTCCCGATGAGTTTCGGCCAGTGTGTATGAGCAAATGTCGTAAGATGTGGAAAGACTATAAAGGCAAAGTCAAGAGGGACCACTAGGTACCAAATGTGGGTTCCCCAGAAATTCTAGAAAAAGTCCCGAGAGGTGTCCTCCCAGCTCAGTGGCGTGATTTAGTTGCATATTGGTCTATTAAGGGTGTTGCGGTTTGTATATTTATTTTGTTATATATATTTTCAAGAATGTGTGATTTGTTTTATATTTGAATGAATTGAATGTAGGAGGTGTTTACATGCCATTCTGAGAATCGAGCATTGCAGGGACCACCTCACAGGCTCGGGACTCGTCACATGTCTCAGATCCAACATGAGGTTTTTATTATTCATTTTTTTAATTTTTTTAATTAATACGGGTTTGTGTTTATATTCTATTCATATATAGTTGTGGGATCAAGGTGCACCAACTGATAAAATGTCGGTGTGGATGAGGACTCGTGATCGCAATGATCCAGAGGCTGCAACATTGATAGTAAGTGCTTGTACTCATTACCAATACTTACATAAAATCTTTATATTAATATATGTATATATATTTAAATATTTCACAGGCTCAATTTGAAGTTGAATTAGAACATCTTCCAGAGGAACAGCGACAGCTTCCCATGCGAAGGGATGAGATATTTCATCGCATCATTGGTCGGGACGGACATGGATATAGTTTGACCTATGGAATAGGGATTCCTAGTTCTGTAGTGTCACATGCTGCGGTTGTCGGTCCTGTTGTTGCTCAAATGACACAGCAGCTGTCAGATTTCGAGGCACGGCTGCGGGCTTCCGAGGAGGCAAATGCGCAATTGGCTGCTGAGGTTAGAGCACTGCGGGAATATGTGTGTCCAGGTGATGGTGCAGGGGATCACACGACGCAGGTTTATACTTTATTTATTTATTTAATTTAAATTATTTTTGTTATGAAAATATTCATAATGTTTATTTGTTGTAGTCCCCTGGCCCACCAGATGGAGGTCAGTGATGAACACGCATGATGCATCATATTCACGAGGTGTGTTTCTGCTTTTAATGGTAGGGTTGTTATTGATATTTATGTTGGGTTTATAGTGAGTTTTTTTGTGATTTGGGGGTATCATGCGTGTTTTGGCCTCATGCAATGTTTGTGTGCACGAATTGAGAAGTAACCATGAAACTGATTATTGATTTGGATATTTTTTGTTCATTTAATTTTCAATGTTTAGAATTGCATGTTCTGTAATATTTTTGAAAAAAATATGTGATTCCTAATATAAATCATTAAACTTGTTTTTGATGAATGAGTTGAGTTCACTATTTGTAGTCCGCGGCCTACCCCGGACAACCCTCCCCGCACTTCGAACAGCCCTCCCCGCACCCCGGACAAGCCCCCCCACCCTGGACAGCCCCCACGCACCTCGGACAGCCCTCCCCGCACTCCGGACAGCCCTCCCCGCACCCCGGACAGCCCTCTTGCACCCCAGACAGGCCCCCTGCACTCTGTACAGTCCTTCCCGCACCCCGGACAGCCCCCCCGCACCCCGGACAGCCCTCCTGCACCCCGGACAGCCCCCCCGCACCCCGGACAGCCCCCCCGCACCCTGGACAGCCTTCCCTGCACTCCATCCAACAATCTAATTATTATTCTCAATGTGTACGCGCAGACAGCATGTCCATCGGACGTGCGGTCTGCGCGGTAGGGCTCATTATGCGTTCTTTAATTGTTGTGCGCGCTAGATAAACGCGCGTGGGGGGGTCCAAATGGGTCGAACGAGGTCCTAATGGCCTGAAATCCGACGACATCAAAGGGTGAGTGAATTGTGATGTGTTTGAGCATACGGCACGTCAATCGGACGTGTCGTGTGCCCGCGGTGACCGGGAACGCCGTTCTGGTGTCATAAACGGCCAAAACGGGCATCTAACAGTCAAAGTCATAGAGGACGACATCGGATTGACCTGAAATCACATGAAAACAATCTAATTATTATTCGTGACGTGTACGCGTAGACGGCACATCAATCGGCCGTGCGGTCTGTGCGGTAGGGCTCATTATGTGTTCTTTAAGTGTTGTGTGCGCTTCATAAACGCACATGGGGGATCCAAATGGGCCGAACGACGTCCGAATTGACTGAAATCAGACGACATAAAAGGGTGAGTGAATTGGGATGTGGTCGAGCAGACAGCATGTCAATCGGACGTGCTGTGTACCCGCGGTGACCGGGAACGCCGTTCTGGTGTCATAAACGGCCAAAACGGGCGTCTAACGGTCAAACTCATAGAGGACGACATCGGATTGACCTGAAATCACAGTACAAAAATCTAATTATTATTGTCAACGTGTATGCGCAGACTGAACGTCAATCGGACATGCGGCCTGCGCGGTAGAGCTCATTATGCGTTCTTTAAGTGTTGCGCGCGCTTGATAAACGCGCGTGGGGGGGTCCAAACGGGCCGAATGAGGTCCGAATGTCCTGAAAATCAGACGACATCAAAGTATGAGTGAATTATGATGTGTTCGAGTAGACGGTATGTCAATAGAACATGCCGTGTGCCCGCGGTGATTGGGAACGCCGTTCTTGTGTCATAAACGGCCAAAACGGGTGTCTAACGGTCAAACTCATAGCGGACGACATCAGATTGACCTGAAATCACAGGACAACAATCTAATTATTATTCTCAATGTGTACGCCTAGACGGAACGTCAATCGGACGTGCGGTCTGCGCGGTAGGGATCATTATGCGTTCTTTAAGTGTTGTGTGTGCTTGATAAACGCGCGTGGTTGGGTCCAAACGGGCCGAACGAGGTCCGAATGTCCTGAAATTAGAAGAGATCAAAGGGTGAGTGAATTTTGATGTGGTCGAGCAAACGGCACATCAATCGGACGTTTCGTGTGCCTACGGTGACCGGGAACGCCGTTCTTGTGTCACAAACGGCCAAAACGGGCGTCTAACGGTCAAAGTCATAGCGGACGACATCGGATTAACCTGCAATCACAGGAAAACAATCTAATTATTATTCGTGACGTGTACGCGTAGACGGCATGTCAATTGGACGTGCGTTCTGCGCGGTAGGGCTCATTATGCGTTCTTTAAGTGTTGTGCGCGCTTCATAAACGCGCGTGGGGGGGGTCCAAACGGGCCGAACGATGTCCAAATGGCCTGAAATCAGACGACATTAAAGGGTGAGTGAATTTTGATGTTTTTGAGTATACGGCATGTCAATCGGACGTGCTGTGTGCCCGCGGTGACCGGGAATACCGTTCTGGTGTCATAAACGGCCAAAACGGGCGTCTAACGGTCAAAGTCATAGAGGACGACATCGGATTCACCTGAAATCACAGGAAAACAATCTAATTATTATTAGTGACGTGTACACATAGACGACACGTCAATCAGATGTGTGGTCTGCGTGGTAGGGCTCATTATGTGTTCTTTAAGTGTTGCACGCGCTTCATAAACGCGCTTGGGGGGGGGTCCAAACGGGCCGAACGACGTCCAAATGGCCTGAAATCAGACTACATCAAAGGGTGAGTGAATTTTGATGTGGTTGAGTAGACGGCACGTCAATCGGACGTGTCGTGTGCCCGCGGTGATCGGGAACGCCGTTCTGGTGTCATAAACGGCCAAAACGGGCGTCTAACGGTCAAAGTCATAGCAGACGATATCGGATTGACCTGAAATCATAGGAAAACAATATTATTATTATTAATGACGTGTACGTGGAGATGGAACATCAATCGGATGTGCGGTCTGCGCGGTAGGGCTCATTATGCGTTCTTTAAGTGTTGTGTGTGCTTCATAAACGCGCGTGGGGGGGTCCAAACGGGCCGAACGACGTCCGAATGGCCTGAAATCAGACTACATCAAAGGGTGAGTGAATTTTTATGTGGTCGAGCAGACGGAACGTCAATCGGACGTGTCGTGTGCCCGCGGTGATAGGGAACGCCGTTCTGGTGTCATAAACAGCCAAAACGGGCGTCTAACGGTAAAAGTCATAGCGGATGACATCAGATTGACCTGAAATCACAGGAAAACAATATAATTATTATTCGTGACATGTACACGCAGACGGAACATCAATCAGACGTGCGGTCTACGCGGTAGGGCTCATTATGCGTTCTTTAAGTGTTGCGCGCGCTTGATAAACGCGTGTGGGGGGTCCAAACGGGATGAATGAGGTCCGAATGGCCTAAAATCAGACGACATAAAAGGTTGAGTGAATTTTGATGTGTTTGAGCAGATGACATGTCAATCATACATGTCGTGTGCCCGCGGTGACGGGAACTCCGTTCTGGTGTCATAAACGGCCAAAACGGGCGTCTAATGGTCAAACTCATAGAGGATGACATCGGATTGACCTGAAATCATAGGAAAACAATCTAATTATTATTCTTAATGTGTACGCGTAGACAGAACATCAATCGGATGTGCGGTATGCGCGGTAGGGCTCATTATGTGTTCTTTAAGTGTTGCGCGCGCTTGATAAACGCGCGTGGGGGTCCAAATGGGCCGAACGAGATCCGAATGGCCTTAAATCAGACGACATCAAAGGGTGAGTGAATTTTGATGTGTTAGAGTAGACGGCACGTCAATCAGACGTGACGTGTGCCTTTGGTGACCGGGAACGCCGTTCTGGTGTCATAAACGGCCAAAACGGGCGTCTAACGGTCAAAGTCATAGTGGACGACATCGGATTGACCTGAAATCACAGGAAAACAATCTAACTATTATTTTTGACGTGTAGGAGGAGACGGTGCACCCATCAGATGTGCGGTGCGCGTGGTACGACCGACTGGGTCGTTTTCAGCAGTTCGGTGCGCGCTAAAACGGCGCGTTGGGGGGTCAAAACCACCCGAACGACCTCAGAATGCCATGAAACTGTATGAGAACATCCGTTGTGTGATTTTTGAAATGGTCGGGCAGATGGCACATCAATCGGAGGTGTCTTTTGACCGCAGTGACCGGAAACGCGTTTCCGGTGTCATAAAACACCAAAAACGGCGTGAGACGGTCGAATTCGGAGCAAACGTGCTCTGAATGACCTGAAATGATAGCATTTCTTAAATTGGAGGTTTTAAATTATTATAGCACCATGATTTGATGTCAGGTTTAATTTTATTATTTGTATATAATAACTGAATAATTATGTTCAATTTACGTTTGTTTTGCTTTTATGTTTTTTTGTCTTATTGTAGGTTTTGAAGCAGAATATTGAAATAGATGGACCTGCTCGGATCGTTGAAGCACATTTATCATTTATGATGATTTTGATTTTTATTCTGTTTGAAATTGTTTTCCATTTTTTATGATTGTTACCTTGTTTTATCTCTGATTTTGCAACGTGAAGAAAAAAAACACAATTCGTACATTTCATTAAAAAAATGAAAAATATTTTATTTAATATTATATATATAAATATTTTCATTAATATATATATATTTTTTATTTAATAAATATATATATTTATTTATTTATTTATTTCAGTATGAATTTTTTTTAAAAAAAAAATTCCCAGTTTAGCGACCGCCAAAGGCGGTCGCTATAGGCTGTCTGCCGGGCAGCATTAGCGACCGCCATTGGCGGTCTCTTAAGGCCGGCATTTCGGCCACTTATAGCGACCGCCAATGGCAGTCGCTTAAGGCCGGCATTTCGGCCACTTATAGCGACCGCCAATGGTGGTCGCTATTGGCCTACAGTGACGAAGATGATGCGACCGCCATTGGCGGTCGCTAGGTGGTCTCTATAAGCCTATAGCGACCGCCAATGGAGGTCGCTAATGCCCTTTTTTTTAGTAGTGATTCATGTATATAGTGTTAATTGTGAAAATAATTACATGCTAAAAGTGTAATGTGTTAACCTAATTACATGTTCACAATATCATGTGTGTAATTTATTTTCATTTACATAATTTTTGGAGTGGACCTGGTTGTATGTCTATAAATTTATGGTAAGACCCGATTTCATGTCCCTAAGTTAACTAGTTAACATGTTTCTATTTATAAATTTTCACAGTGTTATAATATTATGTATATGAAACAACTCTATTTATTATTCCAATTTTATGCTCTCATGGATCATGTTCTTTGAATATATTATGATTAATGTTTTATAAACTACTAATATTTATTCCATGATTCAAGATTATGATCTATGATATGCATGGTATTCTTTTTAAAAGTTATTACCATGTTAGCATACCCTTATGCTCATTTCATACTTTTTTGATCATTGATATCACACTTTCTTACCCTTATTAGGAATATGATATCACCCTTTCTTATTTTTCTTTTCCCCAAGTTTGAAGAATGGTTTCGAGTAGGGAATGTTTGTGAAGTATATTGAACGAGAAGATCTCAGTGTGAGATTTTTAATAACTTTAACCAAGTTTTAAAAGTGTTTACCTAGTCTCTAAATACTCTAAACTATTATGGTATTTATGCCTATATTTTTTTAATTTATTGATAATTCTCCAAAAAATATTTAATATCTATGTATTAGAATCCTTTATCTCTATATAATTAGATACTTAGTTGAGTACATGTTGGTGGGGTGTTAAATAGTGTTTTATTAATTTAATAAAATTAAATTAATAACCCCTCCTCAACCCTTTGGGTTCTCACATACAAGAGAAGATTAAAGGATCCCCCTTGTGAGACAGATGATCTGAGTCGAAACCAACGTGAGGTGGTGCCACTAATCCACATCTTTATATAGATCACTCATAGTTCATGCTGTAGTGGATTGAAAGCATGGGTCAACACCCAAAACCTTTTAATATTCCATGAGATTGGAAGACTTAATATATTTACATCTTGATCACATTTGATGCATTTTTAAGGTTTTAGATCCCTATTACGACTGTTAGATATCCCATGGGTGTAGATCTATGGATTTTGTCACGACCCGTCCTCGGGGCCCGTGTCGTGACTACCCCAAACCCGCCTTCCATAGGCCAGGGGTTGGCGACTAGCACCAAAGGCGTAATTCCTGATAACTGGGAAGGCATTTCCTTCATAAAAGAAAACAAACACCACAGAGTAAGCAAGTGGAAAAAATAAACATTAAGTACAAGAGAAGTGCAGAAAAGTAAATGGGACAGAATACAAACCCAAAAGAAAGTACAACTACAACTGAACGAAAGAACAACAGAAAAAGGCAACAGCTGGAAGAAGGAAGCAGCTCCAAGGTCGGCCTCCTCGGATCCTACCTGAAGGGTAGGTACAGATGGCACAGCTCCTGGTCGCCCACCACGGATCCTACCTGAAGGGTAGGTACAGATAGCCTCCTCCACGCTCTCGTCCGTCAACCTCCTCCGTGTGTCGTCTCGCCGTGTAGTCCACCTTCGGGTACCGTCCAGTCCTCGAACACTCGGCCTCCGTCAGCACTGCCTGTCGTCTGCAACCAAAACAACGAGGTGCAGGCATAGCCCATGCAGGGGTGAGTATAACGATACTCAGTAGGGACCCCGAGACCCTCAAGGTCTCACTAAACCAACAAGGATAACCACAAAGAAGATCTCAACAGATAACCTCTACTTAGGTATATGCCCATACATATACCTAAGTTATCAAGTGATCCATCTCAATCATGAGGTAAACACAAAGGTCAAAAGTCTCAGCTCAAACCAGGATTTTCATCAACGAAATCGTAACTGCTGAAGAGCTCCGTCTCTGGAGTGTACAGTGGTCCTGTCACGACTCCGAGGTAGTTCTCACTAACCTAAGACTGCTGAGGTACTCCTCCTGTCGAGTACCACGGGTCTGCGGCCAACTACCGGGCGCTCCGTCCGCTGAGGGTCTGTCGCCAAATACCAGGAACTCCCCCTAATAGCCTACAGAGGTACTCCTCCTGTCGAGTACCGCGGGTCTGCTGCCAACTACCTGGTGCTCCGTCCACCGTGGTTCTACCGCCAAATACCGGGCACTCCGTTAACTGGGCTAGTCGACTCACTCCAAGTCGAGTCGGTCAAGCAGTCGTCAGGTCTCAGTCGTCTACACGGTCTCCGTACTCTGCTTGCTCGTCTCTGGAAGGGTCCGCTCCACGAGCTACAGGTCGATACTCCAAGTATCTCAAATTCCCATGAAGAAGTATCTCAAAGGACTGCCTCGTCATAGGGGTCTCAACGCAACAGACGGCGCGTCAATCGGACGCCCAGTCTGTGAGTTACTAGCCTTTTCGTCCCAGAGGCCCGGTTGGTTTCGTGTGCGAACCAACCAGGCCGTATCTCAACTATACCCCGAACTCTCTTAGGGTATACACATAGGGACCGCTTCTCAATGTGATCACCAACGCCGCTGACGGTTTGTCAAACGGACGTCCGGTCTGAAAGATATCAGCTTTTCCGTTCCAGGGGCCCGGTTGGATTTCGGGTGCGATCCAACCCGGCCACTATCCAACTGTATCCAAAACTCGGAAGAAGTATGCCAAAAGTTCCGTCTCAACAAGAGGAAAACAGCGAGAAAGACGGCGCGTCAATCGGACACCCGGTCTGTGAGTTATTGGCTTTCTCGTTCCAGGGGCCCGGTTGGTTTCGTGAGCGAACCAACCCGACCGCACTCCGACGGCATCCAAACCTCGAGCGGAGTAATCCAAAAGATCCTTCTCACTTAGAGGAATCCATCAAAGTCGACGGCACGTCAATCGGACGTCCCGAACTCATGTTACGAGCGTTTCCGCTCCGAGGGCCCGGTTGGTTTCGCGTACGAACCAACCCGGCCGAACCCAAAGTATTCTGAAACCTTGAGTGCAATATACCAAAACGACCGTCTCATTCCAAGGATTTCTACGCAACTGACGGTGCGTCGATCGGAGGTCTGTAGCCCGAGATATGGGCGTTTGAACCAACTCAGTCCGAAAATACCCAGTACCCCCCCCCCCCCGGATCGGCCGAACCGGGTCGACCCGGCCCGGGCGGCGACCCAGCCCGGCTTGGAAATCCGGTCCAGCGCGGCGGCGCAGGCCGGCACGGCGGCGCGGCCTGGGCGCCGCGCGCGGGGGGGCAAATTCCCCCCCCCCCCCTTTGGTTTCAAAACGGCGCGGCAATCTGCCGCGCCTTAAGGGAAACCCCCCCCCCCCCCCACATGGGGGCCCGCTGCTTGGACGCCGCACGGGGGGGCAAGCCCCCTCAGTTCCTTCGAAACCGCGGCCCCTTAATGGGGCCGCTTGCTGCCAGCCGGCCAAGGGAATTAATTCCCCCGGTTCTCCAAGTCCGGTCGGTCCCCTTCCTGCACCGATGCCGGCGGCCCGATGCCGGCCGCCGGTCACCCTGCTCTGCCGCGGCCCGGAACCGGCCGCGGCCCTTGTCGTCCGGCGTGGTGCGACGGCACCGCGCCCCTCCGCCGTGGCCCCGCTCTGGCCGTGGTATTTTCCGGGTATCTCCGACGCGGCGCGACGGCATCGCGTTCTTGTTCTTCATTTCACGGCGCGGCGCGACGGCGCCGCGCATTTTCTTGTCTCAAGGTTCCGCATGGTGCGTCGGCACCTTGTCTTCCCGTACCGAACCACAAAGAACCAACACAAAAAAAATGAGGAGGGTCGGCCGTGTTCGTGTGGTTCGGCCCCCTCACGTTATTCGTTATCATTTGGTTTTAAACCACAAGGTTCAAATTCGATAACAAATGGTTTTAAACCACGAAGAATCATCTAGTCGGAATTCTCGAACATATATAAACAATTGAAAACAAACCCCTACCTTGGGTATAAGCCGATCGGAAGGAGGCGTCGTCATTCAAGGTTCGTCGCGGTATGGCGTCGCGAGGATGACGACGTCAAAGGGGGACGTCGGCGTTCGTCCGACTCAAGGGAAGGCGAAGCCGTCCTCGCTTGCTACCCGATTCTGCTTCTGAGCTTGTTCGTCGATCCGTTGACGATGAAGGAGAAGAAGAAGATCCGTTGAAGAGTCTCGCCGCATAAGGGGAGAAATTCCATGGAAGGAAAACGAGCGTTCTTCGTGTTCTTCATGAAGGAGGAGGAGGAGACACAAGAATTCTGTTAAAAGCTTCCCCACGTGTCATCCTCAAGATGTGGCGTTGGTCTTATTTTATTACTATGCCAACGGATTTCAAACCGGTTAAGAAACGAAAAAGAGATAAGTAACGACCCATTAATTCGTAGAATTAATTCAACGAAATAAACCGCCAAATTAATTCAATGAAGAAAACTGCCCAATTAATTGGTGTGTTAAGAAAATAAGAAAATGTGTCAGTTGACTTTCATAATGAAGGATTTTCGCGGGTGCGTTACTTAGCGGAAAAGAAACGGCGGGGCTCGTGCGGGCCCCACCTCACAAATATCCTACCAAGAGGGTAGGATATTTCTGGATAGCACCTTATCCGCATCGACTCGGCTTAAGCTGCTTTAAGTGGCTTCAAGTGGCTTCCAAGCGGCTTAAGCGAAATAAAATAAATTTTGTCGTACGATTATTTTATTTCTTAACTTTAAGCCCGAAAATTAAAAACCACACCCGAGTAAACGCAACTCCGAAAGAGGCATTTCTAAGCAATTACCGGTGCTGCGATTCCATCGGTGCCCTCAGAATTCGATTCTGAGCACCGGTTCAAAAGTTAGAAAAACCCGCTCGTCCGTTCACTGAACGTACCCGAGCCAAACTTCGGAAAATGATTCCGGGCACACCGGGCCTCAGAATCAGGTGCCGTCAGAAACTGCGTTCTTGTAAAATTCCAAAGAAAATTAAAAAAAATCCTTGGAATTTACGGGTCTTTACATTACTCCCACCATAGGGCTTTACATCCCCGTAAAGCTTCACCACAAACTTAGGGATACAAAGGCGGTACTGAGCACGCATCTGAGCCTTCCGCTCCCATGTGCTCACCTGGAGGTTCCCGTGCTGCCAAAGAAAGTGCACAAGAGGAATCAACCATCCCCCTAGGATCCGCTCCTGTCGATCCTCGATCCCCATAGGAACCTCCGTAGAAGTCACCTCATCGCCACCGTCCAGCTCCTCATGGATGATGATATGCGGAGGGTCGAGCACGTATCTCCTTAGTTGAGATACGTGGAAAACGTTGTGCACCTAGTGTAACTGAAGTGGATGGGTCAAGCGGTAAACCACCTCGCCTACCCAGCTGAGGACCTAGAAAGGTCCGTTGAACCTCGGAGATAACTTGCCTCCCTGGCCACATCTCCGTAAACCTCATCGAGGTGAGACTCGTATAAGGACATGATGGTCATCCTAGAACTCTAGAGGCCTCCAAGTCCTGTCAGCATAAGGCTTTTGTCGGCCCTGTGCCATCCTCATCCGCTCTTGGATGACCTGGACCTTCTCTAGTCTCACAAGAGCTGCTATGATTTCTTCTTTGCCGATAAGAGAAATTCGGTCTCATCCCCTGGATGAACCACATTCATTGCCTAATACAGTCAATCCTGACGTGAATGATGCATTCATGCCATGGATGACGTCGTAAGGCCTCGACGTAACTACCAAGAGATCCAACTGTCACTCTCGCCTCCAAGGGTCGAGTCACACTGTCGGCATCAGTGTGTGGTCACTAGGTCTCCTTTAGTAGAAAACTCGAAAGTGAGGGTCAAGTCAACAGTCTTAACCGGGACCACTCAGTATCAACCAAACAAAAAGGACAGGAAAGCAAACTTTACAAAGATAAGTGTCTTTTCATTATTGCAGCTCATAGTACAAAGACACAAATCAACTATAGACAAACATCAACAAAACTAGGAGCAACAGGATTAATAGCCTCCAGGTCGGAAGCTAGTCCCGCTCCTATCCATCTGCTTCCGGAGCTCTATGACCGTAGGCCTCAGCTGCCTGAAGCTGAGCTCTCCCATGTCCTCCTGTCCCCTGCGGTCGGGGTGGGCCTCCTAGTGGTGGGGGTGGTAACACCCCGAAGCGTCGTCCACCTCCAGCTGCACGGCCAGCTCCTCTGCCATGGTCGCCTACTCCTAGCAGTCCGCCCTGATCGAACCTCTGCCTCTACCTCGGAGGTTCTTCATTTAACTGCTGGTCATCTGCATGGTGGGTCGGACAGTCACATGCCATGTGACCAATTCCGCCGCAGGAGTAACACTGTCCACTCTCGGCACGTCTGGCTCTGACTCCACCCCGGTTTCCCTGCACAACTGAACCTGATTCGTGCAGTCGTCCATCGGTAGGTCTGGTCCTCTTGGACCTCTGCATCATCTGTCTATTGCATGCTATAGAAGAGTCTACCACAAGCCGGCTAGTGGTGGGTCCTGCTGCTGGAGACTGCTCAGCAAGGAAACTCTCCACTAAGAGGGCTCTCTCCAACACCCCTGTCTGCGTCGGAATGCTGTGATAAACAACAGAAGCTCTAATCTCTCGCCTGAGCCCCTGCTCGAAGGTTCGAGCCCTGAAGAACGGGTCTCGTACCATATATGTGGAGTAGCGCAAGAGGTCTATGAATCTCGCTGAGTACTGCGCCACTGACATGCTGCCCTACCGCAGCTGAAGTAGCTCCTGTATACGCACCACTCGAAGGGTGGCTGGTAAAAACTCTGCCCGGAACAGGATCTCGAATTCTGCCCATAGAAGTGTCGCCTCGTCATGCATCTGAAGCATCAGGCTCCACCATCTGCCTGCTGCTTCCTGAAGAAGGCTGGCAGCAAGGATCACCATGAAATCTGTCGGCGTCCCCACTAGCCTGAAGACTCTCACCACAGCCTCCAGCCAATCCTCAGCTGCCTGTGGGTCCGTCTCTCCCTGGAACCTGGGTGGCCTCTGGTGCTGGAACTCATGCAGTGCGCTCAAGTGATGTGCATCCTCTGCTGCTGGGGCTGGTGGCATCGATGGCCCAACGGGTAGTAGTACCGCTTGTGCCTCCGCTGGTGCCTCAACTGGGATAGGGCCCTATACTGAGGCCTCATCGCTCGGCGGGCTGTCAGTACGTGCCACTCTCGGGGTTCTAGCTGGTCGTCCACGGGGAGGCATCCTGAAAGAAACAACGTGACACGGTCAAAAGACTATCCCTGGTGAGCTGACCTGGTTTGAGCTGACATTTAAATAAAACTTCTGGAAAACACACACGCAATCAGTGTTTTTGTGCACAAAGTCAGAAATCAGTTGTCAGGGTCCTGGTGTATGGATACGTCGGTCGCCCGCACCAACACTGGACTCCCTGAACTGTAAAACACACTCGGTACTCTTAACACTATTGCTTCATAGAAAGAAGAATCATAGTTATAAGTTATGCGGTAGAACCGAACTCCTCTGATACCAATTTGTCATGACCCGTCCTCGGGGCCCGTGCCGTGACTAACCCAAGCCCGCCTTCCATAGGCCAGGGGCTGGCGACTAGCACCAAAGGCGTAATTCCTGATAACTGGGAAGGCATTGCCTTCATAAAAGAAAACAAGCACCACAGAGTAAGCAAGAGGAAAAAGTAAACACTAAGTACAAGAGAAGTGCTGAAAAGTAAATGGGCCAGAATACAAACCCAAAAGAAAGTACAACTACAACTGAACGAAAGTACAACAGAAAAAGGCAACAGCTGGAAGAAGGAAACAGCTCCTAGGTCTCCCTCCTCGGATCCTACCTAAAGGGTAGGTACAGATGGCGCAGCTCCTGGTCGCCCACCACGGATCCTACCTGAAGGGTAGGTACAGATAGCCTCCTCCACGCTCTCGTCCTTCAACCTCCTCCGTGTGTCGTCTTGCCATGTAGTCCACCTCCGGGTACCGTCCAGTCCTCGAACACTCGGCCTCCGTCAGCACTGCCTATCGTCTGCAACCAACACAACGAGGTGCGGGCATAGCCCGTGTAGGGGTGAGTATAACGATACTCAGTAGGGACCTCGAGACCCTCAAGGTCTCACTAAACCAACAAGGATAACCACAAAGAAGATCTCAATAGATAACCTATACTTAGGTATATGGCCATACATATACCTAAGTTATCAAGTGACCCATCTCAATCATGAGGTAAACACAAAGGTCAAAATTCTCAGCTCAAACCAGGATTTTCAACAACGAAACCGTAATTGCTGAAGAGCTCCATCTCTGGAGTGTACAGTGGTCCTGTCACGACTCCGAGGTACTGCTCACTAACCTAAGACTGCTGAGGTACTCCTCCTTTCGAGTACCACAGGTCTGCAGCCAACTACCAGTCACTCCGTCCGCTGAGGGTCTGTCACCAAATACCGGGCGCTCCCCCTAATAGCCTACAGAGGTACTCCTCCGGTCGAGTACCGCGGGTCTACTGCCAACTACCAGGCGCTCCGTCTGCCGTGGGTCTGCCGCCAAATACCGGGCGCTCCGTCCACTGGGCTAGTCGACTCACTCCAAGTTGAGTCAGTCAAGCAGTCGTCAGGTCTCAGTCGTCTACACGGTCTCCATACTCCGCTCGCTCGTCTCTGGGAGGGTCCGCTCCACGAGCTACAGTTCGATACTCCAAGTATCTCAAATTCCCACGAAGAAGTATCTCAAAGGACCGCCTCGTCATAGGGGTCTCAACGCAACAGACGGCGCGTCAATCGGACGCCCGATCTGTGAGTTACTAGCCTTTTCGTCCCAGGGACCCGGTTGGTTTCGTGTGCGAACCAACCCGGCCGTATCTCAACTATACCCCGAACTCTCTTAGGTTATACACATAGGGACCGTTTCTCAACGTGATCACCAATGCCGCTGACGGTTCGTCAAACGGACGTCCGGTCTGAAAGATATCAGCTTTTCCGTTCCAGGGGCCCGGTTGGATTTCGAGTGCGATCCAACCCGGCCACTATCCAACTGTGTCCAAAACTCGGGCGAAGTATTCCAAAAGTTCCATCTCAACAAGAGGAAAACAACGAGACAGACGGCGCGTCAATCGGACGCCCGGTCTGTGAGTTATTGCCTTTCTCGTTTCAGGGGTCCGGTTGGTTTCGTGAGCGAACCAACCCGACCGCACTCCGACGGCATCCAAACCTCGAGTGGAGTAAGCCAAAAGATCCGTCTCACTTAGAGGAATCCATCAAAGTCGACGGCACGTCAATCGGACGTCCGGAACTCAAGTTACGAGCGTTTCCGCTCTGAGGGCCCGGTTAGTTTCGCGTACGAACCAACCCGGCCGAACCCAAAATATTCCGAAACCTTTAGTGCGATATACCAAAATGACCATCTCGTTCCAAGGATTTCTACACAACTGACGGTGCATTGATCGGAGGTCCGTAGCCCAAGATATGGGCATTTGAACCAACTCAGTCCGAAAATAGGGGGTCTGGGCCCGACCCAGTACCCCCCCCCCCCCCGGATCGGCTGAACCGGGTCGACCCGGACCGGGAGGGGACCCGGCCCGACGACCCAGCCCGGCTCGGAAATCCGGCCTGGCGCAGCGGCGCATGCCGGCACGGCGGCGCGGCCTGGGCGCCGCATGTGCGCCGCGCGCGGGGGGGCAAATTCCCCCCCCCCCTTTGGTTTCAAAACGGCGCGGCAATCTGCCGCGCCTTGAGGGAAATGCCCCCCCCCCCCCCCCCACATGGGGGCCCGCTGCTTGGACGCCGCACGGGGGGGGCAAGCCTCCTCGGTTCCTTCGAAACCGCGGCCCCTTAATGGGGTCGCTTGCTGCCAGCCGGCTGGGGGAATTAATTCCCCCGATTCTCTAAGTTCGGCCGGCCCGCCATGGCCGGCCGGTTCCTGCACCACGGGACCGGCGACGGCCGGTCCCCTTCCTGCACCGATGTCGGAGGCCCGATGTTGGCCGCCGATCACCCTGCTCTTCCGCGGCCCGGAACCGGCCGCGGCCCCGCTCTGGCCGCGGTATTTTCCAGGTATCTCCGACGCGGCGCGACAGCGTTGCGTTCTTTTTCTTCATTTCACGTTGCGGCGTGACGGCGCCGCTCATTTTCTTGTCGCAAGGTTCCGCATGGTGCATCGGCACCTTTTCTTCCTGTACTGAACCACAAAGAACCAACACAAAAAAAAGGAGGAGGTTCGGCCGTGTTCGTGCGGTCCGGCCCCCTCACGTTATTCGTTATCATTTGGTTTTAAACCACAAGGTTCAAATTCGATAACAAATGCTTTTAAACCACGAATAATCATCAAGTCGGAATTCTCGAACAAATATAAACAATTGAAAACAAACCCCTACCTTGGGTATAAGCCGATCGGAAGGAGGCGTCATCGTTCGAGGTTCATCGCGGTATGGCGTCGTGAGGATGACGACATCGAAGGGGGACGTCGGTGTTCGTCCGACTCAAGGGAACGCGAAGCTTTCATCGCTTGCTACCCGATTCTGCTTCCGAGCTTGTTTGTCGATCCGTTGACGATGAAGGGGAAGAAGAAGATCCGTTGAAGAGTCTCGCCGCAGAAGGGGAGAAATTCCGTGGAAGGAAAACGATCATTCTTCATGTTCTTCGCGAAGAAGGAGGAGGAGACACAAGAATTCTGTTAAAAGCCTCCCCACGTGTGATCCTCAAGATGTGGCATTGGTCTTATTTTATTACTACGCCAACGGATTTCAAACCGGTTAAGAAACAAAAAAGAGATAAGTAACGACCCATTAATTCGTAGAATTAATTCAACGAAATAAACCGCCCAATTAATTCAACGAAGAAAACCGCCCAATTAATTGGTGCGTTAAGAAAATAAGAAAACGCGTCAGTTGACTTTCATAATGACGGGTTTTCGCGGGTGTGTTACTTAGCGGAAAAGAAATGGCAGGGCTCATGCGGGCCCCACCTCACAAATATCCTACCAAGAGGGTAGGATATTTCTAGATAGCACCCTATCCGCATCGACTCGGCTTAAGCTGCTTTAAGTGGCTTCAAGTGGCTTCCAAGTGGCTTAAGCGAAATAAAATAAAGTTTGTCGTACAATTATTTTATTTCTTAACTTTAAGCCCGAAAATTAAAAACCACACCCGAGTAAACGCAACTCCAGAAGAGGCGTTTCTAAACAATTATCGGCGCTGCGATTCCATCGGTGCCCTCAGAATTTGATTCTGAGCACCGGTTCAAAAGTTAGAAAAACCCACTCATCCGTTCACTAAACGTACCCGAGCCAAACTTCGGAAAATGATTCCGGGCACACCGGGCCTCGGAATCAGGTGCCATCAGAAACTGCGTTCTTGTAAAATTCCAAATAAAATTAAAAAAAATTCCTTGGAATTTACAGGTCTTTACAGATTTTAGGTAAAATAATGGCATTTTGGGTTGCGTGGAAGGGATTCCTATTATAATTCACGATCACATGATGTGTAGTATAGTGGATCATACACTGTGTGTTCTTACCATTAAGGGAAGATGATATTTGGGAACTAGATGTCATGTACCTGGCATAAACACACTGTAGTGAACCCATTCCATATGGTTGGAGACATGGCATGGAACTCCATGTAAATGGACTTGTTTATGTAAAAATACACAATAAGGTACACAAGCACTAGTTGAATATATGACTAAGTAGTTAGGTAGACAAGACACATCGTGTACTGAGGGTACACTCTTGGTGGGATGAAATGGCCAGCCAGCCCTGTATGGGAGAGTAAATTCCCAGGAGATTAGATGAGGTCACACTCCATTGGATGTGGGATACACTCTAGGTATATTTCCAAATAAATGTCATTTATTGAGAGGGGACATGGCTTGGGACCGATTTTGAGAGACATTCCACTTACAGATGTTACACACTATGTACTCCCCTTGTATAATTTTCCCTCAAACATATCCATCTTTAGGATTCAGATGGAGGCCTGTGAGTAGGCTATCCTGAGTAATTTCATTGTTGGATTCGATGGTGTCCCTGGTTTTGGAATGTGAGATAAAACACAAGGTAAGTTTAGTGGGCCACTTGATAATGATGTATAATAGAATATCCTTTGATTGGTTTCCCTTGGTCTATCCCTATAAGGGTATAGAGTGTCATTGTTTCCTCATCACAAGATAACGATCCCCTCAACAAAATGATCTTGGATAGAATTTGTGTATCCCTCTGGGAGGACATGATTGGTTCCTCTATCAAACCGAATTTACTAAGTGGGGTTTGTGGTATCTCCATGACCATCATACATAGGGAAACAATCCACTATCTAATAGGATATCCTGGTAGAATTTGGTACATCATCAGATATATAATACCCTACTAAGAAGGTGGTTTTATTAGGGTTTGTGGTATCATTGAGTATAATCACTTACTTGGTGGATGGCTCTAGTGGTGTTCATTGTATTGTCGAGTGTATGATTCCATAATTGGTTATTGGACATATATTTGGGGTTTTAGTATCTCCATGTGGTCATGGGAATGATCCCCTATTGATTTATCATGTATTTGAGACTTAGTAGGGTTTTTGGAGTCCCCCTGGTGATCCTAGGTATAATCCTTTATCTGAGAGATATGATCTATGGAGTTCTAGATTAGGTTTGTGGTGTCCTTCAGTGATCCTGGGTGTGATCCCATATCTGTGAGATGAGATCTTTAGTGCTTCTGGTAGGGTTATAGGAGTGTCCAACTAGGGATGAGTGAAATCCTTTATCTTTGTATCGAGTTTTAATGAATGGAAACTTGATTTTAGACATGGAAAGACCCGATGATCTTGTTCTCTTGGGGGAATACCACCTAGGATGGTGGGGATGTTCCATTGGCCGAGTGATACCCAAGGGAGCATGTTCTCTCGGATGAGTGAAACCGGGGATGGAAGAGATGTTCTTAATGGATTTTTATCTCTCATATGTGCATCTGGGAAGCGAGACGTGTTACCAATGAGTTATCTCCCTCTAGTGCATGCTATATGGGATGGCTGGGCTTATTGAGTGTGTACTTCTAAACGATCATTACCTTAGACCCTCAAGTAGAATCTTTTGGATGGAACTAAGTTTGGGGACTCAAGATAATTGGAGTCTATGATGAGTATATATGGGTTATTCTAGGATTTTGTACAGGGATGTGGCATATCTTGATTGACACACCATGTGGATATGAGATGAATTGTCATGTATATCATAGGAGTGGCCGAGGTGGAGTTTCATGTTCTATATCAGCTGGGTTTTCTCCTCTGTTGTGGGTCAAGTTGACTACTTCCTTTCAGTTGATCCCATTTATTTTTGGGTTTTGGAGGCACCTACAATGAATTTTTATACCCACCCAAGTGCGGGATCTTCCTACACATGTCATGTCCTATGAAAATGGTAGGCCTTTCAATGGAGTCCTAGGAGGACATAGAGCAGGTGGGGGAATAGTGAACTAGAAAGACTGATGTGTTTACCAGTTTTTAACAGATGTGTGTGTTGGTGGTTTCATTTAACATCAGTCCCATCTTTCTAGGATGTATTATTTTTAATTTTTTTTGTGGGATTTGTTTTTTCATTTTTACACTTTTAGTACTTTTATATACTCAGATTACGGGATAGATGTATGAATGGATTTTGTATAAGTAGTTTTATTATATCTACACTATTTCATGGAGATTTTGGTGTGGTTGTGAGTACAGGTATCATGGGATATGGCCTCCCATGTGTGTGATATGTCTAGTCAATGCTCATCACCAACCCCTAGCCTATTGAGGGTGGACTTGGTGTAGTTGTGGCTCATACCCCAATGGGTTTGGTCATGAAAAGACTCTCCATATTCCCACAAGAATGAAACTCCATTGGTAGTCGATATAAATATGTCACATATGATCCCATAAAAAACACTTATAACATATTGATGGTGTCCTCTTATATTGGGAAGAAGAAAGACCCCAAACCATTCATCCCTACCAATTTATACTCTAGAAAGAATAATTATATTTCCACTTTTGGATACCTGAAGTTCCACTCTTGGACTCAATATATGAACCCAATTTACCAAAGGGTCTATCCTTGACCATGTTCCTCTTAGTAATAAGTGATGTGATTCACAACCTTATAAAAATTATGTAAGGAAAAAATGTTCATCCAAGAATGAATTTAATGCATAATTCCTTTGTCAAAAAAGAAAATTGAAGTTGTCTATCAGCTACTAATGAGGGTTAAAACAGAAGTAACTTTGTAGAACAATCAATATAGTCTATCACCGAAATTCTCCCCTAAATGAGATGCATAAAATACCAAGACATATTAGTTATTTGTGTCTCGTGAATGAAATGATTAAATAAATAGGACACAAATTACTTCTTAGAATATCCTATATACTGATCATCCTAAACATTGACATCCCACTAGTGCTTCCTTAGTCCTATAAGAAATAGTATTGCAAGATTCACCAGCCACTTTGGTGGATTCTCAAGATTACCAAAGATAGTATGAATATACTTGAACCAAAACTCTACAACCTGAGATATACCCTCTCTAGAAAATATTAGGGGATTCTCTAATTAGCGATCTTTTGTTAGATCTAACATGGGAGTCTAACCTCATAGATTTTAACATCCCACGTATATAATCACATCATACAGAATCTCATAGAATTTTTAATCAAAAGGAGGTACATGAATAACTAAGGGATTTAACTCCGTAGATGGGGGGTATGATTTCCCCCACCCACTTGATGATGATTTGGAAGTATTCATAGAACAATATCACTATAACTCCAAAAATAAACAACAAAATCATAGGTATATATATTGGATAATAAATAATAGGAAAATCATATTGCTACTCTATACTCACACCAATAACATAATAGGTGTCTCATTTAACCTCAAGAACTCTATCTAGAATAGACACCCACTCCCATGATGAGGAATATGTATATATATGTGTGTGTTTGTGTGTGTGCGTGTGCTTAACTTCATTAATTAAATAACATAAAAATATAATCATGGATCTACAAAGAATAATTCCACCATAATTTTATATAGGAAAAATACTATATGAGTTATTGTTGATACTTTAAACTAATTAACCTCGCATCATAACCATGGTTATAAACAAATAAAACTACATGACTTTTATGTGAATCCTATTTGATAATGATTATGCATGAGCAGATGATTTCTTTCAATATCATTCCAAGAAGAAAACCATAAATCAATAACAAAATTACCATTCTTAGAGAAAATAACCTAACCATAAAACCAAAAACTAATGAAATAAATCCCATACCTTGTAACATAGACATTCCTGATACATGAGTTGTTTATTCATAAGGATAACACCCATATCAGATCTAGACCACATTCTATCTTATGTGTACCATATACCAAATAGCAAGCCAAATGAAAAAGTTCATGATACCATTTGGTAGTATCCCTGATCTGGTTTATATCCATTATGACTGAACCATGCACCACATAACTTAAGAGTGCATCCCAAAATTCTTCAGTCTATTGAAAAATGATTAGGGTCCACATATAAAGTGGATATACTACACCCTCATTGGAATAAATATCCATAAATCACTGTGGACATAATAATAATCAAATTTTATCACAATATAAGTCATAAAAAGTGAACATCAACGATATATTCTATTGGTAAGTAAATAAGACTCGTATGTTATAATCAAATGATAAATAGTAATTTAACACAGTCATAAATATATAACATGATATTTTATAGGAATATCAAATACAAAATGTCTAAGAAATAAACGAAATAATTGAGATTATAGAATAAATTGTCCTTAATTCCATTCTTGTTCTCATCTCCTAACTTTAACCAAGATAATAAAACTCTTCAATTTAAAATAGGGTCCTTGTCCCACTATGGATCAAAAACCCTAATGTCTTGTCTATTTCCAGAGCACCCATGTAGGTCGTGAGTATAACTTAGTAATCAATCATGAATGATGACCATTAATATATATAGTAAATACCAGTTCATTTAGAATGTCATATTATCATAAATAAAACATTATTAAATGGTTGTAATAGTAAATATTTTATTTCCATGGGTATTAACCATTGATTCATTTTATTAATGAATTATTATATTTATTTATTTTGAAAATTACAATACAATCCATTCATTAATAAATATAACCTCAAATTTTTAGTTCTATTTATTCATTTTATTCTTACAATTACTTTATTACAGTATAATTGATTGAAAATATTTTTATTTTAGAACACCATTAATTGTAACATGAACATTAATGAAGTGTAATTTTAGGTTATTTTTTTAATTTTTTTAAATATTGATATTTATTCCTAATGATACTTGAGAATACATTTCAAGCATGTTATGATCAACACCTACAAATAGGTACAAAGGACTCACGAACCAGATAAAAAATCATTTACTAACTAAAATTCAATCAAGAGTAGTACAAAACATTAGTGTTTGTGTTCTTAGATTTATATTTGTTTTCATGTGTGATCATAATGATTAAAATTTCAATTATTTCATTGTAAAATTTATTCATTTCTTATTATTATATTTTAACTCTAATCACATGCAATCAAAAAGTTATAAAAATGGATCTTATGATTCCAAAATTATGTGCTTGAAGAAGTTTTGGGATAAATACATGAATAATTTTTATCTTTTAATCAAAGAGAATCTCTTCAGTAAGATCATGTTAATTCCTTTTTTTGAATAATTTTGGGGAGAAGACAGACTTATGACTCTATCATAGATTCTATGGGGTAAGATATTATTCTATTAATATGTTTTCAAAATGTTTTACATTGTGAAACTTGTGTATCCTAGGGATTTGGGTATTGATCCTCTTACTGATTTCGATTAAAAGTGAAGAGTTTTGAGTATAGGGACTACTATATCCTTTAATAATTTTTACTTATGATTTTAAAAAAAATTATTTGGAACTTCATTCGATTATTGTATTCTATTTTTTATTTACATTATTGTTTTTTTTTTCTTTATCTACTTTTGGTAGTTCAGAACATTAGTTTTTTATTCCATTAAATATATTTGTTATTTTTACATTGACAGTTTAGAAAATATATATTCTGAATATCATATATTCAAAAGATGAAAAACAATTATGTTTATAAAAACATAAATTCACCCCATATTGAAGCTACCTTTGTTGGGATAACATTTAGTATCAAATAAATGCCTATTTTTTCTTATATTAACCTATAGATGAGAATATATTATTTTTCTATGATACTTATGTTACCAACCAAAACTTTTGAGATATTGAAACATAGTCATCCACCCATATAATGTGGTGATGATTATGTATGTTGGAGAGATAGAATAGTGAATTTTTCAATTAATAAAGTAACATAATTTTTTTATAATTGTTATATTCTATAATAATGCATAAAATAAAATTTCAAACAATACAAGAGAAGAGGGGCCTATGTATTAAGGAAAATACAATGTTTATAATACAAATTTTTTCTATGGATAGGAATATATACATTTTAATGTCTTATTTTGAGATACCCAATAGAATTTATAAGAAATATGGGATTACACATTATATAACTTATAATGAATTTGACACTAGAATAGTGATGTGGAGTGTTTATTTTCAACAATTTTATTTCCAACTAGTAGAAATTATTTCTCAAATTAAGTAATGTTTTATTATAGTTTATAATTTTCTACAATATCTTGATAAGGAGGAAATTAATGATGATAAGTTATTTGAGAATATTAATGATATAAGTTTAATGAAATGGGAATATAATTATAAAACAATCAATTACTTGAAACGTTTATGAATCTAAGGAAAATAATCTCATTAGACTCTTAATTCAATTTGATAATTGGTTGAAGTGATATATTAATAATGTAAAACAAAAGAGTTTTGTCAAATTTCTAAGTGTTTGGGTATCTATAAAAAAACCAAAAGGACATGAAAGACAGATATGAATAGTAAATGAGGAGAGATGAAAATAAATATTATTCAGATGTTCTTTATTCATAAAAGAATCCTGGACATATCAAGAAATATTTTACATGGTTTAAAAGTAATGAAAAGGTGTCAAAAAGTTCTTATAAGAATAATGGAGTGATATTTTAGAGGTTATGGATACCTGGAGTGTATGGGAAGATCTATATTTTTAATATATTTGAATAGATATGGTATACAAAATAATAGTGGATTTTATACTTTATTTTCCAAGAATGGAACTGATTTTAAGGCTAAGACAAATACTAAATTTCTTATGAATAAGTATCTATATTATTCTTATCTGTATAATTCAAATGTTGACAATGAATATCCATTATTTTAGGAAGTTAATAGATATGTAACTGAACTTGATATGAAATTTAAAGAGTTTTTTATGTGATATGATCATTCTAAGGTATAATTTTCTAAGGCTAATGAGGTAATTTCTGAAGGTTCCGGGCGCAGCGGAAGTGCGTGGGTGGATGTGCCCACTTGACTTTTTGTCATTAGAAATGATCAATCCGGGATCAATACGACGTGTAAAGACCCGTAAAATTCAAGGGAAATTTTTTCTTAATTTTCTTTGGAATTTTACAAGAGCGCGGTTTCTGACGGCACCTGATTCCGAGGCCCGGTGTGCCCGGAATCAATTTCCGAAGTTTGGCTTGGGTACGTTCAGTGAACGAATGAGCGGGAATTTCTAAATTTTGAACCGGTGCCCGGAATCGAATTCCGAGGGCACCGATAAACTCGCATCGCCGATATTCACTTAAGGAGACCTTTTCCGAAGTTGCGTTTTGTGCGGGTTGAGAGTTAGTTTTGGGGGATTTTAAATGAAGTTAAATAAATTGTGGAAACACAATTTTTTTTTATCCATGTTGGTTATAACCTCCCAAAGGGAGTTAGAGGTGGGACCCACATCCACTTAACCTCCCTTGAGAGGATTAAGTGTGGTGGGGACCACACGAACCCTAACTCCTCAACTCCCCTTTAAACTCCCAATAACTCCACTCTATTTAATTTTGACAACTTGAGTTATTAAATGAGATGAGTTATTGAATTTAAACTTTTGAAATTCAAGTGGTTTAGTTGTGTAAATAAAATAAGCCTTAGACTTATTTTATTTTGGTTAGAATTCTCTTGCCACCTTGAGAGAATTTGGGAGCCTTCTTCTTCTTCTTCTTCAAACCTTGACGAAGAACACGAAGAACACTTAAGCTCTGACGAAGAACACCGCATCTCTTCTTCGTAGCCAGTGTGTTTCCGAAGATCGACGATGCCGCTTCTTTCGATCTTCATCCCGTGTCAACGAAAGGAGATGCTGCTTCCTCCTCGGACTTTCTTCGTCAGCTTACGAAGCTTCACCAGCGACGTACCTCTTCGGACGCACCTCGACGTCAACGGAATCGACGTTCGATTACCACGATGCCCGACCTCCGCGACGCTTGTCTTCCGCAGCTTGTTGACGTGCTCCGCACTTGAAACCTAGGTAGGGGATTATTGTTATTTTTATTTAATTATTCCCGTTCTTGGTTCTAGCATGACGAACTTCGAGGATAAATGATTAAATGTTATCGTTTAACGAGAGGGGGGTCGGACCGCACAAACACGGCCAAAACCCCCCTCCTTTGTTCATGTTTGTTTTCTTTGCGAATGGAATGGGATGGCGTGGTGCCGTCGCACCATGCAGGAATCGCACGGCAAGTATCGCGCGGCGCCGTCGCGCCGCGCCGTGGAAATAAATTTCAAGAACACGACGCTGTCGCGCCGCGTCGAAGGAAATCAAAGGCGCCCCGGCCGGATCGGGGCCGCGGCGGAGGGGCGCGGTGCCGTCGCACCGCGCCGGACGGCAAGGCCGCGGCCGGTTCCGGGCCGCAGCGGAACAAGGTGACCGGCGGCCAGCCGGGCCGCCGGTGTTGGAAGCCAGAAGGGGACCGGCCTTTGCCGGTCCCATTGAGAGGGAGCCGGTCGGCCAAGTCGGGCCGGCCAGAATGGAGGAACCTGGGGGAATTTAATTCCCCCGGCCAGCAGAATGGCCCCCCATTAAGAGGGGGGGCCACGGTTACAAAGGGGGGGCAGCGCCCCCCCCCCCCCCCCCCCCCCCCGCGTTTCTCAATTAGCTCGGCCGAAGGCCGAGCTGGCAGCGCGCCCAGCGCGCTGCCTTGAGCCGGACCGGCGCCAGGCCGGTCCGCCAGGCCAGTCCGGGCCGTGCCCCGCCGGGCCGTGCCCAGCCGGGCCAACCCTGTCCGGGGTGGTTCAACCCGGTTCGGGCCAGCCGGGGGGTCTCGGGCCGGGTCGGCCCGGGCCCGAAACCCCCGTTACCGAACTGTTTAGGTTCAAATGCCCATAACTCGGGCTACGTACCTCCAAACGACGCGCCGTCAGCGGCGATGCAATCCTTGGATCGAAACGGTCGTTCAGGTATATCGCACTCAAGGTTTCGGAATACTGTGAGTTCATCCGGGTTGGTTCGTGCACGAAACCAACCGGGCCCTCGGAGCAGAAATGCTCATATCTTGAGCTACGGACGTCCGATTGACGTGCTGGCAGCTTTGTTGAGTTCCTCTTAGTGAGACGGATCTTTTGGCATACTCCGCCCAAGGTTTGGATGCAGGTGGAGTACGGTCGGGTTGGTTTTTCCTTAAAAACCAACCGGGCCCCTGGAACGAAAAAGCCAATAACTCTCAGACCGGGCGTCCGATTGACGCACCGTCTGTTGCGTTGAGTTCCTGTTGACGATACGGAACTTTTGGATACATCAACTCTGGACTATGTGACAGTTGATGTATCAGCCTCTCGGCTCGTGGAGCGGACCCTCCCGAACGAGCTTGCTGTGTGCGGGAACCCTAGAGTTGGCTGCGACTGCTACTGTGACTACGACGACGACTGTGCAGAGATCCTTAGTGGATTCGACGACGACGACTACAGCACTCAGTGATCCTGTGTGGATCAGTGCTACCGATCCTGTGTGGGTCCGATCCTGTGTGGGTCAGCGCTCAGCGGTCCTGTGTGAACCAGCGCCTACAGATCCTATGTGGGTCCGATCCTGTGTGGGTCTTTGCGGGGGTTAGTACCTATCGATCCTTTGTGGGTCCGATGACTTAGATGGATCAGTGATCATCTCTATCATCTTTCGAATAAGTATACCTGTGTGAGCTGAATCCTGTTTGCTTTCCTATGTGGATTGTGTTGTGTTATCCTGTGTGGATTACGTTTAGCTTTCCTGTGTGGAATACGTTTACTGTCCTGTGTGGACTGAGTTGTACTTGGGCTCGGAGGTTGGAGCGTATTGGAATTGATGACTTAGGTATATGTATGGGCATATACCTAAGAAGTGTCGGTTGTTACTTCGTGATTGTATCTTTCCTTTGTGGTTTATCCTTTGTGGATTTTGTGAGACCTTCGGGGGTCTCGGGGTCCCTAATGAGTAGCTTATACTCACCCCTACACGGGCTATGCCCGCACTACGTTGTGTTGGTTGCAGATGACGGACAGCGTTGATCGTGGTTGAGGCTCGCAGAGCAGGACGGTACCTGGAGGTGGACCACTGGGCGGGACGAGCTCGGAGCAGACGGCGGGACCCGAGGAGCAGTGGAGCTATCTGTACCCACCCTTCAGGTGGGATTTCCAGTGGACAGCTCGGCATAGCGGCTTTACTTTACAGTTGTTGTTTTCCCTTTCGAGTTGTACTTTACAGTTGGGCTTGTATTTCCGGCCCCTTTTAATTTCCGCACTTACAGTTGTACTCTGTTTTTACTTAGTGTTTACCTTTCCGCTTGCTTACTCTGTGGTGTGATTATTTTACAAAGGCAATGACTTCCCTTTTTACTGGGATTTACGCCTTGGTGCTAGTCGCCAGCCCCTGGCCTATGGAAGGCGGGCTTGGGGTAGTCACGGCACGGGCCCCGAGGACGGGTCGTGACAAATTGGTATCAGAGGAGTTCGGTTCTACCGTGAACTCTGATCTTTTCTATGTGAAGCAATAGTGTTTAGCGTATTGAGTGTGGTTATCAGTCTAGGGAGTTCAGTGTTGGTGCGGCGGCCGACGTATCCGTACACCAGGACCCTGACTTCTGATTTCCGACTTAATGTACAAAAACATTGATTGCATGTGTGATTCAAAGTTTTCTTTTTGATTACTTTATATCAGCTCACCAGGTATACTGTTCTGACCGTGGCGCACCTGTTTCCTTTCAGGATGGCCCCACGACGGCAGCCAGCTAGGGTTCCGAGAGTCGAGCATGATGACAGCCCACCGAGCGACGAGGCCTCGGTGCAGGGCCCTTTGTCAGCAGTGGCACCGGCGGTATCTTTACCCGTCGAGCCCTCGATACTTCCAACACCAGCCGCTGACGATGCACGTCGCCTCAGCGCACTGCATGAGTTTCAGCGCCAGCGACCGCCCAGGTTTCGTGGGGAGACGGACCCCCAGGCAGCCGAGGACTGGCTGAAGGCAGTCGTACAAGTTTTCAGGCTAGTGAGGACACCAACAGACCTCATGGTGATCCTCGCTGCGAGCCTACTGCACGCAGCAGCGGGCCGATGGTGGAGCTTGATGCTCTAGGTGCACGATGAGGCATCTCTACTTTGGACGGACTTTGAGATCCTCTTCCGCTCGGAGTTCGTCCCAGCCACCCTCCGTGTAGTGCGGATTCAGGAGCTTCTTCAGCTGCGGCAGGGCAGCATGACGGTCACTCAGTACTCGGTGAGATTTACCGATCTCTCGCGCTACTCGACCGACATGGTACGGGACCCATTCTTCTGGGCCCGGACCTTTTAGCAGGGTTTGAGACATGAGATCAGGGCATCGCTGATCTCCCTCAGCATTCCGACTCAGACGGGAGTACTAGAGCGGGCCCTTTTGATCGAGAGTTTTCTTGCTGAGTCTACACCAGCACTGAGACCCACCGCAGGGCGGCACATAGCAGAGTCTTCTGCAGCAGGCAGTCGACGGATGACTCAGGGGTCCAGGAAGACCAGACCCTCAGGCAGACGACCTCAGGACACTGGCTCAGCAGTCCAGGGCACACAGCGCAGAGCCAGTCTTTCGAGAGGCAGACAGTGCTACTCGTGCGGCGGGCAGGGCCACATGGCTCGTGACTGCCCGAACCGTCGTGCCGAGGAGCAGCAGATGGTTGAGGGACCACCGAGGCAGAGGCATAGGGTCGACCGTGGCAGTCCGCAGGGAGGAGGCGGACGAGGCAGGGGAGTTGGCCGAGCAGCAGGTGGTGGGCGACGCTTTGAGGCTCTACCACCACCACCACCAGGAGGTCCACCCCGACCACAGGGAGCTGGCGGGTAGAGACAGACACAGCTCCAGGCAGCAGAGGCCTACGACCACGGCGCGCCCGAGATGATTCGAGGTACTATCTGTGTCTATTCCACCCTTTCTGCAGTACTTATAGACACAGGAGCGAGTCACTCTTTCATAGTCGCTGCCCTTGTTCGGAGCTCGGAGATTCCGACAGAGCCGTTGGCTCGATCCTTACGGCTAGAGACTCCTACGGGAGCAGACTCGACGATTACGCACTGGTGCCGGTAGTGTGAGCTTACTCTAGGAGGCGAGAACTTTGGCTGGGATCTTCTTGTAGCAGCGTCGAGGCCTTACGACGTCATCTTGGGCATGGATTGGTTATCTATGGTCCATGCACAGATTGACTATTTTAGGCGCAAGGTGCGATGTGTACGCACCGACGGGAGTAGGTTCACCTTCACCGGCGAGAAGGGAGCCTTCACAGCACAGGATGGACTTCCACGGAGGAGAGGACAACCCATCACTCATCAGTTGGATAGCCTCATCCTAGGAGCAGTTGACGTGTGGAGTCCTGGTTTTCCTGCAGTGGTGGATCAGTTTGCGGACGTCTTCCCTGACAATGTTCCAGGGTTACCTCCTTGCAGAGAGGTAGACTTTTATATTGACCTGTACCCCGGGATAGTTCCGATATCGACTCCAGCATATCGGATAGCCCCCGCCGAGCTTTGAGAGCTACGGGTACAGTTGGAGGATTTGCAGGGCAAGGGGTTCATCCGACCCAGTGTTTCACCCTGGGCTTCCCCGATTTTGTTCGCCAAGAAGGTGGACGGGAGCTTGCGACTTTGTGTTGACTATCGTCGCCTGAACCAGGTGACAGTGAGGAACAAGTATCCGCTACCGAGGATTGATGACCTCTTTGATCAGCTCAAGGGAGCACGGTGGTTCTCGAAGATAGACCTCAGGTCAGGCTATCATCAGCTCAGAGTTAGAGACGAGGACATGCAGAAGACGACCTTCAGATGTCGGTATGGCCACTATGAGTTCTTGGTTATGCCCTTCGGCATAACCAATGCTCCAGCAGTGTTCATGGCCCTCATGAACAGGATCTTTCAGCCATACCTAGATTGATTTGTTGTGGTCTTCATCGACAACATTTTGATTTACTCGACGATTGAGGAGGAGCACGCCTACCACTTACGGGTTGTACTAGACACACTCCGAGAGCACCAGCTTTATGGTAAGCTCTTGAAGTGCCAGTTCTGGATACGTGAGGTCCACTTCTTGGGACACGTCATCTCTGAGGTAGGAGTTGCAGTGGATCCTGCTAAGATCGAGGCAGTGTTAGCTTGGGAGCCACCCAGGAGCGTGACGGAGGTTCGGAGTTTCTTGGGACTAGCTGGATACTACCGGAGATTCGTGCCAGACTTCTCCAGAGTTGCGGCACCACTCTCAGCTTTGACAAAGAAGGTAAAACCCTTCGTGTGGTCAGACAGATGTCAGCAGAGCTTCCAGGAGCTGAGACAGAGATTGACCTGCGCACCTATCTTGAGGTTGCCTGAGGAGGGAGTTGGATACGTAGTATACTGTGATGCATCAGGGACCAGACTCGGATGTGTCATGATGCAGGAGTGGGCCGTGATTGCCTATGGATCACGTCAGTTGAGTCCGCATGAGCAGAACTATGCCACACATGACCTGGAGTTAGTAGCAGTGGTCTTCGCTCTGAAGACATGGTGACACTATCTGATGGGCAAGCGCTTTACAGTCTTTTCTGATCATTAGAGTCTCAAGTATATCTTCTCGCAGAAGGACCTGAACCTGAGACAGCAGCGATGGCTTGAGTTCCTCCAGGACTATGACTTTGAGATAGTCTATACTCCTGGGAAGGGGAACGTAGTAGTCGATGCCCTCAGCAGGAGGACGGGCATTCAGCTACTTGAGGAGGCGACGGAGCAGCTAGCCTCTTTGCAGATATCCTTCGTGGATAGAGATGGAGCAGCCTTCCTTCAGTCTCTCACAGTCACTCCTCCACTACTGCAGCAGGTCAGAGAGGCACAGCGTGGGGACGCTGACTGTGAGACGCGGCGTGCACAGATATCCTCAGGAAATGCACCTGATGGTTTCTACTTTGGGGAAGAGCACGACATCCTTTTCAGAGGACGTACCATGGTACCAGTCACTTTACGTGAAGAGGTACTAAGAGAGTTTCACACTTCTCCTTTGGCGGTACATCCTGGAGTGGCAAAGATGTACCAGGATCTCAGACGACAGCACTGGTGGCCAGGCATGAAGAAGGCTGTGGCAGAGTTCGTTTCTCGATGCCTCACCTGCCAGCAGGTGAAGGCTGAGCACCAGGTACCAGCAGGCTTGGTTCAGCCCTTGGAGGTCCCGGAGTGGAAGTGGGACGGGATATCTATGGACTTCATGACTGTACTTCCACGTACTTCCAGAGGTCACGACTCCATTTGGGTGATTGTTGACTGACTCACCAAGTCGGCACACTTCTTACCCATCAGAGAGCAGGGCTCAGTGGAGAGCTTGGGACGTCTTTACATTCAGGATATTGTAGGACTTCACGGTGTGCCATCATCTATCATCTCCGATCGAGATGCTCGCTTTACTTCCCGGCTTTGGAAGGGGTTGTAGGAGGCGTTCAGGATGCAGCTACGTCTGAGTACAGCCTTTCACCCTCAGACGGATGGTCAGATGGAGAGGACCATTCAGACTCTCGAGGACATGCTCTGCGCATGTGTCCTCGACTTTGGTCGTAGCTGGGAGGACCACCTACCCTTGGTGGAGTTCGCGTACAACAACAGCTTCCACTCCACCATTGGGATGGCACCATACGAGGCGTTGTACGGCCAACCTTGAAGATCTCCTTTGTGCTGGACAGACCCTGGGGAGTCAGCACTTGTGGGACCGTAGATGGTCCAGGCCACGACAGAGAAGGTCCAGGTCATCCAGGAGTGGATGAGGACAACTCAGAGCCGGCAGAATTCATACGCTGACAGGAGGCGGAGGCCACTAGAGTTCGAGGATGGCGACCACGTCTTCTTGCGGGTCTCACCTCGACGTGGTATACGAAGATTTGGCTGAGGCGGCAAGTTATCTCTGTGCTTCATCGGACCCTTCCAGGTCCTCAGCAGGATTGGAGAGGTGGCTTATCGCCTAGCTCTACCACCTCAGTTGCACCGGTTGCATGACGTCTTCCACGTGTCTCAGCTGAGGAGATACGTGCATGACCCGATGCACATCATTGACCATGGGGAGCTTGACGTTGACGATGGGGCGACTTTTACGGAGGTCCCGGTGGAGATCGAGGATCCACAGGAGCGGGTCCTACGTGGACGTTCGATTCCTCTTGTGCGCATCATATGGCAGCACGGGAATCTCTAGGAGAGCACTTGGGAGCGGGAGGCTCAGATGCGTGCTCAGTACCCTCATTTGTTTCCCTAGTTTTGATGTATCTTTACGGGGACGTAAAGCCCTGAGGTGGAAGTAATGTAAAGACCCATAAAATTCAAGGGAAATTTTTTCTTAATTTTCTTTGGAATTTTACAAGAGCACGGTTTCTGACGGCACCTGATTCCGAGGCCCGGTGTGCCCGGAATCAATTTCCGAAGTTTGGCTCAGGTGCGTTCAGTGAACGAACGAGCGGGAATTTCTAACTTTTGAACCGGTGCCCAGAATCGAATTCTGAGGGCACCGATAAACTCGCAGCACCGATATTCGCTTAAGGAGACCTTTTCCGAAGTTGCATTTTGTGTGGGTTGAGAGTTAGTTTTGGGGGATTTTAAATGAAGTTAAATAAATTGTGGAAACACAATTTATTTTTTTTATCCATGTTGGTTATAACCTCCCAA